>JACKQL020000033.1:0-611369 GCA_018296165.2 Termitomyces sp. T153 | reverse complement strand
GGCGTCTGGTTAATACTACCATTGATGAGCTCTGGGTTCACCCAAGCTTTATCCCTTACTCATGACACCTGGGTTCGCCCAAACTCACTCACTCTTATGATTGTCTGAGCTCTGGGATAATATTCCAAGTTCCAATTCTTCAGAAGACCCCATTGCTCTGTCGTATTTAAGGTGTCTGGTTCCTCGACCGTCTCCTTCACTCGAACCACCATCTCTGACAAGTAAGTCGTTCTATTTCCTTCTTTTGACTTACTTAACGCTTCTCTAGCATCGTCTACACCGTCAATATGCCAAGGCACGCCAAGTCCTTCAAGATCCCGATGTGCCGCCCTGTCCTTCGCCCGAGCAAGTCTCGACTCGAAGGGTACCCCGTCCTTGAGCTGGAGAAGAGCCAACGGATTCGCGTACGGTCTTTCGCTTTGAGTGTCTTTCGATTCGATTCTAGGCCTCTATCCAGCGCAACACCAACGTGTGCATTCGATCCGCCAACGATGTTCGCGCCGCGAAGTTCGTGGCTCATTTGTGGGAGAAGCGTCGGGGGGCGCACTTTCGAAGGGAGCTCGAGGCGATGGGATATTTGTCGAACGCCTTGCCATCGGTGAGTAATGCTTCGGTCAAGTAAAGGGGGACAAATGTATTGACTGGATCAAGTGTGTCTGGGTCTCTCGGAGTGTGAAGGTGATTAGGGAGATCGATGGGGAGGAGGGGATCTACGACAGGCATGATTGCTGGAAGGTCAGTTCTCTTTTCGTTTATATTTCTTCAGTTTTCTCATATACCACAGGCTGATAAAAGGAACAAGGGAGGGAAAAACTAGTTAATTGTATCGAACATTGAGAATCGTGCAATGTAATCTGTGGTGAAAGATTGTTCCTTTCGTCGTTTCGCGTAAGTTTATTAATCTAAGCTTTCGATTCTTTTCTGTTTCTCAATTTACCACAAGCGCAGGTCACCAAAACATCGGCAACCATCGCAGAACTCATGGTCAAGCATCTTCACAGGAAACACGCTACATTTCCTGAAGTGTGTGTGCCACCTCCATTCATCGCTTCACTTGAAGTTAGATCTTCTGTTACCCTGATATCTACAGTCGCTGGCCGGCTTGTAGCACATCCAACACTCTTTCGGAACTGAAAATGTCAGTGAACACGTCCTCTTCCTCGTCGTACGCGACACTGACCTCGCCAACATTTGAACCCAGCCGAAAGCACTGCATCTTCGTCAACCACAAGCGAAAGTGAACTTTCTCCTCTGGGTTCCTTCAGCCTTGTCAACGCTGTACATGATCTCGGCAAGGTCGTTGCAAATATTCAAGACATGTTCCCGGTGCAGATTTCTCCTCTTGCCGCCCCTCCATCATACCGACCACCAGTTATTGAAACTCCCTCAACGTCCCAAGAACCAAAGATCTCGATGAATACCACGAAATCTATACCTGATCTAGAACCAAAACTCGATACCCGATCTGAGGCTACTCCTGCTGTACCAAGACTGACCACGCGCGTCCCCGCGACTTCGTCCGTCACCAAACCTACTGAGATGTTCACCTCTCCACGAGGTGGGAACGCACGTCCAGCAAGCATGTTTGCGGCGAGCCCGAGCCACCTCGCAATCCGCATTACATCCACCACTGTACCTACCCCCGAATCTCAAAGATCTGGCACTACACCTAACAAGCTTGAGTACTTCCCGCCTACTCTCGAGCCAGAAGTCTCCGTTGCCAACTTCCATCTCAAGTCGTTTGAACAAGAATTCGAGGCCGCCTTGGAGCAGTTATCAGGGGCAAAGCCGAGGTTTCTTAGTTATGTGATCCCACCCGGAGAAACGTCTAAGAGCCGTCAAGGCAAGGCAGACGTCGAGGACTTTCTACTTCTCAATCGATGCACTAGAGACACCGTGATTCTGGCCCTCGGTGGCGGCGTCATTGGTGATCTAATTGGTTCTGTTACCGCGACATTGTAAGCTGTCAACCTATATCATATCTTCGCAATCTTGAAGAACAAACTATCAAGCATGCGTGGCGTCCGTTTCGTCCAGATACCTACCAAGCTCCTCGCAATGGTGGACTCTAGTGTTGGCGGTAAGACTGCAATCGATACCCCTCTGGGGAAAAATCTCATCGGTGCCTTCTGGCAGCCCGAATACATCAGCATCGAGTCAGATGCAAAACATGCGACATTCCTTTCTCTTGCGGGCAAAACGGCAGTTTTAGATGCTGAGTTTCAAAAAATTAAAGTGTTTGTAACGCAACTATGGCGCGCTAAGACAGGAAGCGTTCGAGATCCTTTCAATGAACTTGATAGGACGTCGGATAGTACAGAGTTCGGCATACATAGTCTGGGTGCTAAGTAGACAATCTCAAAATATGTACTCAAATAAACGACGGGCGCCAATTGATTGGCTACAAGTGTATCTTGGTCGATCTTATTGTCCATTGACGTTCCATCAGCACTGCCTTCTGTCATTTGAATTCTCCTCTCATGGCGGCATATATAAATACTCTGATCTCTGTTTTCGAACCTCATCCCGATGGCATACCCGCAATACCAACAGCCCCAGCAAGACGTAGTTCCGGAGACCAATATCGTTATGCGCTCACAAACTTCGTCAGCACCGATAGAGATTTGAGCATTTCCAACACTGATCACTCTCCCTCCAGAGTCTTGCCCATAAAAAGGTCGAACAACAAAGACAACAGCTTGAAGAGCAGGAACGTCAGGTTGCTTTCCTGCGAGAAAGAATCGCTATTTTGGAAGGCGGGTCAGCGCAGCAGCGACACGGTCCGTCTGGGAACTCCATCGACGACTTCTCGATCAAAGTATGTTATCATCCAACACGACCTAGAATTATCTTACTCATTGTATTTTCCTTGCAATTGAAAGAACGCCGCTTCGCAGCTCGATAAGTTGATTAATCGATGGTCGGCAGACACTGTGCAGAATCCTCCATCACCGCTCCAGGCTCTCGCTCGCGCTGCCCTCGCCGATATTGTCGCAGGTCTGGATGCATCCCATTTCATGGCAACTCCAATGCAGACCCAGTTCCTTCTTCGTCACGCCATGTCGGAGACAATATTAGAGGGAATCATTAACTGCCTTATCATCACTAACTCGAGCGAGGCCAACGTCCAATTGACACGGATACATGAACACATCTTCGCCCGTAAGCCCTCTGACATCTGTCCATCTCCCGACTCAAAAATCTTCTTCTTTATGACAGGTGATCCAACCGTAGCTTCTGTCTGGCGACGACAAACATTCTCAGCGGCTGTCGAAACTTGCACTCCAGAAATGTCACTTAGCATCCTTTATGAACAGATGCCCGAACTCATGACACATCTTAAAGGAGCTCTACCCACTTCTGGTGGCAGTTCAATCTTGGAACATGCATATGCGTTCTCGCGAATGTTGCATGGATCAGGATCTGCCTCTGGGGACGCATTTTATCGCGCGTTTGTCCCAGAAATTGCGAGCCCTTTGTTCCCTCGGCAAATTGAGCTTGTCAAACGGTGTATGAAAAGTGAACGAGGTGAACTCGATCGCATGGGAGCCACAATATTTCCTGGGCTCGTAAAGGTGACAAGAGAATCTAATGGGGAGTCTGGAGAGAATCTTCAGGTTTGCCTTATCTCGTTATCAAAATAACTAGTATAGCCTCTGACTCGACGTGCAGACTGTCGTCAGAAGGGCTCAAGTCATATGTGAATGTGCTATGGGCCCGTTGCCAGTAAACGTGCAACCGGCTGCTCGGGATGCACCTCAGCCTCTCCAGATGCCTGTCCAGAATAACTATGGATCCCAAGGTCCATCTCCCCAGGCTGGTCAAGTACCCGTAGATTATATTCATAATGGCTATGGAATCCCTGGAAGTGTACAGCCTCCTATCAACTACAGAGGACCGCAAAGCCCGCCTTTGAACGGATATTCTACACCTACCCCACTGACTTAGAGAAAGTTAACACCTACTTTCACTTTTTTCTAGAATATCCGATACAGATCATGTCCGAGTAGTTGAGAAGTAATCTATTAATGTCGGAATCTATACAACCAGAAGTGATGCAAGTGTTGCTTGCGCTTGGACAACCTGAACCAAGTCAACTGCGGCCATGGGACGAGAAAGTGAAGACTCACCTCTAGTGCTTGCTCGACCTCTAACCTTCGTCGAGCGGCCTCAAGCCAATCATGCAGCAGGAGTTTTGCTGCACCACCCAATTGATTCAGTTCGCGCGCAGCGCTATCAAGGTCCTTCTCATTCAAGTAATATTCGGCCCTTGCAACCACACTGAGGACATCATTACTGGCAACCGATCCTTGTCGACGGAATCTGAGTCCGGAGAAGAGTTGGCTGGCAAGGTACGACAAAACACCTGCGTTCTGATCAGGCACCAAAGCAACATGAACCACCTTAGGTGCAACATCGCTAGAGAACCATGATGCAAGATCGGCAAAAGGCTCGACACCAACATCCGGTACATCTGACGATTCAAGAGATTCCAAAGCGGCCATGACTACCGGGTCTTCACGGGCACTGGTAATATGTCGCAAGATGCGGAGTTCCTCGCGGAAAGGTTTGCGAACCTGTGATACCAAGGTGGAGGAACTGAGGGCGCGGACAGCAGACCAGAGAGCATGAACACGCAGATTCTCGTCGAGATAGCTAGAGTTGTCGAGAGCAACACGTTCGAGACGCTTGAGATGTGAAGCAAGTTCTTCGAGCTTGCCAAGGCGTCCGCCTCGCTCTTGTTCAACCCTTACTTTGATGTCCCGGATCCATCGGCGCTGAAGCTCGACACCTTGAGCAATGACTTCTTCCTTCAGACTAAGATAGAGTCAGAGCCGAGGAAACTGCATGAACAGAGAAAGGAACTTACCGCTCGTTGATCAGTTCAGTCTAAGTCTGCAACTGGTTATGCAATTTCTCGTGATAAGATTGGATGAGTTTCTGCCTCTCCTGGTCAAAGAATTTCCTAAAATCATCTTCTTGGTTATCCAGCTTATCCTGAGCCTCCATCTCAAGTTCCAAAAGCTTCTGTGTATATTCTCGCGCTTGTTCATCCAATTTTGATTCCAAGCCAATTCTCTCCTACTCCTTAGCCTTCTCAATACGATCTGCAAGTGCAGTCAGGTCTGTCTTTGCAGATTCGAGAACATCCGCCACTTTTGAGGCGGCCGCGGGATTGGCGTTGACGAAGGAGGCGAGATTATCGATAGTACTTGCGAGTTGGGCAATTATGGGTTCAGATACACCAATCGACGAGACGCCCAGTACAATCAAAGGAAGAGGAACAGATTCCGAAGGTTTGGGTGCCTCTCTAGAATTAGGGTAGCCAAACGATCACAAATGCACGCACATTCTTTCTCATAACCCCATCACAATGCCAATCTTTCAGCTCAAATATACCAGCACAGAGCTGACCACGATGCCTAATTTTGAGATCCTGTATGATAACATCTGCCTAGGGTCCACCATTTCCATCCATCTGTCACAGGTCAGTGTTGAGATTTTTCTATGACTACACAGAATTAACAAGCTTCAGGCGCGCGAGTCTTTGTCTTGTGTCGTCAAACTGGAGCGCAATGACGACCAACCGATCCTCAACCAGACACAGGAACTCATCGTTGTTGACGAACCCCCCTCGACGACGCCGTCCAACCAATCAAGAGTCAACCAGACATGCACAACGACGCTGTCCCAGGTAGTTGCGCAGCGCTTGGGCCGCACGAAATCTCGATCTGCTCGTTACCGACCGTATAGCATTCCGCGCGCTGTCCACGGCCGGCGAATTCGAATTCGAGAGGCTTGTAGATCGGATTGATTTTGGTGATCTTTCTTGTAAGTCGATGCCCTGTCTGTCCTGCTGATTTAGCCCTCATTTTTCTTGACTTCAGCTGTGTTTCTTGGGAGTCTATGATTTTGTACACTATGTTACCGACTCAGTAGTACGTATTAAGCGTCTTGATGAGCGAATCGACGGTCGCGCGCTGAGCGACGCGACACGTGTTTCTGTATATTGTTTCTATATAATATTATTACATTTTTTTATTGCGTGTTTCTTGAGAAATATCATACGTTATGCCGACACGTGTTTCTCGAGAAGAATACAGAGTATTTCTCGAGATACAAACTAAGAACAGGACAAAGGTTTTTTGAGAAACACGTGCTAAAACATATCACGTGTTTCTCAAGAAAATCATCGAGAACATTTCAAATATTTTGAGGATTGTTTCTTCGGAAAAAACACGGAAAAATTTATCATTCTACGAAAGAAACATTAAGATAATATTTAATATATTTATTGAAATTTTCTGACACAAAATTTAGCATGTTTCTTGAGAAAAAGGTGTCAGAAATTGAAAAACATATTTCTGACACCTTTTTCTCAGGAAACACGCTACATTTCCTGAAGTGCTTGTGTCTTGAATGCATGGTGCAATAAGTTGGCAATAGGTAAGGAGGCCAGGGGCATTTGGTTCTGGGACAGAGGTAGTGTTGGCAAGGAGGTTGTCTGGTTGTTCCATGCAGGTAAGTGATTGATGGCCCATTCCTTCTTCAAAAATTATATCTCTAGAGGTAATAATAGTCATTATTGATACATTGTACAAGTGGTATCCACTCTCTAAATACCCCACAAAAGTGTACTTGACCAATCTAGGATTGAGTTTTGACTTTACCAGTTCCTCCAGGACCTTTGCAAAGGCCACACTCCTGAATGGTCTCGAGTGTGACACACTCTAGTGTTCTCAAGTCCAGAATTCCTCAGGGATTACATCTCCACTGCATGTCATGACCCAATCATTTTCCCCAAATCTCCTTCTCAGCCACTTCTATTCAGTCCAGACATGTCTCAGATGGTCTCCATGTCCCAGATAACTTCCATGTCCCAGATTACTTTTCTGTCTTGGACTGCACCCACTGTCTCTAATTACATCCCTGATTACATCCACTGACTCTGATTATATCCACTATCCCTGATCACACCCAGTGTCTATTCTGAGACCTTCCCTATCTTAGACATTCCTGCTCTTGGCATCTCTCTATCTTAGACTTGTCTGAGACTATATCTTGGCTTCCCCTTTATGTAGTAGCCTACTTGTATATAAGCTCTCCTACTCTGTAGCTACCACCCTAATCTTGACATTACCTGATAACCCCCACCACCAGTTCTGGTCAAGAATGAGGAGGAGTATGAAGTGGAGGAAATCTTGGATAGCAGATTGTTCCAAGGGAAGTTGCAGTTCAAGGTGAAATGGAAGGAATATGGCATAGAGGACATCTCTTGGGAACTGTAGGCTAATGTATGTGCACCAACCCTGGTCCAGGACTTCTATTATAGGCATCCCAATGCTCCAAAAGCCATTTGAGGCATCTACTCCATTTCAACAGCTGACCAGGCAATTCATGACTTCTTCTACCCAGTATGTCAAGATGCTGCATGCTAGAGGGGAGGTGATGTCAGGGGACATCCCACTTGGTTCTCCTTCTCCTCCTCTAGTTCTTGTCAGATTTCCTCTGCTATACTTTTCCTTCATTCTCCTTTCTTTTCCCTATCTATTGGTCCTAGTTTCAGCCCTCAAGCTGCACCAGTTCTCTGTCAATAATTCAGACAAGTGTGGCCCCTTTGACACTGCCACTAGATTATGTAACTGCTGATCAATTGCTGATACATCAGTTCTGTCTTTTTTCTCTGTCATACTATACAGTTGTTTCTCATGCTTCAGAAGCCTCTGAAGCATCACACCTGGCCTAGAGAATCCTCAAACTTGGTCTTTTTGGATTTCCCTTTACCAGGTGAGTAGTTATCTCAGTAGGCACTGTACAGTACTGAATAGACTTTGGATTTCCCTTTGCCAGTCATGTGATTGAGCCACAGCCTCCAGAGGTTGCCCTTACAGTGAGCATGCTGCCATGTATGCCTGTCATGCAGAGCATTCCCCTTATGCTGATCTTGACCTTTTGAATCCCCCCCCCCTCTGGCATTCCCTTTTAGAGAGGCCCTCTATGAGAATGTCCAGGGTATTAGGTGTGAACCTCAAAAGGAAGAGGAAGGCAAAGGAGAATCCACCAGCACTCTGGACACAGAGTCTTCAGACAAACCCATTGAGATAGGTGATAGGATCTATGCTACAACCCTCTGCCCCCCTCCTACAGTACCAGAGATTCAGGCCAGTCAGACCACTTTTTAACATCTGGCTGAGGCATTTGCAGCAAACTCCTAGTCCAAGCCTTTTTGTAGCATGTTTCCTGATCACCTCCACAATTTCAAGGATGTATTCTCCTAGGCATCCTTTAACTCACTCCCAGAGCACAAGCAGTGGGATCATGCAATTGAGCTGATACCAGATGTGGATCCTTCCAGCTGCAAGGTCTATTCTCTTGCACCCCATGAGCATGGTGAGCTGGACACATTTCTACAGAAGAATCTTAGCTCTGGACAGATATGACCCTCTAAGTCCCCAATAGCATCCTCAGTCTTTTTCATTAAGAAGAAGGATGGGTCTCTTTGTCTGGTTCAGGACTATTGAGTCTTGAATGCAATGACAGTGAAGAATAGCTATCCTCTACCACTCATCTCAGAACTTGTCAACAACCTTTGAGGTGCACACTACTTCACCAAGTTGGACATCCTCTGGGCTACAACAATGTGTGCATCAAAGAGGGAGATGAGTAGAAGGCAGCATTCCAAACCAAGTGTGGACTCTTTGAACCTCTGGTAATGTTCTTTGGCCTCACAAACAGCCCAGCCACCTTCCAGACTATGATGAATGACATCTTCTGTGACCTGATTGTGGAAGGTGTTGTTTGTGTGTATCTTGACAATATCCTCATTTTTGCTAAAACCTTGGAGGAGCATTGCTGGGTTATGTGCATTGTCTTGAAATGCCTCTGCCAACACCAGGTCTATTTAAAGCCTGAGAAATGTGAATTTGAGCAGACTAAGGTGGAGTACTTAAGAATGATCATCTTACATGGGATGGCTGAGATGGACTCCATTAAGGTAGCAGGTGTAGCAAAGTGGCCTGAGCCAAGGAACAAGCAGAAAGTACAGGCCTTTCTTGGGTTTGTCAACTTCTACCAGAGGTTCATACAGGATTTCTCTCACCATACACATCCCCTCTTTGACCTCACAGGCAAGGAAGCAGCATGGCAGTGGGAGCCCCCACACAGGATTTCTTCCACCATGCACATCCCTTCTTTGACCTCACAGGCAAGAAAACAGCATGGCAGTGGGAGCCCCCACAGCAAGATGCCCTCTATGCCTTCAAGCAAGCTGTTACCTCAAAACCTGTCCTCCTTTTTCTGGATGATGACTCTCTCTTCCATGTTGAAGCAGATAGCTCAGACTTTGCTATGGGAGCAGTTCTCTCTCAGCAGTCAAAGGAGGATGGCAAGTGGCATCCAGTAGCCTTTTAATCCAAAAGCCTTAATGCAGTAGAATGGAACTATGAGATCCATGACAAGAAGATGGTTGCCATTATTAGGTCCTTTGAAGAATGGCAGCATTCCTTGAGGATGCATGGCATAAGTTTGAAGTCTGGACAGACTACAAGAACCTTAAGTACTTCTGCATAGCTAAGAAGCTAAATAGACACCAAGCTTGGTGGTCCCTGTATCTAGCCAACTTTAACTTCTCACTGCATCACAAACCTGGATGAAGCATGAGCAAACCAGATGCATTATCCAGGCAGGCTGACCATGGCACAGGGGCAGGAGATAACAAGGATATTGTCCTTCTGAAGCCTGAGCTTTTTGCTATCCATGCTCTAAAAGGGATTGTGGTCCAAGGAGATAAGGCAAACATCCTCAGAGACATCCAAAGAGAGAACTGGGAGAGTGTGTAAGAGGATGCTGTAGCCCAGGCTGCACAGGCCCTATGAGCTCAATGAGCAAGCAGAGTTAAGTCTGTGCATACAGATGAGTGGGGTCTTCAGGATGGACTTCTGACCTTCTAACAATGCATCTACATGCCTAACATTCCAGAACTTTGCCAATGCATGGTGGAGCAACATCACAACTCTCAAGTAGCCAACACCCTAGAAGGTGAAAGACATTGGAGCTGGTATCCCAGAATTACTGCTGGCCTGAAATCTCCTGATAACCAGGCACCTACACTAGCACCTATGATCTCTGGCTCCACACCAAGGCTTGCCACCAGGCACCCATGGGTCAGCTCCACCCTCTCCCTATTCTAGCTGCTTGCTGGAGTGTTGCATCAGTGGATTTCATTGTGGAACTCCCAGATGCTCATGGGTATGATACTGTGATGGTAGTGGTGGACTTTTATGGCATACAGGCTCACTTCATCCCTACCCACACCACATGCTCTGCTTTGGGAGTGGCCAGACTGTATTGGAAGAATATCTGGAAGCTCCATGGTCTGTCCAATGGGTATGTCTCTAACCAAGGCCCCCAGTTCATGGCAGAATTCACTTGAGAACTGTATTGCCTGCTAAGAGTGAAGCTCCATACCACCATGGCCTATCACTCTCAGTCAGATGGGGCAGACAGAACATGTTAATCAGGAACTGGAACATTATCTCTGCCTGTTTTGTAATGAGAGACAGGATGACTAGAATGAGCTGCTGCCAGATGCTAAAATCCAATACAACAACCATGTTCACTCTTTCATGCAGATGACTCCATTCTTCCCAGACACTAGCAGGCACCTTTGCATGAGCCTCAGCCACACCCCTCTAAGAATACTCTGTCAAAAAATTTGTGGACTGGATGAAGAGAGCATAGGAGGAGGCAAAAGCTGCATTGGTGAAGGCCAAGGAGGACATGGCATGGTACTATAATCACAGATGGACACCTGCCCCAGTTTACAAGCCTGGGGACTATGTGTACTTGGATAGCTCAGACATTAAGACAACAAGGCCATCCCAGAAGCTGTCACATCATCATCTTAGCCCCTTCACAGTAGAGAAGAAGGTAGGGCCTTTGACATACTGACTTAAACTCCCAGCAGGCCTCTGCCAACTGCACCCAGTCTTCAATGTGTTCAAGTTATTTCCAGCTCCAGAGGATTCAATCCCAGGCTGCCACCCTAAGCCACCCCCAACACCAGTTCTGGTCAACAATGAGGAGTATGAAGTGGAGGAAATCTTGGATAGCAGATTGTTCCAAGGGAAGTTGCAGTTCAAGGTGAAATGGAAGGGATATGGCATAGAGGACATCTCTTGGGTACTGTAGGCTAATGTATGTGCACCAACTCTGGTCCAGGATGTCTATTGTAGGCATCCCAATGCTCCAAAAGCCATTTGAGGCATCTACCCCATTTCAATGGCTGACCAGTCAATTCATGACTTCTTCTATCCAGTATGTCAAGATGCTGCATGCTAGAGGGGGGGTGATGTCAGGGGATGTCCCACTTGTTTCCCCTTCTCCTCTAGTTCTTGTCATATTTCCCCCATTATAGTTTTCCTTCATTCTCCTTCCTATTCCCTATCTATTGGTCTTAGTTTCAGCCCTCAAGCTGCACTGGTTATCTGTCAATAATTCAGACAAGTGTTGCCTGTAAGGGTGACCTCTGGAGGCTGTGGCTCAATCACACAACTAGCAGAGGAAAATTCAAAGTCTATTTAGTATCTACAAGATGTTCTAGAGTTCTAGCTGCTCACCTGGCAGAGAGTGATCCAAAGAGAACAAGTCTAAGGATTCCCAATGCCAGTGTTCAGAAAATTTACTCTAGAGCTTCTGGAAAAAACACCCAACAACAATCAAATCCAGAGTCTGATCAAAAAGTGGAAATCCATTGTAAATGGCCTCGATCTCTGGACTCCTGGCATATGACCACCTACAAATAGAATCAAAAGGTAGCTCTTTGTTGAAAGTACTTGTGGTCCAAAAATGGGAGGCCTACAATAAGCAGTAGGCCCAGAATACAGGAAACAATCCAGGGGTCTGGTAAGAGGCCATATGGAAGGAACAACACTTGTCAGAATTATGGACAGAGAGCTAGTGCAGTCTGAGGACTAGAACTGAGACCAGCAGATAGAGAAAGCAAAGGAGAGTAAAGGAAAGCCATAAGGAGAGAGAATAGGGCAAAGGGGGAATGGAACATTCCCTGACATCACCTCACCTCTAGCATGTGGCATCTCAATGTACTGAGGAGAAGAAGGCAATTTTCAAGGCATCAGAGGGGAAGGCTTCACCACTCAACTGGATATAGGTGATGCAAGACTGGAGGAAATGTTCCCCAACTCTACAGCCCCTGTCGAAAATGTCAGGGAGTGCAAAGCAAGGAAGTTTGAAGTGGGATGCTGGAACCTCTGAGCTAGGTGCAGAAGAGAACCTTGCTGCAGCTGCTGAGGGTCCAGGAGGAGGAGTAGGAGGAGTAGGAGGAGTAGGAGTGAGGGGGAGACATTCCAAGAGGGCCTGCAGGGAAAGGGACACTGCTTCAGTGGTTTGATGGAGCTCAGTGATTTCAGCAGTGTGGGAGGTAAGGGAGGCTTGAGTGAGTTTAACCTGTGTCTCCAGATACAGCAAACAACTCCAGGCATCATTCTGGAGGCTTGAAGCATCAGGAGGAGGTGCTGGAGGGGTTGGTTGGATCATGGGAAGAGCACAGAGAGCACTAAGACACTGGTGAGGAAGAGACCTTTTGAGGAACCAAGTAGAAACTCAGGCAATTAAAAAAGAGGCTCCCAGACCAAATCTAGAGACTTGTTCTGCTGTAAGGGCAACCTCTGGAGGCTGTGGCTCAATCACACAACTGGCAAAGGGAGATTCAAAGTTTATTCAGCATAGTGCAGTGTCTACAAGCTTAAGTACACACTTGGCAAAGAGAGATCCAAAGAGAACAAGTCTAAGAATCCCCAATGCCAGTGTTCAGAAAATTTACTGGAAGTCACATGACCAAGTCACATGCATTGACAGGTTAGTAGATCACATGACCAAAGCACATGCATCAACAGGTCAGCAGATCACATGATTTTATGACCAAGTCACATGCATCAACAAGGGGCAACACTTGTCTGAATTATTGACAGAGAACCAGTGCAGCCTTGGCACTAGTGAGCCTTCAGAGAAAATTTTTCTCTTTCTGGTTGAGATTGTGTTCACTGCTCAAGATCATGGACACAATCTGAAGGGAAGTATGTAACAGACTGAGCCCTCTGGCCTATTTTGGACTTAGTAGCACAGCTACTCTCCTCTAGTCTTTGTTCTTACCACTGTGTGTAGTCACCTTTTCTACTATAGAATTGGGTCATACACACTTGGGACTGGGACTGAGGCTCACTCATAACTAACTGTTACAATACAAGATAGAGACTGAAATGAAGACTACTGTAACTGCTATTTCTCTATAACTTAAATACTGCCACTAGACCTCCTCTGGGGACTGTGGGTCTGATGGTAGGGTTCAGCAGGGCCATGCAGGTTTGACAGGTGTCAGATCTGATCTGGTGGCAGGCTGTTGTACATTGATGCAGATGTGTGATCCACAGTGGTGTTGGAGTGTTCTGATCTGGTGGGCAGGCCATAGTGACACACTGGTGTGGGTCCATGATGTATGCTGGGGCTCAGGAGAAGTGTTGGAGGTACCTGGGGAGCTCGGTAGGAGTCAGGAGGGTGACAGAGCCCACTGGGGAGGCATCAGGATTTGCCAGGGAAACATCAGAGTTTGCTGGAGTAGGCTTTGGAGGTGAGTAGAGGTTGGGGTGGGTTGAGGAGGTGTCTGTGGGTACTCTGGAGTGTTGGGGCTGTTCAGAGAGAGATCCCAGGATCTGGGAATGTGTCATGACACATGAGTTCAAATTTAGTGTCTGGAAGCAAGTCTTTACACATCTTATTTGGATGTTGCATACATATGGTTTTGATTCTGTTGCTAAATTGGATCTGCAATTCTGCTCATTATAATTTGATTCCATCCTGATTTCATACCAGCTATTGTAAAATAACACCTTTTGGACAATTAACTATATAATGTTTCTGAAATGCATAGTTTCTCTGCTCAGGATGTTGAGGATTTACTGCAGGTATGCCATTATATATATTTTTTAGTAAATATCCAAATAAGAATGCTGCTCCATGCTTTGAAGGACTTTTCCAACAAATTAGCCACAGCATTGACAAGAAATTTCAAGATCTTTTGTTTGCTATGGGATCTTGGCATGCTGCAATTAAAATGCAACTGCACACAGACTGGTCTCTTGAAATATTTTGCAGCCAAACATCTGAAATGGCTTGACAATTTTGTATTGTTGCTAAAGAAGTCTGTCCTGAATTTGAAACAATGGCTTCCATGCTATAGAATGACTCAATAGTTCATTAGTGGCCTTTCCTGAAAATCATGGAATACAATGAACCCACACACAAAACATTGGCAGTATCAACAAATGCAAATGCATCATTACCTTCCATAAACCCAATTTGATACATGCACTTCTCAACAGGGCCTGATTTGGCTTGAGAGTCAAGCCCATAACAACCACCCCAAAAGAAACTCTAGTCATTCAAATAGTCCTCCACTTCTTGAAATTTGTGCCATTGCATGAAAAATCTTCACAATATGAAAATACCATTAAGGATGGAAGATGTGATCATCCTCATCTGCAAAAACCATCACATCAGACTATTGATGTGGATAGATTATTCATATGTAGTATGGTGCTCATAGATGATTAAACCTTTAATGATAAGATTTCCATGATGTTCATCCATGATTTTGACATCTTGAGGAAGTAGACATATCAAGAAATGATCAATGAGTTTGGGCATGAAGTTCTGATTTATAATTTGAGTATCTTAGCTATAAACTAGTAAACCTTAGACATACTGTTATAACAGGGTCATTTTTATGTTTTTGCAACCATTGTAGAAGATTGATAGATGATTTTCTGGCCTTTGAAATGTAGCAATGCTCCTCTGGGTTGTTTGGTAGTAAAGTTTCCTCTTCAGCAATATCCTTTATAGCACAAGATCTAGCATTATAGTGCTCATGTAGAGTAATCTACTTCTCAAACTGATTCTGATTAATTTGTGCTAAAAATCCCTTGACTAATTTGTGTTCCATTTCATGCTTATAAAATTATCAAATTAGATTTACAGTGGCTCAAAAAACTGTCCCAATGTTTTATACTTTTTGAAAGATGACATTGGCATGAAGGATTTGAAATACATAAAATCCTGGTTAAATCATGTGAAAGTACTATGACATTGTAGCTACAAATTCCATTTAGGCTTATGTAAATTGAATCAAAACTGATGGGGTAATGGCCATTTTAAAATATTCACTCATTGGAACAGTTTTTTTGAGCCTCTTTAACTAGAAGGTTCATCCCTATTACAGTCAGTATCATTTCCTCAGGGAGTAAGTAACAGATCACTGCTTTGTGCTCCCTGATTTTCTCTACAATATATGCATAAAAGTAGCTCTGCTGACCTCAGTGACAGTCAATCTCTCGATGTGGGACTCGACGAAAGGATTTCGTATCAAGTTCTTGGCAGAGTTTCCCAGAGACATCCAATCCATCACCTGTAGCTGAACTGAAGTGGAAAGTTTCATTTATGTAGGGAAGCAGGTGTTGCGTCTGGGCGTAGTTGTCAGTCAATTTACGAACCAGCCTCGAAGCTTGCAGGCTTCAACGCCTAAGTTGAAACAGCCAGAAATGAGTCGAAGGAGTTCTTTGGCACAATCACAATCATCTATCATATCAAAAGTTATATGCTCTAGAGGGAATTGTAGAGTATGACCGGAATATCGAGCTCAATAGATAGTTTGATTAATCGCGGTACGAGCTTGAGCGAGACAAGAAAGTATGTTGCGGAAAGTATCATGACAGCATATGAACCATGTAATAATGTGAAGAATAGGTTACCTGTGTCTGGATCAGAGGGCAAGCCTGATCGACGCAACAAAGAACAGGAGGAGAAATGAAGACGGTATAGCGTTATGCATACCAGCGGCACTCACTAGGGGTACGGATGTTCCTATAGTTCGATTAACGCATGCGAGGAGATTGATATCTACGTTTGGAGGAAGAGGCAATGGGAGAGCTGATTGATTGTCACCGAGCGCCGCTGTGTTATTATATCCATCGAGAGTGAGCACGACGCTACTTGCACGATAATATTGTATCGCCTCCTCGGGTCTGGGATAGGGAGTGTTCGAGGAGTCGTATGGGAGCGGGGCAAAGACAGTGAAAGCATTCGTTTTGAGACAACTATTGTTGACGGCACTTTGAAGCGAGGAAACTGTAATGTTGTCCGCTATGATGTAGAATGTCGAGTTCGGAGATGAGAAAGAGGCTTGGAAAAGCGGGCCGCCAGGACGACTCGTATTATCTGCTTTGCCATACTACAAAGAAGTTCATATCATGCATGACCTTGAAGTTGAGCTGTAGAGCTTACTTCGTCTTCGGAGTACAGATAAGATCCTCCGACACCTATTGGAGGTGCAAAAACAACCGGATAGAAAACGAAAGGAAATCCACGCCCTTGCACACCACGACCACTTATTCCAGGATAACCACTACCGTATGTTCTACAAGTAGTATGCACGTCAGTTCCCAAGTCATAAACGCCTGTAGTAACTTACGATGACCCATAGACTTGAGCGCGCATCCCTCCACCGAACTCGCGACCAGAAAATGGTTGACCAGCGGGTATTACAGACTTCGCTCCGCCGCCTGCACTCGAGGGACTCGTCTCGAGAGTTTTCCCTCCCAACTTGATGGAAGGCGAAGTGCCGAAACTGCTGCTTCCTTTCGCTGCAGAACCGGAGGAACCGCCTCGCCCCTCCCCACCACCACGTCCACCGCTACCATGTCCACCACCACCACCACCTTTGCGGGGAAGCAAGCGTTTTGGGGCGCTGTCTGCTGGAGAGGTGATCAAACGGATAAACATAACGTGATATAAGCAGAAATGCGCATGAGACTCAGGAAAGCGAGCTCAGACCAGCTTTAAATACACATAGAACATCGCTATTTACCTGAGCGACGACTGATGTGGAATAGCTGATCATTTCTAAATTTCATGACTGATGTGGAATCGTTGATCACTTCTAAATTTCATGCGCGTTAAATTAATCACAGCCTCAGCCTAGTCTCAACGCGCTGAGAGATGTCTGGTTAGAAGCGATATCGAGCGAAAGGGGGAAAAAATGACTCACAAGACAGATGTCCATTCGGGCGACCTGCAAAGCTGTGTCGCTACTCGGCCACCACCATATTCTCAACATCCATCATCATACTTGATGCTATCTCTTGGAAGCTGAGCCATAGCCTTGCAACTTCCTGAATTCTTCTGGTTGAATGTATTCGTCAACTTTGCTCAACTCTAAACGAGATCTCAAAGTGCATGCCACTTTCCATCATAGCATTCCTCAACATCCCAAGTAGCGTCTTGAGTGCATGCTTGAAATCTTTCAGATAAGGCCGATATCGCGAAGAACTCGAAATATAATGTTTGCTGTGGGAAAGATATATATATAGAAAAGAGAGCTAAATTTTGACATCATACAGTACACCGGAAGGAGTGTAGGACTGACCTTCTTGCTGAGCACTGAGTGAGCGTTAGTTCATAACCAGGAACCAGGGCTGAGTCTTTCTGAGCAATTTGAATGATACCTTACAATCGACTCGGCCCCATAACTATTTGAATGGTGAACAATCATGTGATGACTTGCCCTAAACTAGGATCTCCATCCAGCGCGTCTCCTTGACATTCTGGAGACCCTTATCGAAGTACGCGTTTGCTTCTAAGTAAACTACTTCGCAATGACGTTTGAAACGACCGCTATCGGATTCTGACATCTTCATCCTACATGCTAGGCTTGGTTGGACTACAGTGATGGACTTATACACCAGAGCACGCGTCCGGCCTCAATAGATACATGGTTTGTACCTTCTCTTTTCGCCTTGGGGCATTTCCTTCTCACAAGTTGCAGTAATGAACTGCCTGTACTCTCCACGTAGTATCAAAGGACAGGACTTCCTCTCTTTTAATACGCATGAATATCCTAGACACGTCTGAGAATCACTTTCAAGGCGAAAGATTGCTCTTTAAAACGTCAAACACGCTGTTCTTACGCGCTGCACTAACGATATTATCCTAACATCAAAAAACTTGCTACAAATCCTTCACAACATCCGTAAGGGGCTTCTCGACACATCGGCATTTCATTGGATGAATGTCCAGGTTGTTTTGTCAAGTACTGGTGGTCGCATCTCGGAAATTTCATGAGCGCCCACACTGGACTATCGCCATGAAGCGAACCATGAGTGGCCATTGTTCGTAGCCTCCAGGATATTCACTACATGTCCATTCGTCTCCATAGGAAGGACCTCTTGAAATATTGAAGACAAGGAAATTGGCCATTTTTTATTCTTGTATGTGGCCCCTGCTTCCACCTTGACGCATACACCTTTCTGACAAAGTTTTGCACATTTGACGCTTCGGTATACTTTCTTCTGTCCTTCCACAAGTGCAAGCAACCTTTTATTGTTCTTTGGTGGCGAATGTACCTAGCGCACTAGATCACGCTGAGGCCATGAGCTGGGCTGTAGGTGCTCAACGGTCTCCAATATTCCGCTCTGGAAAAGCCTTGCAAAATGTGTGATTTACTTTCTTCAACCTCGACCAATTGTAGTTGACGCTAGATGACGCTGTTCACATTCCCATTGGGTATGAAAGGAGGTCTATCATGCAAGCCAGTTAAAAGCCTACGTGTTTGTGGTCGACGCAACGTGTTTCGCCACGAGGTGGTCTGCAGGCGTGGAGTAGCTTATATATCCATAGAGGTCAGTCTCAGGTGGAAAAATATCATCTCATTCCTCTGGATGTCTACAAAGGGTTCAAAAATCTCAGCCATCAATCGTGCGATGTGATCACACCTGTGAATCCAGCGTACTCTGCCGTCAGTGTCACAACGCTTCTCTTCTGATTGCGACGCCAATAGAGGGCAGGGCCAACTCGTGTCGATATAGGCAGCCTCGATGTACTCAGTGAGTGCTTTTTCGGCCCTACCAAAGCCCCTTTGTCTAGTTTGTTCAACAAAGCTAACTTAGATTTCCGTACCCAGCGCGATGGACTTTGAACGGGGAATTCCCATTGTCTCATTAAGCTTTCTATCAAGTCAGGAATGCCGCAGACAGACTGGGTCCCGCCACCAAAGAAAGCTTAAGTGTAGGAAGCAGCGGATTAGCTAGGAACGTGTCGCCAGGTAAGCTTTTTTTTCTTTGTTGTTCGCTAAAGATTGTTTAGCAACTTGAATCAGATAGAAGGTTTTTCGCTCGACATGGTCCCTCTCCCGCCTCGTGGAGTCAAGTGGAAGCCTCGGGCAAGTTCTAGCGCTGTTTCATGTAGCTTGCTTTCTCCTTGCGTTGCGCTTAAGGGATTAGCGTTACATGATCGTTGTCATCGAGCTCTATAGTGGTTATAGTAAGTCCAACATCACACGACACCGAACTAAACTATATCTCTCACCAACAGGATGATCTCTCAAAACTGTCATCGTAACTCTCGTTCACCATTAGGAAAGATCATTCAATTAACCAACATAATCAAAGACAACCTTTGATGCTATGTCAAGGCCTACATATCACCTCACACGCCACTGAATATCCCTCGGCGACCCGGCGACGGTTGCAATTGGCTTCCTCAAAACTGACCGACCATATGGCATTCCGGCCCTTCTGACGGCATTCCCATTCTCTCGAACCCGTGACCCTGTGTCTCAAACCCAGAACTCAGCGCCACCGAAAAGATGGACAGACGTGAGTGTTTGTCAAGTGGTCAAGTGATAACGTGGTTGTGTTTTGCCCCCGCTGCTGCCCCCAGCCAGCCTCACATCCGCCGAGCGCCATTGAATGCTTTGACCGGGTCGACACGCTTCATGCTTCTGTGATGCGTGTCGCGACAGGATCACATGTACACATGGCGTGACAGCCCCACCCCAAATCCTTTTTGTTTTCCGACCGCGATTCTCTGGCCTTCGGACATTCCCTTTTTCTATCATCTTATCTCATCGCCGCGGTAATGCCGACAGGACCAAACAATTTCTATTCAGAATTTTCTATCGCTCCCATCTCTTATTGGGATTTTTCAAGTGCCCTTTGGACTTTCTCTAAATGCTTTTCTTTATTGTCTTTTGGAACTCAGGGTTCGAGCTTCGTATTACTCGATGGAGGGATCAACAAGTTTCAGGAGCACACAGTTTCAGGAGTACACAGTTTCAGGAGTACACACTGGTATTTCGATGTCAGGTGAAGCTTTTTATTGCGCGTGCGGAAGTATAGGAAGGGGGAGACAGAACGGCATAACAAGGTGATAAGGCGATAAAGGAGGTAGCCAATAAAAATTAAGGAATAAGGGTATCGACGAGAGTTGGGTGGGTGGGGAGCGGGTGAAGAAAGAGTGGTATGCAGGGTTCATGAAGTGGAGGTGGGGTAAGTAAAAAAGGGTTCTTTCGTGGAATGAGGACGTGTAGCGTGAGGATGGCGGGGATGTAAGTGGAGAGATGGGTGGCCATCGAGGCACATCCGACACATCCTCCGTGTCGTGAGAACGGACTATGATACAGTACAGCAAAGCAAGCAAGCAACGATGGAGAACAAAAGAACAGAGGGGGGAAGGTAAATGGTAGGTATCCAAGCAAGCGAGTAATCAAGAAAGCGAGCGAGAGAGACAAGAAGCACAGAAAAGAGATAGGACAGTCCAAGTACGTAAAAACAAGAAACACACAAGTCAGTAACTCAAGCCGGACGCGCAGCATCTGGCTGTTGCTCTTTTAAAAACCGTGTCCGTGTGAGGGAATCATATGGTCAAAGGCTCCAATACTCTGCTCCGAGAAATCCGCGGTGTCCAACGACGACGACGACGGGACCGCTCCGTATTCCTGCCCCTGTGGTGCACCAGCTGGGCAGGAATCGTACTCTATTCCGTTCCCAAGTAACGCCATCGGCTCTACGCACTTCGACACATCAAGCTCAATAGGCGGTATCGCACTGAGATCGAAATCAGTACTGGCGAGTAGGAGCTCGGAGTGTGTTGGCCATGAGTCGGTGGTTGTGGCCCAGCTGAATTGTGCGTATTCTTGTTGGAGCTGCATTTCCATTTGAAGGTCGAAGTTGGGACACGACGACGACGAAGGCGACGATGATGGTGATGAGGATGAAGACGGGTCCATGGAGAGTTGGGAAAAGTCCTGAGGAAGCATGGTGGAGTGCGGGGTTTGTGGGTCCATGTGGGGTGATGAGGGTCCCGAGGAGATGGAGGAGGATGGAGAGAGGATGTGGTGGGGGGGGAGGAGCATGGGGTCGATGTGGGAGACGTCGAGAGGATGCAGCGAGTCACGGGTTGGCTGCAGACCGGCCATGCTGAACATGCTTTGGAGGAACTCGGAGGACTATAGCACGGCAAGTTAGAATTCGAACGCGAGAAATTGACGAACAAACGCACCTGAAGATTTGCATACGACTGGGCGTAGGCCGCGTCGTTTGGATAGAAATCGAACGGCACATGACTACGATCGTCGGCGTGGTCAGGATGGGACGAGCGGCGGCTGATCATAGGAAGGAGCGTGGGGGATGTGGGGCACGACGGTGTCATGTGGTAAACACTCGGTACCTGTATAGACTGGTACGGAGGCGGAGTAGGTGCAGAGGCGGAGCGACCGTGATGGCGCTGGTGAGGAGGAAGGACAGGAACGATGAAAGAGAGGCTACTGTCAGTATCTGCGTCGTCGTCGCTGCCTCTACGCCTAGACTTTCTCGGCTTGGGCCTGCCATCCTTGTCGCGCGCGCGCTGTGGGCGATAGACGTAGTTGGGGTACAGGGCCTCGTGCTCCTTCTTCTTCTCCTTGGCTAGGTTCTCCCAGTACTGGCGCTCCTCGGTGCTGAGACCCTTCCATTGCTGGCTAATGGTCTTGGAGAGGTCGGCTTGGCGCTGTTTCTTGGTCGGGCCATCGACGGAGCCCTCCTCGGACGCTTGACGGTCCTCGCAGCACTTGCGACGGAAGAGGATGAACGCATTCTCGGGCCGCTTGATGTAGTCTTCGTCGCCCTTCCTTGGCCGCCGCTCGCCGATGTCGCTGCTGCAGGACTTTCTGCGTCGGTGGGACGATGGAGAGGGCGAGGCGTGTTCTGGGGTGCACAAGGGCGGGGGTGTTGAAGAGAGAGCGAGTGAACGGAGGTCGGGTTCAAAGGGCGAGTGGGAAGGAGAGGAGAAGGGGCTGTCGGTGAGGTTGTGGGAGATGGGAAATGTAAAGGCGCGCGGTGTTGGCGAGATGATAGCAAGCGCAGGCGGCTGGAGGGCGTCGGTCGACACTTCAAGTGTCGCTATTAAAAGTAAGTCAATTAAAAGACTGACAGGCTGGATGATGACATACACCGGGATTGGGTATCACGAGTCCGAAGGGCGGGCATGTTAGTTAGAATAAGACGTGGTATCGCAGTGGGAGATACTTGTTATCTGGAGGAAAACAATTGCGCGGTGGGGCACAAAAGGAAGACAATACGCGAAACTTTTATAGTCTGCGCCGCAAGAGCCTGGCGCCCCAATTTGGCGTGCATTCCTTGTGTAATCCTAATCTGGAGTCTGTAAAGGAACCAAATCTCGATATCCCGTTGCGCTTGTTTGGACAGCAATGTAAGTACGATCTATTGTCTCGCCAAACACTGGTCCGGTTACGACGTCCGGGTTCCTAACAATAACTGACGCGACTCACCTTCTGCCTCGACAACCGCTGCTACTCGATCCCAATGGCTGTGTGTCGCAGCCCCTCTCCCTCATTTCACAACACCGCAGAAACGCCTGCCAGCAAGCACAACTCTAGGCATGGTCAAAGGTTCTTTTGGGAAAATCTACAAATCTGATGTCGTTGGTCAAAGCGATCAAAATGGGGCAGTGTCCCTTCACACTGCCCGATTTGGAATACTTGACCCGTCCGTTTGTCACACGACCGACGAATTCGACGCAAGTGCACAGGAATCTCTGCTGCGATCTACCATGGCCAAAGTTCGACTCTTCACATACGTCCGTCTTTTCAGGTATTATCACTGCGCAAAGCTACGTCGTTTTTTCTACATGTCTTGTCCCTGCGACGAGTACGGGTCGGTTACTTTCTACTATTCCGTAACCCAACTTGTTAAAACATCTTACATCTTGTCATGCGTCGACATCCCGATTTTAGACCACCCATTCACTAACAATGTCCGTACCCACGCATAGTTACCTCGATTAGGCGAGAGCCTCCTACCCGATGCAACACGCCAAAAGTTTCTTCTGCACGTGTGAACTCAGCCAAGAAAAAAAAGAAAAATTATAGAAGCTGAGTCTTTGCCCAACGTTGTTATTCCTGCCTTATCACGTTGCGCTGAGCGACTTCACTCGGAGCTTCCGTAGTACATTTCCCTGAGAACGCGGGGCATCTTGAACGGTCAGTTATAATATTAGCTTCACGCGTGCCCCGCGTCGGGACTGCAGACGAATCTCTTTTGGTCCACAAATACATACACACATCTATGATACTTCCACTCTCGCATGACTATAATTAGCTTTCTAGCTACAATGATTTGTATAAGTGAAAACAAACTCGCATTGTTCGCCCAAAACAGCCTAATCAAGAGGGAAGGAACTTCTAGGGAAGACTAAGGACACACACAACAATGCTTATTCCCTTCCTCCTTGCCTCATCTCCGCAGCAGCAGCTCGACATACCTTCGAAGACATCACTGAAACTGAGATTATTGATGACTGATGCTGATCTTCGACGACACAGCTTGTGTTCGCGCAGGGCGCCTACCGTCACTTACCACTTCTAAATGTATGTATGAACTTCGATTTACTGCGCCGTAGATCGAATCGCTGATCGTCGTGCAGTGCAGTGCAAACATCACATATTACAGGCCGGTATGCCCGACCCCCTTGCATACGCAGTTGGTATTCGTAGCAAGTTCAGACAGTTAGACGGCCAAGTGACGTATGTGTGATGGTGTGAACGAATTACCTGATCAGCTCAACCTTGAAATGTACATATGAACTTGTATCAAGGCGTGCATCACTTACTGGCAGGCTTGTATAGTGTGTAATCTGCGGCAGTGCATTTTTGGGTGATGAACGCTCCACGCTCGTGGCAGCAACAATAAAAGATGGTGGGATTCAGGCGAAGGCCTAGGGATGGAGCTTGAGTAACCCGTACGTGTCGTTTGGACCTCGGATGCCGCGAATACATACATACACGTTCCTCATTGTCAGAAGAGGAGGGAGGGACATTGTCCTCTCACGTGTCTAGGATGAGCGAACAATGTAATGATGACGATGATGGATGGCCCATATGATTCTGTTGCTTACTTCTAGATTAATATTGTTGCATGGGTTCAAGCTTGGGGATGGGACGCGTGGCTGACAATGAGCGACGAGAGTTTATAGAAATCAAAATAGAAAGAAGGTCGATTGTTTTTTGTGTGTCTGTTTGGGAGATGAGTCAGTGTCAATGGGTACAAATGCGCGGAGATGGGAGTTTATAGAACGGACCTGGTCGATTGTGTCTGTTGAGGAAAGGAGTCATTTGTGTCAAATGGAAAGGGAAGAATGCATCAGAGAAGCGGATGAGATAGAAAGAAGGTCCATTGTCCCGTACCTGTTTCGGAGACAAGCCAGTAGTGCCAAGTGGAAAGAGGGAAAAATACATCAAAGATGCGATAGGACGTGAGGTCTCGATTATGTGTCTGTTTCGGAAATGAATCAATGGTATCAAGAAAAAAAAACTCAGAGAATACATGTGGTGGTGCGACGCGTCGTCAAAAGTCCTTCTCTCATCATCTTCTAGGCGCAAGTAAGTGTCAGTCAAGGCCCATGAGATAACTTCTTTGAACGCGCGAATGATGGAACAGGAGAGCGAACTTGATGCTTCGTGAGCATGATCCTAAAGACAATGGGGCATGATAGTAAGAAGGTCTTCATTTAGGGTAAAAAGACGAAGCAAAGATGGAACTGAAAAAAATTTCATGTGAAGGATGCGCTGAGCATGGGAGCCAGAAGTTCATAAAGTTACGTCGCAGAGTCGTTTCGAGTCATAATTTCATGTTGACGACGTTTGAGTCTATGTATGATGGGGCCATACTTGGGTGCCTGGGGACAATGAGTAGATGTTTCCATACTATTCCCGTAATAGCCACACGGTACGAAGTCGGATCCCATGCGATTTTCGAACTTGAGTTATGACTCGACGCGCTTCGTCACAGCGTGACCTGACGCGAATTTAGCACTGCCGAGCGCGTGGATGATGCTTTTCTTTATGCCACCACGTCCATCCGTAAGGCTTCTGCATAGAACAAGAAAAGCTTCTACTGCTCCATCTCCTTCTATGACATTGTCGATGAAGAGAAGCCGTACACCTTCTACAGCGGCTCAGCTTGAGGTATCGCCTCAGAAAACCAAGAAACTCAAACTTCATAACTCATACGTCGACAACTCTCCTTTTCCTGAGTTTGCACGTCCTACAGCTAAGGAGGCTTCTGATGTCTACAATCTCCTGATAAATGCTCATCCTAATCTGCGTGCTGCCCGCAGTCCTCCTGCGACAACCAGCAATTCTGCGCGGACTTGCGGTAGTGTTCCAAATGTCATAGAGGCTCTCATCGGCGTCATACTATCCCAAAATACATCCGGTAGGAACTCATCTGCCGCAAAAGCGAGTCTTGATGCGACATTTGGGCGCAACAACTTTGCAGCGATTGCCTCGGCGCCTAGAGCAGATGTTGTTGAGGCAATCAAACACGGTGGACTAGCGAATAAGAAGGCAGCCACTATCCAGAGTCTCCTATCTTCCATCAAGGAGAAACATGGCGACTACTCTCTACAACACTTGACTGAGACAGATCGAGATAAAAGGCTCTCCGACGATGCCGTCATGGAGGAACTCATCTCCTATGACGGTGTAGGTCCTAAAACGGCATCATGTGTCCTCCTATTCTGTCTTGGTCGAGATTCGTTCGCGGTGGACACGCACATATATCGACTAAGCAAGCTTTTGGGGTGGGTGCCAGAGAAAGCTGACCGCGTACTCGCTCAGGCGCATCTGGATCTCAGAATTCCGGCAGAGTTGAAGTATGGGCTACACGTACTCATGATCGGACATGGGCGAGTGTGTTCTGGGTGCAAGAAAGCGGGTGTTGGCGCGAGCTGTGTGCTAAAGACTTATTTGAAAGAGCGGAACTTGGCGGGATCGATGGGATCTGGAGGCGCGCCGACAGGAACAGATTTCCAGATTGGGCTTTGATGGCGGGGGATGGATCGAGATTGTTTGGTTAGAACCTCAGTAATAAACAGATCTTGTGCCTCTCGATCTTCAAATCTTCACGATCAAGATCCATGATTGCGATTACCGGTTATCGTCAGGACCTCTCTTGTGGCTCTAGAAAATACCTATCACTGTCTGGTTGTATCTCGGTCCTCCAAGGTAGAACGTGGGATTTCATGAGTGTTCGTTGTTACACGTGTTTCGATGACGGCAAAGCGAATGAAGGTTGGTGCTTAGCGCTTTCAGGACTTTTCATGACTTCAACTAACCTGAGAAGATATCGTCATGTCTTGCCTTGCTTGGGCCGACCCGGCCATTAGACTTATCTCAATGTCGTGACACGTGTAACGTTCATCAACAACCTCATTTTGGCTCGCTCCTATTGTTAGCGGATGCTTTTCTGATGTTCTTAATCTCCGGTGTACCTTTTTCTTTTTTGCTCCCGTCCGCATCATCAAAAACTCCGTCTAACCCCACATCCCAACGCTGTAAAACGTGTATCCCCCACAGTGAGAGACCTTGTGATGCGCCACTTCAGGTTTCTGTAAATCACCGGCCGTAGCTCGGCTTTCCAATGTTGAGCGGTCTACACCCACACGCACCAACTTTGTGAAGGCCTTTTTACTGTACATATCGGGTCTGGGGCGCATCAAAGTTTTCCCACAATGCAAGATTCAACCCTGGTCGCATCAGTGGCCGCTGCGCCGACGAACAAGATCGGCGAGCACCTGGTTCTAGCCTACTTTTCCCTGAACCTGATTAGTACTAACTGATGCTAATGAAAATGCGTTACATAGTATGCTCCCTTACGGGTTGTGAATCCGCAATCCCCGGAGGTACACGAACGACAAGTGGTTTTAGTAATTCCACTCTCATCTCAGGGTATTCCGAGAATATCAGATATTCCATAATTTCAAGGGCCCGGAGTGTGGAACTCTCCGCTGTATTCCTTTGAAGGGTCCTGGCGTCACCTTGAACCCACGCGTTTTCTTGATCATTCGTACTTACGCAGAGCTGGGTCCAGGATGTTGGAACGCACTTTCTTTTTTTGAGGGACGGAAGCCCACCAGAAACGTGATGTATTGTGGTTCCACGAGGCTCACGACTTTGCTTGTAGGCGCTAATCACTCAGCGGTCACGGGATAAGGTGGTTGCTACCGGTGCGCTCACAGCTATTATACATGTGTTCCCCTCCTAGCTCTGATTCCTTTGTTCTCCGTTGTAATCCACAAGGATATCGCGAGTGCCCTCTGTAGAGATGGCCCCGAGCGCCCATTGTCTTGTAGGTGCTTGTAGATGTGGCAAGAACAATTAATAGACAATCATTGGACCAGATTCGCAGATTTTTTCCGGAAGGCGACGATTGACAAGACAACCAATGTTATTGTAGTCTGTTCTCCGGTGCCAGCCTTCGTGTTTGGTTGTTTGATATGTTCTGCCGCACGGATAAGGCGCCAACTGTAACAAAGCAAGTGTGTCTATCACGATTGTCTTGTTCCGGAATACGGGCCACTGCGCATCTTTTAGAAAGACTACCCTTAGAAACTATCACAGTGATGCTTTTCCTTCGACGCAGTTTGGAATGTACTGGCAGCAGTAATGCGATGTTATAGTTCAACATATCGACAATTCATCATCGAAAGACAGAAAAATTAGTAAAATATTTTCTGCCGGGAGCGTGCGTATAACGGCGTCAACACGGTCACCGGGGACAAACACAAGCTTAAGACCACCATCAGGTGGTTTGATCGCATAGCCAGAGTTGTGAGGAGCTATGCAGTGGCGGTGCAACTTCATTGGAAGTGGTGGGACTTGCCAAACAACGCGTCGTTTTTTCTCCAAACATGTTACATCTCTTTCAATTCCACTGTCAAGCGGCTATGGGCATGGTAAAATGCTGAACGCTCTCTTCTGAACGTTCATGGAACCAAACCAGCCAAATATACCCGGCGCCGCACAGGAAAAATGGAAGGAATACACCTCAAGGTCTTTGCACTACTCACTGTCCGACTCGGTGTTCATCTGAACGATCCATCAATCAGGACTTGGGTCATGGGAGGTAATATACCGATAATCTTCGCGATACTTCCGACTGCATAATATCCTTCAAATCACTCTAATGTTGCTATCTTCGTCGTATTAACGTTCACTTCTCGGACCAATGGCCTGAACCGAGTGAACTCTGTCAGCGGCATCCCTACATTGCCTTTCCGAAGACGCTCGCTCCAACTCCATGCTCCGTATCCATACATAGTTCAACATGATGTTTCCACCCATAAGGATAATCCAAGTTGACTTGTCTTGAAACGTTGTTCTTGATTACTGTTATAACTCCTCCCCACAAGAGGCAGACACCGAGGCTGCGATTTGGATATTATAACCTCCAGAGTCTCGGCGACTTTATAATGAAGTCGTGTATGCTGGATACTTAATGTCGTGAGCTTCCAGCCATGAGCCACTTATTCCTATCTGATCGTCGCGTCAGACATGTAATAGGCCCATTGGTTCTGAGCTCATTTCAAGATTCTTTCAGGTTCTTATCGCCGTACGGGTCGCTCTAACTCTGGAATTCATAAATTGACACGGAATTAGTCGTGCCGTAGTCCCGTTCCCTGTGGTCAGCAGGGCTCTTCGAAGAAATCTGAAAAATCCTGGGCAAAGGGTATGACGCAATATTTCTATTCTAAATACACTACTGACACTGAGTGCTCAGTCGTCGATAGAAATACATCGTAATTCGTCCTCATGCACGGATGTTGAGGCAAAGCGATAGTTTATCCTATTCACGCCAATTATCATCTCATTCCAGGGGTCCTTTGGGAACCGCGGAGGGCTATTCCGTAGTGACGTTACAAGTCCCAAATGCGGTATCATCTACCCGAGAGATTGGCTTGTACGAACAAGGAAATATCAATACAGTGTGCCGGCCCCTCACTCTGATCGAAGATATGTGTACAAAGTTCATGCCCTTCGGACCATGACCCCCGATTCTCAACTCCCGTTTGTGAGCAACCCATAACGAATATTGCGTGTGGAGCTCATTTCATGGCTCTCCACGGCTTTCCTGTAGCTGGTTTGTAACCGTAAATGTTTGAACGAATCGGGGTACGGGCCGGCCCATACCTATTTGCACGTGATGCACGTCTTCTGTAAGGATCTGCAAGGTTGGTTCCGCGTCCTAAATGACAAGAATCTAGCTGTTTAAGACATTGATATCTCTCTAGAAATGTCCTCATCACCAGCATGACCTATCCACGGATTCTTCTGGTATGGTAATGATTGTGAATCAAACCTGTTGGAGAGACTATACTCTGCTTGACCTTTACGAACGTTGAAAAAGCTCGTAATCTCCCTCGCTTTCATGGTCAACACTTACCTTCCATCAAGAGCGCCCTCGCTAGTATTGCACCAACGTTCTCGCAACTCAAGAATCGTTCTGTAGCTAGCATTGGCTACGCCAGCATCCTATACCATAACAATAGTCATTCGTCTCCAGCATTCTCAAGAAATCATATCGATCACGACCTAATGTTATCATCTTCCAGAGTCACCTCAGCTTCAGCTATTTATTTTCACGATCGACGAGGATGTTCACGCTGAAAAGGTTTACGAGTGACATGGAGCATCAGTGCATGGACGACAAAGGTTTCATTGTACTGCCGCATTTTCGCGACCCATGTATGGAATGGGAGGGTCTGTTCAGAGACAACCAGACGTGTCTAGGCAAGCTTTGACATGGTTGACTGTAATGGAGAGACATGTGTACCGAGTAATTCAATATAGAGCTGGAAGGACACAAGGTTTGCTGCAAGCAGTCCGGACATGGCATTCGGGGATTGATGTGGTGCAGCGAGATGATGATAAGCCTTTTGAATGAGACCCCAGCGAGAGCCGTGAGGCCGCTGGTCCAATGCCTCTCAGTTGATTTACACTTTTCTTTGTTGTCGGCGACTCTTCATTCTGACATCAATATCCCCCAGTGTAACCTATCTAAAGATTCGATGCTTTCGATCGGAGATCCGCTATTGGCTAGTTATATCATGTCAATTCAATTTCCTGCTGTGAGTGACCGCTGCTATCTTTGTCTAGTCGACAAACCATTCCCACTATCTATACGCCAGTCTAAAAATGGCTGATGATTTAAATAGAATAATCATTCCTGTCATGGCCCTCCATTATGCACTGCCTAGGAAATTCGTTCGTAGGGCACAAAAACTTGTTTCTTGGGTTTGATCTTCTACCTCAGATAAATTATCCGCTTACAATAAGCTTCGTCGTTTTACAGTGTTGCGGCATCCTTGATCTTTTCCCCCGTCGTCATCATGTCTAGAATCTTTTCTACATTACACCTTATCATACATGTTCTGCTCGCCCACCGCCTCACGCGAATCTGTGGCACTCGCGGTACCCACGCAGCATCACGGCACTGGACTCAAGGCCTTTTCTGTTATGACCCCACGTTCGACAGTTCAACATCTTCATCAGAACATGCCTCTCATAATATTCTTTAGATAGATTGACCTCACAATCTGTCTACTTTCTGCAACATGGGTCTTGACGAGGGAACAACATTTCATTGCTCAAACAGGCATTCCACTACGCTGTGACAATGTCTTTGTTTGGTATGATCGAGCATGAGTTCGGTGCTTGAGTTGATGAAACATCTCGTGAGGCCAGGTGTCATCGAAGAAAGACCAGCCCCCATTCTTAACGTTTCTCAACAGCTGGTCTTCGTTCCATTAACCGATTATGTTCGGTCGTGCGGTCCTGCGGATCACTTATGTTTGATCTAGGTCGGGGCGGAACTTAGATGTCTCTAGGTCCCCGTTTATTCAGCATATGCAAGTCTAGCATTGAATTCATTCTGTTCATCTGACCAGTGTTGCATTTGCGCGGCCTGGGGATTTTTCAAAGTCCCCACAGCGCTTCTTCTGCTCGTGTGAACACGTGGTACGTCCTCGACAGATTCTTATTCCAGATTGGACTCCTTTTTGTTCGTACTTGGTAGGCGCCGCGCCGCGCACTACATGTCTATATCTTCCTCACACATGCGCGAGGCACATTTCATAATGTTTTTCCCATGAATTCGTTGGGGTGTCGGATGTCGAACGTTTGTCGAAAGTTGTGCTCATTGCGGGAGGTTTGAGTGCTTCTCCGTCCTATGTTATGGTTCTAGAATTCCGTGTGCGATAGTTTGGGACCAGAACGTGACAGCGAGCCCAGGTGGAATCAGTTTCTTCAAATTGTCCTGATTAGGGATGTCCCTTTGATATTTCCATTTTGGGTTTATCGCATGCCTTACCGGGCGTGCGAGTCAATTTCTCAATAATAGACAATTGTTAGTTGCTCGACGGGCATGTTATGACAAAGGACATTTCCATTCATACATATAAACTTCTTCATTTCCGTCCGGCGATGGATGTAGGACGGCGTTGTACGTAAAGTCAAGAATGTTGAGTATCATTACAACGACAATTAGTCTGATGGGTCTGATATAACTGAGTTTGAAATATAGAGCTATGTACAAACAAAGATAACTTGCACAAACAGGCTTGGCTCTACAAGTGCAGTGGATGTTAATAAATTTTGGTTTTTTTTCGCTTTCCAAGTCAACATATGTCTTCTATCTAGTATATGGAGAAAGTAACCAATTTTTTAGTAACATGATAACAGGGACAGAACAATAGTGAGATATATTGAGCCACAGTAGTATAGCTCACTGAAAGCTCAGTTGTGGCTGAAGGCCACTGAAAAAAATATCACGATGCTCTTAAATGAGTTTTGGATCAGTGTCCTTAGTAATAGTCAACAATACAAGAATTGAAGAGAAATTGAATGTTTTTCATTGTGCAAATTTAACTCTAAAATACAGAATGGTATCAAATATTGTATCTAGATGAAACCTTCATATTTCCTTAAATTTGATGGAGGAGCAGCTAAAACACACTGAAAATTTTGAATTCTAGCTTAGAAAAGTACTCTTATTGAGTTTTTTCTTAAAAGAAGAGTCTCTCATTATGATCTCAACTATGAAATTTTGAACCAGAGCACTTGGTAAGACAAAACATGATCTATCCATAAAATCACAGCAGCATTTACTATGTGTGGATATGAGTATCCTCATCCTTTTTGAATGACTTCAATTTTGACATTCATATACATACATATGTAGTTTGCAAGCCATTACCTCCATTAAGATCTCTCATATAATTACCAAGCCCAAGAATGACTTTGGGCCTCATAGGAGAGACAGTGAAAAAGTGTGGAATTCACTTCATATTCACTGCCAGAATTTATAACATACCCTAATTGCCCTTTGAACTCTGGACCCTACTCAATGTCATGCAGCAAAACCAAAACTACTGTTGAGGTATGATGCCCATACTTGCATCCCTTATCACATGTCCATTTGTCCTCTTCTGAAGTTGTCTTATGTTGTGCCATTATGGAACTCCCATGTCTAAACCTTATTTTATTTTACTGTAAATATAGTGGCTCAAAAAACTCTTAGATCTGAAGTCTGGGGCTAATAACAAGGTACAATTCTTTGATGGTTGTATAGAAAATATGACAGTATCTATAGTAAGTAAAAGTAATAAAACAAAAAGGAGATGAGGTCAGTAAGCAACAGGATACTGGTCATTTGTGATCTAGGCTAGTCAGGAAGATTAAGAGATGGGCTATAAAAATGGCTTTGAAGTCCTGGATTGGGTGCAGGACCATCATAAGAGCAATCTCAGGAGGCTGTGACTCAATCACTCAGCTGGAAGAAGGAGATCCAAAGTCTGTTCAGCATTTACCACAAGTTCTAAAGTTATAGCTACTCACCTGGCCGAGGGAAATCAAAAGAGAACAAGTCCAAGTCTAAGGATTTCTGATGCCAGTGTTTTAAAAGTTCAACAACCAAATCTGGAGTTCAATTCCCAAAATGGAAATTCATTGTAAATGGCCTTAATCTCCAGCCTCTCACATGACCATGTGAGAATATGACATGTGAGAATATGACCATTAGATAGCCCTTGGTCAAAAGGTCTTGTTCCAGAAGATGGGAGGATGGGAATGAGAGGCCAGCTTGGAATCAAGGAAACAATAATGGGTGTCTAGTATGGGCAGTGACAACCACTGACCTCAACACCACCCTCTTTATCTTTCCCATGGTGACATGGGCTGATACACTGAAGATTTTACATGTGGAAAATGTCCTCCCATACCAATTATGAGACTATAATGACATCCTCATGCACAGAACTCTGGGGGACCAAGTCTTTCAAGGTGTCAAACAAATCTCCAATATTGCCAAAGCCATGGCCACTGAGATTTGCAAGCTAAAGGGTGAAGTTTGTTCTGTTCAGAATTAAAATAGACAATATGGCAGCATTACAAACCAAGCTCAATGACCTTTTAGTAGTGACCTTAGCACTTCCATCATATTATGACCTTTTGCTAGCAACCCTTGGTGCTTGTAACCTTTTATTTAACACCTAGTGACTACAGCTAGCATCTAACAACCCTTGTCCAATTTAAGTCCCCTACATTCTCTGGGGCCTAGCTTGGCTTGCAACTGTAAGGAGATGATTACTCTGTGGGTAAACCCAGCAAGAGCAGGCAAGGCACAGGCAATGAGCAAGAGTCAAGGGGCACAAGGGCAGCCAGGAGTTGGGCAAAGGGCAAGCACAGTGAGCTGAGCATGGAGACAACACTGGAGGATTTTACAGTTGGATTAATTAATAGGCCTGGTGAACACTGCTATTGTTTGGTCTGAGGATATTCTATCCTGCAGACCATCCTATATACTACATTGCTAGAAATGATGACTAATATGACTACATGGAAGCGTAGCTAACAATTAATCTATACTGAGTAATGTTCAAGCATGTGATTCATGAAAGGCAGCTAATGGGGACAAAAGAGTGCAGAGCATGACAGGCAGTATGTCAGATGAGCTAGAATGGTGGATCATCCTTCAACTAGGCCCAGAATGGAGTTTTGAACAGTCCTAAAGGAGCTGTCCCCTTACAGCAACCTTCATTTCTTACAAGGACCCTGAGTTAAACCTGTGCCATTTTCAGTGGACCACTGATGACATCTGTTGCCACCTAGCTGCTGTGCAGAAAACACAACAACTAGCAGTTTTGCAAGTAGAGTACAAATGGACTACAGATAATAAAGATGCAAGCTGAGCTAGGTCCCAGAGAACCTGGTTTAGTGGTAGTGGCACTAGGTTGCTAGTGCAAGGTTAGTATGAAAGTGTAATCACAAGAGGGAACCCTGTGCATAAACCCAACTAGAGTGAACACAGAGTTGCTAGCATAAATGTTGCCAGGCAGAGGTTGCTAGTAGAACAGGACTAGAGAGAGTGCCCAGCAACAGTTATCTTCTCTTTGTTGCATGTGACTCATTGGCAACAAATCCTTGTCTAGCAGTCACTGCTATTTTCAAAATCTGGCTTTGCTGGTTTGAGATGGCTGGTAGCAGGATGGAGTGGGCAGAGTTAGCAGTTGTTGACAAGGAGCATTGGCAGCTGTACAAGCAATACAAGGAGGAGGGCTGGGTTAGGGAGTTTGACAAATATTTGTAAGTTTTCCTTCTTTGCTTCTTGGCAATATTGTTACTGTTTTCACTAAGCTTCTCTTCCTTTTTTACTAAGCTTCTCTTCCACCACTGTTAGAGTTTTTGCTGGAGGATCTGGAGGCTAGGATGATGGTGAGTGCTGGTGATGTCATCAAGGCTAGTGACTCCACTAAGGTCACTTGAGCTGTTCAAGGACTTATCTCCAAATGACCAATTCTTTTTCCAGCACCCACCATGTGAGTTGACAATAACAATGGGGGCTGAGTGTAGTGAGGGCCATGGGAGAGAGGTTAGCATGAATTGTGGGGACATTGGGGAGGCTGGGCCCTCTACTCCCAAGCATGTGGCTGGCAGCATTGATAAGGGGTTGGCAATGTTGCCAAGAGTAGCAACAACCTCAAAAGGTAAAGGGAAGGGTAAAGGGAATGTCAGGGGACTTCCATTTCTGACCTCTGCAGCTTGTTCCAACACCTCCACAGCTTGCTCAATGTCTCTGGGGCTTGTTACAGACCCTTAGAGATCTCTGGAGACCTGCAGAACTTCCTATATTACCTCATCAATCACTTTCCTAGGTTCAGAAGTAGCTCTAGCCTTCTGTATAGCTGTTCCCATGCCTCCATTGCCCACTGATGTGCCACACTGAGCAGCAGGGATCCTTAGACTTGTTCTCTTTGGATTCCTCTCTGCTAGGTGATTAGTTACTGTTGTATTGTTGTCTACTTGCTGATATGCTTTGGACCCCTCCCTGCTAGCTGCATGACTCTGAGCTGCTGCTCCCAGAGGTTGCTCTTACAGCAGAACAAGTCTCCTAAAGCTGGTCTGGAAGCCCCTCATAGCCTGCAAGAAATTTCTGAGCCCTCATTTGTTGCTTCCCCACCAGGATCAAGCACCATGGAGTTTTATGTCTCAGCTGGCCAACCCAGACACCTCCCTGGAGGCTCTGGCTCCACAGGACATGGAGCTAGTATCCTGAAACTACTGGTGGCTCCAGATGTCTTGGTATATTGGGTCCTATACTAGAACATGCAATTTCTGCCTTCAGACCAAGCCCCAATGCTGTCTCTTCTCTGGACAGCTGCATCCCCTACCTGTTTCCACAGAGTGATGGAGCATTGCCTCCATGGATTTCATTGTACAGCTCCCCAATGCCCACAGTTACAATGCCATCATGGTGGTAGGGGACCTATATGGCAAACAAGCACACTTCATTCTGACTCACACCATCTGCTCTGTTATAGGCACCACAAACCTGTACCAGAGGAATGTCTGGAAGCTCCATGGCCTCTCCAATGCCTATGTATCCAATTGGGGACTGCAATTCATAGCGGACTTCACCAGAAAACTCTACTGACTACTTGGCATGAAGCTCTACACCTTTACTGCCTACCACCTGTAGTCTGATGGTCAGACCAGACATGTGAACCAGGAGTTGGAGCAGTACCTCTGCCTCTTTTGCAATGAGCACCAGGACAACTGGGACTAACTCCTTCCCAATGCTGAGTTCCAGTACAACAACCACATCCATATGGCCAACCAAGTCTTGCCCTTCTTCCTCAACACCAGATGTCACCTGTGCATGGGTTTTGAGCCTTGGGCTTGGCCTTCAGAGAATGAGGGAGTAAATGAGTTGATGGACCAGATGAAAAGATCACAGGAAGAAGCCTGAGTGGCTCTGGCAAAGGCAAAGGATGACATGGCACAATACTACAACTGTGGAAGGTCCCCAGCACCCAAATACCAGCTTGGAGATTGAGCCTACCTGGATGCCTCCAATATTACAACCACCCAACTGTCAAAAGAGCTTTTGCACTGTCAATTGGGACCTTTCACAGTGAAACAGCAGGTAGGGCCCCTAGCCTATTGACTCTGACTCCCTGCAGGGATGTGCCAGCTCCATCTGGTGTTTAACATGGTCAAATTAACTCCAGCTCCAAAGAATTCTATTCTGGGGCAATGCCTGCCACCCCTGCCACCCCTGGTGGTGGTCAATGAGAGAAAGGAGTATGAGGTAGAGGAGATCCTGGATAGCCATTTATTCCAGTGATGGCTACAATACAAGGTGAAGTGAAAAGGTTACAGAATCAAGGACATCTTCTGGGAACTGTGGGAGAACATGCATACTCCAGGGCTTATTAGGGGGTTCCATCAGAAGCACCCAGATGCACCATGCTGATGTGCTCCTATGCTGCCTAGTGCCATGCAGGAAACCTAAAAAGAAGACCTTACACTAGTCACTAGATAAGGTAGCTGGCAGTAGGAAGTTAATAATTGAGGGCAAGTCAGTAACTGTCCCAGAGAATGAGAGCTAATGTGGGTTTGGGTGTGAAGTGGATGGAGTCACTATTGCTAGCCTAAAATTGCTAGGTAGTAACAAGAAGTCACTGAGCAAATAGGAAAACCAATGAAGGCAAAAGCATTGCTAAGGCCAAGCAAACTTAAGCAGTAAAAGAGGTGTTTGGTAGGGAATCGGGAGTGGTGATGATGCAAGACTGAAAGGAGGATGAATGCAAACTAATAACTAGCTGCAGCTGCTAGCTTTGCTACTTTGAAAACAATGCTAAGGACACCCATAATTGGTGCCACACAAGTCAATGAGGTTGGCAAGACTTGTTGCTAAGTCATTGTTGAGGGATAGAGAGGGAGACAGTAAGCAATAAAGACAAAATGTAATCTCAAGCTGGTAAGATTAGAGATAGAGAGAGTAGCACAATTTGATAAGGGTGAGGTTCAATAGTAGGACTTGATTCAATGATTAAGTGTCTATGTACAGACAGTATTTATACTGTTCAAAAGTATAGTATGGGAAAGTAAGCAAATAGTTGCTACTAGCAACAGTATCTGCCAAAGTGTTTATGGTTTATACAAGGCATCAATCTGTAACTAAATGAAAACTATAAGTGAAGTTTATGTGTCACCTAATTGCTATAAAGCTCAAAAAGGGTGAGTCCAATGTCAATACCTGAGGTGTAGATGCCATTCAAGTATGTTTGTAAGCTCAACAAGAGAAATGATAAGTCAGAAGTTGCACACCCAGCAATATGTTCATACTTGGTGGGAGAAAGCTGGGTTGTCAGCAAGAAGTTGCTAGCAATTGTCACTACAAAAGGTCTTGGCCTCATTGTTCTAGACCCAAAGTCCAGACTCCTTGTGATGTTCCTCATGATTGGCAAGTCTCATGGTTGCTGAAATCTCATGTAAAGGCTATGTCATTCCAGACCTTGGGGCTAGGCTTCATGTGCTGAGTGTCATGACTTGTGCCCCATTGAAATAGTCAGCTGCTGCACAGTCCAAAATGCCAAAAATGGTGCTCAGTGACAAGCAGGTCTAATCAGTGCACCATCCAAGAAATCTATCCCATCTCATCAATGGACCAGGCAATTCAGAACCTTTTCTACCCTGCATGTTAAGACACTGCATGCTAGAGAGGGGGTGATGTCAGGGGACTTTCATTTCCAACCTCTGCAGCTTGTTCCAGTGCCTCTGCAGCTCACTCAACATCTCTAGGGCTTGTTCCAGACCCTTGGAGATCTCTGGAGACCTGCAGGACTATCTGTATTAACTCATCAATCACTTTTCTAGGGTTAGGAGTAGCTCTGGCCTTCTGTATAGCTGTTCCTATGCCTCTGCCACCCACTGATGTGCTGCACTGAGCAATGAGTATCCTTAGACCTGTTCTCTTTGGATTCCCCTCTGCTAGGTGATTAGTTACTGCTATATTGTTATCTACTTGCTAATATACTTTGGATTCCCCTCTGCTGGCTGCATGACTATGAGCTGCAATGAGCCCTGCCATTGCACCTCCAACCCCTGGAGAAGGTCCAGTAGTTAGTATATAAAGATGTAGAGTAGCATTTGTTACCTTAGTCTTGATATTTACTTGTGTCTTGTGTTTCTCTCTATTTTGTTTCCATTTCTAATTTTAGTCTCAAATCTATCTCTTTTTTCAATTCTGTCTTGTCTTGCCTTTGTCTTGTCTTGACTGTCTCTGTTTCCTTTATCATTTCTAAGTCCCTTTCTGTCAGGGGATGTCCCACTTGTTTCCCCTTTTCCTTCTCCAATTCTTGTCAGATTTCCCCTGCTATAGTTTTCCTTCATTCTGCTTCCTTTTCCCTATCTATTGGTCCCAGTTTCAGCCCTCAGGCTGCACCAGTTCTCTGTCAATAATTCAGACAAGTGTGGCCCCTTTGGCACTGCCACCAGCTTATGTAACTGCTGACCAATTGCTGACACATCACTTTTGTCTTTTTTCTCTATCATACTGTACAGTTGTTTCTCATGCTTCTGAAGCCTCTGAAGTGTCACACCTGGCCTAGGGAATCCCCAGACTTGTTCTCTTTGGATTTTCCTTTGCCAGGTGAGTAGCTAACTCAGTAGACACTGTACAGTACTAAATAGACTTTGGATTTCCCTTTGCCAGTTGTGTGATTGAGTCACAGCCTCCAGAGGTCACTGTTACAATGATAGTGAAGAACTGCTACCCCCTCCCCCTCATCTCCAAGCTTGTCAACAACCTCTGGGGTGTATGATCCTTCACTAAACTGGACATTCAGTGGGCTACAACAACATGCATATCCAGGAAGAAAACAAATAGAAGGCTACCTTCTAGACCAACTGATGATTGGTTGAACCACTTGTTATGTTCTTCTGACTCACTAACAGCCCTGTCACTTTCCAGACAATGATAAATGACATCTGCTGGAACCTCATTGTGATGGGTATAGTGTGCATATACTTTAACAACATCCTCATCTACACCAAAATGCTGGAAGAACACCATTGGATCACTTGCCTTGTCCTGGAATGCCTTTGCCAGCACCAGCTCTACCTCAAACTGGAGAAGTGTGAGTTTGAACAGACCCGGATCAAGTATTTTGGCCTGATCATCTTGCACAGAACTGTGGAGATGGACCCAGTGAAGGTAGCAGGTGTGGTGGAGTGGCTGGAGCCCAAAAACAAGGAGATGCAGGCATTCCTTGGCTTTATAAACTTCTACTGGAGATTCATTCAGGACTTCTCACACCATGCCCATTCACTATTTGACCTCACTAGAAAGGACATTGCATGGAGTTGGGGACCTCCAGAGCAGGTGGCCTTTGATACCCTCAAGTGTGCCATGACCTCTGGACCCATCTTCCTCTTCCCAGTCAACAACTTCTTCTTCTAGGTAGAAGCCAACAGCTCTGACTTTGCTATGGGGGCTGTTCTTTCATAGCAATCTCTGGAGGATGGGAAGTGGCATCCAGTGGCCTTTTACTCCAAGAGTCTAAACACAGTAGAGCAGAGCTACAAGATCCATGACAAGGAGATGCTGGCCATCATCTAATTGTTTGAGGAGTGGCAACACTTCCTGGAAGGTGCATGGCACAAGTTTGACATCTGGACAGATCATAAGAACCTTGAATACTTCTGGACAGCCAAGAAGCTCAATCATGGACAGGCCTGGTGGTCCCTCTACCTTGCCAACTTCAACTTCTTGTTGCACCACAAGCCCAGCCAGAGCATGGGGAAACCAGATACCCTGTTCTAGAGAGCAGACCATGGCATGAGGGGGAGAATAACAGCAACATTGTGCTCCTCTGCCCTAGACTGTTTGCAATCTGGGCCATGGAGGGTCTAGCTGTCAAGAGAGCAGAGGTTGACATCCTTCAGAACATCTGGCAGGGTAATTGCAATGGTCAGCAGGAGGAACTTGCTGCACAGGCAGCTCAGATGCTGAAGTGAGGGTGTACTATTGGTGCTAAGTTAGTCCATATGGACAAATGGGCTCTCTGGGATGGGATCCTGACCTTCAGGGATTGTATCTACATGCCCAACATTCTGGAGCTCTGTTAGAGGATTGTGAAGCAACACCACAACTCCTACATCACAGGGCACCCTGAACAATGGAAAACATTGGAGCTAGTATTGTGGAAATACTAGTGGCCCCAGATGTCTCAGTATATTGGGTCCTACACTGATACATGCAATCTCTGTCTGTGGACCAAGCCCCACCACTGCCTCCTCTATTGACAGCTACACCTGCTGCCCATGCTCATAGGACAATGGAGCATGGCTTTTGTGGACTTCATCATAGAACTCTCTGATGCTCATGGTTATGATGGGATCATGGTGGTGGTGGACCTGTATGGCAAGCAAGTGCACTTCATTCCAACCCACACTACCTGCTCTGCCATGGGCACTGCAACCTGTATCCAGGGAAATGTCTAAAAGCTCCATGGCTTCTCTGATGCCTATGTCTCTAACCAGGGACCACAATCTGTGGCAGACTTCTTCAGGGAGCTCTACCAACTACTCAGTATGAAGCTTCACACCTCTACTGCCTACCACCCACAGTCCAATAGCCAGACTGAACATGGGAACTAGGAGTTGGAGCAGTACCTCCACCTTTTCTGCAACAAGCACTAGGATGACTGGGATGAACTCCTTCCTGATGCCAAGTTCCAATACAACAACCACATTCATGCATCCACTCAGTTCTCTCCATTCTTTCTTGACACCAGACAGCATCCATGCATGGGCTTTGAACTCTGGGCCTGGCCCTTGGAGAATGAAGCAGTAAACAAATTTGTAGACTGGATGAAGAGGTCACATAAGAAGGCCCAAGCAGCACTAGCAAAGGCTAAGGATGACATGGCACAATACTACAACTGCAGAAGGACCCCAGGGCACAGATACCAGCCCAGAGATCAAGTCTACCTGGATGCCTCCAACATTACAACTATCCAGCCCTCAAAAAAGCTGTCACACTGCTAGTTGGGACCTTTCACAGTGGAATGGCAGGTAGGGCCCCTAGCCTATTGACTCTGGCTCCCTGCAGGGATGCACCAGCTTCATCTGGTATTCAATGTGGTCAAACTGACTCTGGCCTCCAAGGATCCTATTGCAGGGCAACATCTGCTACCCCTGCCACTTCCAGTGGTGGTTGACAACAATGAGAAGTATGAGGTGGAGGAAATCCTGGACAGTTGTTTATTCCAGTGACAACTACAATACAAGGTGAAGTAGAAGGGCTACAGGATTGAGGATATCTCCTGGGAATTGCAGGAGAGTGTGCATGCTCCTGGACTCATCAAGGAGTTCCACAGGAGACACCCAGACACTCCCCACACCATATGAGGAATCTACCCTATTTTACTGGTGGACCAAGCAATCAGGAACTTCTTTTACCCCATGCTTTGAGATGCCACATGCTAAAGGGGGGGTGATGTCAGAGGACTTCCATTTCTGACCTCCACAACCTATTACAGCACCTCTGCAGCTTGTTTAATGTCTTCAGAGCTCATTCCAGAACCCTGGAGAATCCTGGAGAATCATAGAGTTCTCTGTATTACCTCACCAATCATTGTCCTAGGGTCAGAACTAGCTCTGGCCTTCTGTACAGTAGTTACCATGCCTCCACTGCCCACTGATGTGCCACACCAAGCAGTAGGGATTCTCAGACTTGTTTTCTTCAGATTCCTCTCTGCTAGGTGGTTAGTTACTGATTGTATTGTTGTCTACTTCTGCTAATATACTTCAGATTCTCCTCTGCTAGCTATATGACTCTGACCTGCTGCTCTGGAGGTTGCCCTTATACTGGGAGCCTAGCTGACCTGCCATTGATCCCTCACTTTGCACCCTCTTGCTGGGCCTAGCCTCCAGTAGTGGGGACACACTCTGCTTCTCCTTGTTGTGTGATGCTGGGGCTCCTTCCCTCTGCCCACTCCATAGGGGTCCCACTTTCATCATGGACCACCCCCCACTCTCTTCACTCTCCACTCTAGACCCCCAACCCAACACCTTACCCATGCACCCCATGCCAAATTGCTCCACAACCCACATCAAGTCCCATCCATGCTCTGCCAACACACAGGCTGCTTGTCAGCTCAGCAAGATTGGACACTCCCCATGCCTGGCCCAACAAAGGAGACACATCAGCATGTCATGACAAGAACCCTGCACTGGCACCTCAAACTTACAAGTCTCCCTGCATTGAGCACAGAGAGTGCACTAGCAAATGATCAGTTGGAGAATGGAAATCAACCCACCAACTCACTGGAGCCTCTTTCTGACACCACTTGAGGGCTGGAACACCCCATACTTGCCCCAACCCCTCTGCAAAATTCTCTGGCATTACATCCATCTGTGCAATGTGGAGTGCCCCCAGGATGGCCATCACTATCCCTGGTACAAAGTTCAGCCTGCAGGAGTGCACCAGGGCCAACTATGTCAAACTCCCACTCTGAGGCAAAGCCCCAGGAGACTCTGCCACCACCACTGACAGTTCTGCAAAGAAGGGTTAGCACCACATGATGATGGAGCAAGAGCACCTACAACTCTGATACATTGCATCAACTCTCCTGCTCCACTGCTGGTTGGACCCCTCCCCCTTGTGCTTGGACAATGCCTTGGTGCTACTGCCATTGAAGGGCAGAGAAGTCAGAGATGCTGAAGACAATGCTGAATAGGAAGCAGAGGATGACATTGGAAAGGTTGGAGGAGTGCTGGGGTATATCCTGACTCTTTTTAATCTCTCAAGGAAGTTTCTTGATGGGTGACAATTCTGCTTTGACTTCTTTACTCATGCCACTACCACAGCTGCAGTTTGATCAATATTGCTTATGCTTCAATTCCCATGCCCCACCAATCCCTAACTTGTGCCCTGCATCTCAAGAGTCTCAATGCTGAAGAGGGGGTGATGTCATGACCCACTCTAGACCTCCCCCCAAGATACTCTGCCTCCCCAGAGCCCTCCCCAACATTTTCCCCAACTCACTCCAACCTATGTTGACCTACAGTGCCCGCCCCAGCTAACTCTGATGCTTTCTTGGCAAACCCCAATGACCTCCTGGCAAACCCCAATACATTCCCTGTGGGCCTCCTCAGCTCCCCCTCTTGCTTACAAGGCCCCTGCACCTATCCAACACTTCTCCTGGCACAGATGTACATCACTCAACCACCCCCACAACCTACACAACTACTCTGTTCCCCAACAACTGTGAGATGGACTGCATTCTCATCAGAATATCACTATGGCCTGCTCTCCAATCAGAGCTGACACCTGTCAATCCTGTGCAGCTCTGACAAGCCCTGCCATTGTGCCCCCAACCCCCAGAGAAGGTCCAGTAGTTAGTATATAAAGATGTAGAGTAGCATTTGTTACCTTAGTTTTGATATTACAATAACTGGTTACTTGTGTCTCATGTTTCTCTCTGTTCTGTTTCTGTTTCTATTTTTAGTCTCAAATCTATCTCTTTTTTCAATTCCATCTTGTCTTGCCTTTGTCTTGTCTTGACTGTCTCTGTTTCCTTTATCATTCCTAAGTCCCTTTCATCTCTAACATCATTATGAACTCTGCGCACATGCTATAAATCTTCAAACATTCCTATGACAACTCCAGACCTTGCCCTATGCTCAGCCCCAGAACCCATCAGTCTTAATTAATCCCCCATCAGCCTCTGGCTCTGCTCCCATCAATTGCAAAGCCTCCACTTACCCTGCAGCACATATATGCACCTACAAACTTGTTCCTGATGCCTGCCCAAGCCCAATGTTTAATATACTTGGTCTTAGACTTCCCCAGACCACTCTAGACTTGCTTGGACCAATTCCCTCAGCTTCTCCTTGCAAGTCCCTATAGTCCACACCAACCCTGGAGCACTAGGTTATAAGTGCAGGACATTGTGTCTGCATAGTAAGGACTTGCCCAGTGTAGATGAGCTCCCATGAGTAGCAGAACCTGACCACCTCACTAGGCACTGAGATGTTTTCTCTAGCAAAATAAGGGACCAAGTGAAAGGCAGCTACTGGGAAATGCAACACTGAGCCATCTAGTTCACAAAGAATGTAAGTGCCATCATGGTTATGAGATATTACCACTAGTGGACCTAAGTATTGAGGCCTCATCTTTTTGTTATGGGTCACCTCTATCCTAGTGTTCCTTGTCAGGACAAGGTTGCTAGTTTGAAAGTTGTAGTTGCAAACTGTAGTGGTGTGTTCTGCTTCAAAGTAAATAGCAGCTAAGCAACAAGTGCTAAGGATGTTGTCATGAAGTTGCTTGAGGTCTTGGCAAGGTTGAAGATCAATTGCTCAGCAGGCTATGAGATTGGTAGATGATAACAAAGAGTTTGGTGGTGGTTGCAGGTATGTCACTTCCACTATGTCAGCTGGAGGAAGAGGGTGGGTGCCAGTAGTAGTGTAATAAGGGGAACAACCCATTTGCTTGCAAACTGTAACATGTTCTGAATAAAACACAGAGTAAGTAGCAGTACTCCACCTAGACTGATCACCATCATTAGCCTTGAAGAGAGCTTGGCAAACATTAAAATGAAACTGCTCAATGATACCATTAGCATGCTTATTATAGCCTGAAACTCTGATATGGTGTAAGTCATACTTCTTTGCTAAGTCAGTGATGGCCTTCAAGATGGGTGCACCATTGTTGGTAACTATTTTGCTAAGGGCTCCCCAGTGATGGATAACATCTTCACAATAGCTTCACTGTTCTCTTTAATGGGCATACAAAACTCAGGATAGTGGGTTAGCAAGCAGCATCCCTGGATGATATGCTTGAACCTATTAAAAGGTGGCATGAACATAGTGTTGATGTATATCTTACTGAACAAGGACACAGGCATAGCAACAGTTGGTGAGATAAGCACTTTGGTTGTTTAATGGATCTGATGGAGGTGGCAAGTGCAACTGTACTAAACAAGGTCAGCACTAACTTGGGGCCACCAAAAGCATTCCAGTAAGGCTGAATGGCTGGCAAAAAGGCCTCTATGACCTAAGTCGTCATGCATGGCCCTTAAGACTTGTAAGCAGTAATTGGTAGGAATCAACAGCTTATGGGTGCTATCTCAACTCTGTTGCCAAAGCTTACTGCCAGCAAGGAAGAACATGGATGCATAGCAAATGAAGGTGGCATAGGTGGCATTGCTAAGGCCCTCAGGTCTGACAAGACTACTAAGCCACTTCTGGACCATGAGAATACAAGTGTTGCTAGCAATGGCCTTAACAGTACAGTGTATGTTGCTATAAGTCATAGTGGCATCATCTTGCAGAGATAGAGTATTGTCACTGGTTGCTAGTTGTGGGGCTGAAGTATTGCTGTCATTGTTAACAAATGTTGTTAAAGGCTGTAGAGGCTGAAATTTATGGAGAGGGGGTAGCAATTATGAGGCAGGGGATACATGACAAAGTAGGGGCAATGGGAGCTGAACTTGATGAATAAAGCCATGTAAGCAATCCATCCAATCTTCATAGACAGAGTGGTTGCTATTGTCTGGGGAAGGGCTGATAGACTGTAGCAGGCATTGTAAAAGTCCATCTGGACTATGGAAGGTACCTTTAACATGGACAAGTTCAAAGTGGAACATAAGAATCACCATAATCCAGCAATTCATGCTAGCAGAGGGCTGAATGTCAGAGTTCTGTAGCATACTCTTGATGTAGTGAGTGTTGACTTCAATTATGAGGGTGCAATAAAGATCATAAGGCTCCAGCTTGGGCTGACTGGATCTAGACTTCTTATCATTAAGAGTCATGGGGCCAAAACAGTTGTAGCAACATTCTTTGCAATTGTTGTTAGAGCACTGATAGAGGTAGTAACCAATGGCAATATAGGACATATCCACAACTAGTGTAGCGTGAATTTTGGCGCTCGTGTCGATCTGACACGAGCACGCTTTATTACTCACTACTAATTACTCTAGCTATTTGCTTATTTCTTTAGATTTAAGTTTGATTATCTTAGTATATAAATACTTGATCTGTAGATAGTGAAGATTTGACAAGTTTTAAATTGTTACTTCAGAGTCCCCCTCAGAAGAAAGTGTAACAACATTGGAATAACATCCATTGGTGTTACATATTTTTAACAACAAAGACTAGTTCTATCTACAACACACCAAAACCACTTTTGTCACCAGGGCCATCTCGGAGTGCACCCGAGATCATCTTCACCATTGAAGGCAATCAAACCCAAAACCTGAAAACCCCCGTCATTATTCATTGCGCGCGTGATGGCGACTAGAACCAAAACTCAGACTGCTAGAGTCACCTGTAGCAATGCCCAACAGGCAGCGCTAGGCGCAGAGGGTCCAGGTGGCAGCAGGGGCCCAGAGGGTCGAGATCATGATGGCCCAGAGGGTCTAGCTGAATTGGGAAGGGTTGTTAATCAGAACGACGACCCTGAACAACATAGAGTATGCACCAATGTGGGTTATAGTACACCCCCTGGTCGTAATACAAATGATTTGCCCAATGTGGGCTTATATCGAAACCGGAACATGAGTGGAGACGCTGACAGAATGTCAAGCAAATCCAATGATGTCGCATCTGTGACTAAGTATGGGTTGAGTCCAGCTAAGTGGAACAATGCGTATGAAACTCCTACCCAAGGTGGTAGGGCGAGATCTGCTAGCCTTGGGGCTTCACCCCGATATGGAGCCGGCAATGAGGACAGGGAACAACTGATTGCTGAGGCCAGGAGGGTGGTTGAGGTATCCTGTGCTAATACAGCTCAAGTCGAACGTGGACTCGAGATTCTGGAAGGCCAAGCATCAGCTGCTAAGAAAACTGATGACACCAGAAAGAAATGAGGGATAAGGGCAAAGGGCCCGATCCCAGAGAATGGGGAGCAACCCAACTCTCCGATGGGGAAATGGACCCTGATGAACAACAAGTCAGGTTCGAACTCGCTAAGGCAGAGGAAAACATTCACGAACCAAACCGTAATAAAAAGGCCAAGGCACCTATGAACCCAAACAGCTCGGAAAGTGAAGGAGCAAGTGATTCTGACCCCAATACAAAGGGGATGAGCAAACGTCAGCTGAAGAAAGAGATAAAAGCATTGAAACAGTTGGCAAAGATGAAAAATGACACTCACCGTGTCAAGAGAGAGAGACGATCAGCAACCCCAATGTCAAACGATATGAAAGAACTGATCACCAAATCTACTGAGGGTCAGTCTAAGCCAGGGAAGAAGTTAGTGAGAACTAGTGAACAGTTTGAGGAACACACATACCTCGGGAAAGCTTTCAGGGATATCAGTGAGGAACCTGACCCTGATGACAGCAATGATGACAAATCTGAATAGAGTAGCAATGATGATGACGAGTCCAGCACTAACGATGACCCTGGCACAAGTGATGAGGAATCAGGCATGGAGCTCGTGCCTAAGAAGAAAACAGAGAGTAAGAAAAAGGGTACAAAGATGAGGAAAACAAAAACTCACGACAGTTATGAGAGTGAGAGGGCAACCCGAGTAAAACCCACAGCACCAGAGAAATATGATGGCACTCCAGATGCCATAAGGTTCTATCAATTTGTTAATCAGAGTGTGAGGTATTTGGAAAGAGGTAGAGTACCTCAATGGGATCACATTGCAGAAATAGCAAACTACCTGAAGGGAAAGGCTTATAAGTTCTTCTTGACAAATGTGTCAATGGAGATGGAACGATGGACGATACCCAAATTCTTCAAAGGATTGTTCAATGCTTGTTTTCCGCCTACATTCCGCATGAAGCAGATGGACAAATTAGACAGCCTAATGCAGGGATCAATGACCGTTAATGAATACGCATTGGAACTAAAGGTTCTCTACAAAATAGTGGGGTATACACATAAGCGAGAGAAAGTAAGGAAATTGTGGCGAGGGCTCGTACCTTGCTTGAGGACTCGCTTATTTGAGATAGGATACAATCCCGAAAGATCTAAGTGGGCCGAGCTTGTCAATGCCGCTGAAACTCTAGAGATAGCTCGAATGATGGGCTGCAACAAAGACCGGCCTGGAAGGAAAAACTCTGGAAGGGACGGTAAGAGGGCTGACAGAGAAGATAAAAGGGAAGGCGGAAGTACTTCTGTGAATAGCACCTCGATACAAAAATCAAAGTCCAAAGGCAATGGAAACAAGCAAAAGGATGATGCTGGGAAGGAGAAGAAGAAAAAGCTCAGCAAAGAGGAAGAGGAGAGGTACATGAAGGAAGGGAGATGTTTCAAATGTGGCAAAGTGGGGCACATCTCACGTCATTGCCCAGACAGTTCACATGTTAGTGGCTCTGGTGAAGGCTGAGGCCCGCCGGGGTTAAGAAGCAATGCAGCTACTATTAGTAATGAGGAGGTAAACAGGCTTCGAGAAACTAATGAGATATCCACGTCAGGTATACAACTACGAGTAGCTTCTATGCTCATGGAACCTATCCTAGTTGAAAGGGCCCCAAGGGGACGACCAAACTGGAGGAGAAAACGTCGACCTCAGGGGAGAGCAGAGAAGTTAGTGATCATGACTGAACTTGATGTTGAAAGCATCGACTTACCATTCCCGAAATGCCGTGAAACAATAGCTGACCTGTATGCTATGCGAGCAGAATACTTGCTAAAGACCCAAGCACCATACCCAGGGGATGAGATATTTACGCAAATGAAAGGACGGCAATTCTGTGTGTACAGAATTAGTGAAACACAATATGTGATCATGGATCAGCTAAGGAACATGGACCTGATTGTTGATGATTGGCTTGTAACCGGGGATGAATTCCCCTTGGCGCTTCACTACGCGATGACCCTGGCAAGCAAAAAAGGGGTTGACATCAGCAGCGCCACGAGATGGAGAATGAAAAGAAAACTCACTGCTGGTCGAGGGCAGTTGTTTGAGGACATTCTTGAAAGAGGACGGAGTCGATTCAATGATAAGCGACTGGGTAGAAACACTGTCAACAAGCGGTTTATTGTGAAACCAGTGACTTTGGACAATGAAATAGTATCTTACCGAGTCTGGGACTCGAAGCTGGCCTTGACCACTTTCCTCGACAACAAGCTGGCAATGCACGAGGGATTTGACGTAAGAGAATGGTATGTGAAGCGGGCTTGCCGTGAGGGGCAAAGTTTGAGGAACATATTGCTGGAACCTCTTGACCTGGGGCTATGGATGGAAACCCTGGAGAATTGTGATGAGTACGATGAGGTTGATGGCATGTTGGGGAGATTTCTCACTGGAATGGAGCTCGTTGGCCATACAATGGAAAATGCGGTGGAACTACAGATGTGTGCCATGAAACCAAAGAACAAAAAGAGGAAACTCCAGGAGGAGCACCTTTGCTGTGACTTGGAGAGAAATGCGTCTAAAGTCAATGACCCGGAACATATGGTACCCAAACCAATTGTCGTGGTAGTACATATAAATGGGAGCCCAGTTAGAGCCTTGTTGGATTCGGGATCCTTGGGGGATTTTGTATCTACGACGATTGTGAATCAGTTGAACTTGAGAAAGACTGAGTTAGACACACCTCTGAATGAGAAAAACTATACCTTAGTGAATCGAAATTGCAGTTTCTGTGCAAGGAAATGAAGATCCTTGGGCAGATTGTCGACCTCGAAGGGATTCGAATGGACCCCAACAAAGTTGACGCTCTTGAGCGTTGGAAGACACCCACTTCGCATGCATTGTTGAAGAATTTTCTGGGTGCCGCTGGGTTTCTAGCGGATGATATCGACCGCGTAAGGATACCTATGGGAGTACTGCATGATTTAACATCAGATTCTGTCCCATTCCGGTGGACGGAGACTCACCAATGAGCTTTCAACGAGATAAAAGCAAGAGCCACGGATTGCCATGGTCACCATCGATGACCTCTTGATTACTCGCAAGGAGCGCCCAGAATCAACGTCGTAACGGATGGATGTGTGACCAGTGTGGCTGGAGCCGTAAGCCAAGGTGACAACTGGCAAAAGGCCAAGGTAGCGGCGTTCTACTCTGCGAAACTAAATCCTGCTCAACAGCATTATCCTGTGCATGAGATCGAGTGCCTAGCTGGGATAGAAACTATGCTGAGACATCAGGACATCCTGCAAGGAGCAAAGTTTTATTGGTATACGGACCATGAGGGCCTGATAAGGCTGTTGAAACAAAAGAATCTGTCTCCTAGGCAATCCAGGTGGATGGAGAAGCTGTCCATGTTCAATTTCGAAGTGATTTATGTTCCGGGATCTGAGAATATATTAAGCGACACATTATCGAGGATATATTCAAATGACACACTGGGCACCGTTTGTGCCGGGTCTGAGTCCACTCAATTCAATGATTTGGATGTGGGACCCACTGGAGAACTTATCAGACCGGTATTGGCTGGAATGGAGGGCGCGTCGTCTGTGCTAGGAAAGCCTGTGGTCGTCAGAACGGAGGGCGTGTCTGTTTCCTTCATTGGTGAGCTGGAAGTCAGTAACCCAGGTGGTGGTGAGGAGGCTGGAGGCAATACCCTGTTCCAAAAGCCTGAGACTGGTGCACCTGTGAGGCAGTCATCCAGATTGGCTGAAAAATTGAAGACCGCTGTCCAACACGATGTGATCATTGATAGTCCTCCACAGAGCAAAGGAATAGAGGGTGGGAATAGGGATACAGTCATTGTTGAACAAGCGCTGGTGCAGGCCAAGAAAATGAACAAGCGAGATAACAAGCAAAACAACCCTGAGATCAGTCAGGGTAAAGTGTCAGGAACAAGTGAAGTCGAAAACGATGACGATGATGGAGGGAAATCAGACAATGAGGAGTCATCTGACCAACAACCAACGGACACGATCGACTTACCGGACAACTTAGATATTGTAAAACTCATAAAACACAAGTACAATGATGATAAAATGATGAAATATATTTATATGGCACCAGGAGAACATAAGAAATTTGTAGTCGACCAGAAAGAGGGATTATTGTATCTGAAAGAGGAGGAACAACTTCGACTATGCATACCGGATATAATGTATGGCGAACAGAGGTTACGAGAGGCTATAATTCAAGATGCACATTCAGTACTTGCTCATCTGGGACCGAAGAAAACCTATGATTATCTGAGAAGCCAGGTGTGGTGGAAAACTCTATCAGGAGATGTCCAAAAATATTGTGATAGCTGCATGACGTGTAAGCGCAGCAAACCAAACAACCAGAAGCTGAGAGGCTTGTTAAACCCTTTGGACGTACCGGCGGTGCCATGGGAATCAATTGGGATAGATTTCGTAGGGCCACTACCTGTGGCTACCAACCGTGATGGAGAATTTGATGCAATTACGGTTGTGATCGACCTACACTCTGCAATGGTCCATTTAATTCCAAGTCGTTGTAATTACGCAGCTAAAGATGTAGCAGAATTAGTGTTCTCTGAAATCTATAAACTACATGGCTTACCAAGAGCAATTGTGAGTGACCGTGATCTGTTATTCAACAGTAAGTTCTGGCGAAGGCTACATGAGTTGATTGGCACAAAATTGAATATGTCAAGTGCCTACCATCCTCAGTCAGACGGTGCCACCGAGAGAGCAAACAGAACGGTTACACAAATGTTAAGGTCTTGTATCAATGACAACCAGAAGGATTGGGTAATGAAGTTACCAGCCATCGAGTTTGCCATAAATTGTGCCAGGTCTGAGAGTACGGGGTTCGCTCCATTCTTCTTGAATACAGGCAGAATGCCAAGATCTATGATATGGGATTATAGAGAACCATTAGAAAAGGAGTACTTGGGAGTACGCACCTTTGCCCAGCAAATGAAACTAGCCATAATGAAAGCACACGATAGCATCATCGCTGCCCAGGTAAAGCAAACACAAGGAGCGAACAGAAGACGGATACCAGCCGAATTTGAAGAGGGAGACTTTGTATATGTGTCCACTAAGAACATTACGATGCCAAAAGGGTTAGCTCAAAAACTATCACCTAAATTCATAGGGCCATACTGAATTACTAAGGCCAAGGACAATGAATCATTTGAACTGAATCTATCTCCGTTTCTGAAAAGAAGGGGAATTCATAATGTTTTCCATGCTTCGCTGCTCAGAGAACACGTACCAAACAATGATAGATTATTTCCTGGCCGTCTAGATACTCAGATATTTGAAGCAGATGGAGAAGACAGAGAATGGGCAGTGGATCAGATTGTGGCGCACTCAGGTGCAAGAAAAGGAGCATTGTTCGAGATATTGTGGAAGTCGGGAGACAAGTCCTGGCTACCCTACGCTCAAATAAGTCACCTGAGAGCTCTAGATGAGTACTTAGAGGCTATGGGAATTGATTTGATTACTAACCTGCCCGAAGGTTCTGGAACTCCTCCTAAAAGTGATCCACAAATATTTTTGGGATCAATAAAATTTACTCTTGACTTCGACAACAATCTATCCTCGGACTTCGAATCATCTTCTGCTATGGCTGTACCAGTCCCTGAAGTCCTGAACGATCCTCCAATTGCTACTGGAGGATGTGATCCAAGTCGAGCTACCACAGCTACTGGCAAGCTAGCCAACCCAAAGAATAATGTAGGAGGAAACAAGTTTCTCTTTCAAGAAATAAACGGACGTGACTACCAGTACCCTTCCCGAGCTGACCACAACTCAATGCTGACGGTCATTCCGCCTCTCATGCGTTTGAACTTGCAATTCGACGCCGCTGCCTGCCAGGGTCAAATTAAGGATGATCATTTTGTACCCGCCAGCTATTTTGACTTTGCCGATGTGATGAACTCCGACAAGGACTGCAAATGGGGACTCAGTATATTTTATGATGGGAAGTGGACTCCTGTCAAGGAACAGCCATCATGGTGCGATATCTCTGTCGACTACCCTGACAATGATGCCATCAACAACCTTGAATACATTTTGGGGACGTTCATTGACCTGATTTCTTGTCAGTACAGCAAGGACTTCGCCGATAAATGCTTGCTCACTTATCATACATCTATTGACTTACACGCAAAGGTCACAGCACTCAAGGACGAGGTGAAAAGGTTGGAGGAGGCTCCTGTCACTCGAGGACGTTACAACCTGTATGGACCAATCTACGGGAAGTCCAAGAAGATATCTAAGAAGCAGACCGCTTACTCCACTGGGGAATCGATGAATGTGGATGCTGGGAGCTCTGGGATGACGCCTCTGGTCAAGGATATGGGATTGGGCAAGTAGTGATGTTGAGTTGACATCAGGAGGGCGTATGTAGCACAAATTTTGGTGCTTGTGTCGATCCGACGGAGCGTGCTTTATTACTCACTACTAATTACTCTAGCTATTTGCTTATTTCTTTAGATTTAAGTTTGATTATCTTAGTATATAAATACTTGATCTGTAGATAGTGAAGATTTGACAAGTTTTAAATTGTTACTTCAGAGTCCCCCTCAGAAGAAAGTGTAATGACATTGGAATAACATCCATTGGCGTTACAACTAGGATGACAGGGTTAGGCAATTCATAATCAATGGGAACAAGGGGCTTAGCATCTTGTAGGGCTTTGACTAGGCCTTGCTGAGCATTAGTCAGTTTAGGGCCAAATTTTAAAGGAATGCCAACATGAGTATGTTTTGTTAAGTTGTTGGTGTGGTGAGTGAAATTCTTGACAAAAATCCTGAGAACTTCAACTGTACCCAGAAAGGCACAGACTTCAGATAGTGACTTGCAAGGGCCCCAGTGTTTGAGCAGGGCTAAATGACTTTCATCTAGAATGCAACTATTAGGTGTGCAAACATTTCCAAGGATCTTGAAGGTTGAGGCACACAAGACTAGTTTGTGACCCTACAGTACTTTATTTACTGAAGGATTTGGTTAAGAAGTTCAAAAAACTCTGATAGTGCTAAACAAATATTAGAGTTAGCAGGATGCTTAGTGGGGACATTATTAATGAGTTTCCAGTCTTTGGGACCTTTGGTGCCAACATCATCAATGAAGCTGAGTACATGGTGAGGAATTTCAGGCTGCAGGATGAAGGTAATGTCATCATGGAAAATTGGCACAGAGTTGGTCCAACCCATTAGTAAGGTCACTAAGCAAAGTGTGCCAAAATGAGTTTGATACATCATTTGATTCTGTGATGCTGGGTCAACTAATCACTCATCATAACCAACATAGTGGTCAAGCATAGTGCCACAAATGCATCCAGCAAAAGATTCAGCAATATGATCTGGAAAAGTGGGAACTCCAGTGTGGAGAATGGTGACATGGTTTAGTGGCTCTAGATTGTGTACAATTCTGAGCTTACCATTTTTCTTCAGTACACAGAACCAGCATGATTGGTATGCAGAGTTCGAGCATTCATAAATGCCAGCCTTGATCTTATTGCAAATGATTTCACAGACTTCCTTCTATGGTCCTGGGGGCATGGAGTGGTTGTGCTGAGCCCAGGGGACATGAGAAATGGTCAGTATGCATACTGGAGGAAAGAAGTTGGAGTGCAAGCTTGCTTGTTCAGAGTCTCCCCAAGCAAATGCCTTTTCTTGCTTAGCAACAAGGTTGATGAGTATGTTAAGTTTAGCACTAGTGAGGAAACCTGTGTCATGATCTTTAACAAATTTTGCTTGTTTGTTGCTAGTGAATTGCTGGGATGGTACAGATGGTGGAGAGTTGGGGTTGAGTGCTGGCATAGTTGCTAAAGGATTGCCTATGATGTGTTGCTCAATTCTAAAGTCTTTGCTAATGTGGCCAGCAATTGGTTTGGTCTTCATAGCAACAGGTTTGTACTTCTTCTTTACCTGCACTCCTTTTCTTTTAGTGGGATCATTAGCAACATATTGAGAAGGGAAAGGAATGTGCACATAGGTCAGGGTATTGTCTGCATTGCTTGTATTGACTGAAAGTGTCTGTTCAAGAATCAAGGGAATAGAGGAATCAGTAGACATAGCTAATAATGGTTGCTATGTTATTATTGTTATTGTCAAGGTCTTTGTTGATGAAAGCAATGGGGTGGTTCTGTTTCATAGCAAACATGTTGGCAATTGTTTATTTTGGACTTGCCTTGCAGAAATGTTAGTATCTGTCAGGTTCTGCTAACCACAGGGGCTCAGCTTAACTGGGCAAGTCTATACTAGGCAGACACATTGTCCTGCACTTATAACCTAGTGTTCTGTGGAGGTCTGGACTCCAGATACTCAAGGAGGTAAGCTAGGGAAAGTAGTTCAAGCAAGTCTGGGGTGGTCCAGAGAAGTCTTAGACAAGGTACAAAGGAGGTTTGGGCTTTGGGGGGGGGGCTCAGGTACAAGTCTGAAAGCAAGTACTAATTATGTGGGCAAGTGAAGGTCATGGAAGCAACAGGAGCAGGAACCTGCAGTCAGCACCCACACTAGATCAAATATTAGGTTATTAAGACTTGTTGCTAAGTTGTTAATGATGACAAAAGAGAGCAATCAGAGAAATCTGAAGCTGGTAAGCTGAGAGCTAATGAGGGAAACAATACTCTTGTCTCTTTGTACAGGCAGTATTTATACTGTTTGTAGGTATAGTATTTAGAAAGGAAATATTAGTTGCTGCCAGTGATGGCATCTGCCAGGGTGTCCCTGATACATACTAGATGTCAGTATGGTAACCAAGTATTCATATGCAATGTTGACAAGATGTATAATAGATGTCAGTAACAATAAAAAAGCATATCTAATGTCAATATCTGAAGTGTAGACACCATTCAGGTATGAAAATAATAAGTAAGAGGTCACATGGCCTTTGATATATCCATTTTTGAGAAGAGATATTGTTGTTGCTAAGTAATGTTGCTAGCAATTGTTGCTAAGGAAGGTCTTGGCCTTATCATTTTCAATCCAAAGGCTAGACTCCACATGATGAAGCTCATTATCCAGTAGTCTTGTAGTCACTAAAATCCCAAGCAATGGCTATAGTCATTCCAGACCTTGGAGCTAGATTCCATGTGATGAAGTCACATGACTTGTACATACTCATGCTTGTGTCCATGTCAGGTGCTGCCCAGATAAGACAGTCCTAGATGTCAATGATGGTGCCCAGTGATAGTTAGGTCTTATCAGAGGATACAAGGAGTGCAGGGCAATCAAGAGTCATACAAGCAACAGGAGTGGGACCAGAGTTAGATAGGAATGTACAGGGTCATAAAGGTATGACCAGAGATTAGAACAGAGATAGAATAAAAGGAAATTGGGCACACTTGAAGGAAACTGAGGTAGATGAGATGAGATGGAGTTGAGATGAGATAGAGATGAGAATGAAATAGAATTGAGAATGAGATGAGACTAGAAACAATGAGATAGAAACAGAGACAAAACTGGGAAGCAAGATGTAACAGGACATAATTATAAGTAAGATCAAGACTACCAGAGCAGATATTACTCTACAACTTAAATACTGACAACTAGGCCTACTCCAGGAATTGCAGGTTTGATGGTGGGGCTGGTTGGGGCTGCATGGGTTGGACAGGTGTTGGGTCTGATCAGGTAGTCTGTGGGGACACACTGGTGTAGGTCCATGATGTGTGCCAGGGTTCAGAGAAGGAGGCAGAAATATGAGGAGGGAGGGTCAGGGGAAGTGATGGAGCCTGCAGGAGAAGTGTTGGAGTTGTCCAAGAAAGTGTCACAATTGGCCAAGGAAGCATTGGAGCTTTCTGGGGCAGGTGCTGGTGGTGAGCAAGGGTTGGGGTGGGTTGAGGGGATGTTGGTGGGTACTCCAGGGGTTTGGGGAGTGCTGAAGGAAGGTCTGGAGATTCAGAGATTGGTTGTGACAATCACCCCTCCTTCAATGTCAAGATCTTCAAGGCACAAAGTATGAGTTGGGAATTGAGGGTAGCATGGAAATCAAAGTTGGAGCAACATGCGTCAGTTTGCAGTGAGTTGCAGCAGCATGGGTAACAAAGCTGAAGCAAGGCTGCTCAGTGCTTTCCAAATCTCCCTTCATGTCTTTTTCAGAATCTTCATTAATCCCTGACCCCTCTGCTCTCTGACAAGAATTGCATTGACATGTGGACTGAATATGAGGACTGCCAGGAGGTGTTTGACTGATGCCAGGACCAGAGAAGGGTGGACTCAATGTACTGTCATTGTGCATGTGACAATCCCTTGCTTGCTGCTGTATTGACCAGGTGTGATAGAGTTGTCCATGGCAATGGTGGGCCTGTCTAGGTCTTTCCAACCAGCTCTGGTGCCACCAGCACATCCCTCCAGGCCAAGCTTAATAGTAGGAATAGTACAAGTTGTTCTGGAATTGCAAAGAGTGGCATAGACAGATGTGATGTTAGAGTGGTTTGCAGAGGTGGTTAGGCAGGTGCAGGGCCCCCCAACTTTGGAGTGGTGCTAGGTGGAGGCCTTAGTAAGTCATTGAGAGTATCACAATTTGCATTCTAGCTGGGCCACTTATTTAGTGTGATCACTGTGCTGTAAGGGCAACCTCTGGAGGCTATGGCTCAATCACACAACTGGCAGAGGGAGATCCAAAGTTTATTCAGTATCTACAAGAAGTTCTAGAGTTCTAGCTACTCACCTGGCAGAGGGAGATCCAAAGAGAACAAGTCTAAGGATCCCCAATGCCAGGTGTTTGGAAAATTTACTCTAGAGCTTCTAAAAACAACACCCAACAACAACCAAATCTGGAGTCTGATCAAAAGTAGAAATCCATTGTAAATGGCCTTGATCTCTGGACTCTCTGCATGTGACTACATCCCAATATAACCAAAAGATAGCTTTTGGTCAGAAGTACCTGTGGTCCAAAGATGGGAGGTCTATGATGAGTGGTAGGCCTGGAATACATGAAACAATCCAGGGGTCTGGTAAGAGGCCCTGTGGAAGGGGCAACACTTGTCGGGATTACAGACAGAGAACCGGTGCAGCCTGATGGTTAAAACTGGAGCCAGCAGATAGAAAAGTGAAAGGAGAATAAAGGAAAACCATAAGGAGGGAGAACAGAGCAAAGGGGGACTGGGACATCTCCTGACATCACCCCCCCTCTAGCATGTGGCATCTTGATGTACTGAGTAGAAGAAGTCATGAATTGCATGGTCCACTGCTGAGATGGGATAGATGCCTCAAATGGCCTTCGGGGCATTTGGATGCCTTTGGTAGAAGTCCTGGACCAGGGTCAGTGCACATACATTAGCCTGCAGCTCCCAAGAGATGTCCTCAATGCCATATCCCTTCCATTTCACCTCGAACTGCAACTTCCCTCATAATATCCTGCTATCCAAAATTTCCTCTACTTCATACTCCTCTTCATTGTCAACCAGAACTGGTGGGGGGGGGGGGGAATGGCTTAGGGCAGTGGCCTGGGATTGGATCCTCTGGGGCTGGGAATAGTTTGACAACATTGAAGACTGGGTGCAATTGGCATATGCCTACTGGCAGCTTAAGTTGGTATGCTAAGGGTCCCACTTTCTTCTCCACCATGAAGGGGCCAAGATGACAATGTGACAGTTTTTGAGATGGTCTTGTTATCTTAATATCTGAGCTATCCAAGTACACACAGTCTCCTGGCTTGTAAACTGGGGCCAGTGTCTGGCAATGATCATAATAGCATGCCATGTCATCCTTGGCCTTCACCAATGCAGCCTTGGCTTCCTCCTGCACCTTCTTCATCTTGTCCACAAACTCATTTATGAGTCATTCTCAGAGGGGTATGCCTGAGGTTCAAATCCCATGTGGGGGTGCCTGCCAGTGTCCAGAAAGAATGGAGTCATTTGCATGGAAGAGTGGACATGGTTGTTGTACTGGAACTCAGCATCTGGCAGGAGCTCATCCTAATTATCCTACCTCTCATTACAAAAGATGCAGAGATACTATTCCAGTTCCTGATTTACATGTTCTGTCTGCCCATCTGACTGGGGATGGTAGGCAGTGGTGGTATGGAGCTTTACTCCAAGCAGGCAGTACAGTTCCTGAGTAAATTCTGCCACAAACTGGGGGCCTCAATTGGAGACATACCCATCTGATAGACCATGGAGTTTCCAGACATTCTTCCAATACAGACTAGCTGCTCCCAAGGCAGAGCACATTGTGTGGGTAGGGATGAAATGGGCTCGTTTACCATAGAGGTCCACAACTACCATTACTGCATCATACCCATGAGCATCTGAGAGTTCCACAATGAAATCTACCAATGCAACACTCCAGCAAGCAGCTGGAATAGGGAGTGGATGGAGCTGGCCCATGGGTGCTTGGTGGCAAGGCTTGGTGCAAAGACAAAGATCACAGGTGCTAGTGTAGGTGCCTACATATTGAGAGATCTGTGGCCACCAATAGTTCCAGGATTCTTTGGCTCTGGCCACTCCACTACACCTGCTACTTTAACCAGATCCATCTCTGCTGTTCAATGAGAGATGATCAGACCTTCCATGAGAGATGATCAGACCAAGGTACTTGACCTTAGTCTGCTCAAACTCACACTTATCAGGCTTAAGATAGAGCTGGTGTTGGCAGAGGCATTCCAAGACAATGCATGTGATTTGACAGTGTTCCTCTAGGGTCTTGGTATAGATAAGGATATCATCCAGATACACACAAACAACACCCTCTGCAATCAGATCATGGAAGATATCATTTGTCATTGTCTGAAAGGTGGCTGGACTGTTTGTGAGGCCAAAGAACATTACCAAAGGTTCAAAGAGTCCACAATTGGTTCTGAACACTGCCTTCCACTCATCTCCTTCCTTGATGTGCACATTTTTGTAGCCCCAGTGGACATCCAACTTAGTGAAATATCATGCACCTTGAAGGTTGTTGACCAGTTCCAAGATGAGTGGTAGGGGATAGCAGTTCTTTACTATCATTGCATTCAGGACTTGATAATCCTGAACCAGACAAAGAGACCCATCCTTCTTCTTAATGAAAAAGACTGGGGAGGCCATTGGAGACTTAGAGGGTCATATTCTGCCAGAGCTAAGGTTCTCCTGCAGGAATGCATCCAGTTCATCCTGCTCATGGGGTGCGAGTGGATAGACTTTGCAACTGGAAGGTTCAGCATCTGGTATCAGCTCAGCTCAATTGCATGGTCCCATTGCTTATGTTCCAGGAGTGAATCAAATGATGCCTTGGAAAATACATCCTCGAAGTCATGTAAATGATGCAGAACTATGCTGCAAGAGAGTTTGAGCTGGGAATTTGCTGCAAATGCCTCAGCTAATTGCTGAAAGGTTGTCTGGCTAGCCCTGATCTCTGCTATTGTAGGAGGAGGGCAAAGTGTTGTGGCATAGATCCTATCACCTACCTCAATGGTCTCATCTGGAGACTCTGGGTTGTGAGTGCTGGCAAAGTTCCCTTCACATCCATCTTCCTCCTGGGGTTCACACCCAACACCTTGGACATCCTTGTAAAGGGCCTTTCTATGAGGGAATGCCAGAGTGGGGGATTCAGGAGGTTGAGATCAGCAAAAGGGAGATGCCCTGTGCAACAAGCATGCATGGCAGTGCACTCATGGACTTTTACTCTGTGCTCCTTCCAAGCCTCCTCCACACAGGTCAGACAATGACAGGGACAATGGCTCATCTTCACCTTGCCCTTGGTCCAATCAATCTCAGAGTTATGTTCACATAACCAGGTAAACCCTAAGATCATGTCTTGCTTCCCCAAACTAGTGACAGCAAAAGCAGTGTGTTCCAAGTGGTCCTGGTAGCAAAGCACGAGGTCTACTACTGAGCAAATAAAGCCAGCTTCATTAAGCATGCCATCTACATTGTATATAGGGATTGGACAAGAGAGGGGGCATGTGGTGAGATGGTGTTGTTGCACATAGTCTGCATTGAAGAAAAGGCCCGTTGCTCCACTGTCAAGCAGGGCCACAATGCTCCAGACCTGTTGGGTGTTAGTTGTCTCAATTTCTACCTGTAGCTTCAAGGAGTTGGCAGAAGGAGTGAAAGCAACAATGTAGTGATGGGGGAGACAATGTTTCCAGGCAGGAATCCAGGAGCATGGGCTAGGAGGCATATTCCCAGCTGAAACTTTAGCTGGAGGTGGGTTTTGTATGTTTGAGAGGGGGCTTATCATTTTGGGCATAGTATCAATAGCAGCAACATATATATTTGATTCTACAGACAAGGGAGTGAAATGATTAGTGCTAGGCAACAGGGGCATACAGGTCATCTGCTGCCTCTTCAAAAATCCTCCTCAGGCTCTATGGATGTGATCTCCAACTCACCAACAGCCTCAGTAGGAGGAACAGTTGTGAGTGCATCAGGAGAGGGAGCTCCTGCTGCATCGCAGGCTGCAAGGAGTTGCATAAGCAGCTCCTCTTGCTCCAATGAAGACAGGTAATGCAGGACAATAACAGGAAAAGTGGCCAGCCTTTCCATAATGTTGACACAGCAATGGGGTGGAGGAGTGCTGGCAGGAAGCATCAACATCCATCAGAACTCCCTGGGGTAGAGAACATGGAGGAGCAACAGGAAGAGCATGGAATGAAGCAACCTGGGAGGGGATGGAAGAGTTTGCACCCACTCAAGGGGCCATCATAAAGCAAAAGGTAACTAGAGGATGCTGCATGTGTGGCAGCTCATGTTTGAGTTCCATCAGCTGCCACTGCTCATGTGCCACCTTGTACCAGGTGTCTACATGTTCATCATCTGGGCACCCCTCCACCACGTTATCAATATGGTCCATGAGAGAGGGGTGGAGTCCTTCCCAAAAGGTGAAGCAGAGCTGAAGACTATCTGGATATCCAGCCTGTTCAACTAAAGCACAAAAGAAGTCAATGTACTCATCAAAGGACCACTTTCCTCGACTGTACTGAGTTTGGTCTTGAAGGGAAAGAGCTGCAGTTTTGGTGGGGTCAAGAGGGAAGAACTCTGCTTGGAACTCCTTCTCAAACTCCATCCAGCCAGAGAAAATCTCAACTCTTCCTGGGCATCAAAAGATATGCAGCACATAAGTTAAGGCTTGACCAGCCTTCATGTAAGAGAGAACCTAGGCAATTTTCAAGGCATCTGAGGTAAAGGCTTCACTGCTCAGCTGGATATAGGTGATACAGGACTGGAGGAAGCATTCTCCAGCCTTACAACCTCCATCATATACATCAGGGAGTGCAGGATGAGAGAGTTTAGGACAGGAAGCTAAAAGGCCTAAGCCAGATGCAGATGCAAACCATTCTGCAGCAGCTGGAGCCAGAAAGCCTGAGCTAGGTGCAGACACAAACCATTCTGCATCTGCTGGGGGCATAGGAGGTGTAGTAGGAGCAAGGGGAAGACATTCCAGAAGGGCTTGGAGAGAAAGAGATACCACTTCAGTAGTTTGATGGAGTCCAGTGAGTTCAGCCATGTGGGAAGTAAGGGAGGCTTGGGTAAGTTGAACCTGTGTCTCCAGGGACAGCAAACAACTCCAGGCATCATCCTGGGGGCTTGAAGCATCAGGGGGAGGTGCTGGAGGGGTTGGCTGGGTTATAGGAAGAGCACAGGGGCACTAAGACACTAGTGGGGGAGAGATCTTTTGAGGAACCAAGTAGAAGCTCAAGTAACCAAAAAGGGGGCTCCCAGACCAAATCTAGAGACTTGTTCTGCTGTCAGGGTGACCTCTGGAGGCTGTGGCTCAATCATACAACTGGCAGAGAGAGATCCAAAGTTTATTTAGTATCTACAAGTTCTAGAGTTCTAGCTACTCACCTGGCAAAGGGAGATCCAAAGAGAACAAGTTTAAGGATCCCCAATGCCAGTGTTTGGAAAATTTACTCTAGAGCTTCTGAAAACAACACCCAACAACAACCAAATCTGGAGTCTGATCAAAAGTAGAAATCCATTGTAAATGGCCTTGATCTCTGGACTCTCTGCATGTGACTACATCCCAATATAACCAAAAGATAGCTTTTGGTCAGAAGTACCTGTGGTCCAAAGATGGGAGGTCTATAATGAGTGGTAGGCCTGGAATACATGAAACAATCCAGGGGTCTGGTAAGAGGCCCTGTGGAAAGGGCAACACTTGTCAGAACTCCAGACAGAGAACTGGTGCAGCCTGATGGTTAAAACTAGAGCCAGCAGATAGGGAAGTGAAAGGAGAATAAAGGAAAACCATAAGGAGGGAGAACAGAGCAAAGGGGGACTGGGACATCCCCTGACATGTGCTCAGCATGGGGAGCAGTGCAAGTTTAAGGAGCTAGTGCTAGAGTCCCACTGAGACTTGTCTGTCTGTCTCATCTGTTATACAAGGCACAAGAAATGCTTGGTCTTGTGAAGTTGGCATGTGGCTTATATATCTGCAGAGCAGGAGTGGGACTTGGCATGAGTGACAGAGTGGATGGGCAAAGAGTGCAAGGGTAGAGTGTTGGGCCAAGGATCTGGAGCAGAGGGTGGAGAGGGTGTGAGGCAATTAATGGAGAAAGTGGGGCTACTGCATGGCAGGTGGAGAGAGGGAGCTCCAGCAGCACATGATAAAGGTAAGCAGAGGGCATCTCCCCTGCTGCAGGATGGGCCCAGCAAGAGGCTCCATGATGAAGTGTCAATGGTGGGCCCTCTCAGGCCTCACATGTACTCCCCTGGATTGGGAGCTCTGGTGAGGCAATCTGGGGAAGCTCCTGGAGTTGGCCTTGTTAATTGCTGAGACTCTCCTGCATTGACAGGTAGAGGGGCTGATGAGGATGCTGGCAATCTACAATGAGGAGCTCCAGAGGGTGGGAAGAACTGGGACACAATGCAGAGGAACTGGGATGTAGTGTAGAAGGATATGGACACAGTGCAGTGGGACCAAGATGTCACTATGCTGGTGGCCACCAAGCAGTTGTTAGAAGTTCAGGGGCTACAGAAACAGCTGGACAGCTGGAGACACAAGCAGAGCAAGGGGCAGAGGGGCAGCAAGGAGCACCTGAAGCTGGAGTGCCCTGGACAGTGGTGGAGGCAGGGAAAAGGCATGAGAAGTGGCTAGCCAACAAGGTGAGCTTGGAGCAGAGAGTAATCTTGCATAAGTTTTTGTTCCTTCTTGTCCCCAGCTGTATCAATGGAACCTAGCAGACTGGATCTGGGAGCACTAGATCCTCCTCAACAGAGTGTCAGCCATATTTGTGTCCATTCATAATGGGCTGTTGTGGATGCCTGGAGATCTTTCTCCAGAGTTGGGGCAGGGGGTCAGACAGATGGGGCAGTTGTTGGTGAGGCACTGATAGCAGAATGTAGCAGACCCCAAAGCATGATGGGAGGTGGCCACTAACATGGGAAGCCCCTACTAGGCTATCCAAAGACTCTGGCCATGGTGGTTGGTAGTCAAGATGGAGGTGGATTTGGTCATGGAGATAGCAAGGGGGATTCTGGAGGGAAAAAGAGAGTGAGGTGGCCCAGACTTTGTTTTCTTACCTGTCTTGGACCTATTAATACCCACATTGTTATGTTGTAAAATCCTGTATTAGTAATTTGTACAATTTGTTGGTTTCTTGTTTGGCTGGTGTGAAAAGAAAGCTTTTTAGAACTTGCAAAAAAAAAAAAAAAGAATAAAGCACATAGGGAGTTCCTGGTGGGAGTTGAATCCCTGGTAATTCTAGAGGCAGGGGTTATGCCCACTACTGCCATCTGTATGAGCTAGTCCTGAAGAGCACAGGGCTTAGTGGGGTGCCATCAGTGGAAGTCCTAGAGCTTGGTGGTTCCCAAGTATTGTCCTCAGGTCTGTAGCCCTTCCAACAGACCAGGTAGTGGGGTCAACTGCAAATAAGGCAGGGATTGAGGATGTGTTGACTTCATAGTGGTACTTGACCTTGACCTTGATGTGTATGAGTTGGCTGGGCCATTGTCTGAGGAAGGGATCTGGAGTGTACTTCTTGAGGAGGCAGATGTGGAAGACTGGATAAAGGCCTTTCAGGATTAGAGGTAGGTTGAGTTTGTAGGCATGGGCCAAGACCTTCTAGAGGATTGTGAAGAAGCCAAGGTTGTTTGTGGTTGAGCTTGACAGATGGTCTCTGTGTCTTGAGGTTGCACTGGTTGAGCCATACCAGGGTGCTGGAGGTCCAGTCAGGAGTGAGGTCACATTGGGTGTTAGCATGCTTGGAATAGGCTTAATTGGCAGTGTTGACTTTGTCCTGGAGAAATTGGTGGAGTGACTAGAGCTTGTTGGCAACTTCATGGGTAATGTAGGAGGGAATATTCTTGAGAGACAGAGTGAGCCACAAGTTGTAGCCTTTGCTGGTGTAAAAGGGGAAAACTCTTGGCAAGGAGGAGTTTTGCACACCAGTCATCCTGTAAATAGGTAACACAGAGGTGGAGAGACTGTTCCAAGGTCTGGTTTACTTGTTCTGTTTGTTCATTGGTCTCTGAGTAGTAGACAGTCAAGAGGTTGGTTTTGATCTCCAGGGCTTTGCACAGTGATTGCTAGAAACAGGAGAAAAACAGAGAGCCATGGTCAGAGATGATGTCACCCAGGAGTCTGTGCTTGGAGAAGACATGTTTGAGGAATAGTTTGGCAAACTCAAGAGCATTTTCAGTGGTGTGGCAGGAGATAAAGAGGGCTTGCTTGCTAAGGTGGCAAATAGCAACAAGGATTGTGTCAAAACCTTCAGACTTGGGGAGTTCAACAATGTGGTCCATCAAAATCAAGGACCAGGGGTAGCAACCAATGGGGAGGGTCTTCAACAGGCTGTAGGGGCAGTAATGGGATACTATGGCTTGTAGGCATGGTTTGCAGGCCTGTACATACTGGGTGACATCCTTCTTCATTTCTGGCCAAAAGTAAGTCTAGTGGATGAGTTGAATAGTCTTACAAATTCCTGGATGTCTCCAGAGTTTGTTGGTGTGGTGCTGCCAGAGTATGTTGAGGCAAATGGACTTGTGGTCCATGGTATAGATTTGTCCTTTCCAGAATAGGAGTCATAGTCTGGAGACAGCATGAAGGGTTGGTTGGTTGCTTTGTGCTGAGTGACAAAGGTGTCCAGAGGTGCATTTTTGTATTTGGTGGAGGATCCCTTCTTCATTCATAATCAGCATGGCATGTCAATGCTCAGGGGGGATTACTACTTGGTAGTTGAACACATTCCACTCAGCCTCAAATGACTTCTTTAGATACACATTGGATCTCTGGGTAAGAGCATCAGGTTTTGTGTGCAGTCAACTAGGGAAGTAGTGACTGGTGAAGTTGTATTCAGAGAGGGTTATGGACCAATGAGCTTGTTGGTGGCTGAGCTGTTTCATGATGGTGAAGTATTGGAGGTTGTTGTGATTGAAGTAGACTTGAATGCAGTGTGGGGCTCCTTCAAGGTAGGCCCTTCACTGCTGGAAGGCTTCAACAATGGCAAGGAGTTCTTTGTTGTAGATGTTGTAGTCAAGCTCTGCAGGGACCATTGAGCAGGTGTAGAAGGCAACAGGGTGGAGGTCCTTATCATTGAAGTCCATCTGGGAGAGTATTCTGGCAATGGTGTAGTCAGAGGTGTTGCCTTCAAGTATGATGGGCAGGGTGTGGGTCAAAATGGAAGAGAATCAAGGCAGAGGTGAAGGCTTTCTTGAGGAGGGTAAACACACTTTGGCACTTGCTATCCCAGTCCCAGGGGGTGTCCTTCCAAGTGAGTCAATTGAGGGGTTTGGTGATCCCAGAGTAGTTGTTGATGAACCAGCAATGGAAGTCAGCAAACCCAAAGAAAGGCTGTACCTCCTTAACATTCCAGGGTGGGGGCCAATTGAGGATGGCCTCAACCTTGGCTGGGTTCATGTGTACTCCATCTAGAGGAACAATAATTCTGAGGTATTCAACCTCTGTAGTGTGGAAGGAGCATTTTTTGGGTTTTGCATGGAGATGGTACTCCTGGAGTTGTTCTAGAATGTAGCAGACATGTTCTGGGTGCTCCTCTGTGGAGTTTGAGTAGATCAGGATTTTGTCTAGGTACATAATTACAAAGACATCATTCATGTCATGGAAGACATTGTTCATGCAATACTGGAAGGTGGTAGGGAAGTTGGTCATTCAGAAGGGCATGACTAGATACTCAAAGAGGCCATAGTGGGTGTGGAAGGCAGTCTTCCATTCATGCTCTGGAGCAATCTGGATGTTGTTGTAGCCAGAGCAGAAGTCTATTCTAGTGTAGATCTTGGCACTTGGAGGCAGTCAACAAGGTCATCAATCAGGGGGAGAGGATACCAGTTCTTTTTGGTGACTTTGTCAAGTCTCCAGTAGTCAATACAGAGTCAAAGAGACCCATCCTTCTTCTTAGCAAACAGGACCAAAGCTCTGGCAGCAGATATCAAGGGGCATATGAAACTTTTGCTGAGCATATCATTGAGGTAGTCTTTGAGTGCTTGGAGTTCAATTGCTGACATATGGTAGATCTTGCTAAATAGAGGGGGGGTGCCTTCTTCAAGGTCAATTTTGTGATTGTAAGATTGGTGTGGAGGGAGTTTCTTTGCACTTTCTTTGGAGAATACATCAGCAAATTCATGATACTCCAGGAGAACTACTTCATGTAACATTTGTTCCTCTGTTTTTGGTTCCTATAGGGTAGTCCCTGCATTTAGGTATTCTTCTAGTAAGGCAAGAGTGATTTGGAGCTGATAAGCAGGGGTCATGTCTTGTAAAATGTGTACAAAGGGGATGGTGCCAATAATTTTGATGTCAAGAGCTTCCAGATCAATGGGGTTGGGTGTCAGAGTTGTGGGTTGTGGTGACAGGGTCCAGAGTTGTCTGGGGTTGTTGGTTGGAGTACTTCAGGCCTTTATATCAACTCTGGGAAATGCTGGAGGAAAGCCTTTGGGGTGTGTTTAAGGGAGACCAGGGTGGGGTGTGCTTTCCTCCTTTTCTTAGCTATCCTTGAAGGTCATGGGGGTGTGAGTAGCTCTGGAGCTGCTGGAGTCAAGGTTGGGGACATCAGAATCTGAGGGGGACTGGAAGCAGAGGGGGATGGCAGCTGCTAGGCTTGCTTAGGGGCCTAAGAATCACATTGTAAGGTTCTTCAAGTTGATGTTAAGGTTGACATCCTGTAAGCAGAGTAGTCCAAGTACAATCAGGGTTGTCTCCAGAAGCTGTGTGATGAGGAGCTGGACCTGGAATCTTAAGTTGTTGAGTATGAGGGAGCTGTTGTGGTATTGGGTGATTCCAGTTGAGGTGGGGCTTCCATCAAAGAGCTGGAGTTCTAGGAGTTTGTTGATAGTATTATATAGAAGGTTGAATCATTTACTAATGAATATGCTGGAGACTCCACTGTCAACAAGAGTGGGAAAAACCATAGGAGAGTTGCCTAGTCAGACATTGATAATGAATCATCATGCAGACTTTGAACAGAGCTGTGGGGGGAGGGGTGCAGGAAACATCAGTAGTGTCTGTCAGGCCCTTGGGATAGAGTGAGATATCAAAAGAGACTGGTCCAGAGTTGGGCAGGTTATCCCAGTTGAGGCAGAGGATGAGGCTGGGCCAGTTGATTTAGGGATTGGTTGTGTGGAGCCAGGGGAATCTGAGAACAAAGTGGGCAGAGGCATATAGCTTAGTGACTAGCAGTTGGAGGTTCTGTTGTTGTTTGTTGGCAAAGGCAATAGTTGTTTCCACACAGTGAATGATATCTCCAGCAGAGGTTGGATTGCCATCAAAGAGCTTGAGGAGGAGGATGGGAGTGGGGAGGCACTGGAGGGGTTGCAGAGCAAGCACCACCAGCAATTTGTCAATGAAGTTGTCAGTTGCTCCACTGTCAACCAAGGTGGGGATGGAGTTGGCAGAGAAGGGGAGGGTGGTGTGGAGGAGCAGAGTATGAGCAGAGTGTGATGGGAGGTGTTCTAGGAGGGTGTTCAGAGAGAAAACAATTGCATGGAGGGATGCAACCAGAGTGGAGAAGACATTAGTGTCTGATTTGTGATTTAGTGCATCTTCAAGACCTAAATCACTGACTTGTTTTCCATAAACTGATAATCACAGTCTTTGCCATTGATGGTTCATATAGCATGTCTTATCACCTAGCATTTAGGGCAACTACTGGTGAAATGTTCCTGCTCACCACATAAGATGCATGCACCCTCCTTCTATTGTTTCTCCTGAGTTTTCTCCAGTATGTCAATCTAGGGCCTGTTCTAAATGTTGTTTGTGCACAGGGCCTCCTGGTCTTCAGTGGAGTCTGGAACATTGTTAGAGTCCTGAAAATTGTTGAGGTTGGTGTCCAGGGAGTTCAGAGTGTTGCAGAGGCTGGTAGCATTGAGTTGGGCAAGTAGTTGGGGTCCTGGAAGTCAATTGGCACTGGTGAGTCCTCATCCAGGGAAGAAATGGGGCATGGGGTTGGCAGGGGCTGCAGAGATTGAGGGTTGATTGCTGCTGGTTGCTTGAGCCTGCCAGTTGATGTTGCCAGAAGCATTGTAGATAGTTTGAGGTGCTGTGCCTTTGCTCTAGTCTTTCCAGTAGCATTAGCCAACATGCATAACAAGCACCTTGTAGCTATTGTACATGGTTTGTTTGGGTGCAAAGTGGAGGACATCTTTGATTTGTTGGAGGATGGCACAGTGGAGAGAAAACCATAGGGCATTGTAATTCCAGCCAGTTCTGTAGGCTTCTTGTTTATAAAGGTTGTGAAGTGTTTGTTGCACATCTGGAAGTTGAAGAGGTTTTCCTCCACCTCTGCTACAGTGTTAAAGACTCCAAACTTACCAGAGAACTCCTGGGTAAAAGCAAGCCAGTTAGAGAGCACAGGAATGTTGGGATTAAACCAGAGTAGTGCTATGTAGTAGTCAAAGACAATGCTCTATATGTATAAGGCAGCAAAGGCCACCCATGAGCTTTCAAGTTGAATAGTGATAGGCTTAGCTTGGAACCTGGTAAGGCATTGCATCAGGAAGGTTCTCCACTTCCAGGGGTCATAGCCAGTGAAAGGCTCCAGTTTCTAGATATTGAGCTTGCCTTTTCAGGCCAGTGCATCATGAGTGTCATTCTGGGTGTTTTGATCTCAAGGTGGGGGTCTGGCATTGTAATAGTAATAGTAGTTGTTCCCACCTCTGTGCTGAGGGAAGAAGTTGTCCATAGCAGGGCCCCATCTGCCTGGAGGGCTGCTGTTGGGAGTTCCATCACCTGGGAGTGGGCCAGCATTGCCTGGGGGGGTCCCAGGGCCCAATGGGGAGGAGGGGGCCCTCTGGGGGTTGGTGGTCCAAAATTGTGAGCATTGCAGGTCAGTTAGGCAAGGAGATTAGCAGAAGTTGAAGAAGTTAGCAGAGGAAGTGTGTCTGGGTGCTCCAGGGCTCATGGGCTGATGCAGAGGAGCCAGGGTATTTTGGCGAGGCATGGGGATGTTCAAAAAGTGTCCAAAGGGTGTTACTACAGGAGCACAGAAGTTGAAGTGGAGAGGCCTGTCCTAGAGAGGGGCCAGGGATCCATCTCTAGAGGCAGGTTCTCCACCCAAGTTTTCCAGCTTGTCAATGTAGGAGAGGGTGTGGTGAGAGGCAAGGTCATTGTTGGCAGGAATAACTTGGGGAGTCCTCTGAGCATGTAGTTTGTGTTTGGCAGGTTGATTCCAGGTGTGAAAGGCACTAGTGACAGAGTTTGCCTGAGAGCATGCAGAGAGAGCTAGAGTGTGGGTGGCAAGTTGGTTGAAGAGGCCTCTAGTGGGGTTGAGGGACTTCAGAATATTAGACACAGTGTTGAGTTCCTCCTGCTGGCAGAAGATGGGAGCCAGGGCTTTATTTTGTGCTTCAGTGGGTTCCTCTTATTGCACATAGAAGGAATGGACTGGGTCCAAGGTGTCCTCAAATCAGTGAGAGTTTTATCTAGTATGAATTTCTTTCACCAAGGCACAGAGTTCATTTCAGTGGTTGGCATTGATTTCCAGAGTACCTTATATGTTTTTGGGGAGGGTGCTCAGCTGGTAACATTTGTGAAAGTCAAGGAGGTGGTCTGCCCATACCTTGGAGTTCCAGATGCATCAGAGTACCCAAGGCTGATGAGGAGGGTGCAAGCATGCCTTGCAAACTCTGCAGGAGAGAGGCAAAGGGAATGGAGGACTTTGTTGTGCTGCTGGATGTAGGCTTTGACTTGTCATTGTCTTGGAAAAGGTAAAACTTGAGCAGAAGGTTAGAGCTAGGAGGAGGAGTAGTTATCAGACTGTTCTGGAAGGAGCAGGGCTGAAATAGGGATAGAGTAGGCATAGTAATGCACCAGGAGGGAGGTAGGCTGAATTGGTCAGGGCTGGGGATGCACATGCAGTCATTGGTGCTTCAGGCAGACCTCTGGAGTGCATGCAGGATTAAGTTCCATCAGCAGAGTATAGCAAGGGATGGTGCCAGCCAAGGGTATTCCCTGACTGATGGAAGGGGCATAGAAGGCCTGGTTCTGATCCAAAGTCCAGTAACAGGGAGCATAGTGATTCATGAGTGGGGCTGAATAGAATGGGGCATAGTAATTTTCAGGGACTGGCCAGCCATAGGCATCAGTTAAGTAGCTGGGGGGAGTATAGGCAGGGTTGTAGGCAGACATTGAGAATGGGGTAAGTGGGAGTCTTGATATTATGTCAGGTTCCACTGACTATGGTGGCTCAGCTTAACTGGGCAAATCCTTTCTAGGCAATATGATGGGGAGTCTGGACATCAGATACTTGCAAGGATGGGCTGGGGAAGCAATCCAAGCAAGTCTGGGGAAGTCTGGGGAAGTCTCAGACAGAGTATTAATAAGGGTTGGGCTTTGGAGTTCATCAGGCACAAGTCTGGGGCAGATACTGGGAGCAGAGGACAATTGAGGGTCACATGAGCAATGAGAGAGGGACTGGAGTTTGATGGTGATTAATTAGAGTTGATTGGTTCTGGGGCCAAGCATAGGACAGGGTTCTGGAGTTAGATATGAATGTACAGATTGTAAAGATATGAATAGAGATATATATGGAGATTGGAATGGAGTTAGAGTCAAAAGGAAGTCAGGCAATGTGAAAGGAAGTTGAGGCAGACAAGACAAGATGGAGTCAAGATAAAATAGAAATGAGAATGAAATGGAATTGAGAGGGGCAGGTAGAGGGAGCATTGGTGGGTGCTGCAGGGATGTGGGGGTTGCTTGGAGGGAGGTCCAGAGGTCCAGAAATGGGTTGTGACATGTTCCACTTCATGCACAAGGTTCTAATGTAGTCCACAAAGTCCATGCCATCTGAGAACCTTGTGGCACACAGAATATTTTCCGCTCCAGAGGCTTCCACATCAGAAACCACCAAGTATGTGTCTGTAAGTGATTTCCACATCTCTGATCCTATGCCATTCATTTTTACTCCTAGTCCAACTGAATTTTTGCAGTTGTTCATGATCAGTCCAATTTCTCAAGCAATCTTGGGCATCCCACTCTTTGATCAATGGGTTTTTTCAAGTGCCATTCTGTTCTTCTGGGTTCAGTGTTGCATTGGCTGCAGTGGAATCAGCCTTTGCTGGTTTTGTGGTAGTGGGTTTTGGGATCATCCCTTCAAGGTATCCACAAGTGCTGCAAGAGTGGGCTGCAATGATTACCCTGTCTCTGAACATTGCATAGTTCATCCTGTCAAACTATATATCTTTGGAGAAGGTGGGTGCATTGTATCCTGAGTTTGTCAACATTTTGTAGTGAGTTTTTGGGAGTTGTCAATGTCCAATAATTGAATGCAGTAAATTTGTGCAAGCAGCTTCTGTATTTCTATGCAGCAGAAAGCTAGCAGGGCCCTAACCTGTAGAACAATACAAGCAATATGAGCCTCAGTGTCATGCACAATAGTGTAGACAAATAGTAATATTGACCTGTAGAACAATACAAGCAATATGAGCCTCAGTGTCATGCACAATAGTGTAGACAAATAGTAATATTGACCTGTAGAACAATACAAGCAATATGAGCTACATGGCAATGTAAGTACTAGTGATGACAAAGTAAATATGAGCTCACCCTCAGTGTTGTGCACAACAGTGTAGACAACTGAGGGAAGAGCATTTTGTGAGCAAAAGTATTTTATACTGTAAAATAAGGTTTAGAATAAAGAATAGTAAATAGAGATTGAGAACATGAATGGTGATGGAGGTAAGCCCAAAAAATAAATCTGATATGTTGTAGGCTGCAAGACAGTATAGTATAAGTTGATGTCCAGTACTTGCACATCCATACACCAACTTTGCCCACCCCACTGCTTATTGATATGAGGGCAATAGTGGAATCCAGATTTAGTTGCTGCTTTGTGAACCCCTGCTTTGTAGCTAAGCAGAAGATCTCACAGTGTAAAAGGGGCATCCAATTGTAGCTCACAACAATGGACAACTCAAAATTTGATCAGGACTCATTACAGAGGTGGGTGCACTTGGAGGTGGTGCTCAGGGAGCATGTAGAAATCCTAGTTTTTGATGTGGCAGACATTGGCAACTGTCAACTGGCTACATAGTTACAACTTGTCAATTAACTGGGAACACTCTACAGTCATTTTTAATTCAGTTTTTGGCCAGACAATGTGCTTACTGGCTGTCATGACCCATTCTTGCACCTCCAGACCTTCACCCAGGACACCCCACCTCCCTGGAGCCCCCCCAACATCCCCCCAACTCACCCCAACCCTCATTGATCTACAGCACCCACCCTGGATAACTCCAACACTTCCCCAGCAAACCCTGACAACCTCCTGGCAAACCCCAACACATCCCCTGTGGGCCCCCTCAGCTCCCCCTCTTGCTTATGAAGCCCCAAGCCTCTCCAACACTTCTCCTAGCACAGATGTACATCACTCAACCACTCCTGCAACCTACACAACCACTTTAGAGTTCCCCAATGACTGCAGGATGGAGACCACATTCCCATCAGAATATCACTGCAGCCTGCCCCCAAATCAAAGCTGATACCTGTCAACTCTGCACAGCTCTGACAAGCCCCACCATTGTGCCCCAACCCCCAGAGAAGGTCCAGTAGCGAGTATATAAAAACATAGAGTAGCATTTGTTACCTTAGTCTTGATATTACATTGACTGGTTACTTGTGTCTCATGTTTCTTTCTGTTTTGTCTCTGTTTCTATCTTTAGCCTCAAATCTGATTCTTTTCTCAGCTCCATCTTGTCTTGCCTTTGTCTTGTCTTGCCTGTCTCTATTTCTTTTATATTTCCTCAGTTCCTTTCATCTCTGATGTCATTATAAACTTTGCACACACACTACAAACCCTCAAACATTCCTATGACAACTCTGGACCTTGCCCTACACTTAGCCCTGGAACCCATCAGTCTTGATTGACCCTCCATCAAACCCTGGCTCTGCTCCCATCACTTGCAAAGCCTCTGCCTGCCCTGCAGTCCATTTATGTGCCTACAAACTTATCTCTGACACCTGCCCAAGCCCAATGTTAAATATATTTGGTCTTAGACTTCCCCAGACCACTCCAGACTTGCTCAGACTGATTCCCTTAGCTCCCCCTTGCAAGCCCCTCTAGTCCACACCAACCCCAGAGCACTAGGTTATAAGCACAGGACATTGTGTCTGCCTAGTAAGGACTCACCCAGTGTAGCTGAGCCCCTGTGGTTAGCAGAACCTGACACTGGCAGTGGCAAAACCTGCCAAGGCAAACCTAGTGTTGGGTGTCCCAGGCTTGCCAAGATGCTCTCTGTCACTGCAAACAACTGAGTGCTTGAAATGGGAGGAGTGGAGAAGGGCAGCTGTGGAACAATGGGGAGAAGAGGTGGTGTCTGTGGAGGATCAGGAGAGGTTACAGTTTTTGAAGTCAGTCTGAGAGTGGCCAGGACTCAGGGTGCTTGCAAATAAGGTCATAAATGTCACCCTCACAGGCTCAAGACCAGTTGCATTGATACCAAGGAAGTGGTTGGGGTTGAAGTGGGCATGCACTAGGACTGCAAGGTTCTGGAGGGGTTAGCATGTAAAAGCAGTGAGGGTGGCAAGGGCATGCATTGATGAAGTGATTGCATGGGCTGAGTCAGGACCACAGTCAAGCATGGGCAGGGGGTCAGCTTACCTGGAGCAACATTGGGACATGGAATCAGTATGTGATACAGCAGGTCCATGCCTGTGCCTGGCTGAGCATGTAGCAGCAATGTGGAGCATGTCATAGATGCTGGCAGAAAAAGAGCTGCAGAGGTTGGGCAGTGGGGGTAAGCTGGCAGAGGAGTTGGTGCCTGTGGAGTTTCACAAGTTCTTGGATTTGTTTAACAAGCACTGATCAGAATGCCTGCCTGGCTACTGGAGCATGACCTGGGTATTGGCTTACTGGAGGGGGCACAGGTGCCACCTCCAGGAAAGCTGTATCAATTGATGCTGGCATAGCTCTGTACACTGTGGGAATTCATCTCAATGAGAACTTGGTGAAGGGGTACATTTGACTGTCCAGCACCCCCTGTGGAACACCCCTCTTCTTTGTGAAGAAGAAGGATGGCTTGTTGTGCCTGGTCATTCATTTCTGTGTATATAATACAGTAATCAAGCTGGATGTATACTTAATTTCTCTCACCAATGAGTTGTATGACTGCCTCAAGGCTGACAAGGTGTTTGCAACTTTGGATATGTGTTTGGAGTACTACAATGTGCAGATCTAGGATAGAGATGAGTGGAAGATGTCATTGAAAATGTGGTATGGGCAGTTTGAATTCCTGGTCATGCAGTTTGGGCTTTGCAACAGGTACTATATTGATATGGCAGTCTCAAATGAGAGACAACAAGATCAGTCCAAAAATCAATGTATTTGTCAAAACAATACAAATTATCTATAAAGAGCTGAAAACAGTAAGCTCAAGGATAACATTAAAAACTGTAGATGTTGGACACACCTCAAAGCCAGCCTTAGTCCCATACAAAAAGACCAGCAACAACAAAAAGACCAGTGCAGTGTTGATGACATAGTAGCCAGCCATCAAAATTGATGACAGGGCACAGGGGAGTGGCAGTATGCTTGAGCCAATAAGCCAATCACAGATCACACATCCCAGGTCTAACTATTGGACAGATACTCTCCCCTTCCCTCAAAAACCCAACGAGACAGTGTCTCAAGAACCCACAAAGACTTGCAAAAGAGTCAACCTAAGGAACTCTAGTAGGACAGATTTGAGGAGGAACAAAAGAAGAACAGACCATATGGAAAAGATGGCTTGATCAAGTCTACAAACAGCTGATGCTAAAAATAAATGTTTAGATGGATCTCTCAATCAAAACCAAAAACAAATGTGCCTGTTCTTGAATTTACTTCAAAAACCTGCTCAGCTACTTGCCAGCCATGTGCAGATAAAGAAATAAAAGATTGGAAGAGGCAAGGGATACAGAAGGAACTAGAGGATGGGGAAAAGTGGGAGGAATTTGCCGGAATAAACATTATGGCAAATACAAGAGCAAGGTCAACCACTGGCCACCAATGTTCCCAAACAGACAACAAAAACACAAGGTAGGCTGTGGTCCATGTGCAAACAATGAGTTATAAAAGGGGAGGTATTTTGAGAGGAAAGGCAAGCAGCTAGTTACCACAGCTCAGAGACACCCCAGGGAGCAGTTCTCTTAGGCTTACAAGTATCAGTTGCTTTGGGATCAGTTAACATAGTATTGCACCCATTCTTCTGTGTGAGACTGTCTCAATCATTTGAATAAAAATCATAAACTATCAATAATACTTCTATTATAAGTGGTGTTTCATGTGTAACTAAGCCCTCAAACATCTGTAAGAAGAAGGTTTGATCAGTTGATCTTGATCTTATCCATTGACAGCATCAAACTTACATTTCACATCATCTGGAGCCCACCATGAGGGGGTTTTGTTGCACAAAAACTCACTTTTGGATCTTTGTGAGGAGTCCACTAAAAGAAACATTAGTTTTGCTCCACCTGGGTCTTGGCCCAGTACACCTAAGGTTATTAAACCAAAGGTTCAAAACTCTTTTACCTTAAGGAAAAGGGAAACTTGTGCTACTAGCAAGGGCACAGTAGCTCCTTTGCCTAAACCTGAAGTTGCACTTAGACAACAAAAACTTTGTTCTGATTATTTGAATAAAAATCATAAACTATCAATAATACTTATAATCTAAGTGGTGTTTTGCATGTAACTAAACCCTAGAACATCTGTGAAAAGAAAGTTTGATCAGTTGATCTGATCCATTGACAGCATCAAACTTACATTTCACATCAATACCTGGACAATATCATCATCTTTCCAGAGGATACTTCTAAACATGATGACCATGTTCAGGAGGACTTGCAATGGCTATGGAAGGCTGATCTGTTCTTGAAACTGAAGATGTGCAAGTTCCACACCACAGAGGTTGATTACCTGGGTTTAAGGATCACTCCAGGTCACATTGGAATGGATCCAATCAAGGTGTCTGGAGTCACAGACTGGCCTACTCCATGCAATGTCTGGCACATCAACTAATTTCCAGTAGAAGTTGCAGAATCCCAAGAATTCCACTGGATGTTTGTGAAGAACTATGCAACAATTGCCTGCCTGCTGGAGAGGTTGAAGGGAAAGGATGTGATGACTATGATGCTTGTGGAAATACTCCAAAAAATCAAGAGGGGTAAAACATGAGTTCATGAGAGCTCTGATGACAGGTCAAGAATTGAAAGATCTGATGTTCCAGAAGTCTGAAGGTATGCTCTAAGATATAATGAGAATTTACAACAGAAACTTCCAAACCACTGTCATCCATTAACATTTATATCAGGTGGATAACTGTGTCTCTTTAGAAAATTGGAGGTTGAATAGTAATTCTATTCTCATGATGTAACAATAGAGATATCAGAGAGAATTCTGAGTTTCATGATCATACCTATTCCATGTTGAGTCAATAAACACTGTCCATTGAAAGTTATACCAATCATGTGGTATAGCTAAGCAAGGTATAATAACAGCAATGGATCCAAATCAACTGCCTATCCATATCTAATTTAGCATCTCTATGATTTTGTAGCAAATTCCATAATAATAGGCCCACTTGAGTTAATCCAGCTTCTGCCATGCTTTTCAGGAAACAATCATTTATATCATGTCTCTTGATGCAACTTTCAAGAAACTGACATTCAGCATGGTGGAAACTAGATCATCGGCCAAACAACTAAACAAGGGAAACTTGAAGGAGCCTATTGTTATGGTTGTAAGACCACAGCTCACGGGGTGTTCTTGAATGACGTAATTAGAATTAGCAGCCATTGATTGTAGATCTGCTGGAAGGAACATCGAACCTTACTTTTCATAGAACACTTGGATGCAACGAGGTCGGATGAAATGTTTTTATTGTAATCTTCCTCCGGCGGCATATTCATGGTCTCTGTACGTGAGGTTCTTCGCTGCCAAAGGAGAATAAGGAGACAGGCTGAAAATGAATTGAGATCACTCGAAAAGAAATCAGGTGATTCATTCCTAATTCAAGGGACTGTTATTTTGTCCAGCCGATATTCAGGACTGATTGCGAGACGACCATCATCCATGAGATATGCGGCACTAGCGGATGAAACGAGTGCAATTGCTCATGAGGCTTACGATATCCGAATCAGCACATCAGATTGATGTATTCAGATGAGAAAATTCCCACAAATCTGGGATGGTAGTGAACAGGGAGCAGAGGGACAAATGATTCCATTGGATCCAGAACAGAGAAAAACATAGTAAGTTCAAGCACAAGGCTGAGGAAGACCAGTTAATAATACAGTTGCCCGGAGTCTCGATTTGTCTCGATCGTTCTTTTGCAGAGTGGCTGTACTTCAAAGGTATTACGTACAAGTACGTCAAAGTTGTATGAGAGCATGCTCATGCATTTTTAATCCTTTTAGTGGGTAACTGTTAGTCACTGGCAGGCTGTAATCGAAGGGTGGCATTGGGTTGCAGTACATGGACTTGTCCTTTTAGCACCTCACGGAGAGCTAACGAGTGGTGCTTACACTAGCAGAGTCAACTGGTGGAAGAGATACAGAGTAGACACAGGATAAGTGAAGATACAGAATAAGTGTCCTGAGGAGTAGCAATTGGAAGTGACACAAGTGACACATCGATTTGGGTCATACTGTGACGTATTCATTATGTAAGTAGCTCCGAGGTCGGCCAGACGAACTGAATTCACAGCTTTGACCTTAAAATACTTCGAAAGTTGCTCCAGATATGGGAACGTTCAACGGCTGGCGACATCCCACATCCCATCTTTGAACGTGCACTAGGTACAAATTTCTATCATCTCAACTTCTGCAAATGGCTGATCTGTTATGATCGCAGCCTCTACGACATGTTCATCCCATTCATCTCAAAACGTGCTGCACAAAATGTAAAGATACTGCACCCTAGAAAAGGTGGAGGCGGAGGCGGGAAAGTCGGGGGTGGGGACGGTGGTGGCAGAGGTGGTGGTGGCTCACCACATTCTACCTCAATATCTGCAGACGGAACCACAAAAACTGCGACGGATTTTGGTGTAGGAGGTGGTAAATCTTCACCTATCCCAGCTGGTCAACTGTTTGGGGGTCGTGAATCTGGAGGCGGGACACGAGCGGAAGTTTATGGCACCTCGTGAGTTCTCAGGCCAGATCCAGAACCACGTATTTTATCTCGATTATAGGCAATATGGTAGCGGCTATCCTGGAATTTCGCAAAGAGGCGTCGCAAATCTGGGTTTTCCTTTTGTCTTTTGGCCTATCGCTTGGGGAGGTGCCGTTGGAATTGGTGCGGGAGCGTATCTTCACACTTCTGAGGTAAGTTTGATATGCTGAGAGTTTGTCAGCCTTCTAAATAAGTATTCAGTACGGCCGGCCCGATAACACTAGCCGTCCTGGTGGCCTTCTGACCACTGCCACATTCGTCTCGAGTTCAAATGCCAACACAACGCTCCGTCTCCTTGCGGATAACGTAACCACTATATCTCTGATCAGCGATATACAAGCTTCTTGTTCCAGTAATTTGAACAACGAATCTTCTTCTTTTACGTCAGCTCCTTACCATGATTCACTTTCGTCACTTCCTCAGCCGGAACAGACGATTCAATATTACCGAGCGAGTACCGTCGCTTTGACTCTCGATGGTTACAACAATACTTCAGTCTTCGAGCCGGAGGGAACACCTGATGTACCGCTTCCTTCCAACATTGATACCACTCTCTTGAACTGTCTTAACACAACAATTGGTGAAGCTGTCCCTCTGGTTGATGGTGCAGGGCTGTCAGCGGCGAATATGAACATTCTAGGATTACTCTATATTGCTTGGTCGCTGTCTTCATTGTTCTGAGACACCTGATAACTATCATGTGCGTATGTTTTCTCTTAATATGCTTCCCCGACCAATAACAATCCATAGATCCCAGATTATATGACTGCATAGTTCAGCTGTGCATCACATTGTTCCTGATGCACTACCATGTATTCAAGTTATTATTCGTAGGGACCTAATGCGATATCATGATTTAGTATTTCTTGGCCTGGTCACTGTGGAAATCTCTTCAAGGTAACGCCGCAAGAAAATGATAACAGGATATCTATATGGTGACACGTTCTGTTTGATTGTGGCTCTCGTTTCGCAACCACGTAAGTTTGTGAATATTGTGGGTTCACTAAGAACTTGCAATGACAAACCATTCATGGGTCGAAATACAATATTCAACTTATTTACGTTTTGCCACAAAAGATGAACAACGCTGAGTATCTTGTAGAATTACTTTTGGATTATCTCGGGATAGCGTCTGGCCATGGGTAATATAAAGTAGAACAATTTGTCAAACCTCGACACTCTATCCCTTTCTATCCTGATCGATCTATCCTTTCTACGGACCCATTGCTTTTCTGAGCAAGTGTTCTCCTAATGGAGGAGGGGAAGGAAAATGGGGTGGAGGCAAGTCGAGCACAACATTTATCTTTTTGATCTCAAGTTTTAAACAGGTGGGCCTGATCAAATTCCTGACGAAAGTTGCCAGTCGGTACTATTTTCTAGCTGACACTGTAGTTGCTCGTTGATCAAGATAGGACATATTGCAACCTAGTTCTGACGATGAGAATATTGTTGATGGTCACGTAACCATGATTGAAAGAAAAGTTTTTCCGTAGAGGGCTTCGCATACGAGACTCAGAGGAACGACCGGCGTGAACTACAGGCTGTGTGTATGGATTGCAGGTAGGCTGTCGCTGGCCCTTGGCATCCCCAGAATTTCCGACCGGGTTCTCTAGAATCGGGAAAATAGCCAACCGGGAGTTCAGAGCAAACAAGCAATTTGGGACGAGAGAGAGCAGTAGAACGTAGGTGTGACACGGCGAGGCGAGGCAGCGTGTTTAGCAGGGTGGTACGTACAGATAACACCAAACAGGAACATGTGCACATCTATATATTTCCTAAGGAGGCAGGTGCGAAGGAGGCATGTAACTGCAAAGGAGTGCTGTGTGCGTCGAGAGGAATGGATCAACATATTTGGGTTAGGAGATGCATTGGCGCGGCAGGCAGACGGACGACATTTCTGAACGTAGACGCAAGGCACTCTGGGTGGAGGAGCTAATTATCTCTGAGATGGAGCACCAACGGAAACGCTAGACACTCGGTTCCTCAGACCCTTTCCCAAGATAATCCGCACTAAGAACTGCAAGCTTCTTGAAGGTGCTTTACAGTGAAACAGCAGTATCAAGCTCCCCAACTTGAAAGGACTAACGTACGACTCGGACACCGGATCGTATGCCAAAAATACAATACAACCAAGAAATTCTAAGTAGCTAGGTGTATATTAATTACTGTATGCACGGGTGAGAAAAAAACATCAGTCAATAAAAGGAGACGGGTACGTATGTGGATGATCGACTGAGGATGGGAAAGTAGCTGACGAGACCCAGGTGACAGTCAGCAAGAAGAATGAAGTACGAAAAAGAAGGCAAGTGATTGATTGAGATCTTGGATTATATAGGTAACGAGAAAGTAATAAATGAAGATGATAAGATACAAGAAAAAAGAAAAAAGAAAGAGATCCAGTATGTAGATATGGGTACGGGGATGATGCCAGCAAATGAATGGATGTGAGCTCCATCAGAGGTCGTGATCGATCGGTTGGGCGTAACGTGACGTGAGGACAGCAAAGGCGGCGGCAAGAAAAGGAAGTGGCCAAGATGAGCAGCAAGGCGAGATAGGGCAAGGAAGTGGCTACAGGAGACCACATTCGCGGAGGTGGAGTTGTAGGAGTATATCTTGGATAGCGCTAAGTACAACTAAAGAGTGGTCATAACGTCAACATAACGCAAATTGAGGAGGGAAAAACCGTACATTTGATCTGCTGCGTATCCGTCGCACACGTGTAGTGTGCATAGATCTGTTTTGTCGCGGCACTCTGATTGAGTGAAACAAATCTAGATCAATTCTGGTCAGCGGAACGGAGAGGTAGTGAAGTGAAGAAAACAACAAACCGGTGGAGGAGGTATTCGCATGCGGCATCGTAATCATTGCCACCTGTAAAGTCAGGGAAGTAGTCGGAAAGTGGGGAACGGGGAAGTTTCTCAGAGAATAGGTCAATTTTGTTGAGGAACAAGATCTACATTTTGACGTGTTGGGTTGAAAGAAATGATTGAAGAAGCAGGACGCACGATGGAAGCCTTGACGAACCACCGTGAGTTGCATATCGAGTCGAATAGGGTCAAAGCTTCTTGCATTCGGTTCTATGGAGAAGAGGTAAGAGAAGAGAATCAGGAAGGATACGATATGCAGGTCAAACTTACGACGCTTTCATCTTCATACAACATCTGATCGTACTCGCTCAGTGACACCAAGAATACCAGCGCAGTTACATTCTCGAAGCAATGAATCCATTTCTTTCGCTCGCTGCGCTGACCACCAACATCGAATAACTTGTACGTCAGTTCGCCAACCTTGAACGTCGTCTCAGTAATTCCAGTTGTCTTCACTCGTGAGCGTAGGATGTCCTGATCAGTGGGAAGGTAGTTGGATTTGGACATGCGTTCGATGGCGTTGAAGTAATAAATTGCGCTGTCATTTAGCTGGAACTCGCGGGAACGGCTGACGGCTTCTTTGATGGCAGGGTCTCGCCAGAGGGTGCGAACGGCCTCGGAGACATCGTGCGGGAGTACATCAGCCTCGATCTGTGATGGGAGAGAAAGTATGATGTGCCGGCAGACATCATTTTGTGGGTCAAGGGTGATATCGAGATGGGGAAGTGCTTCAAGGATGGCACTAAAGCAGAAGATGAGTCAGATCATGGAGACATATCTGAATGGTATGTACCGCATAGATTGTATCGTGTTAGAGAATATGATCTCCTTGTACGAATCGCGCTCTTGTTCGTTGTATCCTCCATGGTGAATGAGCTTCATTTGCTTGAGGACTGTTGACTTGGGAGTGTGTCAGCACTATCCAAAGCTTGAGCCACACCTAAGCATACCTTTCCAGATTCTCCAGCACCCAGCAGCAGCATCTTAATCTCATTCTTTGCCATCATACGATCCCTCTTCAGCTGGTTCTCTATTTCGTCGTTGCCTGCAGAAGTCATCGTCAGGATACTTGGAAAGAAGAGTCAAGGACCAACGAAACTCACGGGCCTTGGCTTCATCGTCGATCCTGGTGGATTGGACACAGCCCATAAATACGCCAACGAGATATGGAGGAAGAGGGGGGAAGAAGGTCGGAAAAGAGTCAGAAGGTCACGCGTCACGTCAAGGTCTTAGTAATATAATATGTAATATTAGGTCTCTTCAATATATCTGCCCACAAAAAAACGCGACCTGACTAAGCGTCCGACGTCCATCCGGGAACGTGGTTTTTCGCTCGCGACACGATTACCGAGGGGTCACTCGACACCGCTCGTTGATATCTTAACCTCGTTGATGTCTTACCCGGATCTTCAGTGTGATCGTTGTTCATACTAACCAAATCAATTGATAGTTCAACTTGATGCTAACATTCAGGAGCTCAAACCATCACGAATCCTCCTGTAATTTCTTTCCCCAACATGGGTTCCAAGGCTTCTTCTTATAATGCAGCTTTTGTTAGACGCAAAGAATTTGTTTTGAAACATCAGTTTTTTGGGCATATCTCGGGGTCTGGCATGACTATACTTGCTTTGTGCCATAATACTTTCTGTATTCATTCATTGAAAGCCACTGTCAGTGATGCATTCTTATTCCTCTCTGTTGTTGATCAGCATCATAATGGACCAAAGTGACTGAGAATCCTTAGCAACAGTAAGCACCACTGGTTCTTCACAAGGAGGTAGCAAATTTATATAGGCCTCCACTTGGTCAACCAATGCAACTTGGGCCTAGTCTGGAGTAAGTCTGTTAATGGTAGCAACATTTGATCCTAGTGAAAACTGGGGTTTGATGATAGTGAATGTTGGCAAGGCTTCTTTAAAAATGCTGCTTGGGTCCTGTATGGTGTTGGCATTTGCTTCTGTGAGTTATTTGGGCATAACAGCTGTCCTAAACTGATTTCTGATGTCCTGAGATACTGAGCAGAGTTTGCCAACTAAGACTGTAACCTTTGTGCTTAAAACCCTTTCAAATACTGCTTTATATTGTTTGATGTTGTAGATAGGTGGCATGGTTTGATATGTGCTGTTGTTAGCTCTGTCAGGGGCAGCAAAATTTTGATTAGCAAGAGGGGCATAGCAACCTGGGATGCCAGGAAACAGATGGACTGGAGGCTGGGTAATGGGTTCCTTAGTGACTGGGAGTTGTTTGTTAGCAACAGATCATTCAGATGCTTTGTCTTTGTCAGCTGGCTTAGTGACAGAAGTTGGTTCAGAGTCAGAAGGGGAAGTAGTCACTGGGGTGTTGCCAGTTGATGGTGTTGCCTTGGGGGTATTGTTTGCCAGTCAATATGCTGCATGGGGGACTTGTATGCCATCAAACTTTTTGCCTGGTTGTCATAGCACAAATAATTCTTGTTCCAAAGCCTTGATGCATTCTTCCTTGCTTAGCACTCAGCCCATAGCAACATCCTGTTGCATTACCTCATGAATTAGTGACTGCTGCATAGCTGCTTGCTCTGGGTCTGGGTCAGCATTAGACAAGAGTCTGCCTGTTATGATTTGTCCTGGGTTAAGATGGTGCTATTTTGATATGTTCTATATAAAGTCACTTGCTGAAATAATTGGAAATCATAGCACCAGATGGTAAGATGATTTTTCCTTCAGTGTTTCAATGAATTTTGCCCTGTTGAATCATATGCTCCATTTTAATACAGTTGCTGCAGACCACAGTATGACCAGTTTCTCCACACAAGTGGCAAGTGCTATGGTTGAATTGCTGGTGGGGCTGAGCATTGTTGGTTCAAAGGGCTTCTAGATGTTCAAAGGCACTGATGATTGCTGTAGTTGTCACTAATTTGAGGGTTGCCCACTTAGGATTGGGAGATGACAAAACTGGGGTGTTAGCAATTGGCAACAAAGTGATACCAGTGGTGCCATTGCTGGTCTTGGTGGTAGACATGTTGGTGCCCTTCAAAACCCATTTAGTGCCTTCAAAGACTTGGTCCACATCATAAGGGCCTTCTGGGTGGTGGTTGGGAAGCATGATTTTGAGGCAGCAAACAATTTTAGACCATAGCAATATAGGAATACCTTGTTGGAATAAACAACATTCCTTGTTGTGATAAAGCTTGCCATTAGCAAGGAGCCATCTAGCAATATGTTGAAAGTCTTGATAATAATCAGAGAACCTTCCCAAAGTTGCTAAGCTGTTGTTGAAAGTCTGGTTAACAAGTCTCTCAAGGTTGCCAAGGTTGTAACAAGCACTAGTGTCAGCAACAGAGTACAGCATGAGCACTGCTGCCTTCCATTCCTGGTATGTATAAGGTTGAGGCACATTGTTGCCAATAGTTACATTGTCACCAAATTCTGGTAAGCTAAGCCAAGTTTCTGCTGTGTTGTATGAGATGTATTGAGCTGCATATTTCTTTTCCTGGGTATCATCAGCAATACCACAGTCAGCAAAGAGATATTCTAATTCCTTGAAGTACTGGGGGAGTTCCCTAGGGCAACTCTCATCTCACTTAGGCATAGTGATATTGTTGCACAGCAGCATTCAAGCATGCCAAGTAGCAGGGTTGTTGTTCATGTTAGCAATAGTCAGGACTAGCAGTAGAAGGGGATTCTGAGGGTTGATTAGGATGAGGAGATAGAATGCACTTCTGGGAAGAAGATAGACAAGTTGGTAGGAGTAAGCAGAGAGAGAGGTGCATTGAGGAAGTTTTCTATAAAGGCTCCAGGGAAGTCAGCAAGGATTTTGCTAATGTTTCTAAGGTTCTTAGCAGTTTCAAGTTTGTTGACAAGAGGTCAAGGATGGGTAGTTGGTGGTCAGTCCCAAGGAGTCAACAAAGAATGATGTGGGAGTTTGCTAAAAGTTTCCAAGCAATGCTTTGCTTGAGCTCTGGTTTCTGGTGGAATGGTTATCTAAAAACCCCTTATGGTGGGCTCCAAAATGATGTGCTCCTATGCTACCTAGATGCTGTGCAGGAAACCAAAAGAAAGACCTGAACACTAGCAACTAGATAGGGTAGCTGGCAATAGAAGTTGATAGGGGGCAAGTCAGTAACCATCCCAGAAAGTGAGAGCTGATGGATGGGGGGGTGAACAAGGAGTCAAATGAGAAAGTGTTGCTATCACTAGCTTAATTTGCTAGACAGTAAGAAAAGGTTGTGGGGTAAAAGAAAGAGAAAGGAACAAAGGCAAAAGAGTTGCTAAGGAAGGGGGAACTAAGCAATAAAAAGGGAGTTGGGAACAAGGATGGAGTGAAGTCAAAGTAGGCTGGGGGATAAATGCAAACTAGTCACTAGCCATAGTTGCTAGCACTGCTAAGTCAAAACAACACTAAAGGTGCCCACAGTTGGCACCCACACCAAGTCAAAATTGAGGTTATCAAGACTATCACAAAGTCATTGGCAATGACAAGAGAAATAGCAATAAGAGATCTGGAGCTGGTAAGCATAGAGCTAATGAGGGGAATGGTACTCTGTTGGTTGTCTTGTCTCTATGTATAAGCAGTATTTATACTGTTTGTAAGTATAGTATTTAGAAAGGAAATATTAGTTGCTGCCAGCATCAGCATCTGCCAAAGTGTTTATGATACATACTGAATATCAGTCTGGTAACTAAGTATATATACACAATATTGATATGATGTGTAAAAATTATCAATCACAAGAAAAGAGCATTTCCTACATCAATACCTGAAGTGTAGACACTGTTCAAGTATGTTTGTAAGCTTGACAAGAAAAATCATAAGTAAGAAATCACATGGCTGTCCATATATCCCTTTTTGGAGAGGAGGCAGTGTTTTTGCCAAGTAATGTCACTAGTGGTCATCACTAAGAAAGGTCTCAACCTTGTCATTCTAGATCCAAAGTCCAGGCTCTACATGATGAGGCTCATGATGTATAAGTCTCAGGATTGTTGAAATCCCATGCAAAAGCTACAATGTTCTAGACTTTGGGGCTAGACCTCATGTGCCAAGTGTTGTGACTTGTGCCAGGTCATGTACAATATAATCAGCTGCTGTCCAATTAGAAATACCTGAAAACAGTGCTCAGCAACAAGTGTGTCTTGTCAGCAAGCAGCAGAGGCATGGGAACTATTGTACAGCAGGCTGGATCTAATCCTAACCCTAGGACAATAATCAATGAGGTAATATGGAGAACTCTGCAGTTCTCCAGAGATCTCCAGGGTTCTGGAATGAGCCCTGGAGATGTCAAATAAGCTGCAGAGGCACTGGAAAAGGTCATGGAGGTTGGAAATGGAAATCCCCTGACATCACCCCCCCTCTAGCATGCAGCATCTTGACATGTGGGGTAGAAGTAGTCCCTGGTTGCTTGGTCCACTAGTGAAATAGGGTAGATGCCTTGTATGGTGTGCAGAGCATCTGAGTGTCTCTGGTGGAACTCCCTGACAAGTCTGGAGGCATGTATGTTCTCCTGTGGTTCCCAGGAGATGTCCTCAAGTCTGTAGCCCTTCCACTTCACCTTATATGGTAGTCACCTCTGAAATAAATGACTGTTCAAGATTTCCTCCACCTTGTACTCCTCATTGCTGTCAACCACTACTGGGGGTGGCAGGGGTGGCAGATGTCACCCTGGAATAGGATCCCTGGGAGCTTGAGTTAGTTTGACCACATTGAACACCAAATGAAGCTGGTGCATCTCCATGGGGAGTCAGAGTTGATAGGCTAGGGGTCCTCCTTGATGTTCCACTATGAAAGGTCTCCACTGGCAGTGTGACAGCTTTTTTGAGGGTTAGGTAGTTGTAATGTCAGAGGCATCCAGGTAGACACAATCTCTGGGCTGGTATTTGTGCTCTGGGGTCCTCCCACAGTCATAGTATTGTGCTATGTTATCCTTTGCCTTTGTTAGCACTGCTCAGGCCTCCTCTTGTGACCTCTTCATCCAGTCCACAAATTTGTTTACTGCCTTGTTCTCTGAGGGTCAGGCCCAAGGTTCAAAACCCATGCACAGGTGCTGTCTGGTGTTGAGGAGAACAGGGAGAACTGGGTGGACATGTAAACATGGTTGTTATACTGGAACTCAGCATTGGAGAGAGTTCATTCCAGTCATCCTGGTGCTTGTTGCAAAAGAGGTCAAGGTACTGCTCCAACTCCTGGTTCACATGCTCTGTCTGTCCATTGGACTGCAGGTGATAGGCAGTGGAGGTGTGAAGCTTCACTCCAAGTGATTGGTAGAGCTCCCTAGTGAACTCTGCCATAAATTGCAGCCCCCAGTCAGAAACATAAGCCTCAGAGAGGCCATGAAGTTTCCAGACATTTCTCTGGTACACGTTTGTGGCACCCATGGCAGAGCAGGTGGTGTGAGTCAGAATGAAGTGTGCCTGCTTACCAAACAGGTTTACTACCACTATGATTGCATTGTAACCATGAGCATCAGGAAGTTCCACAATGAAGTCCATGGATGCTATGCTCCATTGTTCTGCCAGCATGGGTAGTAGATGCAGCTGTCTGGAGGGGAGGCAATGCTGGAGCTTGGTCTGGAGGCATAGATTGCATGTACTAGTGCAGGATCCAATATACTGGGACATCTGGGGCCACTAGTAATTTTGTAATACTAGCTCGAGCATTTTCCAACATCCAGAGTGCCTCATAGTGCAGGAGTTGTGGTGTTGCTCCACAATCCTCCAACAGGGCTCCAGAACATTGAGTATATAGATATAATTCCTAAAGGTCAGGACTCCATCCTGGAGGGCCCATTTGTCTGTGCAAACTGACTTAGCTCCAGTGGTATGCCCTAACTTCAGCACTCCTAGACCCTCCATGGCCCATATTGCAAACAGTTCCAGGCAGAGGAGCACAATGTTGCTGTTATCCTCCCTCCCTGGGCCATGGTCTGCTCTTCAGAACAGGGCATCTGGTTTCCCCATGCTCCAGCCAGGCTTGTGGTACAGCAAGAAGTCAAAGTTGGCAAGGTAGAGGGACCACCAGGCCTGTTGGCAGTTGAGCTTCTTGGCTGTCCAGAAGTATTCAAGGTTCTTGTGATCCATCTAGACCTTGAATTTGTACCATGCACCTTTTAGAATGTGCTGCCACTCCTTGAACAATTAGATGATAGCTAGCATCTCCTTGTTATGGATCCTGTAGTTTTGTTCCACTGCATTCAGGCTCTTGGAGTAGAAGGCCACTGGATGCCACTTCTCATCCTCTGGGGATTGCTGCAAGAGGACTGCCCCTGTAGCAAAGTTGGAACTGTTAGCTTCCATCCAGAAGGGGGAGTTGTCATCTGGGAAGAGGAGGATGGGCCCCAAGGTGATGGCGCACTTGATGGTGTTGAAGGCCTCCTGCTCTGAAGGTCCTCAACTCCACACAATGTCCTTCCAGGTGAGGTCAAACAATAGGCAGGCATGGTGTGAGAAGTCCTGAACAAATCTCCAGTAGAATTTTGCAAAGCCAAGGAACACCTGTACCTCCTTCTTGTTCTTGGGCTTTGGCCACTTGGCCACACCTGCCACCTTCACTGGGTCCATCTCTGCAGCTCCATGCAAGATGATCAGACCAAGATACTCAATCTGGATCTGCTTGGACTCACACTTCTCCAGTTTGAGGTAGAGTTGGTGCTGGTAGAGGTGCTCCAGGACAAGGCAAGTGACCTGACAGTATTCTTTCAGCATCTTGGTATAGATGAGAATGTTGTTGAGGTACACACACACTATGCTATCTGCAATGAGGTCCTGGAATATATCATTCATCATTGTCTGGAAGGTAGCAGAGCTATTAATGAGTTCAAAGAACATCACAAGTGGTTAAAACAATCCCCGGTTGGTCTGGAAGGCTGCCTTCCACTCATCTCCTTCCTGGATGCACACATTGTTGTAACCCTGCCAAATGTCCAGTTTGGTCAAGTATTGTGCACCCCAGAGGTTGTTGATGAGCTCAGAGATGAGGATGAGGGGGTAGCAGTTCTTCACCATCATGGTGTTGGAAACCTAATAATCCCAGACCAATCAGAGCAAGCCATCCTTCTTCTTGATGAAGAAGACTAGAGAAGCCATTAGAGACTTGGAAGAGCAAGTGCAACCAGAGTTCAGATTCTCCTGCAAGAAGGCATTGAGTTTGTCCTGTTCTTGGGGTGCTAGCAAGTAAACCTTATAGCTGGAGAGCATGGAGTCTGGCAGCAGTTTGATGGCATGTCCCACTTCTTGCACTCCAGAAGCATGTCAAACAAGGCCTTGAAGAACACATCCTCAAATGCATGGAGGTAAGGGGGCACCACATCTTGGAACTTCCAGAGTGTGGCATTGGTAGTGAATGCCTGGGCCAGCCTCTGGAATGTGGTCTGGCTAGCCTAGATCTCTGCTACAGAGGGCAACAGGTGTATGGTGGTTGCCTAGATCCAGTCCCCCACCTCTACTGCCTTGTTCAGGAACTCTGGCTCATATATGCTCCCAAACTCCTCTCTGCATCTCTCCTCCAGAGCTCCACCACTGCTCTGGTCATCTTCATAGAGGGCCTCTCTATGAGGGAACACCAGAGGCAGGGAATCCAGGAGGTCCAGATCTGCAAAGAGGAGAGGGCTGGCATGACATGCATGGATAGCTGCATATTCTCAGACTCAAGCCCAATGTTCTTCCCTGTCCTCTGTGGCACAGGCAGAGCACTTCTGAAGGCACCTGCCCATGGTTACTTCCCCCTTGGTCCAGTCCACTTTGGAGTTGTGCTTGTGGAGCCACATGAAACCCAGGATCATGTTCTGCCTACCCAAGCTGGTGACTGCAAAAATGGCACACTCCATATGATTCCAATAGCAGAGGACCAGGTCAACCACAGAGCTGATAGTACCAGCTTTGTTAGGCATTCCATTGATGTTGTAGACTGGAATTGGCTTGGAGAGGGGCTGCATGGTCAGTCCATGGCATTTGACAAACTCCAAGTCCAAGAACAGTCCCATTGCTCCACTATCCAGCAGCACTGTGACTCTGCAGGCTTGCTGGGTGTCTGTTGTCTTGATCTCTACATCAAGGTGCAGGGAGTTGGCAGACAGGCTGGATGCCATCACATACTGCCAGGGCATTTGGCATGCCCAGGTGGAGCCATGTTAGCGGACCCTTGGAGGTGTTGGAGAGCTCAGTGGGGGCTTTGGAGTTAGTGTTTGTATATCTGGAGGGGGGTGTTGAGGTTCTTCTGTCTTAAAATGTTAAAATGAAGGGTGTTGGAAAAAGCAATTTCATTTTCTATTGACAGACATGAGAACTAGGTAGCACCCAGCAATGGAGGCATACACCTCATCTGTCACTCTCCTCAAAATCCTCTGTCAACTCCAGGGGCATCACACACTCATTGGTCTTCTTTGGGGTTGACCCTGGAATGGGCACATCTAGTGATAGAGCTCCAGTGGCATCATTTGTGGCCAGCAGCTGCAGGAGGAGTTCCTCCTGCTCTGCTATAGAGAGTTAATGCACCTCCAGGTGCAGGGGACAATGCTGTGCAAAGTGCCCAGGCTTTTGGCACCTCTGACACAACAGTGGCATAGTGTGGAGCTGCCTGGCTGTGTCCATGTCCATGGGGATACCTGGTGGCAGGGGGTGTGGCATGGAAGTGGCCAGATTAAGGGTGGGCATTGGACAAGCAGGTATGGGATAGCAGAGGTTGGTAATTGGAGCAGGGCACATTGTGGAATGTGGGCAGTAGAGCCCCCTCTGAATCTTCATGAGTTGTCACTGGTCCCATGCAACCTCATACCACAACATGATCTTTTTATTGTCTGGGTGACCTTTCACAAGATTGTTGATGTGTTCCACCAATGTGGGGTGCAGGCCCTTCTAGAAGGTGAGGCATAGTTGAAGGCTGTCAGAGTAGGCAGCTTGCTTGACTAAAGCTTGGAACAAGTCAATGTACTTGTCCAATATGTGTTCCCCTTGCCTGTATTGCTCCCAGTTGCATAATGTCAATGCCCTGGTCTTGGCAGGGTCCAAGGGAAAGAACTCCATGTGGAAGTTCTTCTCAAAGGCAAGCCAGTCTGGAAAACTCCCCACACCTCTGGGGTAATAGAAGACTCGCAACACATAGGTGGAGGCATGTCCTGTCTTCATGTACAATAGTACTCAGGCTATTTTGAATGGATTAGAGTCAAAAGCATCCCTACTGAGGTGGATGTAGGTGAGGCAGGATTGGAGGAATTGTTTGCTGCTGGAGCAGGCACCATTGTATGCATCTGGTAGTGTTGGGCATGGAATTGGCAGTTGTAGGGTCACCAGGGTTGTGGAAATGGGTGCCAGTATGGGCAGGGCTGGTTCTGCTGCTGCAGGAGGGGTGGAGTTAGGGGTTAGGTGTTTTAGCAGCACCTGGAGCAATTGGGAGATAAGGTCTATGGTTTGATAGAGGGTAGAGAGTTTGGTTGTATAGTGGGTGAGAGATGATTGCATTAGTTGCACCTGGGTTTCTAGGTGTAGCAGGCAAGTCCAGGCTTTGTCCTGTGGGGCCAGGGCCTCCAAGGGTGTGTCTGGGTTGGCAAGCTGAGACATAGAACTCCATGGTGCTCAATTCTAGTGGGGAAGCAACTGATAGCAGCTTGAAGGTTCCTTGTGGCTAGGAGGAGCTTCCAGACCAGTTTTAGGAGACTTGTTCTGCTGTAAGGGCAACCTCCAGAGTGGTGGATTGGAGTCACATGGCTAGCAGAGGGGAATCCAAAGTTATATTAGTGGAGTAAATGACAATACAATTAATAACTAATCACCTAGCAGAGGGGAATCCAAAGAGAACAAGTCTAAGGATCCCTGCTGCTTGGTGCAGCACATCAGCAGGTAGCAGAGGTGTGGGAACTACTGTACAGCAGGCTGGAGCTGATCCTAACCCTAGGACAATAATTGATGAGGTAATATGGAGAACTCTGCAGTTCTCCAGAGATCTCCAGAGCTTTGAAATGAGCCTTGGAGATGTCAAACAAGCTGTGGAGGCACTGGAAAAGGTTGTAGAGGTCAGAAATGGAAGTCCCCTGACACCTACTAGATATAATAGATATAGTACTGTTACAGCATGCTGCCCAACTGCACTGGGTAACAGGGTGGGCACTCAGTGAGCCTGCATTCTTTTTTCAATTTGATTAGTGAACTTCTCTAGTGGTTCACTCTGCCTGATCATCCATCTTCAAGGTCACTGCTTCCTCATTGCTCATGATGTCCACCCAGCCCTCCAATACAGCATTAGCCATATCATTGGAGCCACTTGGTCCAGCCTCAGGAATGACCAGGGTAGCAACATTAGTCACTACAGCTGCATCTGAGGGGCTAGGGACAACTTGTGGAGTCATCTCTGAGTGGGGGTTTGTGGGTACCAAATAGTCATTGAAATAGTCCAGTTCCATAGACTTCTCTGTAGGTGTGTCCTGAGAGGACACAATAAAGCTCATGGCTGGATTGGTAGTGGCTGAAGCCACTGACAAAGAGGGCCCCTCCTTAGTTGGAGCTGCACTTGATGAGGAACCATGGAAGATGGCTCCTCTGCTTCTGCAAGGGAGGCTCTCACCACCTCTGCAGGATGATGCAGGAGGTGAGTGAAGATGGCTGCCTCACTATAGCACAGCCACTCAGCTGTGCTGAGTGGGAAGTGACCACAGCTCTTGTGGAGTTGCAGGAGCACTAAAAAGTGCTCCCAATTATCAGCAGTGGGGACATACCACCTATTGTACCCCTCTAAAGCAGGGGGCACAACAATGGTCTGAAGTCAATGATGGCATTTATTGTTGACCCTTGTGAACAGGTTTGCATGTAATGCACTCCCTAACTAGTGGTGATTGAGGAAGCATATACTATAGGTATACACATGATTTACCCAGGCAGGAGGCATGTGGTTTGCCAGGAGGTGACTTATCACCTCTGTCTCACTGAGGTTGTTAATTGGCATATGCAGCACTTGCAGCCTATGCAGAGTGAAAGTGTAGGGGGCAAAAGGAGTGAACTCCCCTACATGAGCACAGTAGTTGTCAACTGTGTCCTAATAGAGATGAGGTTGAGCAGCCATAGCAAACAGCCTCATATAGGCTGTTTGTGCATGCAGTGTAGTCAGAGCAAGTGCCTGACCCAATACATATTCAAAGACCAAGCATTAGTCCATGCATAATGATGCATCAATGGTGATACCTGAATACAGGTTCTGTGAACCTGAGTGGTCATGGTGCAGAATGTACTGCACCCATGCATTGATGTTGAAGTGATAGATGATTGGAACTTAATTAAGTTCTGCTCCTCATGTGTTGTTATCTGTATGGCCAAGCATGACTGACAAATGTGAAGGCAAGGGGACCAGTTGCCAATAGCAGTCCCTCTCTGGGAAGAGATGTTTTCAACTCTTCTTAAGTGAACTCCATGATGCACCTCATGGTGTGGTCTCTAAGGTCTGGAGCCATGTAAAAGGAGATCCAGTGGAACTCCTGAAGGAGGAGAGCAACATGTATCTGCTCCCTCACAGTAACCTTAGCCCAGCTCTCCCAACTGAGCTTCAGGATTAGCCACAGCTGTTCTGGATCCATGGGCATCCCTTATGGAGCCCACCAATATAACAATTCATACCATGGGGATATATAAGGATATCCCTGTCATCTCTGTAGAGCAGGCAAAGACCACTTTGTTGCCAGCAAAGACTGCATTGGTCATTGGCAACGAGTAGAAGTTAGGGTGAAGAATCCTCCTGAAGTCATTCTGGTGCTTGGTGGCTGGGCATTGTATCATTCAGATGCTTGAGACTTCTCAGCATCAATAGCTAACAGCCATTTGGTGTTAGCATTGTGCTGCTTTTTGTGACAATGCTCAGTGGTGTTGTCTTTTGAGTCACTGTCCAAAAGATATTGTTTAGATGTTGGGACATCATCATTGTCATTGCTTCCCAAGTTGGATGCCACTGGGGCATCTGTGGCAGTTTGGGCAGCTTGTACTTGGGTGACAAAGAATTCTTTGTCATAGGGGTCCCAATCATCACAGGGGTCCCAATGCACTGGTGGAAAGTGCTTGTAAGACAGGGCAGTAGGGATATAGTAGGTCCTTGGTTTGAGGACCTCAATCATTCCTGCCTCTGATGCCTGTGGCACATTTGCAGGAAAGGCAACCAGGGTGGCAACAACCACAGGGTTGGCTGGCTTTGCAGTGCCAGCCTTTGCTGTTGCTGACTTTGACAGTCCAGCCTTAGTCTTTACAGGTTTCAGTGGCTCAGCTTTGGCTGCTGCTGGTTTTGATGATCCAGCAGTGGACAGAGACACCTTGAAGTCAGGGTGCTTGTCCATTTTCTGGTCATCACTAGCAGGCACATCATCATTATAGGGCACCAGTAGTGCCCTCTGAGGTTGAGGAACTCTTGACAAACACAGAAGGCTCATTGCAAGCCTTCTTTGCTTCTAGAAGTTGAGGAGGGGTTGCTACCTGCTTCCCCTTTGCCAAGGCTGAGCAGAAGAGGTCCATCTGGGCTGCATCTCCTTGAGTTCAAACAATGCCAAGTTTGTCCAGAACTTGAGATAGTGCTAACTGCACTACTGAGTTATCAAGAACATCAGCCCCAATATCCTCTGGTACTCCAGCTTCATGAAGCCACTAGAGAAGGTGAGCAAGTTGCTTATCTGCAATAGTAGAGAGCTTAGGCTCTTTTGCTTTGCTCTTGCCCTTCTCCTTTGTAGAGAAGCATTGCTTAACCATCCTCTAGGCAGTTGATGAGGGAGTGCTACTTCTCTGTGCTAGTGCAGGTGGTAATATTGCAGTTGCCTTCCCTTTTTCTTTGCTGGTTGAAGCAGCTATTAAATGCTCTGATGTACTTGAAGCTAAAGATGGAGCATTAGATGAATGCATGCAGTGGGCAGCAGCAGGTATGACTGCCACAGAGGGGCCAAGAACTGCATCAGGGCTGTGAGCAACTCTAGGCCATTGTTGTCCACCTCCATTGCCTCTGATAAAGATGATGCAGGAACCAAAATCCCTACTTGTGGTGACATAGTGGCAGGTCATTGTTGACCTGCTATGTCTGTTGTACAGCCAGGGCCAGCTACTGGCAGTGGGGCCACATTGTATTATGGCACCACATATTGTTGTAATCCTTAGGACCACACAGGCTGTGGACCAACAGAGTATCCAAAGTTCATTGGTGAAGGCACCTAAGATCCTCCATGTCCTCTTCCTATACTGCTATGCTGCAGAGGCACACTACATCTCTGCATTGGTGACTGCTGCATTGCCACTGCATAGCTGGGCAGGGCCACATCTCCTGGCACCACTGTGGGTCCTCTACCTATGGGCCTTGTTTCTCTTAGGGCTAGAATTGCTCTTCTCATTGCTGGGAGCACTATGTTCCCAGGCACCAAATCTCCTGCCAATGCAGCAGAACCACCAAATCCTGGGAGTGAACTACTCCCTGGAGCTGCTCCTCCCCCTCTTGAGCTTTGTTCAGAGCTCACCAAATACTCTGGCAGACCATTATCTGCCTTGCCAGGCCATTTCTTTTTCTTGCCCATTGGGCAAAAGTTTCCTTACTTAAATGTTGGTATGTTGCACCAATGTTGTAGTAGAAGACAAAGGTCAATCAGACTTTGCAACCAGCCAAAAAAGCAGCTGACATAATATTTGATGGCTGCTGACATGGTGGCTTGTCCAGCTTTTGGACTTAGTCCTTCTGGCCAACTGTCAGGGTGCCAGATGCCCTGCAATTCCAAATACCTGTCAAGGGCCTCCAGGTCCTTTCAAATGGCAAGGGACTTCCAAGTGGTGTCCACCAAACTCCAACAAACTTCAAATTCAAGATTTGCCCCATCCCAACAATGACCTAACAGGTTGTTGACAAACCACTCCTGGTCATCTGGAGCACCAAAGTCATATGGATCTAGTGTTGCCCTGTTGGAAAACAGTGCATTGTTGCTGGCCTTGTATGGTTGCAGCAGCAACACATGGAACTTAGAATGTATTCTTTATTCCTGGAGTGCTATGGACAACTCCAACACATAATTGGAGGTCTTATTGTAGGCCTCCAAGATTCTATATGGCCCAACCCACTTTGGACAGAGCTTCCTAGCTCTGCCTTTCACCAGGTTGAGGTTTTTTGTTGAAAGGTACACCAATGCACCTTTCTCCAGTTCTGAATTGGATCTATGATGCAAGTTTGCAGTGCATGTCTGAAAGACATGCACTTCAATTATTGCATTGGCTGCTGCTAAGTTCTCAAGAGCTTGGCAGGCAAATTGCTGAAATCCACTAGGAATTGCAGTATCTAACCAGATCTTGTGTATCATCAATGGCATGTAGCCACCATTCAACTCAAACAGTGTAAAACACATTGTCTTGGAAATGCTTGTGTTTATTGCAAACTCAGTCAAGTCTATTTGACTTAACCAATCCTTCTGATCTGGGCACACCACAGTGCACAATATCTGACCAAAATTCCTATTGGCATGTTCAGTCTGTCCATCTGTTGGTGGATGAAAGGATGTTGATATTAGGAGCTGCACTCCTCATACCTTATGCAGTTCACACCACTATTTAGATGTGAACTTAAGAACCCAATTGCTGAAAATTGAGCTTGGGAGGCCATGGAGCCTCACAATTTCTTGCATGTAAGTTCAGGACAGCTGCAATGCTGTCATGGTAGTATGCACTGGAATCAAGTGCACCATGCTTGTTGTGCAACGGATAACTACTCATAGGTAGTTATACCCCTTAGATTTGGGGAACAGGCCTCTAAAGTCCATCCCTAGGAAGTGTAATTTTCCTGAAGAGAGATGATTGCTCCCTTTCACCTGCTAGCATAATTGGCAAGTGGTGCAGGATGCAGATTGATGTGCTCCTATGCTGCCTAGTGCTGTGCAGGAAACCTAAAAAGAGAACTGAACACTAGTCACTAGATAGGGTAGCTGGCAGTAGGAGGTTAATAGTTGAGGGTGAGTCAGTAATTGTCCCAGAGAACAAGAGTGAATGGGGGTGTGAAGTGTGAATTTGGGAGGATTGCTAGTGCTAACCTAAGTCATTTAACAATGGAAGAGGAGTGGGGTAGAGAAAGGAATGGAGGAGTGGTAACAGGGAAACTGAACAGGAGATGAATGCAAACTAATCGCTAACCATAGTCACAAGTGTTGCTGAGTCAAAATAATGCTAAGGGCACCCATAGTTGGTACCATGCAAAGTCAAAGTCGGAGTTGGCAAGACTTGTTGCTAAGTTGTTGTCAATGAAGGGTGAGATATAGAGTCAACAAGAGAGGAAAAATGAAATCTCAAGCTGGTAAGCTTAGAGATTCAGGGATTCAATAGAAGCAGTAGTCAATGAGGATGAGGTTCTCTGTTTTTTCCTTTTGATGGCTATGTACAACTGGTGTTTATACTGTTTGAGGGTATAGTATAGGAAAAGAGACAAATAGTCACCACTAACAATGGCATCTGCCAAAGTGTTTATGATACATACAAAGTGTCAGTCTATAACCAAGTGACAAACTCAAGCAAAGTCTATGCATTGCCTAATTGCAATAAAGCTCAAAAAGGGCAAGTCCAATGCCAATACCTGAAGTGTAGATGCTGTTCAAGTATGTTTGTCAGCTTGACAAGAGAAATGATAAGTCAGAAGTCACATGACTGGCAATATGTCCATACACAGTGGGGGAAAGCCAGGTTGTCAGCAGAAAGTTGCTAGCAATTGTTGCTACAAAAGGTCTTGGCCTTGTTGCTCTAGACCAAGAGTCCAGACTCCTTGTGATGTTCCTTGTGATTGGCAAGTCTCATGGTTGCTAAAATTTTGTGCAAAGGCTATGTTGTTCCAGACCTTGGGGCTAGGGCTCATGTGCTAAGTGTCATGACTTGTGTCATGTTGAAATAGTCAGCTGCCACTCAGTCCAAGATTGCCAAAATTAATGCTCAGCAACAAATGGGTCTTATCATCCTCCCCTATGCTGAAATATTGACTGTCCTCAGTCAACTCAAAGTCTTGTAATCACTTGCTTGGTCTGTGCACCTAGATTAGTGAGAATAAAAGCAGCTAGCAATTTTGCTTAGACTTAGTCAACACTCCCTTCTTTCATCTTATCTCCTCCACATCTCAATCTTATTGCCATGTTGTCTGAGCTTGCCTCTCAAATGGAGAAGATCACTATGGCCCACACATTCCTTGATTGAGTAGACTGCCTACTTTCTAGGGCTTGTGCTTTGTTGGCAAAGGATTCTTGCTTGGCAGTTACCATCATGTTTGAAGCCTGGCTTCAATGGTTCAAGACTGTGGGAAGTGGAGTTGAGTGGCCGGAGTTGGCAACAGTAGAAAGGGAGTGTTGCCAGCTCTATGAGCAGTACTGAGGTGAAGAGTGGATTTGGCCTTTTGACATGCACTTTGTAAGTTCTGGTTTACTTCTTTCTTAACAACAACCTTAATGACTTTGCTAGGCTCCTGCCAATTCTTCATTGGAGTTTTTGCTGGAAGATCTGATGGCAGGAATGACGGTAAGTGCCTAGGCAGTCACTAGTGCTAGCAACACTGCTAAGGTAATGTTAGCTTTTTGAGGACTTGTCTTTAGATGACCAATTCTTCTTCTAGCATGTGCTAGGTGCATTAGTGGTGGTGAGGGGGGAGGAGTGGAGCAAGGGCCATAGGAACAAGGATAGGGCAAATTGTGAGGACATTAGGGAGGCTGGCCCCTCAACTCCTAAGATTGTGGCTGGCAGCATCACTAAGGAGTTGGCAACAACTCCATGGAGCAAAGAGAAGGGTAAGGGTAAGGCCCAAGAAGAAGAAGATTTTGAAGTAAGTCCTCTTGCTTTTGCTAACCTTTGGCAATATTTGCTAATATTTCAACAGGAACCAATTGAAGATAGCTTTATTGACAAGTGCTTGGAGACTCTGCTTTGCTGGCAGAAGGCCTCAATAGTGGTGGACATGAGAGAAAGCAAAAGGGAAGTCAACTGTGTCACCAGAAAGGCAACAAGCATTCAAACAACAACAGGGAGCAGTAAGTCTTTAGCACCTTTTGCTATATTGTTTGCTAACAATTCTTAGTGCAACAACTGCTGGGCAGAGAACAACCCAGAGGGCTGCTGGTACCCAACAGGGGCCCAGCCTTGCTATTGATGTGACAGCACACAGAAGAGCTGCTCATATAGTGGGAAGTTGTTGAACAGTACTGGCAGGAAGTTTGCCAAGAGGATCACAGTGAGGGCCTCTTCTGTTCAACAGGTGCAGGCATTTGTGGAGCAGCAGAAGGAGTTGGCAAAATAGGGATCACCCATCTAAGTCAGGCATTCCAGCCTGCTCTTGCTGACATTGCAGGATGGGTCAAGGGTTGAAGACAGTGGGGTCACTAAGGGCAAGTGACAGGAGAAGAGCAAGGAGGTGGTGGAGAGTGGGGATGATGCTAGCAACAGCAATGATGACATGCCCTTGGTACATAAGCAAACCTTGAGTTCTATGCCAGTTGCTAGTGCTAAGTGACCACAGATTGTCACTAGCAAGGAGAGGGAACAGGAGGCAGCAAGGAGAGGGAACAGGAGGCAGAGGATGTGGAGATGAGGGAGACAACTCCCTTGGCAACAGTCATGGAGGTCAAGCCAGCAGCTAGCAGAGGGGAGGTTGGGGGCAAGGAAGAAGGAGAGGCAGAGGCAATAGAGGTCAATGAGAATGCAGTCAAGGATGAGGAGAAAGTCTGACAATAGGTAAGTAACTTTGTTTGCTAAGCTTCCTTTGCTAACCATTTAGCTAGGGGACCTGGAGCAGCACACCACTGGAAAGCATGAAAAGGCAAGAAAAAGCAAGACAAATAAGTTGGTATGCATGAGCAGCTGTCACTTGATGCTAGCAACAATGAAGGAAACACTCAGTAAATCATCATGGTGAAAAACCTCCATAGGCATGCTGAGTGCTAGCAACAAATAGCAAAGTGCAGCATTAAAAGCAAGAGAATGGTAAAGTAGGATGTCTGTGAAAGGCTTTTAAACACTGGTAACAAAAGGAAAGAGTAGCAAAAACAAAAGGACTTAATATTTTTGTAAGGCATCTTGACAGTTTTTCTGAGAACTAGCAAATGGTATAGTGAGACAAGATGCAAAGTCAAGAAAGGTTGCTAGGGCTTAGTGACAGGTGTGATTTTAATCTTCCTTGCTGGCATCATCACCAGCATTGTCATTGTCTATGAAATCAGTTTGCTCAAGTTCACAAAGTTGCAAAGTGTTGATGTCAAAAATGTTGCTAGGCACTGAGATGTGTTCTCTAGCAAAATAGGGTACCACGCAAAAGGTGGCCACTGGGCAATGCAATACTGATCCATCTAATTCACAAAGAATGTAAGCACCACCACAGTTATGAGAGATTACCACCAGTGGGCCTAAGTAACAAGGCTTCATTTTCTTGTTGTGCATTACTTCAATTCTAGTGTTCCTCATCAGTATAAGGTCACCAGCTTGGAAATTATAATCATGAATTGTAGTGGCATGTTCTGCTTCAAAATGAATGGCAGCTAGGTGGCAAGCACTAAGGATGTTCTCATGAAGATGGTTGAGGTCCTCTTGGTGATGTTGAAGATTGATTGCTCAGCAGGCTATGAGGTCTGTTGTCAACAAGAACAAATTTGGTGGTGGTTGCAAATATGTCACTTCCACTATGTCAGCTGGTAGCAAAGGGTGGGTGCCAGTTTTTGCATAGTAAGGGGAGCAACTCATTTGCTTGCAGACTGTAACATGTTCTGACCAAAAGACAGAGTAAGTAGCTGTACTCCACCTAGACTGATCACCATCAACCACTTTGAAGAGAGCTTGGTGGACATTGAAATGAGGTCATTCGACTATACTGTTAGCACACTTGTTGTAACCTGAGATCCAAATATGGTGCAAGTTATACTTCTTTGCTAAGTAGGAGACTGCTTTCAGAATTGGCAGTCCATTGTCAGTAATGATTTTGCCAAGGGCGCCCCAGCAACAGATGACATCCTCATATAACCACTTGGCAATGGCTTAAGTGTTTTCTATAGTGAGCATGCAGAACTTGGGGTAATGAGTTAGCAAACAACATCCTTGAATGATATACTTGAACTTGTTGGAGGGGGGCATCAACATGGTGTCAACATATATCTTGCTGAACAAAGGTGCAGGCATAGTGACAGTTGGCAGAATGAGAATTTTGGTTGTCTGATGAACCTGGCATAGGTGGCAAGTCCAAATGTACCATACTATATCCATGCTAACTTGAGGCCACCAGAATCATTCTAGAAGGGCTGAACAGGTAGCAAACAGATCTCTATGTCCCAAGTCATCATGCATGGCTTTTAAGACTCATTGTCAGCTGGCAGTAGGAACAAACAGCTTATGAGCACCATCTCAACTTTGTCACCAAAGCTTTCCACCTGTGATAAAGAATGCTAAGGTGTAGCAAATGAAGGTAGCATACTTGTTATCACTAAGGCCTTCAGGTCTGATGAGGTCATTAAGGCATTTCTCAACCAAAAGTAAGCAAGTGTCACTAGCAATAGCTTTAGCACTGCAGAGTACATTGATATAGGTGGTGGTGCCATCATCACAGAGAGGCTGAATATTGTTGCTGTTTGCTAGTTGTGGGGCTTTGCTAGCATTGCTAACAAAGGTTGCTAAAGGTTGGAGAGGCTGGAACTGGACCAGAGGGTGGAGGTGATGGGAAGCCATGGGTACTTGGCAAAGGAGTAGTAGTGGTAGCTGAACTTGGTGAATGAAGCCATGCAAACTATCAATCCAATTCTCATAGACAGAGTTGTCACTATTGTTAGGAGGGGGGTTACTAGGCTGAAGCAGGCATCACAAAAGACCATCAGGGCCATAGAAAGTTCCTTTGACATGAATGAGCTCAAAGTGGAACATCAATATCACCATAATCCATTGGTTCATGCTAGTGGAGGGCTGGATGTTGGAGTTCTGAAGCATACCCTTAATGTAGTGAGCATCAACTTCAATGATGAGGTTCCTAATGCCAATAAGGTACATTTGCAAAGCTTGCAGTGCTTGATAATGGCCATAAAGTTCCAAATTGAGCTTGTTACAACCCACCTCCTGGACCCCCAACATCATATGCAGTCCTTCCAATACCCTGCCAAACTCCCCCAACCCTCACCCACCCTCCACACCCACTCTGACAGCTCCCTGACCAACTTTGATGCCTTTTCCACAGCCATCAACACTTTTCCTGAGCCCCAGAAACCTTCCCCCACTGTTCCTGACCCCATCATACATCTCTGACTCACTACCCTGGTTTGCCCAACCTGTTCCAGAGTATCATGACAACCTCAGAGCAGCCCACATCCCCAAATGATCCCATCAGAATATCACCTTGGCCCACCCCTTGATTGTATCTGACACCTGTTGACTCCATGCAGCTCTGTCAAGCCCTGCCACCATGCCTGCTGTTCTCTGGAGCTGTCCAGTAGTCAGTATATAAGTTGTAGAGTAGCTCTTCATACTCTAGTCTTGATATTGCATTCACTGGTTTCCTATGTCTTGTGTTTCATTCCATCTCTGTCTCTGTTTTTAGTCTTGAATCTATCTTTTTCTCTGTCTTGTCTTGCCTCATCCCATCTCACCTCAACTGTCTATATTTCCTTTGTTTCTCTAAGTTCCTTTCATCTCTAACATCAGTACAAACTCCATGCACATGCTACAAACCCCAAACATTCTTACAACAACTCCAGACCTCACTCTTTGCTCAGCCCCAAACCCATCAAGTCTTACTTGATCCTCCATCAAACTCTAGCTCCACCCTCAACTCTAGAGAAGCCTCTGTTTACCCTGCACTCCATTTACATGCTAACAAACTTGTTCCTGATGCCTGCCCAAGCTAACATTAATATACTTGGTCTCAGACTTCCCTGGACCACTCCAGACTTGCTTGAACTGCTTCCCTTAGCTTCCTCTCACAAGTCTTTCCACTCTGTGACACCTCCAGAATGCTAGGTTATAAACACAGGATATCACGTCTGCCTAGTAAGGATTTGCCAGCATAGCTGAGCCCCTGTTGTCAGCAGAACCTGACATAATATCAAGACTCCCCCTTACCCCATTTTTGATGTCTGTGTATAACTCTGTGTACAACCCTGCTGGCTACCTAACTGACATCTATGGTTGGCCAGTGCCTGAAAATCCTTACACTCCATTCTACCCAGAACCCCCTGCAGATCAGTACATTCCCCACCACTAGACTCCTGACCCCAACCAGGCATTCTATGCACCCTCCATCAGCCAGGGAATCCCTCCAGGCTGGTACTGCCCCCCAACATTCCATGCCAATAGTAACAATCCCCCACATGTAACTCAGAGGATACTCCACAGTGCCCTCCAACCCTGCTTACTTTCCTCCTGCCCACTACTACACATATCCAGTCCTTGCTGCAGCCTTAGCCCCTCTGGAGCATTCAGATAATTATTCCCTCCCTTGTCTGCCATCATCCACTCAAGTTCCCTCCTCCCCTAGACAGCAAAGAGTTGAATTCTATGTCCAACAGTGTGACAAGGTCCTCCACTTCCTCCATCTCTCTCCCATGGAGTTTGCAAGATGCGCCTGCACCTTCCTCATCAATCTAGGCTACCCCAATGCCTCCACCACTCCAGAAGTTTGGGCAGACTGACTCCTCAGCTTCCACAAGCACTACCTGCAAGGGAACCTCCCAGAAACTACACAAGGCACCCTGAGCATTGATGCTAATTTATGGAACAAGCTCCACACATTGGTTGAAGAAATTCACACCAGTCCAAACCCCCACCCCTTCAAAGATTCACTGGACCCTTCCTGCTCCTTCCATGTGCAATGTGAGGAGCCCATTGGAATACAAAGCAAAGCCCCACCTCCTATTCCCTGCCAGCAGAAAGAACTCAACATGGTCTCCAGCATCTTGAGCAACCTCAACCCCATGGGGGGATTGTTCAACCAACTTGCTGCCCACACTTTGGCCCTCTCTACTTGTTTCCAGGCCAACTCCATTCCTAGCACCTTTCAAACATGAGACTAGCCTGCTGCCCCTGAACCCCGCTCCCAGCAGCCGCCCCTGCACATTGATGACAATAATCAGACTCTTTCCTACATCAACAAGCCTGGCAACCCTGCTGATGAGCCCACTCTATGCAATGGCTCTCCATGGGACAGACCTCTCCACTTCGACCTCCATGCCCCCCATATCAACATGCCTCCACCCCACCAGAATGTCCCCACTCCTCCAAGGCAGCCTACAGGTCCCAGGCCACTCTAACCCTCTTTCCTTGCTAACCCTCCTCACCCTCCACCTGTTCTGATGCCCAACCCTCCCACTGATGCTAATTACTTTGGACCCCTCACTCCTGAAGGACTCCCCCTCAATGGGCCCCTGGGCCTCCCCCAAGCAATGTGGGTCAAAACCCTGGCAGCAGACCTCCCAATGGCAGGCCACCTAGAGGATGGGGCCTGGCTATGGACAACTTCCCCCCCAGTGCAGAAATGGAAACAACTATTACTACTACTACAACACTGGACCCCCGCTCCAGACTCAAAATCCACAGGATGATACCTATGATGCACTGGCTCAGAAAGGAAAACTTGACATTTAGAAGCCTAAGCCTTTCACTGGCCACAACTCCTGGAAGTGGCAAATCTTCCTAACTCAGTGTCTGACTATGTTCCAAGCTAAGCCCATTACCTTCCAGCTTGAGAGCTCATGAGTAGCCTTCACTGTGTCATATTTACAGGGTATTGCCTTCAATCACTACACTATGCTACTCCAGTTTGATCCCAACAACCCTGTACTCTCCAATTGGCTTGCTTTCACCCAGGAATTCTTGAGTAAGTTTGGTGTCTTTAACACTATAGCAGAGGTGGAGGAGAATCTATTCAACCTTCAAATGTGCAACAACAAACACTTCACAACCTTTATTGTAAAATTTGAACAAGAAGCCTACAAGACTGGTTGGAACTACAATGCACTCTGATTTGCCCTCCATTGCGCCCTGCCTCAATGGATCAAGGATGTTCTTTGCCTTGCCTCCAAGCAAACCACCTATAATGGGTACAAGGCACTTGTTACTCAGGTTGACCAACATTACTGGGAAGATCACAGCAAAAACATGGCACCCTAGACCTCTTGGAACACCTCCAGTAATGCCAACTGGCAGGCTGGAGGAACCAATGGCATTCAATCCTCAATCCCTGCCAACCCTGCCAACCCCACACCCCATTTTCTACTGGGCTGAGGAACTACCAGCACCAATCAACCTCTGGAGCAATGCCCACCTGCCCAGCTCAATGCCACTAACCTCCATGAGATCCCAGAGCCCCTAGACACTGACCTCAATAACTATGATGACATTTTGGACTCCACCAATGATCAAGAAGCTCTATGTACAAGCAAGATCTGGGATAGGCTGTGGATTGACATACTGGAGGAAACACAGGAGAAGCAGTGGAAAGAGAGCATATGCATCCTATGTGGTGAGTAGGGACACTTTATTCACAGTTGTCCTAAATGACAGGTGATGGGATGTGCTGTCTGGATGATTGACAGAGAAGACTGTGATTACCAGTTTATGGAAAACAAGGTGGCAGTTCAGGTCTTGAAGACGCATTAGACTGCAGACCAGACCCCAACATCTTCTCTACCCAGGCCACACTTCTCTGCACAACAGTACTCACCCTGGACAACCTCCCAGCACACCTCCCCTCTCACTCCTCCACTACCCTTCTCCTCTGCACCACTCTCTCCTTCTCCAACAACTCCATCTCCACTCTAGTTGACAGTAGCACCATGGATAACTTCATTGATGAATCCCTGGCAGTGCTTGCCTCCCACCTCCTCCAATGCCTCCCTGCTCTGATCCCTCTCAAGCTCTTCAATAGTGACCCCAATTCTGCCAGAGACATCACACACTGCCTGGAAATGACCATAACCTTTGCCAATGGACAACAACAAGGACTCGGGCTGCTCATCACAAAACTACACCCCTCCACCCCCATCATTTTAGGATTCTCATGGCTCTGCTCCACTAACTCCCATGTTGACTGGCCTAGCCTCACTCTCTGCCTTGACTGGGACAACTCCACTGACTCCAGACTGATATCCTTTAATGTCTCACCCTCCTCCAAGAACTCTGAAATCATGATCAACTATTCCTGGACTCTTCCACAGCTCTGCTCCAGATCCACATGGTTGTTTGTCATCAATGTTTGACTTGATGGCTTGCCCAAGGTACTCCCCACCCTCATCAACTGTAGCACCTCCAGTACCTTCATCAGCAGTCAACTTGACCTCTGACCCAATGACCTCAACAAACCTCTTGAACTTCAACTCTTTGATGGAAGCCCTGCCACAACAGGAATCACTCAATACCACAACAACACCCTCACCCTCAACAATGACCTGCAGTTTCAGGCCCAGCTCCTCATCATCCAACTACCCCTGTTGACTCCAATAGTGCTTGGACTTCCATGGCTGCAAGACATCAACCCCAACATCAACTGGAAGAACCTCACTATACAATTCCCTGGCCCTAAAGCAAGTTTAGCAGCTGCCATCCCCCTCTGCCTCCAGTCTATCTTGGACTCTGACATCTCCAACCCTGGTGCCAGCACTTCCAGAGTAATCTAGAGCCCCTCAACCTCTGACAGCGACCCTGACAGTGAAGAAAGCACAACTCCACCTCAGTCACCCTTGATCAAATTACAATAGCTGCCTTCCAACATACCTCAGAATCGATACAAAGGCCTGTGGTACTCTGGCCAGCAATGCTTGACTCCTCCAACCAACTCTGCCACTACCCCGGACTTGACTGCTATTGCCCTGCCATCCACTCCCATCAACTCCAGAAGCCTCAACATTAAAATTATTGGCACTGTCCCCTTTGCATGCCTTCTATAAGATGGCACCCCTGCCTTCCAGCTGAAAGTCACACCAGCCCTACTCAAGGAGCACCTCCACACAGAAATTGCCGCACTGGAGAGCAAAACAGAAAAACAGATCCTATTCAAAGTAGTTCCCCTAGAGTATCATAAATTTGCTGATGTGTTCTCTGAAGAGAGTGCCAAAGAACTTCCCCTGCACTGCTCCTATGACCACAAGATCGATCTTGAAGAGGGTGCCTCACCCCTATTTGGCAAAATCTACAACATGTCCAAAATTGAGCTCTGGACCCTGAAGGAATACCTTAATGACATGCTCAGCAAGGGTTTCATATGCCTATTGATCTCCACTGCTGGCACTCCAGTCTTGTTCACCAAGAAGAAGGATGGGTCACTCTGACTCTGTGTGGATTATTGGGGACTCAACAAAGTCACCAAAAAGAACCGGTATCCCCTCCCCCTGATTGGGGATCTTGTTGATTGTCTCTGCAGTGCCAAGATCTATACAAAGATAAACCTCCACTTTGGCTACAACAATGTCCGCATCACTCCAGGACATGAATGGAAGACTGCCTTTCACACCCACTATGGCCTCTTTGAGTACCTCGTAATGCCCTTTGGAATGACTAACTCCCCCGCAACTTTCCAGTACTTCATGAACAACATCTTCCATAACATGAACAACATTTTCATTATTGTATATCTGGACAACATACTGATCTACTCAAATTTACTGGTGGAGCATCCAGAGCACATCTGCCATGTCTTGGAATGACTCTGGGAGTATCATCTTCATGCCAAATCTGAGAAATGTTCCTTCTACACAACAGAGGTTGAATACCTCAGAGTTATCATTACTCCTGATGGCATGTGCATGGATCCTACCAAAGTCAACGCAATACTCAACTGGCCCCTGCTGCAGAACATCAAGGAGGTACAGTCATTTCTGGAGTTTGCTAACTTTTATTGCCATTTCATCAACAACTACTCCAGAATCACCAAATCCCTCGACCAACTCATGCAGAAGAATGCCCCTTGGAATTGGGACAGCAAGTGCCAAAGTGTCTTCCTCCTCCTGAAGAAGGCATTCATCTCTGCTCTGGTCCTCTGCCATTTCAACCCCTCCCCACCAATCATACTTGAATGCAATGCCTCTGACTACACCATTGCCGGAATGCTCTCCCAGTCAGACTCCAAAAGCAAGGATCTCCACCCCATTGCCTTCTACACCCATTCAATAATCTCTGCAGAGCTCAACTATGATATCTATGACAAGGAACTCCTTGCAATCATCAAAGCCTTCTGCCAGTGGTGGGCCTACCTTGAGGAGTCCCTGCACTGCATCCAAGTCTACTCTGACCACAACAATCTGCAATACTTCATGACCACAAAGCAACTCAGCCACTGCCAAGCTCAATGATTCAAAACCCTCTTGGAGTACAACTTCACCATCCACTACCACCCCAGACAACTTGGCACAAAGCCCAATGCCCTCATTCAAAGGTCTGATTTGTATCCAAAAAAGTCATTTGAAGCCAAATGGAACACATTCAACCATTAAGTGGTAATCCCCTCCAAACATCTACATGCTATGCTGATTTTAAATGAAGAAGGAATCCTCCACCAAATCAGAAATGTGCTCCCAGACTCCTTCTTCACCCAGCATGACCTCTGCAACAACTCTGCCAACAAGTCAAGTGCTGAAAACCCTTTCACACTGTCTCCAGACCACTGCCTCCTGCTCCAAAGTGGACAAATTTATGCTCCAGACCACAAGTCTGTTTGCCTTGACATACTCTGGCAACACCATGACCACAAGCTCCAGGGACACCCAGGAATTTGTAAGACCCTTCAGCTCATCTCTCAGACTTACTTTTGGCCAGGAATGAAGAAGGACATCATGCAATACATAAGGGCCTGCAAACCTTGTCTCTGGGCCAAGGTACCCTGCCACTGCCCCCACAGATTGTTGAAGCCCCTCTCCATTGGCTGATGTCCCTGATCCTCAATATTGATGGATTATATTGTTGAACTCCCTGACTCTGAAGGTTTCGATGCAATCCTCATCATTGTCTGCCACCTCACCAAGCAAGCCCTCTTCATCCCCTGCCACACCACTAACAATGCTCCAGAGTTTGCAAAACTATTCCTTGAACACATATTCTCAAAGCACAGACTCTCAAATGACATCATCTCTGACTGCAGACCCCTATTCATATCTTGTTTTTTGGCAATTGCTATGCAAGGTGCTTGAAATCAAAACCAATCTCTCTACTGCCTACCATCTGAAGACTGACAAACAAACAGAATGAGTAAACCAGACATTGGAATAGTATCTCTGCCTCTACGCTAACTATTTACAGAATGACTGGCACACAGAACTCCTCCTTGCCAAGTTTACCTACAACAATACACCTCACTCCACCACTAGAGCTTTCCCATTCTACACCAACAAGGGCTATAACTCCTAGTTCACACTATCCCTCAAAGATATTCCTTTCTATGTCATCCACAAAGTCACCAAGGACCTCTGATCCCTTCACCAGCTCCTCAGGATGAAATTAACACTGCAAATTGAGCTTATTCCAAGCATGCCAATGCCCAACGTGAACCAACCCCTCACTGGCCCCCTGGCACCTTGGTCTGGCTCAACTGACAAAATCTCAAGACCTAGAGGCCCTCCATGAAGCTTGATCACAAATGTTTTGGTCCCTTCAAGGTCCTCTGGAAGGTCTCCATGCATGCCTATGAGCTTGACCTACCTCTGGGATCACAAATGTTTTGGTCCCTTCAAGGTCCTCCAGAAGGTCTCCATGCATGCCTATGAGCTCAACCTACTCCCAGGTTTGAAGGGCCTCCACCCAGTATTCCATGTTCACCTCCTCAAGAAACATACTCCGGACCCTTTTCCTGGACAATGTTCCAGTCAACCACTCTCTGTCAAAGTCAAGGATGAGTATCACTACAAGGTGGACCAAATCCTCAACTCCTACATGGTCCATGGCTGACTGCAGTACTTAGTCCACTGGAAGGGCTATGGACCTGAAGACAACACTTGGGAACCTTAAAAAAACCTTGATGGGGCCCCTAACAAGCTCTAGGACTTCTATTGACAACAAAACACCAAGCCCTGGAACCCCTGGGACTAGCAAACGCAGATGGCATTAGTGGAAACAACCCTTGCTTCTGGATTTATTCAGGATTCAACTTCTATGAGTACCCTCCTATGTGTTTTTACTTACTCTCCCCTCACTCTATCTAAAATGTCTCACACTCAGCAGAAATGCAAAATAATCAGTATGGACAAGCTACAACTACAGTTATGTAACAAGAGTAAGTGCAGAATAGCAAGAACTCAAGGTCTAAAAAACCCCCCAACTCCTCCTCCTCCTCTAGGATCCTCTGCACCCCACCCCTGACTATATCCACCTCCAACTGCATGACAATGATGATGAGGACCTCTGGCTGCCCCAGCAATGGCTCCCCCACATTGGTTGCCACCTCCTACCACACTCTGGGATCCACTGCACTTCTCCACCAATGCTCCACCAACAACTGCCCCATCTGCCTGGAACCCTGCTCCAACTCCAGCAAAAGCTCCCCTAGCATCTGTGCCATCCCATCCTGCATTAAAGCATAAGCAGCTGATGCCCCATTGAGAAGGATGCAGTGCTGTTGGACCCAGTCTAAAGGGCTCAGTATTAGTGGAACAAAATGGGGGAAGAGGAGTGAACTTACACATTATTCCCTGGCATCCAGAGGCTGCTTCATTGGCCAACCACTCCTTGTGCCACCTCCCTGCCTCTGCCCTAACCCCCTCCACCTCTGCAGCCCCTTGCCCTACTTCTGCTATCTGCTCCACCTGTGCCTCCAACTGTGCCAGCTATTTGCGCAGCCCTTGCACCTCCAGCAACCCCTCTGTAATTGTCTGTGTAGCCCCCTCCAGCTCCCCCTGCACCAATTCTTGGCCCTTCATGCCTCGTCATGCTCCTGCTGAACCCCATTGTGGTCCTCTGCAATCCTCCAGACCTCCTCCTTGTGCAACACCAGCAGCCAAGACAATGCCTCTGCCCACCACTGCCAAAATGTCTTGGCGATGATGGGAGAGGGGACAGGGTCCCTACCAGCCCCCTCCATTAGAACCCCCAATGTGAGGGAGTAAACATGTGGCCCCAGAGGGCCCATCATTGACTCTTTTCCACATGGCCATTTGCTGGGCCCTGCCTCTAGAGAAGGGAATGCCCTCTGTTTCCCCTTGTCATGTGCTGAGAGGGCCCCCTCCCTCCACCTGCCCCATAGGAGTCCCACCTTCATTGACTGCCCTGCACTACCTCTATGCTCCACCCCTGAACCCTGACCTGAAACCCTCCCCTTACAACTCTTGAGCAACTACCCCACCACCCACTCCACATCTCAATTCTGCTCCTCTACCATGCAGACCATGTGCCAACTCAGCAAAATCAGATATATTTTGTGTTTCAAGTGACATGGCATGCACACCAAGGTGTCTCAGCAGGAACCTGGCACTGGTTCCTCAAATTTGCAGTGCTCACCATGGCAAGTACAGAGGGCACACTGAAGACATCAGATCAGCTCTGAACCCCACAAATAATGCTACAAACTCACCAGAGCTTCCGCTTGACATCATTCTAGGATCAGGGGACCTCACGCCCACTCCACCACCTCTGCAAACCTCTCAGGGATCATGTCTGCCTAGGCCACCCGCAACACCTCCGGAACCACCATAATCTGCCTGAAGATGACTAGAACTCACAACTACAATACATGGCCTTGACACATTGACAGCCATGATGAGATTTGGACTCCCCCAAGGAGGAGGGGGCAGGAGATGCTGACTTTGCTAGGGACTGCACTGACAATGTTGGGGAGTAAGCTGAGGACAACATGGCAAAGAATTGAGGAACTCTGGTGTATGTCTGACCCCTTTTTATGACTTGAAAAGCACCTCCTAGTGAGCAGCAGCCATGCTTTGACTTCATTCCCCACACTGCCGCTGCTTGCTGCAGTTTGATCAATATTACTCAGCTTTGATTCTCATGCCCTGCCAATCCTCAAACTGCACCCCACATCTTGAGGGTCTCGATGCTAAAGGGGGGGGGTAATGTCATAACCCACCTCCTGGACCCCTGATATCATATGTGGTCCTTTCCAATACCCTGCCAAACTCCTCCAACCCTCACCCACCCTCCATGCCCACTCTGGGTAACTCTGACACTTCCCTGGTAAATCCTGATGGCCCCCGGACCAACTTTGATGCCTTCTCCACAGCCATCAACACTTTCCCTGAGCCCCAGGAACCTTCCCCCACTGTTCCTGACCCTGTCATACACCTCTGACTCACTACTCTGGTTCATCTGACCTGTTCCAGAGTATCACAACAACCTCAGAGTGGCCTGCATCCCCAAATGATCCCATCAGAATATTACCACAGCCCACCCCTTGATCATACTTGATACCCATCAACTCCACGCAGCTCTGTTAAGCCCCACTGCCATGCCCACTGTTCTTCAGAGCTGTCTAGTAGTCAGTATATAAGTTGTAGAGTAGCTCTTTGTACTCTAGTCTTAATATTGCATTTACTGGTTTACTATATCTTGTGTTTTGTTCTGTTTCTGTTTCTGTTTTTAGTCTCAAATCTATCTTTTTCTCTGTCTTGTCTTGCCTCATCCTGTCTTGCCTTGACTGTCTATATTCCCTTTGTTTCTCTAAGTTCCTTTTATCTCTGACATCAGTACAAACTCTGCACACATGCTACAAACTCCAAACATTCTTATGACAACTCTGGACCTCGCTCTTTGCTTGGCCCTGAACCCATCAAGTCTTACTTGATCCCCCATCAAACTCTGGCTCTGCCCCTGACCCTAGCAAAGCCTCTGTTTACCCTGCACTCTATTTACATGCTAACAAACTTGTTCCTGATGCCTGCTCAAGCCAACATTAATATACTTGGTCTCAGACTTCCCTGGACCACTCTGGACTTGCTTGGACCACTTCCCTTAGCTTCTCCTTGCAAGTCTCTCCACTCCACAACACCTCCAGAATGCTAGGTTACAAGTGCAGGACATTGCGTCCACCTAATAAGGATTTTCCAGTGTAGCTGAGTCCCTGTTATCAGCAGAACCTGACAGGGCTGACTGAATCTGGCTTCTCTGTTGTTAAGTGAAATCAACCCAAAGCAGTTGTAGCAGTGTTCTTTGTGGTTGTTGCTAGTGCACTGGCATAGGTAGTAACCAACAGTGATATATGAAGTGTCAACTGCTAAGATGATGGGGTCAGGCAATTCATAGTCAATGGGAACTAGGGGCTTAGTGTCTTGTAAAGCTCTAACAAGGTCCTGCTGAGCATTTATTTGGTCTGGGCCAAACTTGAAAGGGATGCCAATGTGAGTGAGTTTCATTAAGCTGTTGGCATGGTGAGTGAAATTCTTGACAATACCCAGAAAGGCTCTGACTTCTAATAGCAACTTGCAAGGACCCCAGTGCTTGATCAGGGCTAAGTGGCTTTTATCAGGGATACAATTGCTAGGAGTGCAAACATGGCCAAGGATTTTGAAGGTTGGAGCACCTAAAACAAGCTTGTGACCAGAGAAGGTGCCACTGCAATACTTCATTTGCTAGAGAACTCTGTTAAGAAATTCAAAGAACTCCCATAGTGCTAAGCAAATGTTTGAGTTAGCAGGGTGCTTGGCAGGTCTACCATTAATGATCTTCCAGTCCTTGGGTCCTTTAGCACTAATGTCATCAATGAAGCTGAGTACATTGTGTGGGATCTCTGGCTGCAATATGAAGGTGATGTTGTTGTGATATATTAGCACAGAGTTGGTCCAACCCATCAGCAAGGTTACTAAGCAAAGAGTGCCAAAAGGAGTCTGGAATGTTGTCAAGTCATGTGAAGCTGGGTCAATAAGTCACTTGTCATAGCCAACATATAGGTTGAGTGTGGCACCACAAATACATCCAGCAAAAAATTCAGCTACATGATCTGGGAAAGGTGGTACTCCAGAATGGTGAATGGTGACATGGTTCAACAGCTCTAGACTGTGTACAATTCTGAGCTTACCATTCTTTTTGAGGACACAAAACCATTGCAAGCAATAAGCAGAGTTTGAAGGCTTGTAGATGCCAGCCTTGATCTTGTCACAACTGATTTTGCATACTTCCTTCTCTAGTCCTGGGAGTATGGGGTGGTTGTGCTGAACCCAGGGTATGTGTGGGATTGTTGGTATGCATACTGGCAGAAAGAAGTCAGGGTGCAAACTTCCTTTTTCAGAGTCCTCCCAAGCAAAAGCCTTTTCTTGCTTGGTGACCATGTTGGCAAGAACATTGATTTCATCACTAGCGAGAAAGCCTGTGTTGTGGTCTTTAACAAGCTTTGCTTGTTGTTCACTAGTGAATCATTGTGTCAGTACAAAAGGTGGTGGATTTGGACTGAGGTGTGGCATTGTTGCTAGTGAGTTGCCAATAATGCATTGCTTGATTCAAAAGTCTTTGCTAATGTGACCAGCAACTGGTTTGGTTTTCATAGCAATGGGCTTGTACTTCTTCTTTACCTGGACACCTTTTTGCTTTGGGGGTTCATTAGCAACAAATTGGGCAGGGAAAGGGGTATTAACATAGGTGGGGGTAATTTCTGTATTGTTGGTATCAAGAAGTAAAGTCTGCTCAAGAATCAAAGGATTAGAAGTATCAGTGGAAACAAGATAAGAATGAGACAGAAGAGAAAAGTCAGAAAGGTCACTAGCAGTAGCATAAAGATATGCTCTGTGTGTTAGAATTGGTAAGTACAATGTCTTTGTCCAAATTGCAAGAAGCTATACAAGTTGCTAGACCAGTTGAATGATCATAGCTAATAATGACCACTATGTTGCTATTGTCATCATTAATGTCTTTGGCAATGAAAGCAGTGGGGCACTTCAGTTTTGAAGCAAATGTTTTGGTGATTGTTTCTTTTAGAATTACCATGTGGAAAGGTTGGAATCATGTGCTGCATGCCAGTGTTGGGGTCTGTGATGGTTATAGTAGTCTCTATGTTGCTAAGGTTGTTGACCATGCTACGAGCTAAAACATCAAAGGGGCATCCAAGAAGAATGTTGTAGATAGGGGACCATAAAACATGGATTTGCAAATAAACCATTATGTTGCCAATGGTGCAAGGTACATTACAAGCAAGTTCTAGCAATTGATCCATGGTGCCATTAGCACTCTGCATATTCAAGACAATGTTGGGGTCACAGGATAGACCAAGGCTGCTTGCAATTTCTGCAGACATTGAAATAATCTGGGTGCTGCTGTCATGGATGCATTCTACCTCTTCTTTGTTATCAATCAGCATCATGACAGAACAAAGCAACTGTGAAACCTTAGCAACAGTGAGCACCATGGGCTCTTCTCCATGGGGTAGCAAATTAATGTATGCTTCAATGGGGTCAAAAGATGTGAGTGGGGCCTTGCCTGAGGTAAGTCCATTAGCAGTGGCTGCATTGTATCCAAGCAAAAACTGGGGTTCTTTAGCAAACGTTGGCAAAATATCTTTGAAAATGTTGCTCAGGTCCTGTATGGTGTTAGCACTAGTGCTTACTAGTTGTTTGGGTGTAACAGCTGTTCAGAATTGATTCCTAATGTCCTGGGATACTGAGCAAAGCTTGCCAACCAATACTGTAACCTTAGTGCTTAAAACCCATTCAAAGACTGCCTTTGACTGTTCAATGTTGTAAATGGGTGGCATAGTTTGGTAGGCTCTGTTGTTAGACCTGTTGGGTGCAGCAAAATTTCCATTAGTGGGAGGGGCATAGCAACCAGGAATGCCAGAAAACAGGTAAGTGGAAGGCTGAGTGACAGGTTCTTTAGCAACAGGTGGTTGTTCATTAGCAACAGGTGGTTGTTCATTAGCAACAGTATGTTCAGGTGCTTTGCCTTTGTCTGCAGGCTTAGCAGCGGGAGCTGGAGTAGAATTAGAAGGGGATGAAGTTGCTGGAGTGTCACTGGTTGAGGGTGTTGCCTTGGGGGTATTGTTTGCTGGTTGATATGTTGTGCAGGGAACTTGTACACCATCAAACTTTTGCCATGTCACCTGAGTGCAAAGAGTTTGCATTCCAAAGCCTCAATCCATTCTTCCTTGCTTAGTGCTTGGCCCATGGCAACATCCTGTTGCATTAACTCATGAATTAGCAACTGCTGCATGGCCACTTGGTCTGGGTCTGGATTAGCATTGGAAGAGAGTCTGCCAGTTATGATCTGTCCTGGCTTAAGCCTGTGCCATTCCTCAATCCATTCTATGTAGAGCTGTTTGCTGAAATAGTTTGGAATCATAGCACTGGATGGCAAAATGATCTTGCCTTCAGAGTTGCAACAAATCTTACCCTGTTGAATCATTTGCTCCAATTTCATACAAGTGCCTCAGACCATGGTGTGACCTGTTTTGCCATAGAAGTGGCAAGTGCTATTGGCAAACTGTTGACAAGGTTGTGCATGGCACTGACAATCACTGTAGTGGTTGCTAATTCCACAGTTTCCTGCTTAGGCATAAGCAACAGCAAAACTGGTGCATTAACAACTGGTGACAATGAAGAAATGCCATTGGTGCCATTGCTGGTCTTGGTTGTAGAGGTGTCCATGCCCTTCAAAACCTGCTTGGCACCTTCAAAGACTTGATCAACATCATAGGGGTCCTTGGAATGGTGGTCAGGAAGAGTGATTTTGAGTTGGCAAACAAATTTGGACCATAGCAACATGGGGATACCTTGTTGGAATAAGCAACATTCCTCATTGTGGTAGAGTTTGCCATTAGCAAGTAACCATCTAGCGATGTGTTGGAAGTCCCGGTAGTAGTCACAGAATCTGCCCAAAGTTGCTAAGCTACTGTCAAAGGTCTGGTTGACAAGTTGTTTGAGGTTGCCAAGATTATAACAAGTGCTAGTGTCAGTGCCAGGGTACAACCTGAGCACTGCTGCCTTCCATTCCTGGTAAGTAAAAGGTCAAGGAGTGTTATTGCCAATGGTTATGTTGTTGCCAAATTCAGGTAAGCTGAGGCAGGTTTCTGCTGTGTCATACAATACATATCAAGCTGCATATTCCTTCTTCTGAGTGTCATCAGCAATGCCACAGTCAGCAAAAAGGTATTCCAGTTCTTTGAAGTATTGGGGGAGTTCCCTAGGGCAACTCTCATCCCATTTAGGCACAGTGGTATCATTGCACAGTGGCATTCTAGCACGCCACATGGCAGGGTCATTGTTCATCATAGCGATTGTTGGTATTAGCAGTGGAAGGGGGTTAGTTAGGGATGTGGGATAGAGTGGGCTTCTGGGAAGAAAATAGAGTCAGTTGGAGTAAGAGGTGAAAGGGGCATGTTGAGAAAACTTTTGATAAATGCACCTGGGAAGTCAGCAAGAATTTCACTAACATCACAAAGGTTTCTAGCAGTTTTGAGTTTGTCAGCAAGCAGTTGAGTGGGGGAGAGTGCTGAGGGGTTGGGAAAGAAGACTGAGGAGGTTCACTAAGGGTTTCCAAGGAACATTTTGCTTAAGCTCTGGTTTCTGGCAGAATGGTTAACTTCAAATTCCCTTGTGGTGGGCTCCAAAAATGATGTGCTCCTATGCTGCCTAGTGTCATGCAGGAAACCTAAAAAGAGAACCTAACACTAGTCACTAGATAGGGTAGCTGGCAGTATGAGGTTAATAGTTGAGGGCAAGTCAGTAACTGTCCCAGAGAACAAGAGCAAACAGGGGTGTGAAGTGTGAATTTGGAAGGATTGCTAGTGCTAACCTAAGTTATTTAACAATGGAAGAGGAGTGGAGTAGAGCAAGGAATGGAGGAGTGGTAACAAGGAAACTGAACAGGGGACAAATGCAAATTAATTGCTAGCCATAGTCACTAGTGTTGCTGAGTTTAAATAATGCTAAGGGCACCCATAGTTGGTACCATACAAAGTCAAAGTCAGAGTTGGCAAGACTTGTTGCTAAGTTGTTGTCAATGAAGGGTGAGATATAGAGTAAACAAGAGAGGCAAAATGGAATCTCAAGCTGGTAAGCTTAGAGATTTAGGGATTCAATAGAAGCAGTAGTCAATGAGGATGAGGTTCTCTATTTTTTTCTTTTGATGGCTATGTACAACTGGTATTTATACTGTTTGAGGGTATAGTATGGAAAAAGAAACAAATAGTCACCACTAGCAATGGTGTCTGCCAAAGTATTTATGATACATACAAAGTGTCAGTCTGTAACCAAATGACAAACTCAAGCAAAGTCTATGCATTGCCTAATTGCAATAAAGCTCAAAAAGGGCAAGTCCAATGTCAATACCTGAAGTGTAGATGCTGTTCAAGTATGTTTGTCAGCTTGACAAGAGAAATGATAAGTCAGAAGTCACATGACTGGCAATATGTCCATACACAGTGGGGGAAAGCCAGGTTGTCAGCAAGAAGTTGCTAGCAATTGTCACTATGAAAGGTCTTGGCCTTATTGTTCTAGACCCAAAGTCCAGACTCCTTGTGATGTTCCTCATGATTGGCAAGTCTTGTGGTTGCTAAAATCTGTGCAAAGGCTATGTTGTTCCAGACCTTGGGGCTAGGGCTCATGTGCTAAGTGTCATGACTTGTGTCATGTTGAAATAGTCAGCTGCCACTCAGTCCAAGATTGCCAAAATTGATGCTCAGGGACTAATAGGTCTTATCAATGTGCATCTGTGACCACTGTCAGTACCAACAACAAATATATTCTGTTGTTTTCTGGGTGCCAAAGTGCCCAACCACATAACATGCTTGGTCAAGCAAACTGGTTACCATCTCCTAATCACAAGGTATACACAGGACTTTATGGCCGGAGAGATTTGTGGTCCAAATTAGCTTGTCATTCAGTTGGAAGGACTTATAGTCTTTTGGCCAGGTCTGAATCTCAGCAAAGAGCTTGTTTCTGCTATACAAGGACTGAATCTGATGAAGGAATCCTCTGTCTGACCTGTCTTGAGGTTGTAGAAACTGGGCTATGATGGCTTCACCAAAGGTCATATTGCCCATGTTGTCATGGCTCTGCTAGCTAACCCTTGTGCTTCCTCATCATGAAGTTTGTGACAATCCCACACCTGCCAGCCTCTGTGGCTCAGTCCATCATGGAGAGTGCATGTTTGATCTAGTTGCACTTGCATTTCCTGCAGCCATGTTGGGGGCAAATCATCCCCCTCTGAATTGATTCATGCATCCACTTGTATGTAGTCATAGACATGGTGTACATCTCAAGGGAAATTGCTCTCAAAGTAGTGGAATAAACAGTCTGCTATGTTATTGAGCTCTCCCTTAAGATATGTGATGTAAAAATCAAATCTCAACATATAATCCATCTACCATTGTTGACAGGGTGACAGATTCTGTTGAGTCTTAAAAAACTCAAGGGCTTTATGATCTGTTATTACACAGATCCTATATCCTAGAAGCTCATCCTCCTATTTGAGGAGAGCCTCTAGAATATCCAACATCTCTAATTTGTGCACAGCATAATTTTGCTCTGCATTAGTAAACTTTTTGGACATGAACCCAGCTGGCCAACATTTTTGCCAGCTTGGGCCTTGCCCATACATAGCTCTGACACCTGTCTTTGAGGCATCATAAATCAGCCAAATAAGATTCTTGTGTTGAGGATCAATGGGCCAAATAATTGGGGTTTTGGCACAGATCCATTTGATAATGTCAAAACACTATTGATGAATAGATTGCTAGTGGAATGGCAACCTGTTCTGCATCATGGCCATTAATGCCCCAGTGTATGCAGAAATATCTCAGCAAGGAGTTCCTGATATAATTCACCAACCCTACAAAACATTGGATATCATTGTAGGTTCTAGGAGTGTGCCACTCCTGGATCCAGTTCAACTTACTCATGTCAGGGTGTATACCCTGCAAGTCAATAACATGGCTGAGGCACTCTACATGCTTGGCATACAGCTCACACTTCTTCCACTTGAGGTAGAGTTTGTTCTTATATAGTCTTTCAAAGACTACTCTAGGTGCTGTTCATGCTCCTTAATGGAATCTAAAGAGACAAATATGTTGTCTAAATACACATGTATCCATTTCCCAATGATGTCCCTAAAAATGAACATCATCAGACATTGAAATGTTGCTGGCACATTACAGTCACCAATCTGCATGATATTCCTGCAATATGTCCCAGTGATGGTCATAAACACAGTTTTTGGTACATCTGAAGTATGTATCCTTACTGATGCATGCTGATAAGACCCACTTGTTGCTGAGCACTGTTTTTGGCAATTCAGATTGGACAGCAGCTGATTATATTGTAACATGACTTTGCACAAGTCACAACACTTATCACATGAGGTCTAGCCCCAAGGTCTGGAACAATGTAGCCTTTGCATGGGATTTTAGCAACCACAAGATGAATGGATCACAAGCTGCATCATGTGGAGTCTGGACTTTGGATCTAGAATGACAAAGCCAAGACCTTTCTTAGCAACAATTGCTAGCAACATTTCCTAGTGACAACACTGCCTCATTTTTAAAAATGGATATATTGAAAGCTGTGTGATTTCTTACTTATCATTGTTCCTGTTGAGCTTACAAACATACTTGAACAATGTTTACACTTCAGGTATTGATGTAGAAAATGCCCTTTTCTTGTGATTGACAATTTTTATGCATTATATTGACATCACATATGAATACTTGGTTACCAGACTAACATCCAGTATGTATCATAAACACTTTGGCAGATGCCATTGCTGGCAGCAACTAATCTTTCCTTTCTAAATACTATACCTACAAATAGTATAAATACTGCCTGTACATAGAGACCAAAAACAACAAACAGAGTACCATTCCCCCTCATTCACTCTCAGCTTACCAGCTTCAGATCTCTTATTGCCCTTTCTTTTGTTATTGCCAACAACTTGTCAACTGTCTTGATGACCTTGACCTCAGCTTAGTGTGGGTGGTGACTGTGGGTACCCTTAGCATTATTTTGGCTTAGCAACACTAGCAACTACAGCTAGCAACTAGTTTGCATTCCTTTCACAGCCTACTTTAACTTCACTCATTTCTTGTTCCCAACTTCCCTTTTATTGCTTAGTTCCCCTTCTCTTAGCAACTCTTTCACCTTTGTTCCTCTCCCCTTCTTTTACCCAGTGACCTTTTGTGACTGTCTAGCAACTTAGGCTAGCAATAGCAACATTTTTTTTCACTTCACTCATCTCCTTTTACATCAACTAGCTCTCACTTTCTGGGACAGTTACTGACTCACCCATATCAACTTCTTATTGCCAGCTACCCTATTTAGTTGCTAGTGTTTGGGTCTTCCTTGTGGTTTCCTGCATGGCAGTTAGGTGGCATAGGAGCACATCAATGCACTATGTCTTCTTAAATGACCTCCTGATCCAGTAAAGGCATTACATCCTTAACAGTGTTGTCATTGCATTGGCAAAATATTTAAACTCAGCTTGGTATCCTAACCTTGACTCTTTGCAGACAATGACATGGAGTCCTAAAGTTTGGCAGGGTCACATAGCCATCATGTTTCATTTCACATTCAAAACAACCCTTTCTTTGGAATGTCTCTGGCATCCTTCCTTGAATGAGAAAAAATGCAAAACTTGGCACACTCATACTTTGTATACTAGAGATGTAAGTTTTTTATTTTCTAAGGAATGTGTAGGATACTGATGGAAGCCAAAGTCATCAAAATCCCATGTCATATCTGGGTCAGTAACAGTACTCTTCAACAGTTTGTCAATTTAAGGGGTTTTGTGAGATAAATACAATTATACCTTAAAGAATACTTCCTGCTTCCAAACCTCTCTTGTGTGACTTTGCTGCTTTCTTTCCTAGTAAGATAGCAGGAGTATTCAAGCTTGGAATTTTCAACAAGAATATCCTTACTATGGAGGTCAACAGTTGGATTCTATGATAAGGGTATCAAGACACTCTCCACTTATGATGAACATGCTGTTACACTTGGAACAAACTGTTCTTGAACACTCTACTTTGGATCTTTGTCTCTGGTTTATCACCCTAGCTTGCTTTTAATGTCTCTGGTTTATCATGAGGGCTTGCTTTTGGGGTCAAACTTGTCTGGATGAATTCTCCTTTCAGTACCAAAAAAATCCAATCCAACTCTCTTCTCTTCTTGGTCTGATTTGAAACCCCCATTAACCTCATCTAACTATTACACTCTACATCTGACCAACACTAAAATGGGAAGAAGACAGGGCAAAAATGTTATGCTTACTCATCAAACAGTCATTGATCCCATTCATGCCTTGGAGAGACATAGCAAAGCCAGTCACTCTCTTTCAACAGACTTCATAGCTAGTTATCATAGGTCTGATGGTAAACTTGTCCTTATCACTCAATGAACCTTTCTTGCTTGCTTAAATGCAGTTTTTAGAAAATACTCCTTCCCAACTATTACAGGTCATTGTCTGAGAATTGGTGGTACCACTCATTTGTTACTTGCTGCAGTGCCTCCAGATTCCTGGGCAATGGAGTTTGGATGTGTTTTTACAATATTGGAGACAACTAGAACTTAGTGCTCTGCTCTATGTTGCATTCCTTACTCCAATTTTGGAGAATTCCAGCACTCTTTGTCCACACACTTCATAATGGGTTACTGGCTAGAACAATATGCTTGTGTCCATGATTTGGATTATCTAATTTGGTTATGTCACACTCCTATTGATGCTCATTGCATGATATGGTTGGTCTCCCTCAGTAGACTGGGCATAATGGCTCAGCTGGCACCATTGTGTTCTTAGAGATGTTTCTCTCTTCCTGAGTGGGACCACAGGTGTGTTCATTCAATTCCCATCTGTAACATGGCTTTTGGCAGAAAACACTCTAGACACTGCACCTGGCTTATTCAAAGACCACCAGAACACCACCAGAACACCACCACTTCTACATGTTGATTAGAAGGCTTTGTTGTGCAGGCCAACCATGGGGACACTAATCTGCATGTGACTTGATGAGGCATTGTCACCAGTATACTTGTGTACAATCAGAAAAAGAGAGGGTTCCCCAGTGCAGTGGATTTGGGAGGAAAACTGTACCTTGTGGACCAAGTGAGCCATGGTTTGGGTAGGCAGGAAGATAGGATCAAAGTGTCATTCAGCTCCCAATATATTGTGTAGCCCATCAATTGGGCTGGTTTGCCTAGCTGGAAGGTCATTCATGACCAACTGATCCAAATTGTTGCCAACAACACTGGGTTTGGCACTCCAAAAATACTATCTGGGTGTGGGGAAAGGTTTAGAATTGTGGAACCTTTGCTGGGGAGCTTGAATTGGGTGCTAAGGCACAGGATGAGACAAACCAACAGGCACCTAGCAAGCATTGCCAAGAGTAAGAAAGAAGGAGCTTAGAAATTGGGAAGGCATATCAGCAGCAGATGGTGAAGGAATACTATGGAAAATCATATGAACACTGGCAGAATCAAATTGTAGTAAAGTCACTATGAGGCATAACCAGCATGCTTGAAAAAAGCATTGGACTGGAGTACCAGTTGGGAGTGTCTGTAATTACCATACCTTCAGCATACTGCAGGAGCTATATCTACTATCCCCAAGCTAAGGTTGTGTGAAAATAGCTCTTGAAATAAATAAAACAGATCCTTCTCCTCCCTCAGTAGACTTGGTGTACCTAAGTACAATAGTATTGGAACATTTGTATCTAAATACATATTTCTACCTGATTCCACCATAACAGACAAATGCTGGAATGAAAGTACATAGCCACGAAAGTAAGATTCATCTCCATCGATCGGTGATGTAATCAAAAGATCTATCATCGATCAATGATGACGACACAGAACGTTCTACAGGTGCCCTTCTTTTTCTTTTTCTTTACCTTTTTTGCTTTTCTCAGCCTTGACAGAACTTTATTTGTTGCGTCTTTGCTTTAAATTTTCTGTCACTCTCTTATCCTTGCTCTTTCTTTCTTTCTTTCAGTTGTTGCTAAACTCTGCTACTAGCTAGCTAGACACTCAATATCATGGTATCTCCCCGCCGCCTGCGTTTACATCGTGGTACCCGACTTGAGAGTGAATCGGACACGGGTGACGCCGATATGGACGTGGGTGTAGGCGTGGATGTAGTTGGTCCCCATACAGTTGGTCTGCCAGCTGGAAGTAGGGACGAAAACGACAGAGAGGGCGAGCCAGGAGATGGAAACGACGACGACTCGGAGCCCGAGCTTGAATCGGAACGAGGCGTTGACTTACCCTCTACGTCCACCGCTACGCCCGCCCGCTCGTGTCTTAGAATTACGCTCAAGATGCCGAGTGTTTCGAGGACTGAGACGCCGCTTGTCGAATCTGAAGACGAGGAGATAGGATCAGAGGACGGGGACGGGGACGGGGACGGGGAGATGGATTCTTTGGAAGATGTTGAGGACGAGGAGGTCGAGTACCAAAACACAAAACACCCACTTACGTCGAGACAAGCTGCGCTCGCGAGCGTGATGGATCCGTCGCACGTGTCGCTTGAGAGCATGAGGAGTCGGAGAGGGAGAGGTCGGGGCAGAGGAAGGTTAATTGGAGAGGCAGAGATGAGGCTGAGGAAGGAGGAGACGGCGAGGAAGAGGAAAAATTTCGTCGAGAAGCGGTTGGAGGATGAAAAGGTTGTGTTTTAACTCATTCTGATATGTAAATATATTTGACCTACAATACCAGGCAGAAACGATCAACCGTCTGCTCAAGAAACAGTCGCGCCCACGCGGCAAACGCGGCAAAGATAATAACATAGCACCTCCCGCAGCCGACGCAGACTCCGACGAAGGCAACGCGATGGACGAAGACACCCCGCCGGACGACGCTCTGCAGCCGCCTCCTCCAACCATGTACCGCTGGATCTCAACCTCACACGTGCATCCGGCATCAACAGAACCCTGCATGTCATTAACGTTCTCCGTCCCGCCCTCTGTCGTCCCTTCCCCCTCGCAGACTCAAGCACAAGGTGGTCATTATGAAGTAAACCCCGCCGCCCCTCCTCCCCGCCCAACGAGCTGTGCAGCGCCCGGGTGTGGACGTCCGTTCCGGTATAGGCTCGTGAAGGATTGGACACGCGGCGCATGTGGGATGGAGTGCTTGAAGGTGTTGGAGGCCGCGTTAGGGGGCGCGTGACAAAGGGATCCCGTCGCTTGGGGTGGTGCGGGACGAAGAGCAGGACTAGCATGCGCATGCGTCCGTAACATGTAGTGCACTTGTAGGTGATACCACATCTAGATCTTGACTGGGAAAAAAGAAGGGTTTTAAGCATTAGGATATTGCATTAAGTTAGTATCAACCGCAAGTTACCACTACCCCACCAATGCTGCAATGTTACTGTGGAATAAGTTATTTTATACCTTTGGCTTCACTGGCATGCCAGTACCGCTTTGAATAGGCGAGCAAATCAGAAAATTACGGCTGATAAGTCATCATATGAGAAGTCTTTGTTTTTCCGTCTTCGTGCTATAGTCATGATTTCATGCACTGAGATCTACCGTAACCTCTGACTGAGACGTGAAAGACAAATTCCCTCCATGGTCGACAGGATTCACGGTCCCAGACTTCAAGCACCCGAAGATGAACGTTGATTAGAGCAGAGCAGTTTATTACTTACTCGTTTTGAGTGGGACGATGGTGAGTCTTCGATAAAGCTTCTCCCTTACGATTTGGTCTCCCTCCACTGTACGAAGCTCCTATCTTCTTCATTACGGCCCTCTTCAAAACGAATTTGAAATCCATCATCACAGCCAACAAAGTTTCGCCACCTTTACCGCCACCTAAGCATACACACTACCGCCTACTGCTCTGAAGACGCCACCATGAATCTTCAACCCAGTAGAGTTATTGATCACCGTAATCACATTCGGCCTAGTATTCGTTGTTTGGAGTTCGGATGGAGCTCTGATGTCACCGCCAACAGCCATCATATCTGCACCAATGACTTCGGCATCGTGAACTTTGTTCAACACCGCGATCATGGATGTATCTTGCCCCGCTGCAAGCTGGTTCCTGTCGAGTACAGCCTCAGACCGTTCTTCACCATCGATATCGATTTCATCTGCTGCATCTTTCATCTGATCATGACAGGCCTTTTTGTTCGGAGGCGCCGACAACACCCCCTGTTGTTTCGGCTCCTCTTTCTGCTTGACATGGTTGTGGATATCGACGAGACGTTCTTGCATCAGTCCAAGCGAGTCTTGGATTGAGATGGTGGATTCGAGCTTGGGATCGTGTTGGTGAGACGGAAAAAACGGCAGAAAATATCGCAAAAACTTACACCAAATACATCTAAGGACTGTCTCAGACGATCTCGGTATTCTTGTATTACTCCCACATCTGATTTAGCCTGGATTATGCGAAGTACTTTGTTCTTCGACGCTTGAGCCTTCATGAATTCAGAAATCTCTTCCAATGTTCTAGACGTCTTAGTGATGGATAGAAATGTGTGAAGCGTAACAGCTTACTCCAATAATTCCTTAGTGTGCTTCAAATATGCTGGTGTTACATTGGCACCACCGGCAGACACCTTGTCGTCGTTGCGAATAATGATGTACACGAGAGCACTTGCATCATCCACAAGCCGTTTGAATGCACTCTTGTTGCTTCTGACGTTCTATGGATCAAAATTCAGTTTTTGAAGACAATATCATAAAGAGAGAACCTGGGCAATCTGGACAATGCTCAGTGCTAATCCTGCAGCCGTCTGCAAGAAGGGGACCTGGGTCAACTTTGGAGCATTACTCAGTGTCGATAAGACAAGATCCGATACATCAAGCGTGAGCCCTATAGTGTTTGGCGATGGGCGCGACATTCAAAACAAGAGGCTGTGATTAGCACCTGAGCTTATCGGATGGAACCTTCAACCAGTCACGGAAGATTCTAGGAGTCCTACAATCGCAGCAAGCCTGGAAATACTCTAAAAATGCATCTCCGAAGATTTTCCCATGAGAAATTAGGTATGGCCAAAATTTTGACCCATTTTTGCACTTTTCCAAGGACCTCCTGGTACATGAGAGCTGTATGATGGATGACCTTTTATACTTCTCATCGAGCCGAGTGATTGTGCGTGCAATATCGTACAGAAATTGACCAGAACTGGTAAGTGGATTTAGGCACGTGACATTGGTTTGGGCACACATCTTGTGATCAAAGCGGGGTATATCTCTGAATTTCAGCAAACCGCCTGCAACGCCGACTACCCTCTGCTCGTCGTCTCCCACAATACTCGAAATATACCTTATAAAAATGAGAAAAAATACCAGAAATTTCAGGAAAATAAGTCACGTTGTCTGGGGCCATCAACGCCGCCCACAACGCTGACTACCCTCTGCTCATTGTCTCCCACGATTGAGCTCAATTATAGGTCACATGCTCTCCAGTTTATTCGGGGTCCCTAGTGTGGGTGGACCTTTCGGACCGTTCCTCCATGTGACGTTTGATTGTCCTGTCACCCTTGGTATCGTGATGATTGATGCTGGAACCTTCATGCTCGTTGTGGGCCATGACGAGCACGATATTCCACCTCAAACTTCTTCGAAAAATGTCGGAAAAATCTGAAGTAAAAGGTGCAATGTTATTTATGTTATCTTCGAGCTGACAGTTTCTGTACATGTACATAGGGAGTGACATATGACTACAAGGTTGATGTGCAGCAAAGTACATTCCCAGGCTTCTTCTGATGAACCACCATGACGATCATTTGTCATCAGTGTCTGTGGTCAATGAAACCATTGCTCTTCAGCACAGGAGGAAGCTTGCTCACAGTACTTCCCTTCTTTCCACCAGACTTTTGTGCTCTTTTCCATGGAGGCTCTTGATATTTCTTGCCATCCTTGCCACTTGTTTCATCATCCTCAGCCTGTGGGCAAGACATTTTCTTTCCACTCTTTGCCTTCCTGAGTCCTTGGGGCTTTCCTGTGTCAGATCTTTTCTTTTGCTTTTTGACTGGAAGCTTGCCACTTGCAACCTTCTCCTCCTTTGCCTTTGTATGGGCATCCTTCTCTTTGCATGACAGTTTAACCTACAAACATTCTCCTGAAACAAGGCCATCATGCAGCATGCAAGCATCTCCCATCATGGTGATCTTGGCAGGACTTTGGAACCAGAGGCCTTCAGGAATAATGCTACCATGGACATGCCCTCTTGTGTAATTAAGCAAAGGCCATTGTTGCACAGTTTTCATGTAAGTTTCCCATCTAGTAAGTCATAAATCAACTGTATGTTTTTATGAAGTTTTATTATGGAATCATCCAAGTCCGAAGTTGACATCTTTTCAGCTTCTCTTCCTGCTCCCTGGTGGAATGAAGAGGATTATCTGAATGTTCAATTTCAGTATAAGAAGTAATCTTTTGATGTTAAGAATGAGAGGAAGAGTATTACAGGTCTACAGCCCACCTCCAAATCAGAATATACAATGACCTGGTATGTCAAGGATGCTGATGGCAACTCCATCAATTCACATACAGTTGACCAGATCCAAGCCAATGCAAGGTCAATGTGTTTTTTTTTTCAATTATTACAGCATGGCACCATCTACATGGACTGAAGCACACATTGAAGCCAGCAACTATTACAAACATAATCTTTGTGCACACCACCCAGAGCTTTCATACTGTGTAAATAATTGGAAGGCCCACCAGATTGCCATCAACAACTACCCTTCTTGGTGCATGGCTCATCTCAATTGTGAACCTAAGATCAAAAATGAGCCCACCAAAAATGATTTGCTGAAATGGTTATTATTGTTATTCAATAAGTCTTCCTGGCCCCAGAAGAAATCTCACATGATCCCTTTGCTGATGGAGAATACCACCTTCCCCAAGGCCATGGTCAAAGATGGCTTCAAAGGATAGGAACCATTAAAGATGAGCAACAAAGTGGCTTGTGTCATAACCCACTCCCAGACCTCCAGGCCTCTTCTCAAGCCACCCCACTTCCCCAGAGCTCCTCCCCAACACTCCCTCAACTCATCCCAATCTTTGTCCACCCACAGTGCCTGCTCAAGCTAACTCTGACACTTCCCTGGCAAACCCCAACAACCTTCTGGCAAACCCCAGCACATCCCCTGCGAGCCCTGTCAGTTCCCCTTCTCCTCCTAAGAAGCCCCTGAGCCTCTCCAATATCTCTCCTGACCCAGGCACATGTTGCTAGCTTGTCCTCTTGACCCACCTGACCACTCCAGAACTTCCCAATGACTATGGAGCAGACCACATTCTCATCAGTTCCCATCAGAACATCAACATGGCCCACATCTGATCAGAACCAACACCTGTCAACCCCACACAGCTCTGATGAGCTCTGCTGTTGCACCCTCAATCCCCAGAGGAGGTCCAGTAGTTAGTATATAAGTTGTAGAGTAGCATCCATTACACTAGTCTTGATATTACCTGTGGTTACCTGTTTCTTGTCATGTTTTGTCTCTGTCTCTAGTCCTGTGTCTCACTCAATCTATCTCATTTTTGTCTCTGTCTTGTCTCAATTCTGTCTCATCTCATCTATCTCTGTGTCCTTTATTGTTGCCTAAGTTCCTTTCACTCTAATGCTGTTACAAACTCTGTGCATAAGTTACAACACTCCAACATTCATAATTAACTCTGGACCTTATTCTATGCTTAGCCTCAGAACCCATCATCATTAATTGATCCCCCATCAATCTCTGGCTCTGCTCCCATCACTTGTGTAGCCTCTGCTTGTCTCACAGTCTGTATATTTTCCTATGGACTTGTGCCTGACACACCTCCAAACTCAACTCTTATCATACATGATCTTAGACTTCCTCAGACCACCCCAGACTTGCTTGGACTGCTTCCCTTGGGTTATCCTCACAAGTATCTGAAGTCTGGACCACCCTGGAGTGCTAGGTTATAAGCACAGGACATTGTGTCCACCTAGTAAGGACTTGCCCAGTTAAGCTGAGCCCCCATGGTCAGCAGAACCTGATAGCTTGAAGTTCTTGATTAATGTTCATGTTTCATCAGATCCAAAACCCTTTGTAAGTCATCTCAAACTTGATCAGTGCTCTGCTAATACATCCAATCAACTCCACTGTTTCTGCAGACCCAGCTCTGTTCCAGCTGTAGTTATAGCAGAAAGAGCTGAACATGCTTCACCTGGGTCAAGTTCTCAACCTTTGCTTGCCTTGACTATTCTGACTGCATCAATTGCTATGATCAACACTGTATCAATTGTTCCTCCATCAAATTCTTCAACCACTACACCTATAACATTGAGTTCATCACTCTGACCCCAAGTTCTGATACTGTTACAACATTGTCTTCAACAAGCTCTGCTAGTTTATCTTTTCAACTTCAAATTGTTCTTTGTGATGAACTTATCTCACAGACTCCTTGCTAACTGCTCTTTCCAAACCAAATACAGCTTCTTCTATCAATACACTGTCTGAACCATCTTATGACCTTCCTGGAGCATGTTTTACTACCCCACTACTCTCAACATGTCCCTGTCAATATGTCTGTAACCTCTGCTATTGTATTGGCACCGCCTCTGCTGGCCATTCAGCCATTGAAAACTTTCCCACAGCACTGCAGCTACATCCAATAGTCCTTAACTTTGGCACAATGTGAGCTTTGAGGACACTGCAGTCAACAACTGATGCTCCAAAGGAGACTATTGTGAGGAAGTCCAAGAAGGCATTGGCAAGAATGCCAAGTATGTCACCCTTGATTGACTCTTAGTAAATGTTTACAAGTATCACTTATTAGAGCATATGCAAACATGAGTGGATTGAGAGGAATCCAACAGGCATGGAGCATGAATTTACCAAGTATTGGGAGTCCCTTGATCCTAAAAGCCATTAGGTATGCCAGGCTTAGTTGTGTTGCTCTCTATATTACTTATCTCTTTGATAGAAGTAGTGCATGCTTGCTAACTCAAAGTCCTGGTATGGCTCCTTTGACTGGTTTAGAGTGAATGCTAATCTGATTGTTGATAGATCTATGTTTATTTGTGCCACTCACTACTTTGATGCATCCACTTTCATTGAAAGAAGCTTAGTTTTTATGGACACTGCTGGAGTAATTCTTGTGAACCCTGGCATTGGAGATCCTCAGACTTGTTCTCTTTGGATCTCCCTCTGCCAGGTGTGTAGTCCTACTTGTAAACATTGTACTGTGCTAAATAGACTTTGAATCTCCCTCTGCCAGTTGTGTGACTGAGCCACAGCCTCTGGAGGTTGCCCTTACAGCAGAACAAGTCTCTAGATTTGATCTGGGAGCCCTCTTTTGATTACCTGAGCTTCTACTTGGTCCCTCAAAAGGTTTCTTCCCTACTAGTGTCTTAGTGCCCCTGTGCTCTTCCTATGACCGAGCCAACCCCTCCAGCACCTCCCTCTGATGCTTCAAGCCCCCAGCACAATGCCTGGAGTTGTTTGCTGTTCCTGGAAACACAGGTTCAACTTACCCAAGCCTCCCTTAATTTCTACATGGCTAAACTCACTGGACTCTGTCAAACTACTGAAACAGTGTCCCTTTCTCTCCAAGCCCTTCTGGAATGTCTTCTCCTTGCTCCTACCACACTTCCTATGCCCCCAGCAGATGCAGAACAGTTAGTGTCTGCACCTTGCTCAGGTTTTTTGGCTCCAGCTGCTGCAGAACAGTTTGTGTCTGCATCTGGCTTAGGCCTTTCAGCTCCCCATTCCAAACTCCCTTTTCCTGCACTCCCTGATGTATATGATGGAGATTGTAAGGTTGGAGAGCATTTTCTCTAGTCCTGTATCACCTATATCCAGCTGAGCAGTGAAACCTTTACCTCAGATGCCTTGAAAATTGCCTGGGTTCTCTCTTATATGAAGGCCAGTTGAGCCTCAACCTATGCATTGCATATCTTTTGATGTCCAGGAGGAGTTGAGAGTTTCTCTGGCTGGATGGAATTTGAGAAGGAGTTTCAAGTGGAGTTCTTTCCTCTTGACCCTGCCAAAACTGCAGCTCTTTCTCTTTGAGACCAAACTCAGTATGATCAAGGAAAGCAGTCACTTGATGAGTATGTTGACTCTTTTCATGCCTTATTTGAACAGGCTGGATATCCAGGCAGTCATATTAGTCTACTACAATAAGTATTATCAAGTGTAATTAAAACTGATAGTATAATTATGCAATAGACCTTTAACCAAGATTTTGCTTTCCCCTGCTCAATTTGACTAGCTCAGAGCTCAGAAAATTGAATGTAACCAAGAATATCTTGGCAAAGTCAATTTGTCTTGATTTGCCTTGTTTTGGCCAGACCAACTTTTCACTGGGCCTTAACAGAGGACCATCAACTTTACACATTCTATATCAAGACCACCTTCTAAAGCTTTTTCCATTTGTCTGGGTATAGCATTCTGTGAAGGATTCCATTCATGTGCAGGAGCAAGTCTTGGGATAGAGTTTGTAAAGGAGCATCCCACCCTTCAAGCAAAACAGTTTCAAGAAATCACCATAGAAAATGGATCATCATCAGTAGTTGGTTGACTAATTGATCTTCTTAAAGAGCCAGAAGTGGTGCATATAGATTAGTGATTATTTCCAAGTCTCAAACCCCCAGATCCCATAGATTGATTAATGCCTCCAGTTGAAAACATGCAATGTTTGGTCATGTTGTGTCAAAAAACATGTGAGGCATGAAAAACAGTATCCACTAAATCATGTTTGGCCTTTTCTACATCTGCATACTATCTGGCACCTTTTTCACATAGTCAAAAGATGGTATGAATCTACTCAAGCAGTCTACCATAATTTCCTTAAAAAAAACCCCATTCAAAGTGTCAAAAACAGCTGATTTACTCTAAAAGGAAGGTTCTTGGTCAGTGCTTACTCATTGCCTTCTTCCCAGGACTTGTCCCATATATTATAGATGAGGCATGGGCCTGTAGCTCTTGCTAAATCCCAGACCCAACCTCACTTTGTTCAGTTAGGTCCTCAATATTCTAACTCAATGCTAAGTCCTAGACCCAACCTCACTTTGTTTGGTTAGGTCTTTGTATTGGATAATTCAATGCTAGGTCCCAGACCAAACCTCACTCCATTTGGTTAGGTCTTTGTATTTGTCAATTCACTGCTAAGTCCCAGACCAAACCTCACTCCATTCAGTCAGTTAAGTCTTTGTATTTTGTTGACTAAGTGTTGCTTTTCTCTTACAATTCAATATACTGGGATTTCATGTATAAAGCAATCATGCATCTATATTACATCATCAACAAAATACTACAATGTTCACTGGTATATATTAGAGATGCTGAATTTTTTTTTTTGTTTTTTTTTTGGTGGTGCCACTGTGAACCAGTAGACAGTGCAGAGTTGTCAACCTCCTCTACTGGTCAGGACATTTGTGGTGTAACCACTGCCTCATCATCATATCTGTCTGTACTCAAGGTCATAGGAGCCACCCTGAAGGAAATGCTTTTATGCATTGAGTGTGGGACTCAGCAATTTATCCAACACCCACTAAAACCTTGGTAATCTTTCTCCATGACTTGAGTGGTTTTGAGTTTGCTGGCATTAGATGTTTCCATGTGCTGTGTACTTTCTTTTGCATTACCACCTTTTTTCCATATCTCTTGGCATCTGTTGCCATGCAGTCTAACTTTATCTTTCTTTCCAGTGTGGCTCTCATCCATGATACCACCTCTTGCCTGCTCAAGACGTGATTAGGGTCAGCTTCCCTTGTTATTTGCCATTCGCATGGGGCTTTCCAGATGGTGTATGCTGCCTCTGCTATGACTATAGATCTAAATCTTTCTTCTCTGGCATTCCTCATGTTATTGTGTTATCACCCCCTGTTATAGTACATCCTAGGATATCCCCAATAGATGGTTTTCTAAATGTTATTTTTCTAAAATTGAAAATCTTCTCTGTCAAGGTCCAGATGTGTGCTTGTTCTGATACTTCACATTCTGTGAGTAAGTGGGCCATTGATTCTTCCACCCTGCATTTTGGGCATGTAGCCCTACTTTCAAAACCAGGGATATTTTCCCAGTACTTCCCCAACTTATACAGACCATGCATACTCTTCCATAGAAAGTTCCTTATCTCTTTTGACAGGGCTTTGTCTCTCTGGCATGCAATTATAGTTTATGTTTTCTGTCACTTCTTTGGTATGTTTTCTGAAGATCTGGAAGCCTTCTGTCAAGGATCTTTTTGTCTCTACATTCAAATCAAAAAGAAGTTTTTTGTCATTGGTTAGCTACCTTTTTTCTGCTTCACTTAGTGAATGGATTATTTTGGGTGAGTATGGGCTCCATTTTTTATGTAGCTTGCTCAAGTGGAGTCATGCCATGTTGCTACATTTATGTGGGTTTTTACACCCTTTGCACCTCATTTCCTTGCATTTATGACACATGCAGTTTTTTCTTGCCTTGTGGGCACCAGTTGTCTCACTCAGAAGTTCTCTAATAGTTTTCATGTCTCCCACAGTTTGTACATTATGCACATCTCAAAGGCACTTCATTGATTCTGAGTTTATTCTCATTCCTTTTCCTTTTTTCTTTCCCCTATGTGGCCATATTGGCATTTTCTCTTTTAGTTCTGGGCTGATGGTTATGGAGGCAAAGGAGACTTTGTACTTCTTTGCTGTCCTGATCATTCTTTGCAGCAATGCAGGCAGGCAGTCACCCCCTGACCTTGTATCTACTGTGGTGTCTTGAATGAATGGGTTCAGGTCAAGGGTCTTCTCTCTCTTTGGTTTTTTAACTATCTTTGCACTTATGATCTTATCTGCAAGATATACCCATTTGGGCCTGCTTTCATCCAGCTTTAGGTATTGCTGCACTTTCATTATTTCAATTGCCTTGTTTCTGCTTCTGAGGTCCAGCAACTTACAGCCTCCCTGTTCAAAAGGTAGCCTCAGCATGTTCATGCCAATCATGGGTACAGATGCTTTCCCCTACAGGAAGTCTCTTGTTATATGGACTAAGAGGTCCTCTACATGCTTTGGCATTCCCTGTACCCAGGTTCTATATTGGGTTCTACCCCCTACTACCATTCCTATAATTAGTCATCTTCCTTCTAGGGCTGGTCCTCCTTTTTCCCATCTCTTTAGGTCTCTGACCACTGCTTCTATTGTGGGAGTCCAGACACTGGCACTGTCTACACTGCTACCTATAAAGGCTCCTAACAGGTATGTCGCCTCACCCTTCTTTGCTATCTTGATGTCTTCTGGAATAGCCTGGCCATCTGGGTGTGACTTTTGTTTTATCTGTAGTGAGGTTCTATGTTTCTTTGCTCCTACTGGTACTATTACAGTTTTTGGTATGTTGAACTTTGCCCCTGAGGCTAGACACCACCTTCTTAAAATTGCTTCTAGATCTTGGAAATTATCTCTTTCACACAGATAAACAGTAGTATCATCAGCCAAAAGTGTCAGAATTAGTCTTTTGACATCTTCCCCTAGTGAGATTCCCTGCAACAGTAAATCCCTTATCATTTGAGCCAAGGATTCAATAGCTATATTAAATAGCAGACATGATAATGGGTCCCCCTGCTGCACACCTCTGGTGACTTTAAATGATTGGCTCATTTCTCCATTTAAAATGACTTTTGTATGTGCATCTGCATATAGTGCTTTAATTGTCTCTACAAAAGATTTTGGGAAACCAAACTTCTCTAGAGAGGCCCATAGGAATGGATGTAGTATCTGGTCATAAGCCTTCTCTTGATCTAGGCATATGATCATGCTGTTTTCCTCAGTCTTATTATACCATTCAATTGTTACTTGGGCTAACTCAGTTTGATCCTTGATTCTTTGACCATACATAAATCCTGCTTGGTTGTGGTGTATTATATCCTACGTGATATCACTCAGTCTCATTGTGAGTGCTTTTGTGAAAATTTTTTAGTCCACATCAAGCACTGTTATGGGTCTGTAGTTCTCTATGTCCATCCTGTCTCCTTTCTTATATAATGAACAGAACCAACCTTCTGCAAAATCAGAGCCTAGTTGTATTCCAAATATCTGTATATTGTTGTAAACTATAGTGAGTGCCTGTGCAATATCAAAGCCTGGGCTCCCTTCTTCCTCTGATTTTTTATATGTATTCACCAGCTCAAGCCACAGTTCATGGACAAGGCCATCAAGACCTGCAGCCTTTCCCCTCTTCATTGATTGTATTGCTGTAGAGATTTCATCCTTTGTAACATTTTTTTTGAGGCTTCCCTTTTGCACCAGTAAGACTTGTGTTCTCACATGTGAGAGTATCTGTCATATGTTGTCCTCATGAGTGCCAGCATCTACTGGCAGACTGTCTCTTTGGAGTTTTTCATGGTGTTCCTTTGGTATCTCAGCCATCTTACTTGATTTCCTTTCCAGCTTATCCCTTTGGGGAGGGGGATGTTTTAAAGCAGCTATTATGTCTTTTGGTGTGTGATCTTTGTTCACACCAATCCACTGCTTTGAGATAGTCTCTCCATACATGTAGAAATTTGCTGCAACCATATCCCATGCTCTTGCAAAATAGAGAGTCTCCAGGTTCTGGGTCCTTTCATCAATGATTGCTGCTTTTCCCCATTTAGTCTTCTCATCTTGGAGGGGGTCATTCAACACTTTTATTCTGTCTTTTACCAGTGCATCTATCATCTTTAGTATCTTTGGCTTTAGGCATTTTGAGTATTTATATATTTCATTTAGCACCTGAGCCTTGAAGGCTTTATGCATTGTTTGAGGGTTTGTTGCATGGTTCCTCTCCTGAGCAGAGTTCTCCAGATCCACTAGGTGTGTCTTCCCCATTTCTATTATTTGGTTCATTAACTTCTCATCTTTAGTTAGAAGGATTAGCATAGTGTATCTACCATTTCCCACATGTGGTTGTTTGAGGTGCATTACAGTTGTTTGGACCATTGCATGGTCTTATTTTATTGCTGTTCATACAATCTGCCAGTCCCAGCTATATGGTATTATATCCTCTGTTACATAGATGTGGTCAATTCTAGATTGTATTGGCCTGCTCTGCATTTGGAAGGAAAAGTCACCCAATGTAGGGTTTTCCCACTGCCAGCCATCTGCTAGTTCAAAAGCAGCCTTCAGTGATTGAAGGGTGTTTGTTGCCTTCTGGGGATCTTCATGAGCAGGCAGATGATCTATTGCTTCTTTGACTAGGTTCATGTCTCCCAGGACTATACTTGGCTTCAGCATAATAGGTTTTGTGTTCCAGGTTGTTTTCAAAAATCTCCAGAAGTTTTTGTTTTTTCTGGGGTTGTTCAGAGCATAGACATTTAGGCAGCTCAGTGTGGTATTGTCATACCACGGTATCTCTATGATCAATGCTATTCCAGGTTTTATTATCCTGTGTCTTGTTTTAGACCATCTGACAGTCTTCTTCCTTAGTACAAAGGCAACCCCTTTTGCATTAGGTTTCCTCAGATCCAAACTGGATATAAAATGGAGTTGTCTGTTGAAACATTTGTTTAGGTCCTTCATTTTCTCTTCATTTAGATGTGTCTCTTGTAAAGCAAGTATATCTATATCATTTTCTCTCATTAGTTGACATACACTATTCCATTTCTGTCTTATTGCCTGTGAGCCACCTCCTTTTATATTTAGCAAGGCAAAGGTCAGTGCTCCCTTTCTACTTTTTTCTCTTTCCTCAAGTGTGGGGTAGATGTTATACCCCAGTTTAAACCCATAGCATCCAGACAGTTCTCTGCCTCATCTATCTGTGCTAGTGTACAAGTGAGCTGTTCTCCATCACTGATCCCTCTCAGGCCATCATTGGGGTCCTGGTTGATGGTATGACCATAGGCCTCTCCTGCCTGGGTGGGGGAGTAGCCATTACTGTTGTTGTCATCTGTGTTTAAAAATCTAATATTTGTTGTATTAGGAGGTGGTTTGGGCAATGTCCATACTTTTTACTGCATGAACTTAGGTAGGACTGCTACCTATAGCACTGCCCTTGTAAAAATGATGCCATCCAGATTTTACCCATTCTGGTTGGGGGGCCTTACTAAGATTACCTGTCATTCGGAAATGCAGTAAATCCATCTTGGCTCAACAGGCCCAAGTGGAATGTTTGTATATTTCAATTTGGGGTGATTCAAGGTTTTACTTTATTTAGCAACTGTTGTATTTACTATCCAGTTGGCTTGAGAACCTTCCACCTGATTCTCTGACTCCTCTGGGGATGCCTTGCTGACCACCCCCCCTCTGGCCTTTATTATTTTTGCTCAGTGGGGTGAATTCCACCATTTCTTTGATCTCTTTTTCTTCATTTGCCAGCCATCCTTCTAAAGCCAAGTATGTGCAATTGAAGTGTTCATGGTTGGCTCCCTTACACTTAAAGCAGTGGAGTCTCCTATCTTCCACAATGAGGGATGTGTGGCCATAGTCCTTATCAGCAAAGACTGTATTGTAGAGGCTTTGAAGTAGGATGAAATAGCTTGTTCATATAATCAGTGGATGATGGCAGAAAGTTTCCATGGGGGGTTTACTAATATTTCAGGTTTGGAGTATTTGACTTCAATAGCAGAGATGATCATTTTCACTTGGCCTAAGTCATGTTGTGATGTATTGTCACCTGTAAGTTCACTTTTAAATAGTGATATGAAAGTGTCTTCAGCTAGGAGCATGTCTCTTATGATCCTGGTGGCTTCATCTTCCGATTCCTGGATGGACACTTTGTCCTTCACACTAAGTGTGAAACCCTTGACTGTGCATAGGAAAAGAGGTACTGCTGGGAAATAGGGTAGGAAAAAGGCTGTGGCTTTTTTTGTTGATATGATATGGTTACTGATGATGATTGCATATACATGTTCAGATATATTAGTAATGAGGAAGTGGTACAGGGGTTTCTGTCTCTCAAAGCATGCTGATGAGGCAAGGGATTTTTCTTGTTGAAGAGAGGAAAGTTTTGCCCTCTTGCTTGTCATTCCTTTGATTAGTGATTTTATGTTTTTGCTCATAGCCACAAGGTTGTCCATTTTACTGCCTTGCTAGCATCAGACCCATAGTTTGGGTTCAGATAGGCATCAAAATGCTTTCTTTGCTTGGGATGCAGGCTATTGTAAGGGTGACCTCTGGAGGCTGAGGCTCAATTGCACAGCTGGCAAAGAGAAATCCAAAGTCTATTCAGTACTGTACAGTGCCTACTGAGACAACTACTCACCTGGCAAAGGGAAATCCAAAGAGAACAAGTCTGGGGATTCCCTAGGCCAGGTGTGATGCTTCAGAGGCTTCAGAAGCATGAGAAACAACTGTACAGTATGACAGAGAAAAAAGACACAAGTGATGTGTCAGCAATTGGTCAGCAGTTACATAAGCCAGTGGCAGTGTCAAAGGGCCACACTTGTCTGAATTATTGACAGAGAACCGGTGCAGCCTGAGGGCTGGAATTAGGACCAATAGATAGGGAAAAAAAAGGAGAACAAAGGAAAACTATAACGGAGCAAATCTGACAAGAACTGGAGGAGGAGAAGGGGAAACAAGTGAGACATCCCCTGACAGCTATACTACAGTGGTGTCAACAGATGAATCACTGGGAAGCCCTTGGTTGGTGTTGGCAATCTTACCAGGCCCTTGGGTAGTTTTGGCAAGGATCTTTTTGGTGCATTCATTGTGGAAGTTGGACTCTGGTTAGTTGTGTCTATCTTTGTTCTTCTTATGATCCAGGCTGGATCTGAGCCTTTCAATCTCTCAGGGGGATTTAGAGGAGGGGGGGTACTTTCACAGATGCCTGACAGGGTAGGGGATGGTGGAGATCCATCAACCATTGTGGTATCCCCTTCACTATCATGGTGCCAGGAGTCTGTCTCTTGAGGGCTGAGGCAATCTGGGTCATCCTGAGGATGAAATGTCATAGGCAGGATAGGGTTAGGAGTGGTTGGCTCAATTTCCAAATTCTCCATATTGGGTGGGGTGGTAGTTGCTATGTTTTGTCTCTTCTTATCATGACTGCAGACTCCAGACTGTTTCTCTGGACTCATATCTTGTAGTCTCTTTCAAGCATCATCTGGGGAGGGAGTTGTCATGTATCCAATGTGGATATAGCTTAGTACCTCCCCTTATTTATGAGCTGCCTTGTGGTCACTGGATGCTCAGGGTTAATAGGGTATTCTTTTTTATGTGGCGTTCATATTCTTAGATTTCTGACTGACATTATGCCACTTTCTGTGGGTTGTATGTCAGGGTTAACTTGCCAGGTGTCAGTTGTAACCCTGGATGGTAGGGAATGAGAAAGTTTGTTTCACCTTCATATGGAGTTTGTCACTCCTCTAGTTCCTCCCCTGGGCTGGCTTCCCTGGGTTGCCCACCACCATTTGGACATGTGAGGTTAGCAATTTGTTACTTAACAAAAGTCATACTTACATTTGTAAACCATTCAGTATTTCTTGATAGACAATATTTGCAATCTTTCTTGATGTGTTTTCTGGGTCCAAAATCAGTTTGAAATGATCTCCTGATGTGCACCAAGAAAGTGCAAATAAAAGTTGGCCACATACAAAAACTGCTGATTAAAGGTTCAATACAACATGCTTGACTGATTGACTCTGAAACTTGTTGATTGTCATAGCAAAGGCCAATCAAACTGGGAATTGTCTCCTGCACAATGGAATCAGCAAATCTTCTTCAGAAACATCCATGTTGATTCTTGGAATCAAAACAATTAATCCTGCAAACTTGGCATCCCCACTGATGATCCAACATCTGAGAACTCTAGTACTGATGTGGGTGACAATCATTCTTGTCCCATTACAAAGTCCTTTAGTTGTATCCAGATTCCTGAGCAGCATGACAGGAACACCAATCTTCAGAGCCAATTTAGCCAAAGGCAAACTGCTGGCTCTGAGAGAGTTGAGGTTATCCATTGGATACAATTCAAGACCATTAGGATTCCCATCATCAGATATAATAGAGTTGCACTCTGCAAGATTTTCTCTTTTCCTAGATATTTCTGCAGAACTTCTGAGTTGATATCCTCTACATCAGAGTTCTTGCCAGAAAGAATGGTATGGTCCAGGCAATATTGATCATCTTGATGGTGATCAATATGAGGATAAGTGGAAGAGATCAATCCAGTGACAGAATTGTCATCACATATCATAGTCTCCGGAAGTTGTACTGTTTCTCCAGGCCCAAGGTTTTTTCCAGCACCAACATCCAATAACCAAGCTGCATGAGCAATGTTATCAGGAGTCTGATCCAATCTCATGTTTTGAACCAAGTAGTGGACTTGAATCTGATTCCAAAGTCTTCCTCTTTTGAGTGAAGCAGCAATTATCTGTTGCCTGAGTCCTCATTGAATGACTGGGAGAGTTTGTTGAAAATGTCTTCCAAACTCCACAGTCACTCCACCAGAAGGAACATCCTTTTCCAGGATGTCTCTGAACCCTTGATCCACAGAGTCAATGTCATTTTTGTGTTGCATTGGGACTTCATCCCAGATAACAACTTTGGTTTGGAGTAAGAGTTGAGACAACTGAGTTCCCCTCTTGATATTGGCAATGGATATATCCAGAGCAGAAATGGGGATTTTGAACCTTGAATATGCAGTTCTACCACCCTCCAGCAATATAGCAGCAATCCCAGACAGCAGAAGCCAAAGTGTTGCAAACAAATGTTTTGCCACATCCACCTGCACTGTAAATGATCATCATCTTGCCCAAGTTGTTGTTCACAGAGTCCATCACTTCATTGAAGGCCCCCAGTTATTCACCATTAAACATGGCCTTGTTTTCATCCTGTCACGACCCGTTCCCCAAAACCCCGCACATCGTCCATCAAAACCCCGAACCCCCAAAAGGACCCCCAACGCTCCGCCGAACTTCCGCCCATGCCCACGCCTACTTCGGCTAACTCCGACACCTCCCCGGCTAACTCCGACGGCCCCCTGGCCAACTTCGGTGCCTGCCCCGCAGCCACTGACACTTACCCTGGGCTTCCCAACCCCCGAGAACCACCCCCGCTATTCCTGATCTTCGCCCACCCATCATTAACTCAACACCCTGCTTCCTCCGACCTATTCCGGAATATCACGACAACCTCGGAACAACCCGCGATCCCATCAACGTATCAGCGCGGCACGATCTTCGATCACAACCGACACCCGCCCACTCCGTCAAGCCCCGCCAAGCCCCGCCGCCACAGCCGATGTACCCCGAAGTCCTCCGGTAGTCAGTATATAAGTCATCGAGTAGCTCTTCGTACTCCGGTCTTGATATTGCTTAACGTTACCTATGGTCTGATTGTTTCCTTTTTGTGTTTCGTGTTTGTTCTCGTGTCTTTTTCTCCTTACTCTCAGTTTCCCGGTCTTATCTCAGTCTCCCGATCTTATCTCAGTCTCCCGGTCTTGTCTCGTCCCCTTTTCGTTATCGTTCTCGTTATCATTTCGTACCTCCACTCGAATCTACTCTTGTTCCATAATGTCTCGTCCAACGCTGTCTCGGTGACGTCGTCTGACCCTTGTGCCCAATTCTTCATCAACCCTAACGACCTCACGAACTCCGCGATTATAATTATGAACCCCGACACCCCTTACCAGGTCCGAACCTCACTCTTCGCTCGGTCCCGGACTCCATCAACTCCAAATGATCTCCCATCAAACCCCGGCTCCGCCCCCATTGATCACACAGCCACCTACTCCCTTGCTTCCGCAAATCTCCCGTACAGCCTTCTGCCTGAACCCCGCCAAGACCGTCTCATTTCCCCACAATCCGACTTCTCCGGACCTTCCCGGATCTGTCTGGATCACATCTCCCCAATTACCCGTGCAAACCACCAGGACCCAGAATGTCTTTGAGTGTCCGGTCACCAATGCAGGGGAATCACGCCCGCCTAGTAAGGACTCGCCCAGTGCAGCTGCGCCCCCGAGGTCAGCGGACCCTGACATAATATCAAGACCCGACCTTACCCCGTCCGTGATGCCCGCATTATCTCCGCACACACAATCAAATAACTCCGATGTCTATGGTCTACCCGCGCCGGGGAACCCTTATGATTCATACGGCCCTGCCCAATTTGCCGAGGCACATTGAGTCGTGGATCCGACACCAAACGTCCCCTCTGCTCCAGTTACTTTCATACAACGGCTCCCCCCACGGACACCTTCCCCAACTCACACCCAACTCCCAACCCCTCGCGCAAACCGTCAAATCATCTTCCACCCCACCCCTACACTCCCCGCCAACTCCGCTCTCTCGCACAAAGTCGACCCCGACATCACCCAAAGAATAACATCCTAAAGCCTGGCGACCATCCGATCGAATGAGTAACAAGGTCTCCGGCACCGCGCCAGCCCTCCGACCCACAATAATGCCAACCTGCCATGGAACAGTCACCCACAGCGCGAGGATCACCAGCTACAAAGAAACCACTGAGAACGCGCTTCCCCGAAGCCCGCCTGTGGATCCACCGGCCCCCCAGCAACCCCGCAGACCGACGAACGCGACTAATCACCAACAACATCACCAAACCCTATTATCGACCCCCTCCAAGGAAATAAACCCTCCGACAACTAACCCCGAAACCATCGAAATCAAGCTCGAATCCACCACAGGACAAGAACCTCAGACCTAGGCTATGCTCCAACCCCGTGACCTGCTTCCGGACCTCGATCGATCGGCCGTCACCTCCGCCCAACAAATGAAGGGGCCCCGACTTCCCCGACCCGACCCTGACAACCCCGGAACAGGACCAAAACATCCCCGAGCTTACACTCCGCCACCAGACTACGCCACCTCCCACGAAGGAATCCCCAGCATAGGGGCCACCCCGAACCAACTATAGGAAAAAGGACCCTATACGAAGTAATTCCCCAAGTGCTCTAAATTCGCTGACATGTTCATATAAGGGAGGGAGAAGCCCCACCATCATCCAGAAAACAACGATCGGCCATTTAAGCGACCGACAACCCCCAGGGGCACGCGCTCCCATATCCTCAAAAGACCTCCCCCATATGGCTCGACGACCCAAAACGACCCCGTGCCAGCCCGAAACAGCCCCACCCAGACCCCTCCGAACCCATCAACCCAGCTCCGGACCCTGGCGACACGACTCCAGGGCCTCCGCTCCGACCCCGACATCTGACCAAGAAAACTCACAGCGCCGGCTCGACAACGATGCCCTGGTAGCCCCAACTCCGCAACAGAAATCACCACCCACTCCGAACCCCGCCCCTACACCGGAATATGTCCGCCCAAACAGGGGCCACATCACCGGGGCCTCCAGACAAGCTGGCAGTGCCTCCCCCCACTATCACCCCTGCACTTGCACAATCTCCGGACCGCTCCGGAACACGAATGAAGAGTAAATCCGACCCTGCCGCATCTCCCGGGGAGCCCCACTCCAGTGCCCCCCGCGGCCGACCTTCCCGCCGCCCCAACAACCAGGAACAACCAACAAACCCCCACCAAGTGACCCTTGAGTCGACTCCGGGACCACCCACTTCTTCCCGATGAAGGAACCACTGACCCCCGAACCTCCGAACTCGAGGAAGTATCAGAAATACGTAAGACCCCCTTTGTCCGCCGTGGGCTTACCTTTGGTCAGGAGAGCAATATCACGTAGATGACCCGGAACCCCAAATTGGGCCCCGGACCCGAAGGAACTGGTTGGGACTGATCACCCCGCATCCTACCCCCTCGGTCATCGACACTCCGGAGCACACCAAAGCGCCACCCGAAGCAGGCCCGCCCACAGACGCAGCACTCCAGAACACAACCCCGACCCGGACCAACTATACTGCGAAGACGAACCCCGCCTCACCCAACCCCGCCAATAAAAAAGGGCCCGCCCGCCTTCACCACCAATACCGACGTAAGGGCTAGACCATGGGAAGACCCCCATTACCCCCCGCCCACCGCACCGCCAAGACAACCAAAGCCCCGAACCCGTTGGGCGCCGTACAAAATTCAAAGGCCACCCTCTACTACCAAAACGGCGCACGTCCCCTACACCCCCAGTCGAAAATTTCCGAGAAACGAATTCAACGACACCGCCCGAAATGCCGGGGACCCCACCGGAGAACTCCCACCAACCCCGACAGACCCCGGGAGCCCTCCTGCGATGCCCCGCCCCGTCCCGACCAACCCCGGGACTAGCCAGCGCAGACGGCACTAGCGGGCATAAACCCCGCCTCTGGACTCACTAGGGATTCAACTCCCTCTCACACCCCTGCGTGCTTCGCTTACTTTGCCCTCCGACAAAACTAAAAATCTCACTTCACACGCCCAGGGACCAAAAAATGACATGTTTGCGTACAAAAGATCATATATACATTAGGCGGGGGAGGCAGCAAGTCCGAGAGCGACAAGAAACGAGGCCCACGCCCATCTCACTCCCTCCCCGGACCTCCCGGAAGCCCAACCCCCAGGTTGACCTCCATCTGGGCCCACACCACCGCTAGGATCTCCGCCAACCCCGGCAATGCCTCCCCCGCATCGGCCGCCACCTCCCACCACGACCCCGGGGCCACCGCATTGCGTCGCCGATGCCCCGCCAGCAACCTCTCCAACCGCGCCATTCCCTGCTGCAACTCCGGAGGCTGGACCGCGGACCCCTGCGTCAACCCGTCCTGAATCGACGCGAACGCCGCGGAGGCACCGTCCAAGAGGACCCGATGCTCCCGCACCCAGCCTAAACTCCGAAAATGAACCGTCAATAACGAACGGAGGAACGGGAGACAACTCACGAAGAATCCCCGCGCGACCCGAGGCGGCCTCGTTGGCCAACCAATCCTCCCTCCGCCTCGCCGCCTCCAGCTCCGCCCACAACGCATCCCCCTCCGGAACTCGTCCCCGCCCCTCCGCTTCCCCCGCGGGTTGCCCCTCCACCTGCGCCAGACGCTCCCGCAGACCCCACACCTCTAGCGCCCGCTCCGTCGCCACGCGCACCGAAGTATTCCTCTCCCGCTCCATCGCTTCCTTCTCCGTCCGCGCCGCGTCACGATCCTCCCTCGCCCGGCGGAGCTCCCCCTCCCGTACTGCCAACGACGTCGTCAAGGCCTCCACCTGCTTGCGAAGGAAGACCTCCGTGATTGAAGGAATCGGCGCGGAGGGACTCGACGACCGCTCCGAGGGAACGCCAGGGACAGGGGAAAAGAGGGAAGACTCGGGAGGCCCCGCCGACAACTCGCGCCCACGCGGCCTCTTGCTGGGTCCCGCCCCCGAGGGTGGGGAAGCTCGACGCTTCCCCCGAACCACCGCCGAAGACGCCCCCTTCCCCTTTGGCACCGCGGGACGAAACTTGGTCCGCTTCGGAACCCCCGGAAAGTCCACCACTACTACTACGGACGACTCTACAGGAACCCCATCAACCATCCCAAAAGGAAAAGTCGACAACACTTATGACTCCGGTCCCTAACGCTACCCCAGCGCCGACGCTCGAACTCCTCACCCCCACTGTCATACACCACCACCTCGTCTAAATCGACGGGAGAAACCACTGGAACGCTGGGGGAAGACATGACGAAATTTGGGGAACCCCGGGGCACGCCCAAAGCTTTAAATTGAGTGAGGAGGACCCTGACGAAACGGCGGCCGCGCTTCGACTTCGCCTCCCACGCCGCTATCACTCGCTGCGGATTGATCAATATTGCTCGGCTTCGACTCCCACGCCCCGCCGATCCCCGTCCTACCCCGCGTCTCGAAGGGTCTCGACGCTGAAAGGGGGGTGATGTCACGACCCGTTCCCCAAAACCCCGCACATCGTCCATCAAACCCCCGAACCCCCAAAAGGACCCCCAACGCTCCGCCGAACTTCCGCCCATGCCCACGCCTACTTCGGCTAACTCCGACACCTCCCCAGCTAACTCCGACGGCCCCCTGGCCAACTTCGGTGCCTGCCCCGCAGCCACTGACACTTACCCTGGGCTTCCCAAACCCCGAGAACCACCCCCGCTATTCCTGATCTTCGCCCACCCATCATTAACTCAACACCCTGCTTCCTCCGACCTATTCCGGAATATCACGACAACCTTGGAACAACCCGCGATCCCATCAACGTATCAGCGCGGCACGATCTTCGATCACAACCGACACCCGCCCGCTCCGTCAAGCCCCGCCAAGCCCCGCCGCCACAGCCGACGTACCCCGAAGTCCTCCGGTAGTCAGTATATAAGTCATCGAGTAGCTCTTCGTACCCCGGTCTTGATATTGCTTAACGTTACCTATGGTCTGATTGTTTCCTTTTTGTGTTTCGTGTTCGTTCTCGTGTCTTTTTCTCCTTACTCTCAGTTTCCCAGTCTTATCTCAGTCTCCCGATCTTATCTCAGTCTCCCGATCTTATCTCAGTCTCCCGGTCTTGTCTCGTCCCCTTTTCGTTATCGTTCTCGTTATCGTTTCGTACCTCCACTCGAATCTACTCTTGTTCCATAATGTCTCGTCCAACGCCGTCTCGGTGACGTCGTCTGACCCTTGTGCCCAATTCTTCATCAACCCTAACGACCTCACGAACTCCGCGATTATAGTTACAAACCCCGACACCCCTTACCAGGTCCGAACCTCACTCTTCGCTCGGTCCCGGACTCCATCAACTCCAAATGATCTCCCATCAAACCCCGGCTCCGCCCCCATTGATCACACAGCCACCTACTCCCTTGCTTCCGCAAATCTCCCGTACGGCCTTCTGCCTGAACCCCGCCAAGACCGTCTCATTTCCCCACAATCCGACTTCTCCGGACCTTCCCGGATCTGTCTGGATCACATCTCCCCAATTACCCGTGCAAACCACCAGGACCCAGAATGTCTTTGAGTGTCCGGTCACCAATGCAGGGGAATCACGCCCGCCTAGTAAGGACTCGCCCAGTGCAGCTGCGCCCCCGAGGTCAGCGGACCCTGACACATCCACTCTTCTCTTCAACTCCTCAACATCATAATTTGTTTCTTCTTGCAATATTCTATTCTCTAAAATCACTTTATCAGCATCAATGTTAAACCTTTATATAATGGTCAACATATCTGGAACCACATTCCAAACCTGTCGAGGTTCTGGCATATTGGGAAAGTCTTGAAGAGCCTTGCCAAAATTCTTCAAGTGTTATTGATCAGATGAAGGCTATAGTCATAGACATATTCATCAGTAAAGACTCTGTAAGGGTGACCTCTGGAGGCTGTGGCTCAGTCACACAACTGGCAGAGGGAGATCCAAAGTCTATTCAGCACAGTACAATGTCTACAAGTAGGACTACACACTTGGCAGAGGGAGATCTAAAGAGAACAAGTCTGAGGATCTCCAATGCCAGGGTTTGGAAAAATTACTCTGGTCACATGACCTTGCCAAACATGTGCATACCTTGCCATGTGGGTTCTGCACAGAATGCACATGGCAACTGATCATGTGACCAAACACATGACCAAATATGTGCATACCCTGCTATGTGGGTCCTGTGCAGAATGCACATGGCAACTGATTATGTGACCAAACACATGACCAAGCCAAGCACATGCATGGGCAGTTCCCTGACATCACCCCCTCTCTAGCATGCAATGTCTTGATGCACTGGGTAGAAGAAGTCACAAATTGCCTGATCAGCTGTTGAGATAGGATAGATGCTCCAAATGGCTTTAGGGGCATTGGGATGCCTATAGTAGAAGTCCTGGACTAGGGTTGGTGCACATACATTAGCCTGCAGTTCTCAAGAGATGTCCTCAATGCCATATCCCTTCCATTTCACCTTGAACTGCAACTTTCCTCAGAATATTCTGCTATCCAAAATTTCCTCCACTTCATATTCCTCCTCATTGCCAACCAGAACTGGTGGGGGGGGTGGCTTAGGGTGGCAGCCAGAGATTGAATCCTCTGGGGCTGGAAATAGTTTGACAACATTGAAGACTGGGTGCAATTGGCATAAGCCTGCTTGGAGTTTAAGTTGGTATGCTAAAGGCCCCACCTTCTTCTCCACCATGAAGGGGCCAAGATGACAATGTGACAGTTTTTAAGATGGCCTTGTTGTCTTAATATCTGAGCTATCCAAGTACACATGGTCTTCTGGCTTGTAAACTGGGGCTGGCATCCAGCAATGGTCATAGTAGGATGCCATGTCATCCTTGGCCTTCACCAACACAGCCTTTGCCTCCTCCTGCACCCTCTTCATCCTGTCCACAAACTCATTTATGGAGTCATTCTCAGAGGGGTGTGCCTGAGGTTCAAATCCCATGCAGGAGTGCCTGCCAGTGTCCAGAAAGAATGGAGTCATCTGCATAGAAGAGTGAACATGGTTGTTGTACTAGAACTCAGCATTTGGCAAGAGCTCATCCCCAATCATCCTGCCTCTCATTACAGAAAAGGCAGAGATACTGTTCCAGTTCCTGATTAACACATTCTGTCTGCCCATCTAACTGAGAATGATAGGCTGTGGTGGTATAGAGCTTCATTTCAAGCAGGCAGTACAGTTCCCAAGTAAACTCTGCTACAAACTGGGGGACTTGGTCAGAGACATACCCATCTGACAGACCATGGAGCTTCCAGACATTCTTCCAATACAGACTAGCTGCTCTCAAGGCAGAGCATGTTGTGTGAGTAGGGATGAAATGGGCTCATTTACCATAGAGGTCCACAACTACCATCACTGCATCATATCCATGAGCATCTAGGAGTTTTACAATGAAATCCACTGACATGACACTCCAGCAAGCAGCCAGAATAGAGAGTGAGTGGAGCTGGCCCATGGGTGCTTGATGGCAAGGCTTGGTGCAGAGACAAAGATCACAGGTGCTAGTGTAGTTGCCTACATATTGGGAGATCTGTGGCTACCAATAGTTCTGAGATACCAGCTCCAGCATCTTCCACCTTCTAGAATGTCCAACTACCTGAGAGTTGTGATGTTGTTCTACAATGTGCTGGCAAAGTTCTGGAATGTTAGGCACATAAATGTGTCCTCTGAAGGTCAGAAGCCCATCCTGAAGACCCCACTCATCTGCATGCACTGACTTGACTCCACTTGCCTGTTGAGCTTGTAGGGCCTGTGCTGCCTGGGTAACTGCATCCTCCTGTGCACCCTCTTGGTTCACTCTTCAGATGTCTCTAAGGATGTTTGCCTCATCCCCTTGAACCACAATCCCTTCTAGTGCATGGATGGCAAAGAGCTCAGGCTTGAGGAGGACAATATTGTCATTATCTCCTTCTTCTGTGCCATGGTCAGCCCACCTGGACAATGCATCTAGTTTGCCCATGCTCCATCCAGGTTTGTGATGCAGTGAGAAGTCAAGGTTGGCCAGATACAGGGACCACCAAGCTTGGCATCAATTGAGTTTCTTAGCAGAACAGAAGTACTCAAGGTCCTTGTGGTCTGTCCAGACTTCAAACTTATGCCAGGCATCTTCAAGGAAATGCTGCTATTCTTCAAAGGACCAAATAATTGCCAGCATCTCCTTGTCATGGATCTCATAGTTCCATTTCACTGCATTGAAGCTCTTGAAGTAGAAGGCTACAGGATGCCATTTGCCATCCTCCTTTGACTGCTGGGAGAGAACTGCTCCTGTAGCAAAGTCTGAGCTATCTGCTTCCACATGGAATGGAAAATCATTGTCAAAGAGCAGAAGAACTGGCTTTGAGGTCACTGCTTGCTTGAGGGCATCAAAGGCAGCTTGCTGTGGGAGCTCCCACCACCATGCAGTATCCTTAACTTTGAGGTCAAAGAGGGGGCATGCATGGTGGGAAAAATCCTGTATGAACCTCTGGTAGAAATTGACAAAGCCAAGAAAGGCCTGCACTTCCTTCTTGTTCCTTGGCTCAGGCCACTCTGCTACACCTGCCACTTTAATGGGGTCCATCTTTGCCATTCCATGCAAAATGATTAAACCCAGGTACTCCACCTTGATCTGCTCAAATTCACACTTCTCAGGCTTTAAATAGAGCTGGTGGTGGTGGAGGCATTCCAAGACAATGCATGTGACCCAGCAATGCTCCTCCAGAGTTTTAGTGTAGATGAGGATATTGTTAAGATACATGCAGACTACACCTTCCACAATCAGATCACAGAAAATGTCATTTATCATAGTCTGGATGGTGGACAGGCTATTGGTGAGACCAAAGAACATCACCAGAGGTTCAAAGAGTCCATGATTGGTTTGGAAAGCTGCCTTCCACTTGTCCTCTTCTTTAATGTGTATGTTGTTGTAGCCCCCATGGACATCCAACTTTGTGAAGTAGCATGCACCACAAAGGTTATTAACAAGTTCTGAGATGAGTGGCAAAGAATAGCAATTCTTCACTGTCATTGCATTCAAGACACAATAATCCTGAACCAAACAAAGGGACCCATCCTTTTTCTCAATAAAAAAGACTGGGGAGGCCATTGGAGACTTGGAGGATTGTATTTGTCCTGAGCTAAGATTCTCCTGCAGGAAAGTGTCCAGTTCATCCTACTCATGGAGTGCAAGTAGATAGACCTTGCAGCTGGAGATCTCCACATCTAGTATCAGCTCAATTGCATGATCCCACTGCTTGTGCTCTGGAAGTGAATCAAAGGAGGCCTTGGAGAATACATTCTCAAAGTCACAGAGGTGATTGGGAACCATGCTATGGACAGGCTTGGGCTATGAGTTTGCTGCAAATGCCTCAGCCAGATGCTGAGAAGTAGTCTGACTAGCTCAAATCTCCACCACTGTAAGAGGGGGGGCAGAGAGTTGTAGCATAGATCTGATTACCCACCTCTATGGTCTCATCTGAAGACTCTGCATCTGGAGTACAGGTCCATTCTCCTTCACCTTCCTCTTCCTCTGGAGATTCACACCCAACACCTTAGAAATCCTCATAGAGGGCCTCTCTATAAGGGAATGCCAGAAGGGGGGGACTCAGGATGTCAAGATCAGCATAAGGGAGATGTCCACCACAACAGACCTGCACAGCAGCACACTCACAAACTTTGGCTCTCTGCTCCTTACAAGCTTCTTTTGCACAGGTAATGCAGCAACATGGGCAGCAACTCATCTTCACATCACCCTTAGTCCAGTCAATCTCTGGGTTGTCTTCATGTAGCCAGGTGAACCCCAAGGTCATGTCTTGCTTTTTCAAACTAGTGATGGCAAAAGTGGCTTGCTCTGAGTAGTCTTGGTAGTGGAGGACCAGGTCCACCATGGAGCAAATAGAGCCAGCTTCATTGAGCATGCCATCAACATCATATGTGGGAATAGGATGGAAAAGGGGGCAAGTGGTAAAGCAGTGTCACTGCACATAGTCAGTGTCAAGGAAGAGGCCTGTTGCACCACTGTTAAGCAGGGCAACCACACTTTGGATCTGCTGGGTGTCTGTCATCTCAATTTCCACCTGTAGCTTCAGGGAGTTGGTAGAAGGGGTGGAAGCAACAACATAATGATGGGGGAGGTGGCATTCTCATGCAGGTCTCCAGAGGCATGGGCTAGGAGGTGCATTTCCAGCTGAGACTTTAGCTGGAGAGGGAGTTTGTATGTCTGAGGAGGGGTTTATCATTTTAGGCATAGTATCAACAATGGCAACAGATAAATTTGAATCTATGAACAGGGGGGCAAAACAATTAGTACTGGGCAATGGGGGCATACTGGTCATCTGTTGCCCTTTTAAAAATCCTCAGACTCTGTAGGAACCTCCTCCAATACATTGGCCACTTTATCAGATTGGACAGCTATAAGTGCATCTGGAGAGGGGACTCCTGTAGCATCTCAGGCTGCAAGCAGTTGGATGAGCAGCTGTTCTTGCTCTGACACTGACAGGTAGCAGACTTTTAGCCCTTGAGAACAGTAGCAGGCAAAATAACCTGCCTTCCCACAGCATCAACACAGCAGAGGAGTAGAGGACTGCTGTCAGGAAGCATCAACATCCATTGGGACTCCTTAGGGTAGGGAGTGCAAGGGGGCAGCATGAGGCATAAAGGGAGGAGCTGCACCTGGTCGTGAGGATACTAATGCAGGTGTGAAAGAGGGAGTTTGGGGGATGAACCCTCCATGAGAGAAAGAAAAGGTTGAGGGTTGTGTCCACCACAAGTTGCATTGCAGTTTCATGAGCTGCCACTGCTCACATGCCACCTTGTACCAAGTATCAACATGCTCATCATCTGGGTGCTCCTCTGCCATGCTGTCAATGCAATCCTTGAGAGAGAGGTGAAATTCATCATGGAAGGTTAGGCAGAGTTGTAGACTGCCTAGATATCCAGCCTGTTCAACTAAGGCACAAAAAGAGTCAATGTACTCATCAAGTGACCACTTTCCTTGACCATACTGAGTTTGGTCTCAAAGGGAAAGAACTGCAGTTTTGGCAGGATCAAGGGGAAAGAACTCTGCTTGGAACTCCTTCTCAAACTCCATCCAGCCAGAGAAACTCTCCACTCCTCCTGGGCATTGAAAGATATGCAATGCATAGGTTGAGGCTCAACTGGCCTTCATATAAGAGAGAACCCAGGCAATTTTCAAGGCATCTGAGGTAAAGGTTTCACTGCTCAGCTGGATATAGGTGATACAGGACTAGAGAAAATGCTCTCCAACCTTACAATCTCTATCATATACATCAGGGAGTGCAGGAAAAGGGAGTTTGGAATGGGGAGCTGAAAGGCCTAAGCCAGATGCAGACACAAACTGTTCTGCAGCAGCTGGAGCCAAAAAACCTGAGCAAGGTGCAGACACTAACTGTTCTGCATCTGCTGGGGGCATAGGAGGTATGGTAGGAGCAAGGAGGAGACGTTCCAGAAGGGCTTGGAGAGAAAGGGACACTGCTTCAGTAGTTTGATGGAGTCCAGTAAGTTCAGCCATGTGGAAAGTAAAGGAGGCTTGGGTAAGTTGAACCTGTGTTTCCAGGGACAGCAAACAACTCCAGGCATTGTCCTGGGGGCTTGAAGCATCAGAGGGAGGTGCTGAAGGGATTGGCTGGGTCATAGGAGGAGCACAAGGGGCACTAAGACACTAGTAGGGAAGAAACCTTTTGAGGGACCAAGTAGAAGCTCAGGTAATCAAAAGGGGGCTCCCAGACCAAATCTAGAAACTTGTTCTGCTGTAAGAGCAACCTCTGGAGGCTGTGGCTCAGTTGCACAACTGGCAGAGGGAGATCCAAAGTCTATTTAGCACAGTACAATGTTTACAAGTAGGACTACACACCTGGCAGAGGGAGATCCAAAGAGAACAAGTCTGAGGATCTCCAATGCCAGGGTTTGAAAAAATTACTCCAGTCACATGACCTTGCCAAACATGTACATACCTTGCCATGTGGGTTCTGCACAGAACACACATGGCAACTGATCATGTGACCAAACACATGACCAAGCCAAGTATGTGCATTGGCAGTTTCCTGACACTTCCAAGTATGTTGTCAGTATGTGCATGTCTTCATGCCCATCTGAGCCTGCCATCATTGCTAGGTATGCATAGGGGCCATTGGCCATCAATGCAGTGGGTAGTGCCTTCCCTGTAGCCCATTCTCTCCCTCTGCTTGTGCTTCCTCTTGATGCTGTAAGGTCTCTCTGGCTGCTATCAGTACCAGGGTGGGCCTTGTCAGGCACAAGGATTGATGTGATGGCTGTGCAGTAGGTGGCAGTGCCTGTGTTGGCTGGGGTCAAATAAGTGCTTGGCTATTGTCAGGGGTAGCATTGGTTGCATGGTCTGAGTTGATTGGGCTGATGTCTGGTCTGATCCTCAGGGCTACTGGTTGGCATGTGGAAAGTATGTTGTGTGCAGTGTGACAGGACTGCCACATCCATTTGTTGCTGTGGTGCTTGTTTATCCTTTTCACATCTCATGATGTAATGATGGATTGGGCACCTTGGTTGAACAGTTGATACCCACTGTTTGCATAGCCAACCAAGCAAGTCCTGACTGAACAAGGACCCAGTTTTGATTCAACCAGTTCTTCCAGCACCTTTGCCCAAGCAAGGCACCCCCAAAGTCTCAAATGATCTTTGATGACAACTGGTCCAAGCTTGTTCTGGGATAATACCTGGGTGTCTCAAAGATGGAAGTAAGTTTCTTGTGTACATCTGAGCTGCTGCTATTTTGGCTCATAGTTCTTTTGGCAGCCCACTCTCCATGAGCACACAGTGTACTCCCTCAAGGATTGTGCAGTTAGCCCTTTCTGCCAAACCATTCTGTGCATGTGCATACAGAGTGGTGACCTTTAGAACAATGCTGTGACCTGTCAGGTATGCCATCCAGAGTTTGTTCACCCATTCACAACCTGCATCCACTCTTACTTTGCAGAGTTTCCTCCTTGTCTGATGCTCTGACTCCAGGTGGTATGACTCAAAGGCCATCATGGTTGTCACCACATCTTTCCATGATAGGAAGTACCCTGACAGATGTGAAGAGCCACCATCAACTGCCACCACCATGTACATGGCCCCTCCCAGGGACATGACACTAGATGGACCCCACATTTTGATATGGACTCAGTCATTGGATGCACCTTCAGGAGTGACATCAGCATTGTAAGGTCTGGATGTGTGTTTCCCATACATGCAATCTTTGCAAATGCCTGGTATGGACAGATTGCCCTTGATCACAAGGCCATCAAGTAAGTTGTTTGCCAGCACATTACAAATGGTCTTGACACTCACATGACCAAAACGCCGATGTCACGTCTCCAAGGTAGTAGGTTTGTTTTGGGACTTTGCTGTCAGAGCACTTTGTGCCTTGGTGCCTCCAAGGGAGCTCAGTAGGTACATTCCACGATCTCCCTTTCCACACAGGATTTCTCTGCCACTGGGGTCATTGAAGCATACCTGACCTCCTCCGAAGGTGACATGAAATCCCGCCCTGTCAAACTTGTTTATGGAAATTAGGTTTGATGCAAGATCTGGGGCATGGAGTGCGTTTTTGAAGACTAATTTGGATAGCCCGTGCGTTGTTCGGCACACCTTCCTGACAGTCCCCCTCCCGACGACTCGGAACATAGCTCCTTTGGGGGCTGCGTGGCCCTCCATCAGGTCTGCTAGTTCTTCGTATTCTGAGAGCTCCTCTCAGCTAATGAAAAAGTGGTCCATCGCCCCTGAATTGGCGTATGTGGGTATCTCTGCTACTTTTGTGGTGTTTGCCCCTATTAATTTGACAACAGCTAGCTGATTCTCGTTGCTGTTGTCACCACGCAGCATCGCAGATAAGGTATATGTGACTGGCGTCTCTTCAGTTTTTCGCTCAACAGTGGCAGACGTTACTGCATTTGCTACCGGGGTGATGGTAGACAACTCGCTCGGAGCAGGTTCAGTAGTTCTAGTCCTGTTCCTAAAGTTTGGCGGGAACTGACCCTCCTTTCCTCCCCCTTTCCAGTAGCAGTTTTTGATTGCATGACCGAGTTCCATGATTCCGGAAGGGAGGCTATTAGGATAGTGCGGAACGCCGATTCATCAATCTTCGCTCCCTTTTCCACTGTCCCTTTCCATTTTTCTCTGATGTGTTTGATATGTTTCAGGAAGTCCATTCCATCGGTAAACTCTGTGGCGCGCAGGCGTTATTGGCATTTATTGCAGCAATTTCCGAGAACACTCCATAGTTATCTGTCAGGTTCGTCCATGCTTCAGCAGCCGTACCCTCGATTTCGATTCCCAGCCCAACAGGGTTTTTAGTATTGTATGTAATGAGCCCAAGTGCCCAAGCGTCTCTCTCCTCCCATTCTTCCAGAGATGGAGTCCTCGACGACCACTCGGTGGGTTTTGTGTCAGTGTTGTTTGGTCGTGAGCTCGGTTTTGTTATCGTTCCGTCCAGGTATCCGAGGGTGCCAAGCGCTCTCGCAGCAATCAAGGCTCGATTTTCGAATGTCATGTAATTTTTTCCATCGAAATGGGCCTCTTCTGGGAAGTTTGGTGGGTTTGATGAGTTTGTAGATGTCATTTTTTATTTTGTCCGTACAGAGAAGCAGAACAAAGAAAAGAAATGTTATCGATGTATGTGTGTATGTGGGGAGTCGGTTTTTGTCGGAGCAATGGCTCAACGTGGTTGCGTAGTGGGAGTGCTAACGGGGCCTATAACCCGTAGAGTAAAATACCGGTTTTAGTCCTCAGTCACAAATATAGCCGACTGCTTGTTATTATTACCTGCAGAGTAAAACACCGGTTTGAGTCTACAGGGAGATAGCAAGTTGTACGTAAATATTTAGTAAGTAATTTTTCACTCACCCTCAGTCACAAATATAGTCAACTGAGGGTGGTTTGTTTATGTGCCCGGAATATGTAGAGAAAAAAAAACAAAGTCTGGTAAACACCGTTGTGGCTGATAGCTCAACTTGGAGGTAACATCCGTATAAAGCAGCTCAGCCAGTCCAATGACGTATGTAGCGGGGGTGAAAAGTCACTCGCTCAACAATTGTTGTTAGTCATTGCTGTGTCCATAGTTGTCACACCTACATTCTTTGTCATCGTTGCATTCCTGGACATGTCAGATGTGTTCTTCAGGTGGGTCAGATGTTGATTAATCTTACATGCAGCAGGAGCCAAATCTCAGTCAGAAACCATTCTAGACCACTTTGAAAATTCCTTTATTTTGTTTGAACAGTTGTCCCTGTTGCTGATTGAATAATCATGTTGCAAGTCATCCTGGTGATGAAGCAATAAATGGTCACACATCTTTTTGGGAGATGGGAGGTATATAAAAGCATGGGTTAAGGCACAATGTGTCATTCACCTCTCTAATTCTACTTGCCCACTCAATAAACCTCTCCTTTTCTCCCTGTTTCTTCATCAATGCCTGTGCCATCTCCTACACCCAGTCTGTAGCCAAAACTTCCCCCCTAAGACAAGACATGAATGTAGTGAATGGAAGTGCCCTTCACTCCTCCTCCTTCTCCCTCACCCAAGCCCTCATTTCACTGGAGTCAATGTTATAGAGTACCCTGTCAACCTGTCTCTACACCAGAATCCCTTGTAGCCAAAGTAACATTTGGCACTATATTTGAACTTTTCAAGCTGATAGGGTTTAATCATTCCTCTTCTGATAATGGGGGCATGGGGCTAGCTGATACTTGCATGACCCTGGCAGTGTAAACAGAACTGAACATGGATGGATGTGGTGTGGAAAGATGTTGGCGCATGTATCTACACAAATACCTTTTTGAGCACATGATGAATCCTCGGCAAGTCTTATTTTCCAAAGTGTGAGGAGAACCCCTCAAAGCACACAACTGATCATCTGTATTCCCTGAGAAGCCTAAAGTTCCCGAGTTGTAGTCGCAAGTACTAACTTCTTTGATTCAAAAAAGTGTAAGCAGATGCACTGCACCTGGACCTGAATGGAACGAGTTATGATTTGAAAATTAGTTACCTTTACTTAGAACTACTCAAAAATATGTTCCTCAGTATAAGGTTTACTAAATGTCATTGCCATGAGTGTCTTCTGTAATGCAATCAGAATCTTTGTGGTGTCTTGCATTGTGAGTGAGTCTTTATCATTTTGTCAGTCCTTGTTAGCTGTTGCCAAAAGTGCAACCATGTTGTTAGCCACAGGCTTATAGCTGCTTAGACTAATGTGATCATCACCACTATATGGTTTTCAATATCATTACTGTGTTGACAAGAACCAGGCTGAAGAAAAAACTGTCCATAGTCGCAAAGAAGTCTGACTACTGTCATCATGACTCTAACAATTCAGTATAACAAGGATTGATCATAGACGTCACACAGGGTCCCACTCATCATGAAAATGAGAATTGGGTATATACCTATATAGAGTGTTTATACTTGCCACAGACAGAGCGCGATCCTGCGAGTGGGGGGATGATAGTTGTTATTGTGGTGGTGGCGGTACAACTAATGTTACATAAGTCTATCAACTCTTCTAAACTAGTTAGGATGTAGATATGAAATAGTTTTTTCCATTTCAACATCATCACAATATCTGTTCTGACCCTGACCTATAGAAAATATCATTCGTCCTCAAGACAGGAATGTTCCTTCTGGATTCTATTCGAACCTGGGTCCAGCCTGACCAAATTCTCATATCCTTCCACAAGTCATACAGTAGTCGACCTGTTTCATGTGCAACAACTGACGACCCAAGTGCTTACACCACCGTTTATGACACAGATTCTCATAACTTTCACGCCTGGATAGACGGACAGTACAAGTGGTTATACCACCGCTTATGACAGAAATTTTCATAAACCGTCATTTCGATTTTCACATTGTTTGTCTGGACACTTTGAACGCGACTTATGCAAAGTCGATTGCCATGTTGGAACCTAGACTTCCAAGCCGGTGGCTCTGATTAACGTTGACATCAACAACGCATGCGAGGATTTGAACATTGCCATTGTTCCATGGTCAAGACGTGTTCTTGCTCACTTGATTGAACAACACAAGCCTGGCGATCGTTCGTGCATTGAGTGATCATTTTCGCTATCGTCATGCAGTCGTTTGGGCCGTTGAAGCGCTTGAAGTGATATTAGAATAATCCAGGAAGTCAATATCGGCTGTGCATCATCTCGTGATGTCAAGTCGCGATGACATGAATGAAATACCAAACTAAATCGGCAGAGGCTCTCACAGATACTTGATTCACGATGAGATCTGCTCAGCACCCACGATCCGAGCTGCTCGAAAGGTTACTCATATGAAGCGCATGCAAGGTTAGATGAAATCAGGGACCTTTGATACGTGGCAGCACAGAAGACTTATTAAAAGCGGATGAACAAGAATGGCACACGAAAGCTCCAAGAGCTCCCATTCAATAACGACCTCGACTGCACGAAGTGATAATAACCATCTTGAGTAGAACTCCAACATCACACGCCAACCGACGGTCTGAGACCCGCAATGTCATACCATGGATACAACACTGCAATATTCGATGGGCCCCGCAATGTTCCGATGGAAATATCATCGTGATGAGAATCAGCGTCACTTCGAACTTGAGACGAGTGCCATCGCGTCGACTGAGACAAGATTAGAACTCGAGTGCGAAATCACGCACACACGATGGACGAGGACCCAGACCGAAAGGGGTATTATCTGTATCGTCATGTTAAAGGATGATCCTCCGAGATGAATCGGTCATATTCATCAACACTCAAAAGAGTTGTTACTTGTTCGTCCGAATATCGAACAAGATGAAGCGGTGGCGAATGCAGGATTTCCATAGCTACTGTGTAGTTGACAAGGTCACCATCTCCTCCATTCAGGCGGTGGCCATCTTGAAGTTCGAAGCTTGCACCTCGAACATGGTTCCCCACTTAACCCCGAGCAACTGAGAGAATGGAGGAGGCCGATCTCAGCTGAAGCTGTCTGTCATGGCTAGCTACGTAAGCGAAGAAAAGCAGAGCGCGGACGCCACCCAGACGTACACGAGGCTCACTTGTGTGTGGCCGATTCTGGTAATATAAAGGAACGACAAGCGTAAGGAACGGAGATTAACGATATGAAGGCTATGTATGCGTGGGCGCTGAAATGATGGAGGAACGGGAGAACATACGACGATTCGGTGACTTGGCCGTTTGATCATGATCGTGAACCCTGTCTCGGCCAGGGTTGGATGCAAAGTCGAATCTGAGCTGTTTTTGTATTCTTTTTGATATCAATCAAGGTCTGCCTAGAGACGTGTGGCAAATGAAGACCTTGTTCTTTTCTGGCAACATGGTGGCCATAGGATTAGGACATGAAGAAGATCGCAATGAGAAATATGGCATGGTTGATGAAGCGAGACTGACATCATTTTGGAATGAAGAGGGTTGGAAGGAGTTCTCGCCAGAAGCCATAAGTGATGGAGGAATAACATATCTCAAGGACACTTGTGCGTTATTTACATTGATCGTCTGACACCCACATTGAAGATAGTCAATCTGGTGCGGAGCATTCACCACCGGCCGCGACGTCAATTGGTTGTCAAGTATACACGAGCGTCTAATTCGGTTTCTAGGCAAACGAGCGTCAAAATGAAGAAAGTCGGGAGATATCGTTTGTGGAACAAGGTGAATCTGGAGAGGACGGGACGAAGGCTGACAAAGGTCAATTCACGAACTTGGCTTGATCCAAAAGGAAAGAGCGGACACTTGGTCGGTAGACATTTGACAGTGGGTATTTTTTCGTCGGAGAAGGCCCTCGCCGAGCAAATCTGCCGAAGGAAACTCTGTGTATATCCGGTTGATCCAGAAACGATGATGTGTGAGGAATTTTCAGGAGGTCTCCAGTTTATATGAATCATTATGCATAATGAATAGATACAAGTACCATTTGACAAGACAGATGACTTGAACACGCCTTCGACTTGTCTCGAGGACAGATACAAAGTTCAACCACGGCATAATCCTGGTCACCATCATCGACCGCCAAGCGACCACGAGGATCGAAGGTCTATAAGGAACAAGAAGATTAGTCGGGAATAAACAAAGTTCCAAATTAAGCCACAAAGGAATGGACGAAAAGAGACATGAGTTCGACGACCAGGACCCCAGACCTAGAGGCTGATATGACGGAGGAGCAAGCAATCTGTTGTGCTCACAGCGTCAACAGATGTCGGTGTTGGTTGTCGAGATATCGCGAGACAAGAAGACGCTCTTCTTGAGAACAAACGGGTATGATGAAAGATGCGGTGCGGGTGCATGCATGGTTGTAAGGGAGAATCTAAGGACATGGTATCAGGGGGTCACATGAGAGAGCCAACCCTGATCAAGGTCTGATGGCAGTCAACATATAAGTAATCCTGGAACAATAAGCAGTCCTCGTCCTTTCGCTATCCTTTTGTCCTCCTGCTTTGGAAACTCGGGTCAGTTGACACCCCTCCGCCGCTTTCATTCCAAACAGGATATTATACCTCATGCCAGCTATACGTCTATCAAAGCGGAGACGCTCATCGTTAGCTACGTGTGAGTACAACCAGATAGTTGGTATGAAGGGAGATCAACGATTGTACTTACATTGCGAATGAAGCTTTCACTCCTGCTAAAGCCGGGATATACGGAATTTCACCGCGACCTGTAACTTTTGCGCCCAACGTAACGCCAGTGACTTTCGTAGAGGAGGAGGAATTGACGTCCCCGTCATCTCCTGAGCCCGCTTCGCCTACATCCGCTTTATTCCCTCCTTCTGAAACCCCTGCACCACCACCCGCTCGTAGACGGGCGCCTCCAGGTAAACGACGGTCGATGGGGTATATCCCACGACCACCAAATGCCTTCATGCTTTTCCGCGCCGACTTTGTTCGTCAAAAACACGTCCCGGGGACGATTGAGACGAACCATGGCTCGCTATCGAAAATAATAGGTCAGTTGTTCGTCGTCTCTACATGATGGACGTATTGATTGATCTTATAATTGCTTAGGTAATTGCTGGCGCGCTCTTCCTTTGGAAGAGAAGAAAGTATGGGAAGTCAAGGCAAAACATGCTAAGGCAGAGCACAAGGCAAGGTATCCTGACTATCGCTTCCGTCCCGTGCACAACAAAAACAAGGAAAAGAAGAAGGACAAAATGCTGACGACGCCTGAGGATGAGCGTCGATGCGAAGAAGTCGCTCAGCTTCTTCTCGAGGGTAAAAAGGGCGACGAACTCGCGGCTGCTGTCCGTAAACTTGACCTCATGCGCACGCAAACCCCCCCTGTAGCGCCAGTTTTCGCCCAGCGTCGTCCGTCGTCTGTTCCCTTGCCTAACGACTACTATCCCCATTTCAATCACGGTGCCAATGTTCCTAATATTCCGTTCATGACTATTTCGCGACCAGGCTCTCCGGTGCAACGCATGATGCTTGGCAACCGTCGTGCATCGAGTGCTCGCCCGGTTCTGTTCCACCGCTCATGGACATTACCTGCGGATTCTATGGGTCAATTCCAGCGAGACGACTCACCATTACCAGATGTTGATCCATCGCTCTTCAATCCCAGCTTCTTTGGTGAAAACTCTAGCTTCTTCTCATCATTTGACGACCAACATTTCATGAATGCTCTCCCCTCACATCACGATCAAAATTCATTCGGATCACTAGACTCAATCTCACCACACGACATTCCCTCCGACCTCAGCCAACACCAAATATACGCGAACCACTCACCCGCACTCGATGGACTCTCTTGGCTCGATCCGCAGCTCCGCCCCGAGTCTCACCCCTCAACAGCCTACTCAGGTTCCCCAGCATCTTCGGACGCCGTTCTTCCTGTCCCCGCCGCAGCCCCAGTGGTGCACGCTCCCCAACCACAGTCGGCCGCACCGACCGTGACGGCGTTCGAGGACCTCGATATTTGGAAAGAGTGCGATACCGGATCGTTCACGAGCGGCCCGATACAGCACCAGCAGCTCACAGTTGACGCCGGGCTCGGGTTGGACTTTGATCCGACGCGTCCACACGAGGTTGAGCTCTCTTTGACAGGTGTGGGATTTGATGATCCAGCTATGGAGTTGGGCTGCGTATCGCAGGAGCAAGGGCTCGATAGCTTGTTCCAGCCGAGCATGTTCGATGAGAGCTTTGCTGCCAGTGCTTGTGGCTATCATGCTGATGTGACTTACGCTGTGTGAGCATAGATTATGTTTCTTGCTTTTCCTTTCCTTCTTCGTTACGACACTAGGACAACTTGAACCGTCTTGTGTACCCTAGGTATCTTCTTTCTCCTTTTACGATCCTTCCTCTCCTCTACAATATTCTACCCCTGACCGTGCCTCTTTAATGTGTTCCGTATTTTGCCTCCAACCACTGTAGCCATATACCGATCTCCTGTTGTAGCCTTCGTTAAATACCTCCTCACATTCATCTTGTCTCTATTGATATCAACTGCTGTATTTTTATATCTCTTCTGTCCTGGGCAATAAGATGTGGCATGGGGTGGGTCAAGATTCAATCACGGTTATTGACTGTTGAAAGGTCTAACTACTCCGTCCTGTGCTCGATGAGTACGATAGACTCAGACTCCGGTACTTGCGCAGATGAATTACATGAGCATTGTACATGTGGTTGCCCACTCAACCATAGTTCGTTCTCTCGATTAATTACTGTACAGTGTATTTATTCCATCTCTCCAGGCCCGTCTAGTATCCATCGTCGACGAAGAGCACTTTGTACTTTCGTTGATCGCGCGATTTTAGGATTACTTGTAGCTGATAATAGGAGGAGGGGACGGACGATCTGTCTTACTCGATCCCATCGAGAACCTTTTGGATTTCATTTTTGGGGGTTGTACCGGGCTATCCGCTGATAAAATGAAATTGATTATCCATATTCTAGCCAGATAATGAGAAAATCCTCTTGAAAATTTTATTCAATTCTCTCCAATGAACAAGTAGAGACATTACAAGAGATTTATCTCAAACGTCCTCTGTAGATTTAGATGAAAATTTCACTCGATAACTGTATCTACAATCTCGATACAATCAGCATCATGCCGTCGTTCTGCCGCTCTAGCACATGTATCGAAATTTTACACCACGATGAGCAAATTTAGTTGTATCATCAGACCAATGAGAGTATGTGACAATGGAAAAACATTTATCGAAAACTCGAAGAACCAAACTTATCATGATGTTTGGAGTGCTTGAATTATAATAATACCTTCTGATAAACCCACATGGCAGAAGTTTCTTGGAAAAATTCTCCCAATATGAAGACAGATTGAATGTTACAAATTATTTCCCTTTGATTTGACATACAGTGTAATGACGCTCGTTGGGACACCACTTTGTAATCTTTGAATAATTGATTCCTCGCAACATTAAAATTTGTTGAGGGAGACGCGCAGGGTCGCGTCGATGCCTAAAAGTCTAAATATTTCCTTTTTCATTTTCACTTACCTTTTTCGAACATCGCCACTTGCTAGCCTCGTGTTCTCACGCGAGCGTGTTTACTATTCTTTGCCAAACCTTATTTTTGTTCACCTTAGGATCGGATACACAAAATCTGCCACCCTCAGTCACCTTACATCTATGTGGAGTGACTGAGGGTGAGCCAGACTTACTATATTTTTTGGATTACTTTTACTTACTGTTACCTGTAGTCTCACATTGTGTTGTACTCTACAGGTTAATATCAGTCATCTTACATTTACGTGGAGTGACTGAGGTCTCACATTGTGTTTTACTCTACAACATTTTTCAAACATATCTGAGTTATACTAGATAATAAGGTATCAGATAGACATACTACACGGTTAATCACATGGAATGGATATGACAATGACTTCTAACAGCCTGACAAAAACCAAGGTCAAAAGTGTCACATTGACAATCATTGGGACAGCCGTAACATACCATTTATGGTTGCAGCAACTCGGCACGCAACGCAACGTGTTTGATGTCATGCTCAGACGACTATCCGAGACAATCCCCCATCTGTAGAGTGCAATTCTCCGCATATTTCTGCTTCTTTTGTGCGCATTAGATATAACATATAGACAAAGATTTCCTGACACTTTTTACACCCAGAACCTTGCTTACAATGAGTATCGAGCATGATCAAAATTTGTCAGAAGCTTGAAATGACCCATTTTCGATACATTTCCTTTCATATCTCAAGCTCCTCACGATAAATCTCCTTCCTGATCAAGACACAACTAGAGTACATGTTATGCAATAAGCTTTTAAAATTTTGAGCCAATCTGACATGATTTGTGCTTTACTGGTCAATCTGTCCCCAGGACGTGCTTGTCCCAAGCAGCGTCATTACACTGTATTGTCAATTTTACAGGAGGTGGGGATAGTTATAATATCTGTATTAATAATGTTTACATGATAATTGATTATATCTGTGGGACGGGGGAGATAGCGGAGACGTTCATTGATCGAAGGTCGTCCGTGGACTCCCAATGCTCGGGCGCATAGGCTCTTCTTCTTGAGATTCCGAGCCTCATCGTGACACTCTAATTCTTGATCGATTATTAGCGGTGTCGAATGTATCTGATATGCAATCTGGCATGTTTTGTTAACAATAAGAAGCTATAACGGCTGTAACTCTGTCATGGGTCTACTTATCTCTAGTCCATCTCCTTAGGCTTACCACTAACCGATAGCCGACCTCAGTTGTGAAAGGATTGGAAAACTTAACAGTACTATTTACCTCAAATCATGCTACAATTTTCACCGAATTTTTGGAAGATGCGCTTGAGTTTGCAAAGAGGGCTGCTCTTGTCAGTAGACCAACCTCCTGGGCGGCCCCTGCACGCAACGTAGTACTACAACATCGCCCAGTGATAGTTCGCAGGTTGATATGTTGGTGCAAGTCTGCTCTCCGTTTCGCAGTAGTTGGGCCTACCAGAAGACTGCATGTCTCACTCTGTTCGTGTTTGACGAGTCCGTGCGGCGATTGATAAGGTCACTAGTCAACCGGTCACCTAGCACTGCTCGAATCTCCGCGCAGCTTCTGATGATAAACCAGGTTCTTCGAATCCCCACCATCTCAATCGCCGTTTCCAATGTCCCGGACTGGTTATTCCTCCAGTATTGCCTTCGAAGTCGCACCTGTCTAACATCCTACATCGATATCCGAGTCACGCTATCCTAGAATCGCTCGAAGAGGGAACAAAGTATGGTCATGTCTGTCTCTGCTAGCACCCGAAAAGCAGCCACAAATCTAGTATCCGATGTTTCACAGTCCAGAATCCAGCTCCAGGCTTCAAGTTCCTCCTTTCAGTAAGTACTTTCGAAATGGAAAAAGCCTGTCGGCGGCGTATAGCGGGCGTGGTTACGTCTTTGAGTGTCATCCTCGCGATGCGTCGTATACCCGAGGCCTCATTTAAGATCGAAGGACTAGATCTTCGCGATACAGCATTACCTATGCGCAGATCTCCTCAGGAGAAAAGTACTACGGAGACGTTAACCTATACGCACCAATAGGCACTAATGTGGCCTGCGATCGGCGTTGACCCTTCAAGCAAACTTGCACATCGGCGCATAGTGTGCACTCCTGGCTGCAGGCACAGAAGTAGGGCTACATCTGGAAAGTTTGTGTCCCGTGGGTCACACCCGTACATGAACCGGAGGCGGCAAGGAGCAAACCGAGCTAGGTCATGCTATGGATTTCACCCAATAAGGCGACGGACCAGCTGATCGACCTGATCTGGAAGCGGAAGGCGGTGGCTTCGTCTGGTCAGAATGCTTGGCTGCAACTACGTGGTACGAGACGAACGGAGATGCTGTCCAGGGTTCTCAATGGCCGTGATGAGGTACTATCCGATGGACCTCTGGCGTCGTGTACGAATGAAGAACGCAAATCTCAATTGCCATTTCACTTCAATGAACCTGCTGTTCGTCAATTGTGTAGGTCATGGCTAAATCATACATGAACTCATCCTTGGTATATGGATTATACAAGGTTACTGTTCGTCAACTGTACAGGATCATACATCGATTGCCCTGGTATGTGGATGATAACAGCTTTGGGTCATACCCCCTCGAATCTGATATGCTCCAGGGCGGATAATTCTGTTTGTGAACCCCCGGCAAGCTATGAACCCCATCATTTCTGCATGATAAGTACTTTATGCACTCTTTCCGCGAAAGTTCTGAATCTGGCGGATAGTGATATGCAAATTTTGGACGATTTTTGGACGGACGACGGAGGCAGGTAATATTTCAAATGTTTAAGCGTTGCTAGTACTAGTCTCTGACGTCTGTCCCCCTTGACGAAAAAGTGGGCTAGTAGTAAATTCTGCTTCGTCCGAGGGGATCAGGAGATTACCGTGCCTACTCGAGCCATGCAACTCCCATTTCCTATCGGGTGTCATAGGCAAGTAAAATGTGTTCGATTCCGGCGTCTAGGTTCGGACAGCGCTTGTCGTTGACAACAACCGCGGAGCGAAACGTCTGAAGATTGTGTCTCGTCACCCCGCGAACCACTTCACGGCGACTAAATCCTCTGACGTATAGCTGACCGTTTGTCTGGGTGCGATGTGACAAAAATCGGACGAATCACACACGATTTTCTCGACAAAAGCACTGTAGGCTGATACTCAAGAATCTTCGTTAGTTACCTGTGACTCTAGGCACCGTAAATGGGCAAACATTTACACAGGCACATAAAAGAATCCAACATCTAATACACTTTCTGATACACTTTTTGGCATTCGATAAATCCTCTTTTTGCCTGAGATTCAAGCTTGAGCGAAGATATGCAGCTTGAGACCTGCTGGTGTGGATGGCACTCATGTCATTGGGGCTAAACTCTGAATAACTCCCTTTTCGGTCAGTAATCCCCCTTTTTCTTTAGTTTGACTGAGCTGAATCCTTTTTGGGTATTGCTGCTGCGCTGTAGTAATTGGCGGACGTTGTCATGCGCCGCCGGGAATTCCAATCTACGATTGTAACTCAGCCACGTGAGGGGGAACCCGTTATCGAACCACTACATTCCGCCTTGAGTTTGTTTATAGAACGTCATGCATCATGCATCATGCACCATGGCGCACCTGGTGAAAATCCAGCGTTGCGACGGTGCTATGGAAGATCATACTTATAACGGAAAGTGATCTACACCCATCTTGCGTCCATGAGACTCATCCGATGACAATCTTTTGGAACTAAGACAATTCGATAAGTTAGTTTCGTCTGAAATTGATGCTTTATGGGTTTATGCTGGTTCAAGTCGTGACGGGTGTATCAGGGAGTATCAGATCACTCAGTTTTGCTTCCGTCTCTAAGGGGATAGAACACTATAGATGTTTATGCCAGGCCTTCGTGATAGGCACACAATCTGCCGGAGGAACCATTATAGTTATGTTCCTTTTACTATATAACATGATCATTTAGTGAACTTAACATTAACCACTTACGATGCGCCCCACTCCTCCTCTCTGTGTCCTTGCTTCGGTCCTCCTTGCCGTCCATGCGGTCCCCATAGTGAGTGGTTTACCTGCATCATTCTTCTCTATCTCCAACGATAGATATTCCAGGATGTAGTAGACAGAGTATGTGAACCTATGTCACAGTGTACCGTCCTCAAGTGTTCTCACTCTTTTTTTTTTGTCTTATAGGATTTCGCGCAGGTTGGCACGCCTACTTGGAAACGGGTGTGAATTGATGCTATTTCCTTGTTTCCTCTCTTTACATGTCCTCTTCTGTTTAGGACTTCTGGAAGTCGACCCCCGTCTCTGAGAACAAACGTGCTGAAGTTGGAACGCCTGTATGGAAACGGGTATGTTTAGGCTTGTTCAATCTTGCTTCCGCTCCCTTCACGTGACCTCTTCGTTCAGAACTCGATCTCTCATTCCTTCTTTGTTGAAGACAAATTCGTTGAATGCGAAACTAAATGGAAACGTGTACGCAATAGCCTCCCCCTCACTATGTATCTTCCTCATCATATATGTCTTCGTCCAGAGTATTAATGATGCTGTCCCTCCTATTGAACCTGGAACGCCGGCATGGAAACGTACTGCTGAAGCCGGTGCACCTGGCTGGAAGCGCGCTGATCAGGGTGCCCCCGGATGGAAGCGTGCATCCAATGGTGTGCCTGGGTGGTAAGGTGGCTTCCCGCGCCTTCTTTGGAAGCTGGAGCAGCAAAGCTGTTGTCCACAGTTGTGGTACTCGATAAAGTCCACAGTTGGAATGCGATTACATGCGCACCGTCATTTGCTCCTTGTCCTCCTAAATCAAGTCCAAAATTATTTGTTACATATATGTGTTGTGTTTACGTTGGCCGTCTTTATCTTGTAGTGCTGATTGATTCTTACAGATATATACAAGCAGAAGTAGGACAAGTTTGTAGCGGAGGACTAATGTCAGTAGGATCATGACCATTATGTCGTGATCATGTTCCAATGAAATATAATGTGAAGCTCATTAAATTTGGGATGAGAGATATGACACGAGGTGTGTAAGTGGTGTAAGTGGCGATGATCTTCGTATTATATAGCACTGTTTATTTTCTGGCGAACTCGGCATAAGGTCCGTACACATCGTTCGATAGGGGATGGAATACTTCCCTATACCGGGGCCCAGAACCATGGAAACTTCGTAGCGCATGTCAACAGAGTGACCTCCCGTATGTTTGCCGTGGTGAGCAAATCATCCGTAGTGATGGTGGCTGCATGTCAACAAGGCATCTTCTTTGCCCATTGAAGCCACCGCGAATGAAACGATACGAAAGGTACCAGGCACATGACTTAATAAACCTTGCATGGCTCGGAAAGAGTTAATACTGGAAAGGTCTATGTAACTGTAATGACCGATGCCGAACTTGAGCAATCTGCCTCAACTACTACCGAACGTCTAAACGTCATCTAATTATCGATTATCTTCTCAGCTCCGCACAGTAGTACAGCCGTAAGGTATGTAGCGTGGGCGAGAAATGAATATGTGCTGTTAGGAAGAATTTATTTATGGTTGGCGCCAAATCTGGGGTAGTTGCAGTGCCCCGGTCAGTCTCAAGGATTTATCTAGTATCGATATGAAAAAATCTTGGCGCGTATTTCACAGATAACCTAGAGATTGTGTGTGCTGAAACTGTATCCGGAGGGAAGGAGGGCGGTATGAGGCCTGAGCCTCATTCGTCTCCCTCTTATTTTTTCGTTATGGTTCCGGGTGTCTAAACGGACCCAATTTTGATATCTCAGACTGCTGTTACCTGGCTTGCCCAATGAACACACAACATACATTTACTCTCCTCAGTTGATTTAAGGAGATTGAGGCAGCTAAACAGCTGTCTGGGACATTGAGGCATGACGTCCAAAGCAGTAGCCATCTAAATAGACCTCTTTATATGAGCCCTTTGTCTGTGCACAATGATTGACAACTTTCAAGTGTGTCAAGTCAAGAGAACCTGTTGGGGGGACCTGCGCTGGCGGTCAGAGATCATCCATTGTTATGTTAGAGATCGGACTTCTATCGCAGATATTGTATCTATACAATATAATATCAGTAAGATGCCTCAGTCTCGTATAAGTGACTATATTGATGACTGTACCTATACAATATAATATCAGTAAGATGCTATTATAATGTAGTCAGTCGTTGTCGTTATAGTGTAAGTATGATGTGCTCACCCTCAGTCTCGTATAAGTGACTGAGGGTGTGTTTGTATGTAGTCCGTATATATATGTATTTTATTCCATTGTTCGAGTATGAAAGAGATGGTGGCCGGATGTGAAGGGTACAGTGCCTGGACCCGTTACGATGTGAAGGGTGGTGCCTGGCAGTGTTTGTTTTGGTGACGTCACTCCATTCCAACACTCCTCCTCACCACAACAACACTCCTCCTCACATGGGATCGTGGCGTCACTGGAGTCCAAGGCGTGGGCGAAGGTGCAGGAAAGAGGGGGCAGCGAGGGCTTTAGTGAATATATCAGCAATGTTCTCTTTCGATGGGACTCGTAGTAGTACTAGTTCGTTTGATTGCGCGCATTTGCGTAAGAAGTGGTATTTGATGTCGACATGTTTGACTCGTGCATGCAGGAGGGGGTCTTCAGATAATGCGATTGCCGAATCATTATCGCAGTACATCGGGGTGGGTCAAGACGAGACGTCGTGTCCAATGTCCTTGAGGAGTGCGCGCAGCCAGATACACTCCTGTGCACATTCAAAAGCTGCCATGTATTCAGCTTCACAAGATGATGCAGCAACCGTACGCTGTTTCCTGACAGCCCACGATACGGCCCCAGTACCAAGGCTCCAAGTGTATCCGCCTACACTCCGTCTAGTATCGGGGCAACTGGCCCAGTCCAAATCAGTGAAGCCGGTGAGCTCGATATTGTCCTGGAGTCCGCCAAGGTGGAGCTGGAGGTTTTGAGTCCCTTTCAGATATCTGACTAGGCGTATGGCCGCGTTCCAGTGTGGGGTGCCATATGAATCAAGATATTGAGTCAATTGCTGCACTCTGAAGGCTATGTCTGGGCGCATTGAAATCGCGATGTAGAGGAGGCACCCTACTAATTGTCGGTATGGGGTGCGCTCAAGGGCGCGCTGTTCCTCTTGTGGCAGGCTTTTCCGGTTGATTCGCCTGAGTTTCGAATTTGGGTCCATTGGTAGGGACAGAGGAGTCGCGTCTTTCTGGCCAAACTGGCCGATGACTTTGTCAATGAGCGCAGTCTGGGATAGCTTTACTAGTCGACATGAGTGGTCCCATTCCACTGCTATTCCCACAACGAATCGAGGTAAGCCCAAATCTGAAATCGTCCACACCTTGCGCATCTGGTCCTTGAAGCGATCATTCTCGCTTTTGCTGCTAGCGATCGAAAGGAAATCATCTACATGCAGTGCTGTAATGATTGTGCCCTGGTCAGTGACTCTGTAAAAGATGCAGGACTCGCATGCTAATCGCTTGAACCCCCATGCTATCATATTGGCATTCACCGTCTCGTTCCAGATTCTCCCGGCCTGCTTCATGCCGTATAGGCCACGCACCAGCATCCACACCCAATCCTCCTTCCCTTCTTCCTCGAAGCCTTCAGGTTGTTTCATGAACTGTACTTCATCATCAGGCAGAACTCCGTGGAGAAAAGCGGTTTTGACATCGATTTGGGTGGCGTCCCATCCTTTTGTGGCTGCGAGGTGAAGAAGAATGTGCCATGATTCCTTGCGCGCGGTTGGTGAGGTTGTCTTATTGTAGTCGCGTCCTTGAATCTGTTCATATCCTCGGAATACCAGCCTCACCTTGAATCTGATTGCCTGGCCATGTTCATTGCGTTTGATCTTGAAAATGGGTCTTCCCGTCCTCACCTTCTGTCCAGCTGGGACTGCTGTACAAGGTACTAGTTTATATACGCCCATCTTGCGCAGAGATTCAAGTTCCTCGCGATATGCTGCTTCCCATCTGTCTGAGTCGCCGGATAGTTTGGCTTCCGTCCATGTTCTGGGTTCATCGCCGATGTCGATCGTTGTAGGGCCATATTGTGGGTCCTCAGTCGAGGCAAGTAGGTACTCCAAGTCCTCGGAGGATGCAATGTTGATGAGATCAGGCAGGTCCAAGCCCTGATCGGCCATCTCCGAATTCTGGGTACTTGCTTCTTGTCGTCGAGCTCGCACCCTTTCTCGAGCCTCAATGGACTCCTGTACAGCTCTCTGTACACGGGACACTGGTGGATTGTTGGGAGCTGCTCTTTCTGTGGGGATGGGAATACGGTTGGATCGTTGGAGTTGTGGAATTGGTGGTACTGTGACATCATCTGGATTGGGCAAGTCCTCTGGAACGTCCTGAACCAATTGTTGAGCTTTTACAGGATGGGCAGGGTAGTCATCTTCGAGAATGACAGGTCCAGGGTCAGCAGGTTGAGATACTGCTTGTTGATCGGAGGAAGGTTCCTCATCGATGGGTGCTTGGGCATGTGAGCTCTCACAAAACTTAACATGGTAGGTCTCATAAATTCTTCCGGTCTTCTTTTCATAGCACCTATAGGCCTTTGAGTTTCTGGCATATCCGATCAGGATGCATTCGACTGAGCGTGCATAGATTTTTGGATTGTGCTCAGCTAGTATCAGGACAAAGGCTTTACAGCCGATTTCCCGCATGTATGAGTAGTTTGGACGGCGACCTGTCCACGCCTCATGGGGGGTGATGCCTTTGAGGGACTTGGTGAGTGTGCGCTTATGGAGGTGCGAGGCCGTTAAATAGAATTCATCCCAAAGGTTTGGTGGACACCCTGATGCTAGGCGCATTGCCCGAGCCTTGCCCATGAGCGTACGGTGCATTCGTTCAACGCGCCCTATATGGGCAGAGGTGTATGCTGCACCAAACTGCTGTTCAGTCCCCTGCGACATAAGCCATATTTCCATCTTATGACTTTCGAGTTCGCCATCGTGCCCTGTCTTATACGTGCCGAGTTTCCCTTGGATCTCATTTTCTCTGGCCATCTGCCAAGCTTTGAGGTGAGTGAATGCTTCTCCTTTATGACGCAGAAGTATCGACCAATGCTCGCTGGTGTAGTCGTCAACCAGATTCATTATATATCTATAACCATTTCGAGACACTACTGCCTGTGGTCCAGTCAAATCTACCCATACGATTTCCAGCTTTTGTGTTGCCCTCCGCCCCTCCTCCCGTATCTTGGGCACAGCGTTACGAGTCTGTTTACCAAGAATGCATGAGTCGCATTTGGGAGTTTTGGAGCTAAAGATAGAGGGCATACCTGGGACGAGACCAGATTTTGCCATATCTATGACCGTTTGGTAGTTGGCATGTCCGAGACGACGATGCCAAGTTTCCAGATCGGTGGCATGCTGGGTTGTGTATGCATGGTGTTCGGTTAGGGCAGAGCTGAGGTTTAGAGAGTAAAGCCGTTGATTGCAGATGAGTGGACCTTGTGCTATGAGTGCTCGAGTGGATCTTTGAATGAGCTTGACAGATGTATCATCGAACATCGAATCAAGGCCGGATCTAGCAAGAGAGCTGACTGATACAAGTCGTACGTTTGCATTCGGGATGTATAAGGCATCCTCCAGGACAATACTTGTGTCCTTTGTAACATGCAGGCGAATATTGCCTATGCCAATCGCTGCGACGGAGGACCCTCCAAGACCTTTGACAATCCTGGGCTGGATGGGGCGTAGGGTAAGGAAATCATCGTGGTGAGGGGATATATGAACCGTGGCTCCTGAGTTGACTAGAAATGGGGTCGTTGGGGAAGTGAGTGGTGCGCGCGCTGGCCATGTTGATGGCTTAACATCTGCAGACAATACTTGGTTGCTGACTTGCATCGAGTTCCTGCTCCAGTCAATGGTTGCCCTTGCCTCCTCCATGGCGGTAAATCTGGCATGCTCCCAATACTCTGTGGAATGGTCAAGTGGTGGGGACACTGTAGCCGGTAAGGGGGTCAGGCTGGCGATTGCTGCGGTTTCAGGTGGGGTGGGGAGCTGGCCAAGGTTTGCTTGGTCTACATACCACAGCTTTCCGTCGATCCCAGTGATGGCAACATATGACTTTGCAGAGACATTGTTGCTTGGAGATTCCTTATTCTTGGAGGCCTTCTGAGCAGCCTGTGCATCAGCAATAGACTTCCCAGCCATCCCACCACCCTTTTGGACGCAGAACGGTTTGGTATGTCCCCAGCATGGCCATCCACGCGAATTGCAATTTTCGCAGCCGGCTGCGCCTGGACCGTGATTGTGTCCTGGCAGATCTGTGCTACAAGACTTGGCTCCTCCTTTCGTGTTGAGGGCTGTGGTGTGGGCAGTGCTGGCTTTGGAATTAATGATATTCTGTGCGTTCTCCATCAGGAGACAAATATCAGTCGGCTGGCAAGGGGAAGCAGTTGTGCACCTGCTGAGGAGGGAGGACACCAAATTTTGGAGCGCCTCAAATGACGGATCGTTCAGGCTGTTCAGCAAGGCGATGCAAGTGAAGAGGTTAGCATCGATCGTGCCAATATCAAAAGCTTGCCTGACTATGTCAGTGATTCGCCCAGCAGTGACAGGCAGAGGCTCGGATGTGGAACAATAGGTGGATAGAGCCTCCTGGAGAAGAGCCACCTGTTTGATGGGCCCTTCCCTCTGAGCGCGACGTTTCAGGTCTTCAAAGCAGAGGTATGCGCCACTGTCAGTGATGAGGTCCCGGTGCTCAACGTCATCTAAGGCAGTCTTCATAAACGTGATTGCCATGCGGTCATTCATGGCCCAGTTCGCATTAGCTCGGGGTTCAGTAGAGGCGTCAGGGCATTGGATGATGGGAGTGAAGACATGTGTGTATATGCCGTTGAGTATGAGAGCGTCTTTCAGCTTCTCGGTCCACTGGGTGAAATTACCATCTGTGCGGTTGAATTTCGTTCCATCCCATCTGTGTCGGATGATGCGTTCAGGCACTGATGGGTTTGTGGAGTCACTGGGTAGGATGGCAGGGAGGGAGGTTGGAAACATGGCAGATTTGAAAGACTAGCCGATGGACAGAATATCCAGAGAGACAGAGTACGCGATGCGACGCGTGGAGAAATGAGAGGAGACTGAGAGGTCCAAATAGAAGATGCTCGACACTGTTCCAGAGAGTTGTTGTGCAACTAATAGCCCATAACCTGTTAGAGATCGGACTTCTATCGCAGATATTGTATCTATACAATATAATATCAGTAAGATGCCTCAGTCTCGTATAAGTGACTATATTGATGACTGTACCTATACAATATAATATCAGTAAGATGCTATTATAATGTAGTCAGTCGTTGTCGTTATAGTGTAAGTATGATGTGCTCACCCTCAGTCTCGTATAAGTGACTGAGGGTGTGTTTGTATGTAGTCCATATATATATGTATTTTATTCCATTGTTCGAGTATGAAAGAGATGGTGGCCGGATGTGAAGGGTACAGTGCCTGGACCCATTACGATGTGAAGGGTGGTGCCTGGCAGTGTTTGTTTTGGTGACGTCACTCCATTCCAACATGTTACGCTGTCTCTCTTTGGTGAGAAACGACAAAAAAGTCAATAAACACTGCTGGCACTGGCACCTGTTTCCATTGGGGAAATGGAAAAAGAAACCTGTCATACCACTTTTTTTTTACAGATTTTTCCTTTGGAAAAAGGCTTTTTCCACTGTTTAGAACCTTTGTCCATTGGAAATAAACTGTTTGGAAATGGTATAACAGGTTTCTTGTTCAGTATTTCTTTGGGGAACACTATTTGCTGCCAGCGGTGAAAGTACTTCCCCTCAATAGACCCAAACAAAGAACACTGAAAACTGTAGGCAAAGGGGTACTTGCCTAGAAAAAACAAACAAGCACACCAATGATCCTAGAACACACATTTGTAAAATTATGCCTAAACAAAAGCAGTATGATAAAAGAAACCTTGAGGAAAAGACACATCATTGATTGAGAGAATTGATCTTGCAGACAGCCGAACTCTGTTGGAATGCTACTCACAACATGTAAGGCACCATCACCCTTGAGTCTTTTTTTTCTTCTTCCTCATTGTTTCTTCATTACTGTCATTGTTTTTCCCCTTCCTTTATTCATTATGCTCATTATCTTGTCCCTTGGCCTAATCCTGCATGGTCACTATTTATATATGCACAACTATGTATCTTACTGCATCCTCAATCAATTATACCTTGAACTGGGGGTGAGTACATAACTGTACATATCCTTGATTGGACCCACATAACAGACATAGTTTTGTAGATTTATTCTTACCAATCTGTCAGGTACAGTATACTAGTCAATTCTACCTTGAACTGAGGATTTATTCTTACCAATCTGTCAGATCTGTCAAATATACAAAGTTATCATTATAATGAGTTATGGCTTCTGCTGTGTACCTCTGAACTGATGATGCTGAGAATATCCCCTGACTCTACATTTCCTGCTCTTCACACATATCACACTTGCAGGCCCTTGCTTTGTTTGTGATCAATCAAATCAATGGCATGTGTGGTATTCACATGCTCTCTCTTTAAGAAAAAAGATTGCTTGTTATTCCCTCTTCCTCACCCTACATTAGATGATAGGATCCATTCCTCTTGGTACTGTGAACCTGGCCACTGACATGGCCTACCCTTGTATACAGTGGCTCAAAAAACTGTCCCAATGTTTTATACTTTTTAAAAGATGACATTGGCATGAAAGATTGGAAGTATTCAAAATTTTAGTTAAATCATGTAAAATACTATGGCATTGCAGCTACACATCTTAGCTTATGTAATTAAAATCAAAACTGATGGAGTAATGGCCATTTTAAAATATTCACTCATTGGGACAGTTTTTTGAGCATCTTCAACCTTTGCAGATTCATCCCTATTTTAGTCAGAAATAAAGAGTAAGTTGCATGTGGGAATATCAACAGAGTCATGTGACCATGTTTGGGCATATTTGGGAGTGGTTGAAGTTGGTTGAACCACATCTTGACCTTCAACCACCATCATGAAAGCTACTTCTCTTGCACAATGCTCTACTGTTGCTTCTCTCCTTGCTCAAGAGTATTCTCTGCATCAGATTGAGGCTAAAACTGGTCTAGGGAAGTCTAATATTGGGAGGATCAGTAGAAAATTGGAGGTGGACAAGGAAAACCATCCTGGAGGCCATCCAGCTAAGCTTACTCCACATGATAAACAGGGTATTGTTTGACAAATCTCAACTGGGAGACCTTGATACAGCTGTTCAGGCCACCAATTTTATCAATAACATCATTTGTATATTCACCCCCAATTCCAAGCCTGGATGACTCATCTTTGCACCAGATGACTATAGAGCCCACTGCTCATGCCAATTGGAAAAGCAACAATGGTCTTATCATTGGCATAATATGTGCTGCTGTATCCAAAGCTGAACAGGAAGACCTTGACATTGATGGCACAGCAAAACAATGCTACAATGGATTGCAGGTGAGCATTCAGCAGAAGGGGCCCATAAAACAAGTGGCTGTGACCCACAAAGCACTTTCTACCTACATGCCTGTTTTTGAATAGATCAAAAATACCACCTGCAAGATTTGCAAACTAGTTGATTGGGCATTTGCCATCAGGGCCATTGACAAGGACCTTCTCAAGTGCATAGCTCTCCTCAACTCAATCAACAACAAGTCCTTTGAGGCCATTCAAACACAGGTATCTTCCAGTCTCTCTGATGCTACCAAGGAGGCATCATATAGGTCTGTTGACATCAGAAAACTGTTCCAAATTAACAATAACCTTGCTAATCTCTCCAAGTCACCTGCCATTGACACCACTCTTACTGCCAAGGCAAGTGGTCATAACCACAATCATGGACCTGGTTATCCATGCTGTGAGGTTTGCTTTGTGCTGAGTTTGTTGAGCTGAGGCCATACCAAGGAATGGTGCATGAGGCAAGGATGAGGAATGGCTGAAAAAACTATCAAACAGTTGAAAACTGCATGCAGAGCCATCACTGCAGGTACCAGAAGTTGTTTCCCTTGGAACAAGTGAAAAAGCAACACATTTAATGCACTTATTTCAAGGAGAGAAGGAATTAGACAATGGAAAATGACTTTTTCCAAAACCAAAGGCTAACGAAGAATGTTTCTCTATCCCTTTTTCCAAGGGAATCAACTTCCAGCACCTACAGTGCATAGGAGGAGCAAAGAACACCAAAACAAGTGGATCAAACAACAACACAGCCAAGAATGGTATAGCCATAAAAGGTTTTGCTGGACAGGCTTATATTGTGGATGCCTCACATCTGCAGAAGATTCAGCTGGAGGTCCAGAAGACTGATGCAGCAAAGTCTGCTGACTTTGCTGAGGTTGCAACAAATTCAACTAACTTCTCTGAATACTAGGGCTTCATGGCAATAGAGGACAAATACAACAACTTTGGTGACAGACTTAGAGTGTCTGTTGACTGGGGAGATAACATTAATTGTAATTGTGAGACCATACTAGCAATGAACATAATCCCTTTTCCTGTCCAACACCTGACCTGTAAGGGTGACCTCTGGAGGCTGTGGCTCGATCACACAACTAGCAGAGTGAGATCCAAAATCTATTCAGTATCTACAAAAAGTTCTAGAGTTCTAGCTACTCATCTGGCAGAGGGAGATCCCAAGAGAACAAGTCTAAGGATCCCCAATGCCAGTGTTCAGAAAATTTACTCTTGAGCTTCTGGAAAAACACCCAACAACAATCAAATCCAGAGTCTGATCCAAAAGTGGAAATCTATCATAAATGGCCTTGATCTTGGACCTCACAGCACATGACCATGTGAAAATATGACCAAAAGATAGCCCTTAGTCAAAAGTACCTGTGGTTCAATGATGGGAGGCTTACAATGAGTGGTAGGCCAGGAATGCAGGAAACAATCCAGGGGTTTGGTGAGAGACCATGTGGGGAGGCAACACTTGTCAGAATTATGAATAGAGAACCAGTGCAGCCTGTGGGCTAGAACTAGGACCAGCAGATAGGGAAAGCAAAGGAGAATAAAGGAAAACCATAAGGAGGAAGAACCAGACAGAGGGGGAATGGGACATCCCCTGACATGACCATCACCTCACTCAATGAAAAACCCTTCTATCTTGACTCCAGTGAAACTGTGCACATATTGCTTGTTGCTTGGATTTTACAACACTCTCTTTGATTCCACCACAATCAGTCTGGGGCATAACTGGGATGTTGGTTGAGGCTCTAGGCATTGAACAGATTCACTTCCAGGTTCAAAGCAAAGCTGATCTTATACTTAAAAACTGTCAGGTTCCACTGACCATGGGGGCTCAGCTACACTGGGCAAGTCCTTACTAGGCAGATGTGGTGTCCTGTGCTTATAACCTAGTGCTCCAGGGTTGGTGCAGACTTCAGATACTTGCAAGGAGAAGCTTGGGAAAGTGGTCTGAGTAAGTCTGGGGTGGTCCAGACAAGTCTAAGACCAAGTATATTAAACATTGGGCTTGGGTGGGTGTCAGGTACAAGTCCATAAGCAAGTGTATGGGCTGTGGGGTAAGTGGAGGCTTCACAAGTGATGGGGGCAGAGCTGGAGTTTGATGTGGGGTCAATCAGGAGTGATGGGTTCTGGGGCTGAGCATAGGGCAAGGTACAGAGTTGTCATAAGAATGTTGGAAGGGTCATAGCATGTGCACAGAGTTTGTGATGATGTCAGAGTTGAAAGGGACTTAGGAATGATAAAGGAAACAGAGACAGGCAAGATGAGATGAAGGCAAGACAAGATGGAACTGAGAAAGGAAATAGATTTGAGGCTAATAGTAGAAACAGAGATGATACTGGGAAACAGAGGAAAATATGAGACACAAGTAACCAAGTAAAGTAGGTAATATCAAGACTAAGGTAACAGATGTTACTCTACATCTTTATATACTAACTACTGGACCTTCTCTAGGGGTTAAGGGTGCAATAGTGGGGCTTGTTGGAGCCATGCAGGGTTGACAGGTGTCAGCTCTGATTGAGGGGCAGGCTGAGGTGCTACTCTGATGGGAATGCAGTCTGTTCCATAGTCATCAGGGAACTCTGGAGTGGTCATGTGGTTTGCAGGGGTGGTTGAGTGATGGATCCTATGCCAGGGAAGGTGTTGGAGAGGCTCAGGGGCCTCATAGACAAGAGGGGGAGCTGGGGAGGCCCACAGAAGATGTGCTGGGGTTTGCTAGGAGGTCATTGGCGTTTGCCAAGGAAGTGTCAGAGTTAGCCAGGATGGGCACCATGGGTCAACAAAGGTTGGGGTAAGTTGGGGAAAGTGTTGGGGGAGGCTCTGGGGAGGCTCTGGGGAGGCAGAGTGTCCTGGGGGAAGGTCCAGAGGTGTGGCAGTGGGTTGTAACAAAAACATGTTGTAAATCCCCATGTCCACTGTCCACCTTATATCCATCTCAACACTTGTCACTGGTATGCATGCATCCATAACATTCAGCAAAACTGGAGTATCTATCTTAGACAGCACCAGTGCAATGCTCCTTGCCTTGGGCCCACTGATCCCTGGATGACAACTGTACACACTCAACCTGCAAGCTGCACTATCCAAACAAGCATGCAGTGCACAACACCCTGTGAATCTCAATACCTGGCACTGGGCTGCCACTATGGCACATGCAAGTCTCCTCCCAGGTATATCATCCACCTCCATTCATGCAAAATCAAAATGTGATCATTGCATTCTTAGAAAACAGACAAAGTCACTAAGTACCTAAAGCACAAGAAGAAGGGCATAGAGGAAGCAAGAGATGATATATTGTGTGGATAGACTGAGTGGACCAATGAGTGTTTAGTCACATAAAGGAAATGAATACCTTAAATAATGGCCAGAGATCCATCTCAGAAGACATTCAGGCCTTGATCCTAAATGTGCAAAAGCCTTTGACAGACCAGTTGTTGGCTGCCACTCTGAAAAATTGCATCAGATCATTGATGCCCACCAGATCCCAATTGAGAATACATACAATATCAAGTGTCAGACAGGGAGGTGGGCACAAAGGATCAGAGAAAAGGTGTTTTGTACCACACACAAGATGTCCAAAGTACAAGTCATGCAGTGCTAATCTTGAGCTTGTCACAATCATTGAATGCATCTGCACTGATGGTACATCTATTCTCCCAGGATTTGTCCTCTCTGGCAACACTGCAGGCACTGGAAGTTGATTCCCTTGGAAAAAGGGATAAAGAAACATGTTATGCCATTTCTTTGTCAGCTTTTGCTTTTGGAACAAGTCATTTTCCATTGTCTAATGCCTTTTCCCCCTTGAAATATGTGCATTAGGAATGGCATAACATGTTTCTTTTTCACTGGTTCCAAGGGAAAAACTTTGAGTGCCTGCAGTGCAAGGAATTTTCACATAAATGGTTTGAGGTTGATCCCCATATTGGCATTTCCATGTCTAAAAATGGGTGGGCCAATGATTTTTTGTGTAAGGAATGGCTTGAAAAATCATTTATCCCTCAGGCAAAAGCACAGAACACATCTGGTAAATATACTCCTCATACATGATGGTCACAATTCACATGATACTCTTGACATCATTCAACTTTCACATGAGCACAACATAATCTTGTACTGCCTTCCCCCTCACACCACCCACAAACTTCAACCTCTTGATGTGGGAGTATTTGGTCCATTCTCTTGTGCCTGGATTAATTGTTATGAAAATATTATTGCTGATGCTGGAGAAGAAATGCCATGCAAGCATTTTGTCACAGAATACATGGATATCTGTCCACAAAAATTTAAAGAATCAACTATTATTAGTGCATGGAAGAAGAGTGGCTGCTGGCCTGTTGACCTGAGTGTCTTCACTGATGAAAATTTTGCACCCAGTGTCATAACATCTACCATGGCAAGCTGTGTACCAAGTTCATATCCCATTCCCATCTCCATTTCACATGATCCTAGTGCCAGCACATTGAACTCTGAATCTGATGAATCTAGTTTTGACTTGGAAACATCAGACAGTGATGGTGGTGACAGTGAATCTACATCTGATGAATGTTTGCTCTGTGGTTCAGCTCAACCATGCACAAACAATGCTGAAAAACATTATCTTCTTGCTCAGCTCATTCACCTCAACAGCTGCCACTCAGGCCCACAGTACCCTCCTCTACTCAACACATCTCCCAATTCCTGCATGAGAACACCATCTCACTTATTGCTACATTGTTGCTTCTACCCCTTCTGCCAACTCTCTGAAGCTACAAGTAGGAATTGAGATAACAGACATCCAGCAGACCCAAAGTGTGATTGCCCTGCTTGACAGTGGGGCAATAGGCTTCTTCCTTGACACAGACTATGTGCAATGACAATGTCTGACCACTTGCCCCCTAGCTTGTCCTATCCCTATGTACAATCTTGATGGCATGCTCAATAAAGCTGGCTCTATTTGCTCAGTAGTGGACCTAGTCCTCTGCTACCAAGACCACTCTGAGTAAGCTGCTTTTTCCACCACTAGTCCTGAACAAATGGCAAGGTTAAGATGAGCTACTGCCCTCATCATTGCATGACTTATGTAGAGGAAGCCCATAAGTGAGCATGCTACCATGCATGCCTGTTGTGTGGGGCATCTCCCTTATGCTGATCTTGACCTCCTGAATCCCCCTCCTGAATCCCCCCCCTCCTTGGCATTCCCTTATAGAGAGGCCCTCTGTAAGGATGTTTGAGGTGTTAGGTGTGAACCTCAAGAGGAAGAGAAATGCCAAGGAGAATTGACCAGTGCTCTGGACCTAGAGTCTCCAGACAAAGCCATTGAGGTAGGTGATAGGATCTATGTTATGACCCTCTGCTCCCCTCCTACAGTGGCAGAGATCTAGGCCAGTCAGACCACTTTTCAGTGTCTGGCTGAGGCATTTGTAGCAAACTCCTAGCCCAAGCCCTTTTATAGCATAGTTCTTGATTACCTCTATGAGTTTGAGGATGTATTCTCCAAGGCATCCTTTGACTCACTCCTAGAGCATAAGCAGTGGGATCATGCAATTGAGCTGAGACCAGATGCAGAACCCTCCAGCTGCAAGGTGTATCCTCTTGTGCCCCATAAGCTGGATGAGCTGGATGAATTCCTACAGGAAAATCTCAGCTCTGGACAGATGCAACTCCTCAAGTCCCCAATGGCCTCTTGAAGGATGGGTTTCTTCATCTGGTTCAGGACTATCAAGTCTTGAATGTGATGATGGTGAAGAATTGCTATCCTTTGCCACTCATCTCAGAAATCATCAACAACCTTCAAGGTGCATGCTACTTGACCAAGTTGGATGTCTGTTGGGGCTACAATAATGTGCACATCAAAGAGGGAGATGAGTGGAAGGCAGCATTTCAAACCAATTGTGGACTCTTTGAACCTCTGGTGATGTTCTTAGCCCAGCCACTTTTCAGACTATGATGAATGACATCTTCCATAACCTGATTGTGGAAGGTGTTGTTTGTGTGTATCTTGATGATATCCTCATTTACACCAAAATCTTAGAGGACCATTGCTGGGTCATGTGCATTGTCTTGAAATGCCTCCACCAATACCAGCTCTATTTAAAATCTGAGAAATGTGAATTTGAGCAGACTAAGGTGGAGTACCTAGGATTTATTATCTCACATGGAATGGCTGAGATGGACCCCATTAAAGTGGCAGGTGTAGCAGAGTGGCTGGAGCCAAGGAACAAGAAGGAAGTACAGGCCTTTCTTGGGTTTTTCAACTTCTACTGGAGGTACATACAGGACTTCTCCCACCATGCCCGACCCCTCTTTGACCTCACAGGCAAGGATGCAGCATGGCAATGGGAGGCTCCACAGCAAGCTGCCTTTAACAGCTTCAAATAAGCTATTATGTCAAAACCTGTCCTGTTTCCAGATGATGACTCTCCCTTCCAAGTCAAAGCAGATAACTCAGAATTTACCATGGGAGCAGTCCTCTCCCAGCAGTCAAAGGAGGATGGCAAGTGGCATCCAGTAGCCTTCTACTCCAAAAGCCTTAACACAGTAGAGCAGAACTACAAGATCCATGACAAGGAGATGCTTGCCATTATGTGGTTTTTTAAAGAATGGTGGCATTTCCTTGAGGCACACAGTATAAGTTTGAAGTCTGGATGGACCACAAGAACCTGGAGTACTTCTGCATGGCTAAGAAGCTGAATTGACATCAAGCTCAGTGGTCCCTGTATCTAGCCAACTTTGACTTCTCACTGCATCACAAGCCAGGATGGAGCATGGGCAAACCAGACACATTGTTCAAGCAGGCTGACCATAGTACAGGGGCAGGGGATAATGACAACATTGTCCTCCTCAAGCCAGAGCTCTTTGCTATCCATGCTCTAGAAGGGATTGTGGTCTAAGGGGACAAGGCAAACATCCTCAGAGACATTTGAAGAGGGAACTGAGAGGGTGCACAAAAGGATGCCATTGCCCAGGCTGCACAGGCCCTATGAGCTTGACAAGCAAGTGTAGTTAAGTCTGTGCATGCAGATGAGTGGGGTCTTCAGGATGGACTTTTGACCTTCTGAGGATGCATCTACATGCCTAACATTCCAGAACTTTGCTGTTGCATTGTGGAGCAACATCATGACTCTTGAGTAGCCAGACATCCTGGAAGGTGGAAGATGCTGGAGCTGGTATCTTAGAATTACTGGTGGCTTCAAATCTCCCAATATATAAGCACCTACACTAGCACCTGTGATCTCTGCCTCTGCACCAAGCCTTGCTGCCAGGCACCCATGGAGCAGCTCCACTCTCTCCCTATTCCAACTGCTTGCTGGAGTGTTGCATCCATAGATTTCATTGTGGAACTCCTAGATGCCCATGAGTATGATGCTATTATGGTAGTGATGGACCTCTATGGTTCACAAGCCCACTTCATCCCTACCCACATTGAATCTACATCTGATGAATGTTTGCTCTGTGGTTCAGCTCAACCATGCACAAACAATGCTGACAGTGAATCTACATCTGATGAATGTTTGCTCTGTGGTTCAGCTCAACCATGCACAAACAATGCTGAAAAACATTATCTTCTTGCTCAGCTCATTCACCTCAACAGCTGCCACTCAGGCCCACAGTACCCTCCTCTACTCAACACATCTCCCAATTCCTGCATGAGAACACCATCTCACTTATTGCTACATTGTTGCTTCTACCCCTTCTGCCAACTCTCTGAAGCTACAAGTAGGAATTGAGATAACAGACATCCAGCAGACCCAAAGTGTGATTGCCCTGCTTGACAGTGGGGCAATAGGCTTCTTCCTTGACACAGACTATGTGCAATGACAATGTCTGACCACTTGCCCCCTAGCTTGTCCTATCCCTATGTACAATCTTGATGGCATGCTCAATAAAGCTGGCTCTATTTGCTCAGTAGTGGACCTAGTCCTCTGCTACCAAGACCACTCTGAGTAAGCTGCTTTTTCCACCACTAGTCCTGAACAAATGGCAAGGTTAAGATGAGCTACTGCCCTCATCATTGCATGACTTATGTAGAGGAAGCCCATAAGTGAGCATGCTACCATGCATGCCTGTTGTGTGGGGCATCTCCCTTATGCTGATCTTGACCTCCTGAATCCCCCTCCTGAATCCCCCCCCTCCTTGGCATTCCCTTATAGAGAGGCCCTCTGTAAGGATGTTTGAGGTGTTAGGTGTGAACCTCAAGAGGAAGAGAAATGCCAAGGAGAATTGACCAGTGCTCTGGACCTAGAGTCTCCAGACAAAGCCATTGAGGTAGGTGATAGGATCTATGTTATGACCCTCTGCTCCCCTCCTACAGTGGCAGAGATCTAGGCCAGTCAGACCACTTTTCAGTGTCTGGCTGAGGCATTTGTAGCAAACTCCTAGCCCAAGCCCTTTTATAGCATAGTTCTTGATTACCTCTATGAGTTTGAGGATGTATTCTCCAAGGCATCCTTTGACTCACTCCTAGAGCATAAGCAGTGGGATCATGCAATTGAGCTGAGACCAGATGCAGAACCCTCCAGCTGCAAGGTGTATCCTCTTGTGCCCCATAAGCTGGATGAGCTGGATGAATTCCTACAGGAAAATCTCAGCTCTGGACAGATGCAACTCCTCAAGTCCCCAATGGCCTCTTGAAGGATGGGTTTCTTCATCTGGTTCAGGACTATCAAGTCTTGAATGTGATGATGGTGAAGAATTGCTATCCTTTGCCACTCATCTCAGAAATCATCAACAACCTTCAAGGTGCATGCTACTTGACCAAGTTGGATGTCTGTTGGGGCTACAATAATGTGCACATCAAAGAGGGAGATGAGTGGAAGGCAGCATTTCAAACCAATTGTGGACTCTTTGAACCTCTGGTGATGTTCTTAGCCCAGCCACTTTTCAGACTATGATGAATGACATCTTCCATAACCTGATTGTGGAAGGTGTTGTTTGTGTGTATCTTGATGATATCCTCATTTACACCAAAATCTTAGAGGACCATTGCTGGGTCATGTGCATTGTCTTGAAATGCCTCCACCAATACCAGCTCTATTTAAAATCTGAGAAATGTGAATTTGAGCAGACTAAGGTGGAGTACCTAGGATTTATTATCTCACATGGAATGGCTGAGATGGACCCCATTAAAGTGGCAGGTGTAGCAGAGTGGCTGGAGCCAAGGAACAAGAAGGAAGTACAGGCCTTTCTTGGGTTTTTCAACTTCTACTGGAGGTACATACAGGACTTCTCCCACCATGCCCGACCCCTCTTTGACCTCACAGGCAAGGATGCAGCATGGCAATGGGAGGCTCCACAGCAAGCTGCCTTTAACAGCTTCAAATAAGCTATTATGTCAAAACCTGTCCTGTTTCCAGATGATGACTCTCCCTTCCAAGTCAAAGCAGATAACTCAGAATTTACCATGGGAGCAGTCCTCTCCCAGCAGTCAAAGGAGGATGGCAAGTGGCATCCAGTAGCCTTCTACTCCAAAAGCCTTAACACAGTAGAGCAGAACTACAAGATCCATGACAAGGAGATGCTTGCCATTATGTGGTTTTTTAAAGAATGGTGGCATTTCCTTGAGGCACACAGTATAAGTTTGAAGTCTGGATGGACCACAAGAACCTGGAGTACTTCTGCATGGCTAAGAAGCTGAATTGACATCAAGCTCAGTGGTCCCTGTATCTAGCCAACTTTGACTTCTCACTGCATCACAAGCCAGGATGGAGCATGGGCAAACCAGACACATTGTTCAAGCAGGCTGACCATAGTACAGGGGCAGGGGATAATGACAACATTGTCCTCCTCAAGCCAGAGCTCTTTGCTATCCATGCTCTAGAAGGGATTGTGGTCTAAGGGGACAAGGCAAACATCCTCAGAGACATTTGAAGAGGGAACTGAGAGGGTGCACAAAAGGATGCCATTGCCCAGGCTGCACAGGCCCTATGAGCTTGACAAGCAAGTGTAGTTAAGTCTGTGCATGCAGATGAGTGGGGTCTTCAGGATGGACTTTTGACCTTCTGAGGATGCATCTACATGCCTAACATTCCAGAACTTTGCTGTTGCATTGTGGAGCAACATCATGACTCTTGAGTAGCCAGACATCCTGGAAGGTGGAAGATGCTGGAGCTGGTATCTTAGAATTACTGGTGGCTTCAAATCTCCCAATATATAAGCACCTACACTAGCACCTGTGATCTCTGCCTCTGCACCAAGCCTTGCTGCCAGGCACCCATGGAGCAGCTCCACTCTCTCCCTATTCCAACTGCTTGCTGGAGTGTTGCATCCATAGATTTCATTGTGGAACTCCTAGATGCCCATGAGTATGATGCTATTATGGTAGTGATGGACCTCTATGGTTCACAAGCCCACTTCATCCCTACCCACATAACATCCTCAGCCTTGGGAGCAGCTAGTCTGTATCATTAGAATGTCTGGAAGCTTCAAGGTCTGTCAGATGGGTATGTCTCTGGCTGGGGCCTCCAGTTTGTGGCAGAGTTCACTTGGGAACTGTATTGCCTGCTAGAAGCAAAGCTTCATACCACCACAGCCTATCACCCTCAGTCAGATGGGCAGACAGAACATGTTAATCAGGAATTGGAACAGTATCTCTGCCTGTTTTGTAATGAGAGGCAGCATGACTGGGATGAGCTGCTGCTGGATGTGCTGGATGCTGAATTCCAATACAACAATCATGTTCACTCTTTTATGCAGATGACTCCATTCTTCCTGGACACTGGCAGGCACCCTTACATGGGATTTGAACCTTGGGCATGCCCCTCTGAATGACTCCATCAACAAGTTTGTGGACCAGATGAAGAGGGCACAGGAGGAGGCAAAAGCTGCATTGGTGAAGGCCAAGGAGGACATGGCATGGTACTATGATCACAACCAAGCCCAAAGACTGTGTGTACTTGAATAGCTCAGACATCAAGACAACAAGGCCATCCCAGAAGTTGTTGCATTGTTATTTTGGCCCCTTCATAGTGGAGAAGAAAGTAGGGCCTTTGGCATACTGACTTAAACTCCAAGCAGGCCTATGCTAGTTGCACCCAGTCTTCAATGCTGTCAAACTGTTCCCAGCTCAAGAGGATCCAATACCTGGCCACTGCCCTAAGCCACCTCTACCACCAGTTCTGGTTGATGATGAGGAGGAGTATAAGGTGGAAGAAATTGTGGATAGCAGGGTATTCCAAGGGAAGTTGCAGTTTGAGGTGAAATGAAAGGGATATAGCATTGAGGACATCTCTTGGGAACCACAGGCCAGTGTACATGCACCTGCCCTGGTCCAAAATTTCTACCATAGGCATTCCAATGCTCCAAAAGCCATTTAAGGCATCTACCCCATTGCAGCAGTTGACCAGGCAGTCCATGACTTTTTCTAACCAGTACATTGAGATGCCACACACTAAGGAGAGGGTGATGTCAGGGGAAAACTTTTTTAGGTCAGCATGTGCAAGTCTGGGTGATGTGATTTGGCCAGCATGTGCATAGCTGTGGCCATGCACATGCAAGTCACATGATCTTTCTCTCCTACTGTACAGTTGTGTCCCACAAGTCTGATGGCCTAGAGTGTAGCATCTGGCTTAGGGAGTTTCTCAGACTTGTTCTCTTTGGATCTTCTTTTGTCAGGTGTGTAGTATACTTGTAGGCACCATACCATACACTTCAAGAAATGTAGTGTGTTTCCTGAGAAAAAGGTGTCAGAAATATGTTTTTCAATTTCTGACACCTTTTTCTTAAGAAACATGCTAAATTTTATGTCAGAAAATTTCAATAAATATATCAAATATTCTCTTGATGTTTCTTTTGTAGAATGATAAATTTTTCTGTGTTTCTCAAAAAACCTTTGTCCTGTTCTTAGTTTGTATCTCGAGAAACACTCTGTATTTTTCTTGAGAAACATATGTTGGCATAATGTATGATATTTCTCAAGAAACATGCAATAAAAAAATGTAAGAATATTATATAGAAACAATATACAGAAACATGTGTCATGTCACTCAGTGTGTGACCATTGATTCACTCATCAAGATGCTTAATACATAGTACTGAGTTGGTAACATAGTGTACAAAATTATAGACTTCCAAAAAACTCCAAGAAACAGATAAACAACAGCTGAAGTCAAGAAAAATGAGGGCTAAATCAGCAGGACAGACAGGACATCGACTTACAAGGAAAATCACCAAAATCAATCCAATCTACAAGCCTCTCAAATTCAAATTCACCAGCTGTGGACAGCATGCAGAATGCTATATGGTCAGTAATGAGCAGATTGAGATTTTATGTGGCCCAAGCACTGCACAACTACCTGGGATGGCATCATTGTGCATGTCTGGTTGATGCTTGATTGATTGGACAGCATTGTCAAGGGGGGTTCATCAACAACAATGAGTTCCTGTGTCTGGTTGAGGATCAGTTGGTTGTTGTTGCAATACCATGTGCCCAACTGGGTTTGGGACTGTGAGGGGAGTGGGTGATTAGTTGGGGGTTAGTAGATAAAGCAAAAGACACACAAAAAGCATTAATGATTGTGTGAACTGCAAGAGCTGTGCAGATAGCATCAGTTCATCTTTGTCGGTATCCACATCACCTTCCTTATCCTCATTGGCATCAGCATTGCAATCTTTATGGCCACTCATATGCAGATCAGGCACTGCAAGTGCCATGTCACTGTTTGCATGGAGGGGTGTGGTGAGTTGTTCTGTGAGGACAGAGGGTGTTTGTGAAGCGAGTTGGCTTGGGCTGTTGAGTAGTGTGTGTAAGCCATAAGACATTAGGCAGAAATTAAAAATGGTAGAGTACAAAGAGGAAGATGGGAAAGTGGAGAAGTGGCACATATGTACCAGATACACCATGGATGCTGAAATGTACTACCACGGACGACTCTAAGGGAGCCCCGTCAATCATCCCGAAAAGAAAGGTCGACAACACTCACGACTCCGGTCCCTGACGCTACCCCGGCGCCGACGCTCAAACTCCTCACCCCCACTGTCATACACCACCACCTCGTCCAAATCGGCGGGAGAGACTACTGGAACACTGGGGGAAGACATGACGAAATTTGGGAAACCCCGGGGCACGCCCAAAGCTTTTAATTGATTGAGGAGGACCCTGACAAAACGGCGGCCGCGCTTTGACTTCGTCTCCCACGCCACTATCACTCGCTGCGGATTGATCAATATTGCTCGGCTTTGACTCCCATGCCCCGCTGATCCCCGCCCTGCCCCCGCGTCTCAAAGGGTCTTGACGCTGAAAGGGGGGTGATGTCATGACCCGTTCCCCGAAACCCCGCACATCGTCCATCAACCCCCCGAACCCCCAAAGGGACCCCCAACGCTCCGCCAAACTTCCGCCCATGCCCCGCGCCTACTTCGGCTAACTCCGACGCCTCCCCGGCTAACTCCGATGGCCCCCTGGCCAACTTTGGTGCCTGCCCTGCAGCCACTGACACTTACCCTGGGCCTCCCGAACCCCGAGAACCACCCCCACTGTTTCTGATCTTCGCTACCCCATCATCAACTAAACACCCTGACCTATTCCGGAGTATCATGACAACCTCGGAGCAACCCGCGTTCTCCAATGATCCCATCAACATATCAGCATGGCACGATCCTCGATCACAACCGACACCCGCCCCCTCCGTCGAGCTCCGCCAAGCCCCGCCGCCACAGCCGACGTACCCCGAAGTCCTCCGGTAGTCAGTATATAAGTCATCGAGTAGCTCTTCGTACCCTAGTCTTGATATTGCTTAACGTTACTTATGGTCTGATTGTTTTGTGTCTCGTGTCTCGTTTCCTTATCTCAGTCTCCCGGTCTTATCTCAGTCTCCCGGTCTTGTCTTGTCTCCATTTTGTTATTGTTCTCATTATCATTTCGTATCTCTACCCGAATCTACTCTTGTTCCATATCAACCCCATTCCATTTCGTCTGACGCTGTCTCGGTGACTCCGTCCGACCGTTGTGCCCAAGTCCTCATCAACTCTAACGACCTCACAAACTCCGTGATTACGATTACGAACCCCGACACTCCTTTACCAGGTCCGAACCTCACTCTTCGCTCGGTCCCAGACCCCATCAGCTCCAAATGATCTCCCATCAAACCCCGGCCCCGTTCCCATTAATCACACAGCCACCTACTCCCTTGCTTCCACAAATCTCCCATACGGCCTTCTGCCTGAACCCCACCAAGACCGTCTCGTTTCCCCACGATCCGACTTCTCCGGACCTTCCCGGATCTGTCTGGATCACATCTCCCCAGCTACCCACGCAAGCCACCAGGGCCTGGAACGTCTTCGAGTGTTCAGTTACCAATGCAGGGGAATCACACCCGCCTAGTAAGGACTCGCCCAGTGCAGCTGAGCCCCCGAGGTCAGCAGAACCTGACAAAATGCATCTGTGAGGGTGAGTCTGTTATGTGGGTCAATGGTTAGGAGGCCACATATGAGTGCTGTGCACAGATGGGGTGAACATTAATTTTTTTCTTTGAGGATGGGACATATACAGGGCTTCTGTGGTGAAGCGTGACCAGAGCTGCTCGTCAACTATAGAACCGGAGATGTAGCGGGTGAATTTGGGGCTGGCAGTGGTTGGTTCGTCCCAGGGTGTGTCTGTGCAGAGGTTAGGAAAGAATGAAGATAAGCAGAGAAGCAGATGTACTGCCTGTGAGCATAGCATATAGAATGGTGCCGATGCCCCATAAATCAATAGGTTTGGCGCTGTATGGTTCGTCCAAATTGAGCTGCAGTTGTCTTGCATATTAAGACAACAAAACACAACATTGATGCGCACCTCGGGGGCCATGTATGGTAGGCTCCCACAGTGTTTGGTGAGGGCACGCATGCGGCCACTTTCTTTGAGCTTGTACATGGCTGAGAGACCAAAGTCTGATATTTTGAGGTTGTCTGTGGCGTCGAGGAGGAGATTTTCGGGCTTGAGGTTGCGGTGGCACATGCCTTGGGAGCGTATGTAGTCCTACGAGCGAGTGAGTAGAGACAATAAGAAAAACATCGATGAACCATGCCAGAAAGCAGCTGGTTGAAGTAGAGGTGCACTACGTCATCTTTGATTCCCACATCTGGGACTTTGAGCAGACACATGAATGAAGTGCGTATGCCTAGCCAAGCAACACACCGATTTTGTCAAACAGATCACCGCTGCCCGCGAGCTCCATCAGCATGTAGATCCCCGGCACGTACAAGTGCGCATGTTTGGTCTCGACCATGACGGCGTTGAGAAACTCGAGGATGTGGGGGTGCTTGAGGACGGAGTGGATGCGCATTTCCTTCTCAGTGGATTTGCAGGCGGCGGGGGTGGTGGCAGGGGTGAATTTGATGAGCTTGCAGGCGGCAATGAGGTGCGTTGAAAAGTTGACGGCGTGGAATATGCTGGAGGGAAATGAGGGATTGTGTGTGTTTGTTGTGACATACGTACGTGGAGAACCTGCTGCCGCCAATTTGGTTGACGAGCATGTAGCCGATGACTGCTGGATACTTGCTGCTCATGACAGAAAACAAAACAATCAATGACGCGTCGCGTCGCATGACAAGTGACACGCGATAGTCACGTCCCCAGTTCAACACCAAACATCAGCTTCCACCTACCCAACACAACTCATTCAACTTCAAGACTAAACCCACCTCTCACCAACATCGAAATTCTCCCTTGCGGTGCTCACCACTCTCGTTGCTCATGTAAAACTTATCACAGCTTTACCCGCTGCCGCCTCCAACAACAACAACGACATTGTCCCGGTTCGTCACAATCCCAATCCTCATTCCTACCAATATTAACCCCACCCCATATCCAGCGGGGATACTACAACCACTACAGATACAACAATTGGTACACCTCAGGCGGAAACGGTGGCAATGGCGGTAATGGGGGGAACCCAAGCACCACAAACATCACAAACATAGTCATTTGAAACAGCCGGGAAATCTACCATTCAAAAAGTCGATAGCGTCAGATGTGAAGAGCTTATAGGTCTGCTCGAAAGATCGGCCACATATTCAGGGCTATCGTACGAAGCCTGTATCAAAAGTCAGCCACAAAACTGAGCAAGTAGAATGACATACGATGGCCATGGGGTAAGGTAATCGTTATCTCTGCATTTATCCTCTCCACCCGCGCCACGAAGCTGCACCTCCAATGCCAAGCATACCGCTCGACAAAGATTGTGTACCCTACTGGAGGTCTGGGTGGCGTTCGAGGTGTGGGAATGTTTGACCTGAAAATTCCCCAATTGTCAGTATATTGACGACGAAACGCAGCACAGTGTGAGGTATTTGCGGCGGATCGGCTAGAAGAATTTTTTCTTCCACTGCTTCGATGGAGGGTTGGGTGTTCGTTCCGGGATTAGTCTCGCCTTGTCAAATGTGAGTCAGAAATTCAAACCATTACTAACATAACTTACGAGTTGTTGAACTGTCAGTCGCCGGCTGCTTGACTACGGTGTTTCGTTCAGGTGCTGTGGTACATATACTTTCCGTTTTCGCATTGCTTCTGTATCTATTGTGGAACCATTCGGAGTCGAGGCGCGAAGATCTGCATCTGAACATTTATCTTTGAGGCTTGCGAGAGGTCGAGTTACTGTGGCAAGCAGGCCAACAACAGTTTCCATTATAACAGGTGTTTTGAGAAGTGATCAGCGTTCCGACAGTCCAAGCAACAGATTAATTGGATAATGAGTTTGTGGCGCCTGTTTGTCTTTGCCTTGACCTTTTTTCGAGGCAGATCGACGTAGACCAATAGGGAATTCATGTTCAATCAAGAAGAAAAGGGTAGACAGTTCATTCGAGCTAACAATGAATGTCAGTGCCTCAATGTATCGTTGTACCACGAGGTCTGGTATGATTTCACTTTGTGAGTTCAACACCAATGCCGATAGATAATCCAATATTGCCTTTTGCTTTCCTGGAGCCTTGACGATTGGAGATTTGGTGTTCCGCACGGACATTTGTGCAAAACCCTTATCGACAGCAGCGAGATCTCCAGCTCCATCTTGTAAGATGCTCAGAAGGAGGTTAAATAATTCTGTTCAGGTACTGGCATTTTCACAGAGATTAACAAGGATTCTGTACAGAAGGGTCTTCTTCGAAACCTGAGGGAAGAACAAAAGCTGGACAAGTTCAGCAACTTCGGCTTTGTCCAACAGTTGGATGTCGTCATGCTGGTGTACGAGCTTCCGGGTTACATGGGCGGGAATAGAGGGGCCCCGAATTGCTGCGTCTCGTATAGCAAGCCGATGCAAATGTTCCTAATTTTCGCAGTAGGCCCCAGCCTCTGCAAAGATATGAGATGGAAGAGTTTGGATGAATCCTTCACCTTGTGCCATGAGGACAGTCTGGCGCAATGTTGGATCAAGTCTGGCAAGAAAACTAGCGTTGTCAATCTCTACTGGCCCCCCACTGTTAGGCACACGAGCCCTTTGTGCAGCTTCTTGCTGTATGATTTTGGCACTTATTTCTGGAGGTAAAGCATCGAGAGATTCAGAGATAATCTGTGAGTCAGCAGGGCGTTCCACCCTGGCAGCACGTTGGTCGCGAACGTGTTGACTCAGAACCTCTTCCCTCATGTCGTCAGGCAGGGCTTCCAAAAAAGTAGGGTCGATGCCAGTGTCTGTAATATCAACTGTACTACCATGGATTAAAACCATGACTCGCTTAGCCGCTACTGGAGCAGCTGATTCAGCTGACTGTATTGAGGGCTCACTGAGGGGCTTGCATCAGCAGAAGTCCCAACATGGTCGGCAACGGCGTCGACCATATCAGCATTGGTATTGGTTGAGGCAGTAGTTATCGCATCGTCCATTGCTTCATCTCGAGTGATCTGTGTTGCCACAACAGGAGTGTCACTAGTTGATTGGGTGTTACCCAAAGCTTCTGCATCTGCAGCTGCCTCGGAAAGCAGTTTCTCTTCTTCTGCTTGAGCCAAATTAGTGGCCTTGTCTTCCAGTTCAACCTTCTCCTGAACTTCAACCACTTCCCCTCCCAACATTTCCTCTTCCTTTTTCTCCTTGTTTCGTTTGATTGCTTCCACAGCTGATGGTAACAATGCCAAGACGATATGTTTCATGAGCCTCGTTAATCTTTCAGCTACAAAATCTCCATGACCAATGTTGTCTTCATGTGCCCACTGTTGCCCAGTGAGAAGCGGATCCAGCTCACGACTAACTTGATTGCTGGGTCCAGATAGGGGCTCAACTTGAATAGCGGTGGAAAATCTCCCCTGTGTAACCCTACAATGCTAGAGAAATCCTCAATCAAGGTTGATGACAGCCCCTGCAGTGACCTCGAGATGGATTGTTTCCATGCCACCTGGGCCACAAGCATGCAGTTTTTATCTCTTCACCTTCTCCATTCACGAGTTCAAGGACTGTTTTGATGATTGCCTTGCAGAGGAACAGAAATTAACCAGGGGGCACTCCAAAGTGCTTTCATAAGAGGAAGGACTGCCATCCGCAGCCTGACCAGAAAGTTGTGAAGCTTGTAATATTCAGGGTCAGTGTCCTTTTTGTTACGAGTGATGAGGAGAGATGTCTGCCCCAACTCGATAAGGGGTTTTGAGGAGATGATTGGTTGGACAAAATGTAGAGCCACTTTGAGTGCAGTGAATGCAGCATTGTGTTCAACAGCCTTGGGCTTAGTTTTCTCTTCCTCGCTCACTTCCATAATCCTTTCGATTGAACCCATCAAGGCCTGACAAGTATCCAGGATGGTCTCAAACCTGCCTGCTTTGTAGAAAGCAAGGTGTTCAATTGTGTTCAGTATTTGAGATGTGGTTCTTTCTGCAATGTGAAATCGAGCTATCAGAGAAGACTGGAACAAGCGTGTGAAAACAATTCACCATTGACAAGCAAGGCACTATAGACACCCAACACAAGACTGTAATATACAAACGAAGGTATATCATCTAATAACAAAGTATCAGATCAAACCTGAAGTAGTCACTGGGAGTACTCATCAAAACCCTTCACGTGAAGATGCTTGACCATGAGTTCTGCAATGGTTGCCAATGTTTTGGTGACCTGGGCTTGTGGTAAATTGAGAAACAGAAAAGAATTAAAAGCTTAGATTAATAAACTTATGCAAAATGACAAAAGGCACAATCTTTCACTACAGATTACATTGCACAATTCTCAATGTTCAATACAATTAACTAGTTTTTCCCTCTCTTGTCCTTTTTATCAGCCTGTGGTATATGAGAAAACTGAAGAAATATAAACGAAAAGAGAATTGACCTTCCAGCAATCATGCCTGTCATAAATCCCCTCCTCCCCATCAATCTCCCTAATCACCTTCACACTCCAAGAGACCCAGACACACTTGATCCAGTCAGTACATTTGTTCCCCTTTACTTGACTGAAGCATTACTCACTGATGGCAAGGCATTTGACAAATATCCCATTGCCTCGAGTTCCCTTCAAAAGTGTGCCCTCCAACACTTCTCCCACAAATGAGCCATGAACTTCATGGCATGAACCTCATTGGTGGATCAAATGCACATGTTGGTGTTGCACTGGATAGAGGCCTAGAATTGAATCAAAAGATACTCAAAGTGAAAGACCATATGCAAATCCATTGGCTCTTCTCCAGCTCAAGGATGGGGTACCCTTCAAGTCAAGACTTGCTCAGGTGAAGGACAGGGCAGCACATCAGGATCTTGAAGGACTTGGCATGCCTTGGCATATTGACAGTGTAGATGATGCTAGAGAAGTGTTAAGTAAGTCAAAAGAAGGAAATAGAATGACTTACTTGTCAGAGCTGGTGGTTTGAGTGAAGGAGATGGTCAAGGAACCAGACACCTTAAATATGACAGAGCAATGGGGTCTTCTGAAGAATTAGAACTTGGAATATTATCCCAGAGCTCAGACAATCATAAGAGTGAGTGAGTTTGGGTGAACCCAGGTGTCATGAGTAAGGGATAAAGCTTGGGTGAACCCAAAGCTCATCAATGGTGGTATCCAACACACAGAAGAGACTGTCTTGTTCCCAAGGCACCTTGCAGGTGTACATCAAGCCCCATGCCTTGAAGGTCACTCAGCAAAGGAGGAAATTTGAGAGTTGGGGCTCCCAAACCCAAAACTTGAGAGGGAGTGTGAGTGAGTTTGGATGTATCCAGAACTCATGAGGGAAGGATAGAGCTTAGGGGAACTGAGTTCAACTCCAGTCCTACTTCAATGGAGTTTGATGATTATGTAATTCACCCATGGAAAACACAATGAGCATTGAGTGAGTGGGTGTGATCTGTGAGCAATATATTGGAAAAATAGATCTTCAAGGTAGCATCATGGTGATATGGATGCTTTAGTCCATCAAGGCTATGCCATAGAGAGATCCTTAAGATCACTCAGCACAACAGGAGTCTGAGTTGAGGCAAGAACTAGAACCAAGTGATCACAAGTTTGGGTTGGACCCAGAACTTCACAGGCAGTGGTAGAGTTTGGATGAACTCAGAAGTGATACAGAATTCAATGAGCTTGGGTGAACCCAGGACTCATGAGGGAGGGACAGAGCTTGGGTGAACCCAGAGCTCATGGTTGTTTTCAACAAGTCAAAGTCTGACTTGACTGGTGTTTGATTCTTACATAACCCATCATGGGAACATGATCAGCAATAAGCAGAATCATAGATAAGTTTATGTATGAGTGTGTTGAGTGACAAAGACTACATTTTTGTAGGGACAATGGTTGAGTATCAGAAATGATAAATTTGAACAAAATTGATTTATTTGAGAGCCAAACTATCATAGTAATGACATCTGTAACTGACAGACAGTAAGTGCAAACAAGACTACTATCATCTGCCAGACTATATGTATCATATCAACTAGTTCTGCAAGTGAGGTAAGTTAAGGACTGGGTGAGGGTCCAACTTGGTTTGCAATCCAGGAACCAGAGTCTCAAACTACACCTTGTTATAGAAGTTTGCAGGAAGCTTTGCAGGAATGTCACTGTAAAGATGTGTAGTCTCTTTGTGTTCACTGATTTGATGGATACAAGGAGCACTACCAGGGAGTCAATTTCCAAGGATTTTAGTGGTAAGATGACTTTGGTCTATGTAGCAAAGCAGTCTGGTAACGTGTGGATCATGCCAAGTTTGAATTTTGACTCTATATTCTCCACCATCAGACTCATCTGAACTCTGGCCATCCACTCTTAGAAATCTAACCATGAGAAGCATCTTGTTCCAAGCCAGATTATTATCATATTCAACTTGGTCTTGACAATGACCACTTCTTGCGAGGTATAGCTTGAATGTGCTAGTTAGCCAATGAAAAGATGGAGAAAGGATACACATACTTGTTTCTGTCTCATCCTAACTCACTTACGGTGACTCATAGCTTGAAACTCAGCTGTCATGTGTACAAGAATGTCCTCTGGCTGTTCATTGGCCCTTGGACAGGCCTTTGCACAAGCCTTCTGAAGAGTGTCAAGATGATTGAGGAAATGTCATGCAACTATGTCTATAGACAGGTCCTTCTCAGGATACTTCTGCATCACCATGTCAGCAAATTGCTGAGCAAGTAAGACATTCCATATATTTTCAGGAGCCTTGATATCAATCTGTGGGTGCTGGAGGTTCAGTCCAGGAGCATCATCATCGAAACAAAAATTGAACATGTCCCAGGGTATGGCCAGTAGCTCTGGTCTTTCTGAGACAATATTTGGGAATTCCCTATCCTTCTTAATTCCAAGGAGGGACCACATCTCTTTCTGGACAATGCGCATGGTATCATTGTGCTGTTCAGTTCATACTTCTTGGCCTTGTGGTACTTTGAAAGGGAATGTCCACTGCACCAATGCTTTTCTATGTCTGGGCTCACCAAAACACTGTGTGGTTACATCAAAATCCCTGTGTAAGGCCAGGACTTCATCCTTCAGTCTTCTAAGAGTAGGTCCAATGTCATCACTGTCATAGACAATGCTGTCATCATTGTCTTTGTTGTCTTTGTTGTAGTCTTCTTCATCTTCAATGTTACTGCCACCACCATTATCACTAGCAGCCCCACCTTGGAGTCTCCTAGTGAAATAGACAGATGGCTGAGTTGCATCATTTGAAGAAGTGCTCTTGTCATCCTCTCTGGTCTCTCAAAGTCTTGAACTCTTTGCCGTTTGAGGAGTGGTAGATGATCAAAAAGAGTTGTGAAGGTGAGCAGAAGGGGTGAGAACCAGTTCTTCATTAATCTTGGGCAACAAAGTGGGCTGGTAATTCAATTGACCAGTTCTAGGAAGCCTGTCTGTCCATATGAAATCATCACAGTTGCATTGCTTGGACTTTTTTGAAGGAGTCACAATCATAGGTGATGAGCAAACACTCTCAGAACAAGGACCAGGTGACATGTAGGATGGCATTGAAAACTTCTGAGAGGTCTGTGATTGCTGCACTTGCCAAGCAGGACTCAAGTGAATCATTTGGTTTCAAAGCAGTAGATGGTCATCAAGAACCTCGCTTGAAATGTGAGGTGAACACATTGAATCATTGGCAAGAGAAGTTCTGACAGTCCCACAAGTATGGGAGGCAACTGATTGAGACAATGCACATGATCTGAATGGCAAAGAATGGGGTCTCATTCCGAATAGCTTGAGAAAAGAACAAGTCAGATATTTGATAATCAAAGATAGTATGAATTTACTCAGTAGTCAACTGGCATTGATGGGTCAGGCAAATTTTCTTTCTGTTTTCCAGTGCGATAAGGTCTTCCATCAGCAAAGTCAGAGACAGTTTGTTGCTACCCTTCATAACAAGCAGGCCTCAAGTTGGTGGTACTGGGGATGTCATCTACATTGATAATCATTTGGTCACTGGCATCTTCAGATTCCATGTCAGGTTCATATCCATTTTGGTCTGCAACATTGAGTATGACATTCTCATCTGAAGGATCTTCAGCAGTGGAGGGCTCAGCTTGTGTTGTTTCATTTGATTGTGCTGGATGTGCAGATACCTTCCCTTCCAAAGCAGAAATCCTCTGTTTAAGCTTGGTAACAGTGTCTTCATGAGTACTCTTTTCCTGCAACAGAGGTAGTGGAAACCCGAGGAAGTGAGAAAAAATGAAAGACATACAACTCTGAGCTTGCCAACCAACTTTTGTGCTTGATCAAGTTGTAAACATGCCTCTTGCATCTGTTTCAGTGCTTGATCACATTGAATTTGAAGATTATCTCATTCAATTTGTGTAGCTTGGTGTGCCTCTTGAAGAGCTGACAATTGATCCTGAAGCGCCTAACATTGAAAAATAAGTAAGAACAAAAGAAAGCAGGAAGTGACCAACTGATGCCTCTGTTGCAGACCACATACTGGTATCTGACTCTACAGACTCCAAAGCTGCCAGCTTAACCTGGAGAAACTGGTGTTTTAGTTGACTGGAATGATGAGAAATGGTATGCCAGAGGCTTACTACATTCTCTTGAACCTTCTTCCATTCAGTTGATAATTCCTCCTGGTGTTGACTCAGAGTATTTTGATGGGTGTTCTGAAGACTCGTCAATTGGCTCTGAAGATCTTGAATAGTGGCCTAACAATGAGTAATCATTGGAGAAGAGAAAAATGCATGAATCAGTTACTGACAGAAGCCTTTGCAGACTGCATGCTCATTTCTGATTGTACATCTTTCAACACTGCTAACTCAGCCTGACAAAAGTGTCAGAGCAAAAATGATGAGAAGTCAATGGGCAAACACTTACTGTGATCTGTTGGAGAAGCCCCTCTTTAACAGATATTTGAATTTCTAGGATCTGTTGCTCCTCCTTGGCCATCTGCAATTGACTCTGAAGTCTTTGAATCATCACCTAAGTATTGGATAGTAAGCAGAGGATAAAAGCAGACAAAGAATGACCAACTGATGATTTGATGGACTGTGTGCTCAGCTCCAACTCAACAGATTTCAATACTGCCAACTCAACCTGAGGAAATGTTAAAGCTGAAGCAACAAAAAGCCAATTGATGAAGGCATACTGTTTTCTCTTGAAGAGACTTCTTTTTGGCAGATAATTGTGCTTCAAGACTCTCCTTTTCCATTTTGGTTGTTTGCAGTTGACTCATAGTCATTTCATGGACCTGCTGGAAATTTGAGAACTGACTCTGGAGATTTGAAATGGTCATCTAACAATGAAGGATGAGCAGAGCACACAAACAGATAGAGAATGACTGACCAATGCCTCTCTAGACTGCATTTTCTGTGCCCTCTCAACCAACTTGAGCTGGCCTTGAGTGATTTGATGAGTCTGCTCAAGATTTTGTATGGCTGCCTAAGATCCAGGATTTAATGGGGAGTGAAAGGAGGCAATGAATAGTGACCCACTGTTGACTCTCCAGACTGGGCTTCCAACTTCATCTGAAAGTCAGATATGACAATCTTGGTGGCATCCAGCTCAGCCTGAGAAGTTGTTTGCAGTTAGAATGATAATTCATTTGTTGATCTTGATAAGCACTCACAATTTTCTCATTGACTTTTTTCTGGTCCGCAGCCATACACTCTCAAAGACTCTTTTGCTCTCTTTTGACTGACCCCAGTTGTTCCAAGGTATTTTGATGAGTTTCCTGGAGGGTTGACAATTGAATCTTCAGATGTCCAATAGTAGCAACAAGAATCTCTTTATTATTCGTAGTGTTGTTGAGATTGCCCTTGATTTGTTTCAAATCCAATTGAAGCCTATTGCACTCTCCTTGCAATAGTAGTAGCTGTTGCTCACTGCTTTCCATCTGGTCCTAAAGAGACTCAATACATTCTTAAAAGGGTAGAAGCATGAGTATTACAACCCACCTTAAATTCCTCTAACAATGCTGCTTCAGCATCCCTTTGGCATTGCTGCTTGGCTTGAAGGATGGTCAGTTGCTTCAAAGAAGAGTTGCACTCTGTGGTAAAAGTCTGCACCAGAATAGTCATTGCTACTAGGGCTCTTTGCACATGAAATCTAATGTTTTTCTTCTTGGTGATCTCATCGTAATAGTGACAATCAGCATAAGCTTGAAGCCATGCAACTTGTTCTGCACTGTCTTCCAATTCTATTGTCTTGCATTGCAAGTCAGAGCATTGAGTGTTGAGGGTGTGCTCAAGTTCGGTGTTGGTACTTTTGATCTAGGTGTGGATGGTGTCATGAGTATTCTGACAGATTTATATGAGAATGACATACATCAGCAAGATGTTTCTGTGTTTCATCTGATTTGGCTATCTTCTTAGCAAGCTAGCAAGTCAATCAGTATGGATTCTTCAACAACTTGCGCAGAGCTCACCTGCTGCTCCAGAGAGAGAATCTGGAGCTTCAGCAAAGCAGTGTTGTTGTCATCTTGACTTGAGTTCTTGTCCAAGCCCTACAAGAGACAAGTCAAACAAGGATGGCTGGATGAACAAGTGACCTACTGTATATAGAACTACTTCATGGCAGCTGGTCAATTCTTCATTTCCTTGTCAATGTTTCTTAGAAGGAGCATCATTGACATGTCTGACCCCTTCTTTGTTTTGCTTGTTGACTGTTGTTATAATATATTTGGGTAACAGGGAACATTTATAGAACAAAGGTTCCTCTTGGGAGTCTACAGACATCATAGTTGCTCCTTGTCTATTCAAAGGTTTGTGATGTGCTGGGTCGTTTCCAATGGTGATGATAGCCTAGAAAACAATGCAATGTCAGAAATTACAAAGAAACAATATGGGACTTCACATACCTTGAAGTCACCGTTCATTGTATCTGGACTATGTAGGTATTGCCTGACTTCCAAAGGTGGTGAGGATGATAATGGGGAACTGATATGGGACAAAGGCTGAAAGGTTGAATTTTGAAGAAAACATATGTTAGAAATTCTAAAGTCCGCTCCTTTGTCAAATTGATCACAAAGGACAAAATGAAAACAAAGGACATGACTGCATAAAAATCTGCTTGCTTACCCTCTCAGATGGAAATATTGCTTGTTTCCTTCCTTGTCAAACTGGCAATGTGCTCATTGCTACTGCATATTAATTGTCATGATGGTCAATACTTTGGAACCGTTCACCCCTACCACATGCATGAGTGGCTTTCTTATTTGTGATAGATTGTATGATGTTGACCCAGGGTAGGACTATACAACACTTCTCAATGGGCATTATTATGGTGCATCACATATACAACCTATTACCAAGAGAGTTCAATGTCAAACCAATGGTTGTGGAAGGTGACCACACCTTGAGTTTATCCTCACCAACCACAAAGTCCAACCCCATATCCACCATGCCCTTGTCACTGTCACAGGTGACCATGGAATAGCTCAGTTCCATCTGTTTTTTAAGAACCATGTGAACTTACCAGTTAACCATCAAATTTTACTATGGGCAGCAGGGAGCTGGTGAGGCAACATTTTTGTCTTGAAAAAGGGGAAAGAAAAAGAATTTGTGAATATCAAAGCTGCAGACAACACTCTTGCCGACTTTGCCATGTGTTGGTACATATGGGCCTTTCATCAATCTCTTTTATATGAGTTGATTTGGAAACCACTAGTTTTGCAGGCAGAGCACATCAGGGTTAACTCTATATCCCTAAAACCTTAATGTTTTGTTTCCCTTGATGGATATAAATGGATTAGTATATATATTACAGGTTTGCATACACTTTATATATACATGTAACAATAGTAGGAATCTGATACTCTCAACATGTGACTTTCATGACTTTGATAAGTGCTGTTCAATGAATGATTGGGACCATGACTCCATAGTGTCTTTAATACAATGAATCTCTTTGTTGCCATGTAAGAGATCACACCATTTCTTTGAGCTGATGGGCCCTTGAGAATTTGTTTGAGAACTAGTATTTGTGATCTCAGCCAGTTGTCTAGAGAGGGTATGCTCACAATTTCCATTCCAGCATCCATATTCTTCCCCACTAGCTTCAGAGGTTGTCATTGTGGGAAACCAGGAATGGAACACCATTTGATGACCAAATTCTAAAAGAAAGTGAGAACCAGAAATTTGATAACAGAAGGAAAATCTCACCAGTGTAACATACATACATACCAGAAATAAGGTCAAACTCCAATTCAGTCAAAGTGTCGTCAATGAATCTTCTATTGGTTTTTGGGTCATAAACTCTGAGCATTGTGTTTGGGACCAATGACCAACCCATAGGACCTTGAAGGACTGTTGAAAAACTAACAACAGATGCACTCAATTGCCAAATAAAACCCCCTTGCATCAATGCAGCATGTGCATGAGGTTGATTCAAAAGGGACTCCCATTGCCTCAGATAAGAATTGTAATTCTCCATCCCAAACAATGAATCAGACAATTGCATAGGTAGGACACAAGGTGGCAGGGATTGGCATGGTGCTTTAGAAGCAAGTTCAAGAGGAAGACAAGTTCAAAATGGGATTCCATGCTGGAAGAGATACTTGGCAACATCTGACTCATGAAGCTGAGAATCAAGGTGACACACCATCAATGCATCCACCACAGTAGTCAATGTCAGCTTCCACAGCATTTCAGATTTGTCCCCAAAGTTAAACATGTACAGTAATTGAGACTGATCATCATCATTGATGATGATGCATAAGTATTTGCAATACTCAGACATTAACAGAGAGATATGGCTTTGAACATTGAAATTGCACTCATCATACTTGGGTTTTCATCCTGCAATAATGCCTTTCAAGTAAGACCTTGCCAGAGCTGCACATGGAACTGCCATAATGTGAGGCTGGCACTCAACCCATCCCAAACCTAGCCAACAAACAAGTTGTCTGGCTTCTGCTGCACTTGCCAGCAAGAGGAGTGAGGATGAAAGAGGAAGAGGTGGAGTAAAGCCATAGTGCAAGATGAGAATTTCCAAAATTTCCTGTTGCAAGATGTCGATTGACCTGGAGTCTGACAATCATGACAGAATGGGTATGGGCTCTGATGACAATTCAGGCAAGGCTGGTGATTCTGGCACCACTGGCTCTGAAAGAATAACAGCATGCTGGAGGGGATGAATGCAGGGCATGTCGAGGCACTCAGATTCCAAAAGATGTGCTGGCTGATGTGAAGGACTGAGAATGCCAAATAAGTGAGGAAAGAGATGGTCACCTCTTTAGAACCCCATTGATACCAGACCAGAATGTTGTACTTGAGAAACCACTCTATAGCTGGTTGCCTTGTGTCTTTACTGGTTATATCAAGGAATATGCTGGCACATTCAGTGTTTGGGGAGAAGTCACAAACTGTCAAAGCCTGAAGCATGTCTACTGTTTTAATTGGGAAACCATTATTGCAAAGTGCAACTTGCCAATATACATTGGTATCAGTTGCATTGGCTAACTTGGCTTTAGCAATGAGATAGGACAGCAATCTCATCCAAATCAAAAACCAGTCTCTAGCCTTATAGGTTTGAGACAAAGTATGCCCATAGCTGTAGCATCCATCAACATAGCCCACAGACCAGGGAGAGAAGGGGTGAACTACTAAAGCCTTGAAGTTCTTGGCTAGGATAGTTGTCACACAATTCAGCCACCAATCTAACTTGACCCAGGAATCCTTAATTTCTGGAGGTAGAACAAACTGGTCTCGCCCATCTTTAGCATGTTCCAAGCTTGGAACTTTGGCAAGTCATTTGAAAAGAGTACTGGAATATGAAGGTTTACAGGAGACAAATGCAAGCCATCCATATGCCTCTGTCCACCAGAAAGGCTTGGTAAAATTGTCTGTACAAGAAGTCTTGCTTTGAATGATGCTATACTCCGTTCCAATTTTGGGATCTTGAGGTGGGAGAGAAATTGAGTGACTGCAGTTTGGCAAATAGTATAAATCACCCTGGTAAATGACAATGTTTCCAGAACTTTTATCCAATCTATAAAGTTGGTGTTAACAATGCTCAGCAGTATATTGAGTTGCAAAACTTACTCTCTATTCATTGTTTCTGTCTATAGTTGGTGGGGCTCAGATAAAAATGTTATGACAAATGCAATTATAGAGAGGTCTGGGCAAGTACCAAGCCTTGCAATAGAAAGATGATTATAATGAGGTGGATAAAATTCTAGAATGTAAGTAGTATATGGGGAGGATGATCAGAGCTTGGAAGAGGGAGTGATAGAGCTTGGGTGAACCCAAAACTCAAGGGAAAGAGAATGAGCTTGGGTGAACCCAGAACTCATGAGGGAGGGACAGAGCTTGGGTGAAACTAGAGCTCATGGGTCATTTCAAAAAGTCAAAGTCTGACTTGACTAGTGTTTGGTACTTACATAAGCCATCATGGGAATGCAATGAGCAATAAGTATAATCATAGATAAGATTATGTATGAGTGAGGATAAGCATCTAGCAATCTCACAATACCAATTGCATGCAGACTACATATTTTGCAGTATCTGACATGGGCATGAAGAAAATTTATTTATTTGAGAGCAAAATATACACACAGTGTTCTGTAAGTGACAGACCATAATTCCAAACAGGGCTATACAATATCACACCTCTGCTGGATATGAATGTGTTTCTAATGCTTTACCTGAGCTTGTTGAATGTGATGCAATGTATGCTTAATTTCTATTTAAGATGATACTCAGAAATGAGAAGTACAAGTATAAACAAATAAATCCAAAACCACCAACCACTCATTTCACCATCACATATCCATATCCACCTTGGATGATGCTCTCACACCTCCCATGGCCTCCACAGCAATTTACAACTGCTCCGCTCACCCCACCTCATGGACATGCTCTACCAGTGTATCCAGTACTGACTTTCCTCCTGCCTCACCTGAATCTGCCTTGTCAAGAAGCTGAGTAACTCAGTTGCCCAATTCCTGTATTCCATCTTGCTTGTTTCCTGTTGTGTTTCCCAGGGTGATGAGCCAGCAAAGTAACTATGCAGTTGTTGAGTGGCATTAGCCCAGCTACAGCATTGTACATTGTGATGAACTTAGTTGGAAGAGCAGTAAGGATGGTGAGAGACTCTAACTTGAGGATAGAGAGCCATTCAAGCTTTACCTTTTCACAAAGTCATTGTCATTTTGATACTTCAAGAGCATGGGGATATATTATTCATAGTCAGAAATCAAATGCAATATCCATGTGGTGCTCTAGCACCATCTGAAATCATGTCATCAAGTTTTGCCTCTTCACAACATTGTTGTCCTCTCTGGCAGGGGTGTCAAATCCATATTCTGCTAACAGGGAAGTACAAGGGGCAGGTCTGGTGGAATTGCAAGTATAAGTCTTGATGACCACACCTTGAAGAAATCAAACACAATATCCATGTGGTGCTGCAGCAATGTCTGGAAACTGTGTCATCAACCAAGATGAGTATACTGGAATGGAAATACAATGACCAAGGATGAGCAATAAGATGACATTGGCCACAGAATCTCATATTTGGAAGTGGTCACCTTAGAACTTGGAACTTTAGATAACATTGAGTCAGTTCAAGGAATTGGATTATTCACAGGAGTTGAAGACATACAAAGAAAAAAACACTGCACATCCCAAGCGTCAGGCTACAAGTCAGGAGGAAGTGAGCAAGTTTGGGTTCATGGATTGGAAACTCAAGAGGAAATGAGGGAGTTAGGGTGAACCAAGAACTCAGAAGGGAGTGAACAAGCTTGGGTGAACCCACAACTCATGAGAAAGGGACTGAGCTCATCAATGGTCATGACAGGCAAAAGTTTGAAGTCCAAAACTTTGGCCAGCATTGGACAGTTACATATTCCAGATGAACAATATATATAAGATTCCTTATGAGTGAGGATGAGCATTGAGTGATCTCACAATGGAAATTGCACACAACATCTAGATAGAAGAAGATTGATTGATTTGAAAGCAAATGTCTATAATAGTAATGAGTTCTGTAAGTGACAGACAGTAGGTACAAACAACAAATGCAGACCCAGAACTCACAATGAAAGGACAGAGCTTGGGTGAACCCAGAACTCATCAATGGTTGTGACGGGCAAAAGTTTGAAGTCCAAAACTTTGGCCAGCATTGGACATTCCAGATGAATGATATAGATAAGATTCATTATGAGCAAGGATGAGTGTTGAGTGATCTCACAATGGCAATAAATGAAGGTCATTTTATACAAATGCAGAATCAGAACTTGCAATGAAGGGACAGAGCTTGGGTGAACCCAGAGCTCATCAATGGTCATGACAGTCCAACATCCAAATTTCAAAGTCCAAACTTTGATGGCATTTGATGGTTCCATAATCTAGATGAACAATATAGATAAGATCTGATATCTTGGAATCATCAAACACCAGCAAAGTCAGACTTGAAAACAACCACATGCATGAGCTCTGGGTTCACCCAAGCTCTATCACTTCCCCTTGAGTTCTGGGTTTCACCCAAGCTCTATCACTTCCTCTTGAGTTCTGGGTTCACCCAAACTCTGGTCATTCTCCCTTCATACTCTAACATCTCCAAAATCTACCCATTGCAATTGACATCTCCAAATTCTATCCATTGCATTCATATGGACCATCTACCTGGCATGCTGATCCACCAGAGTAGGGTCTCCCTTATCCTCTCACTGAGCTTCAAGTGCCATGTTCATTCCCATCTACGTTACAATAATAATAATTAAGTATCTGGGCTTATTCCCCTTCTGTTCATGGCAGCTCACAAGCACTCATGAGTAGCCCTCATTTCTTGCCTGCAAGTTGATGCAGCGCTGTTCTTCAGTTTCAACTTCAGCAAAGAAGTTACTGGCCAGTAATTCTCATAGTCCTTTAGATGAAGCCAGTTCTTGTTCCTCATAATCTGCTGAATGCATTAAGATGAGGTTAATCGAGCCTTCTCTTGAACTGTCTGCACATACCTCTTTGCATAACTTCTTTATCTTGTTATCCTGCTTTCAATAGCTCTTGGTCAAATCCAATTTCTTTTCGGCCGATTCATACACATCTTCCTGTTCAGAAAATCAGGTCAATTTGTAAGTTTATCTTGTATGACTGCCCACTGAAAAGCATTCAACAGTTTGGATAGTCCAACCAGTCTTGACAAGCTCTAAGCTCAAATTGAACCCACCACTGTTGGGCCTTCCTGGTTTGCCATTGGGCCAGAGAAATTTCTTACCTGAACACCTCTGGGAGCAGCGAGGCTCAATCTCAGGTTCTCCATCACTCTTGTTTCCAGGGTCATTGTGGTGTAAAATGTAATCCCCAAACTCCATGCCTGGAGCAGTTGGGGGAAGCGAGGCAGACAGAAGAACTGTAAACTCGATTTGAGATGCAGTCAAGGGAAAAGGTCTTTCAACATAGAGGTTCATTGTAGTTTTCCAGGAAACAGATACATTTCCATCTCCTGGCATGCATTATGTATAATTCTATTGATTTACAAACATGCTTTGAGCCTCAAAGTGACAACAAAGACCTTTGTTTTTTTTTTGTTATGTAATTGTGCCCAATTTTTGACAAGAGATTATCCACTTCACTCTTGCACACTTTATCCACAGTTCAATCCAATGGCTCTCACATCTGTCAGCATCAGTTTCTTGTTTTCTACCCTCCTTTTGACCTCTGCCCCTTCCCAGACTTCTGAATACAAGCTTCAGGGTGACCTCAGAGGCAGCAAAGGCCCAGTTAGCACTGTGACCTTCACCAACAATTTGAGTATGGTCTTAATAGGAGGTAGGTCTTTCAATTTGCCTTGACTACACAAATTGATTATTTCTCAGGTGATGATGGACATGTCCATGTCTATTCCACAAAGGGTCTCTCCTCCCTACAAACCCTCTACAATAAGACATGGGGCAAAGTCACTGCTCTGACTTGTCTCACAATAAATGCTGTGGGTAACAAGGGTGAATCTATATGTGTTGGGACCATTCAAGGATCAATCTGCCTTATTCCCTGTGAAAATTCAACCTCTGTATGTCATCTCAAGTTGAAATGTCATCCCTCCCTGATCATGGTCTCAGTGGTTCTCTCAGAGGTATTCCAAGGTCTACAATATCTTTGAGTTCAATGATAGCATTGCTACCCAGGCTTGTGATGATGCTAACTAGCAACTTGTGGTCACTAGCCATAATGGTACAATCAAATTGTTTAGTGTCAGTGCAGGTGGTAAGTATTGGCAGTTATGTCACCCTGTCTTTGTCTAACTCCCAGCAGTTGACATGATGGAATTGTGGGTCATTCCACCCATGGCTGATGCCATCCCCACAAGCCTCAAGTTCTTTGGTGCTGGTAGCCAAAATATACTGCGCACCAAGATTGAAAATGGCAAAATGTAGGTGTATCTGAATGGTCAATGTTGAATCCAAATTTACCCTTTACAGCCTTTGCATTGATGCTCAAACATCCAACCAGCTGTGGCAAAAACATTTAACAAGTGCAATGTGTGCTTTTTCTTGCCATTGTCCTCTGCATTATTGACTGCCTCTTCCAGAGGTCATGCTGCCCTTTCACCTGGCAAAGACCTCTTGTTCACTCATAATCTCACCCAAGGCCACTTTCAACTCCACTGATTTCCTGGCACTCCAGCTGAAGCAATACCAGGTGTTACGTCTACCCGGCGTAGAATCATTCAAGGAGTATTTGCAGAAGAAGGCAAAATTATCATGTGCAGCAGCAATCATGGAATGGTCTACATAGTACACACAGCGACTTGGGAAATGTTGCAGAAGTTGTCTGGATCTGGTGAGTTATATAACCCTAGTCGATGATTTGCACTCATGGTATCTTAGGACTCATGCAAGTCATTGCAGTTGCCAAACATGAAGATGGGTATGATATGATCATAGGTGGCTCCAGTTTGGGAGGTTTCAAGGCATATATGTAGGTGAAAGAGGTGCATAGTTCTGATTCACTATCAAGTCTGCATTCACCAACTTGTCATCTAGCCCTTTGAAAGTGCCAATGAACTGCTTGCAATGGGCTTCATGGTAGTTTATGCAAAGAGGTTCTCTATTGTGAAACAAGCTGCATACTGTGTGCTGTATGCTGCTGTGTGATTGCAAGTACTGTTTCCAATGATGGCTGTCCCCTTTGTCAATGTTTGTTTACTTGCCCCTCCCTTGATATCTTTTTGTGTACTAAATTCGCACTCCCTAGCCCATCCCTGGTGTCAGAGCGCTAACCATGCAGCTTTTCAAGTCAAATGCTCAAGATCTTGCCACCCACTATTGTGCAGCTCCAGACACTTTTGCTCAACCCATTGAACATATGGTGCTCTCCCCCATTATTTTTGTAGATAGTAATATTGCAGAGCAAAGCCTGAGTCTGGTCACCCTATCATATGTTACCCAGGTGGTCGGTGCCCAATCTTACACTATGATCCAGACCATCACTAGGCACAGGCCAAAGAGGTCTCCACAATCAGTCAATTTGTTATTGTTACTTGCCTGGTGGCAGAGAGTTTTCCTACCACAAAGCTGGAGTTATCAGAGGAAGAGTCTGCCAAGGTGGATGATGTAGAAGTGCCATTTCATGTTGTTGACAACTTATAATATCTGATTGTATTTTGTTACCTTTGAAAATTTGAAAATGAAGTTGTATGAGGTACCAAACTTCTCATCATGTGAATATTAATGAGTATCTGTTCTTTGTTATCATATGTATTGCACCCTGCACATGTACAGGAACTTGCAAAACTCTTTGTCTTTCTGGGGACAAAGAAAATGATTGCCTAAAAGAGTCCAATAACAATTGGTATGCTTATTGTTATCCCCGCTTGGCACATGTTTGATTTTGACTCCTTACATAGATTTTCTTGGAGGCAGGCCCAGGCTGCAGTTACAGCCCTTTCTTTCATCTGCATGAACTGTGCCAACTATGCTATAATTTCAAAGGGGACAGGGCACAGGGTGCAGGAGGTTCTCAATTGTTTCCACAGAGCATTGTATGGCAAACCTTTGTCATACTAATCAATGTTTCCATCAGATGTTATCTTGCTTAGTCTGCATATTGATTTTGTCTCTTGGCTACTTATGATTGCCTCCCTCCCTTTTACTACCTCTTCAATGTTGCCAAAAGACAAAATCTGCACTTGCACAAAATTCAAATGCCATCTGAATTGGCTTCCAGATGGCACCTGTGGCACCTTGGTTGATGCCAGGACACTTTGAAATCATGAAAAGGAGGACAAGGCTCAGAGATTAGGTGATCATGCATTAGCATACAAAGCACAAGCCTTGAAGGCTCATGAAGCTGAGATAGCAATTGCTATGAACAATCTTTTGCTGAGCAATATTGTAGCACATCCAGCAATGTTTCTACCTGTAACCAGTGATAAGCTAAATTTACCAATTAACAGGGTGAGCAAACTCATCGCTGGTCTCAATGAGATTGAGGGTGTACTTATATCTTTGTGCACCAAGGTGCAAGTGATCAGTTTGGCTCTGTTTCATGTAGGCAACTGTATATTCATGGACAAGCTTATGGCATTAGAATTGATCAAGCAAACTTTAGTTGAGCAAACTATGCATTTATGTACCATTGGAAGAGTCAAGACTCCTGCCATTGTGCACATGCACAGTGTTATCAACACCCTATGGCAGGATGTCCAGCACTTTCTTGATGAGACAACAGAGTCATGGACAAATGCACTAGACACATGAATTGCAGAGCCACTGGTGCTTGCACACAGTCAATTTGACATGAGTGAGTCACCAATGGCAATGTGCATGAATTGTTCTCTGATTCTTTATTCCTCAGGTGACCATTTTTTCCTCAGCTTTAGCAAAGTGGTACCTTTCCTCCAACTTGTGGTCTTTATAATCACCATCTGCCATATTGTCCTATGCCTTCCTTGTAGGGGAACTGTCTGGATATTCCAGATGTGCAGTAAAATCATAACTGATGCTTTTTCCTTTCTCCCATCTATTCCATGTCCCATCACTGGCATTCTTGATAAATTTCCTGTTGATATTCACACCACTATGAAACCCCTTCACATAGAGGGAAAGTCCTTGGTTTATGCTTCCTGTCCAAAGTGTCATGTGATTTACAGGCCCAAATTCCTGATGATAAAGCAGGTGATCACAGCAAAGTACCTGTCTACCCCTTACAGTGTGACACCATTTGGCATAGTGTTCTCTGTGAAGAATTGCTCATTTGTCCTAAGTCAATAGGAACATGTGGACTGGACATCTACATTCCCGTCTGGCCTTACGTTGTATTTGACTTTAAAGATTGGTTTGCCAGGTTATTCACAAGAATCATATGGAAAAAAGATGGATCAGGCTTGGAAGCAGATGGAAATGCCTTCTGACGGAATACTAAGTGACATCTTTCAAGGTTCTGCTATCCAAAATTTCAAAGGCCCCAATGGAAAATCTCACTTTAGCATCTATGGAGGTGAAAATGCTAGTCATTACCTTTTCTCACTCAGTATGGATTTCTTCAACCCTTTGGGCAACAAACAAGCCAGAAAGAAGATCTCTATTGGCATGATATGCATTGTGTGCTTGAATTTACCTATTGAGGAATGGTATAGACCAGAGAACATGTTTATCCACATCATTCCTGGCCCCAAGGAACCTGAGGCCCAACTGGATGGAATGAACCCATACTTGTGCCCCATCATCGATGAATTCTTGGATCTCTGGTCAGGTGTGGCCTTGAGCCAGACCACCAACTTCCCTTATGGTTGACTGATTCTGTGTACCATTGTTCTTGTAATTTATGATCTCATGATGGTTCAAAAAGTTGGAGGCTTTACTTCAATCTATCATGAGTACTTTTGTTCCCACTGCTGGTGCAACAGGACATCTCACAAACTCAGCAATTTCAATCTTAAATGCTGGAAATTCCAAACAGATGAAGAATGTCAAGACTTGGCTGAGAACTACTTCTCGGCTTCTTCTCCAGAAGAGGCATCTGCTCTTGTTGGCAAATTGGGTTTGTGATGGACTGAGCTTCTCCGGCTTCCATACTACAAGGCATCAACATATCTTGTTGTCAATGTTATGCATAATCTCTTTCTCAGGTTGATTAAAGAGCACTTCCAGAACATCCTTGGTTATGACCCCAACAATAAGAAGTACAAGACCAAGAAGGGAGCTCCAGTGAAGTTGACTGTGGTGAAACTTCACTACAATGAAGCCAATCCTGAGCCAGATTCAGAGACTGAGCCAAAGGTTTTCAATGATGTATATATGTTTTGCCAGTGGCTTCAATGGCCCATCAATTTCAGCACTGAAGGCCCAGCTTTTGATAAAGCAGTCAAGAGATGGAGAAATTTGTGCAAAGAAGCCCTGGTTTGTATGGCAACAGGATTAGGTATTCAACTATTGCTGGGAGATAAAGGGACTAGAGAGGACTATGCTCATGCAATCCTTCTCTGGGTATGGATAAATCAGTCAATGTGTATGAACAACATTGACTTAGATTGTTCTACCAGCAACTTTAGCAACTAGAACATAATGTCACATTATTTCATGGGGAAATCTTCTCAGAAGATGAAACGGAGACTATCTGGGCTGACCTTGAAGATATTATCAGACCTTCCTGGGTGACTTTGGTCCCAACAACTCTCTTATCAAGTGGGCCCAAGCTCAAAGCAGATCAATGGTGGATGGTCAGCTGTGTAAATCTTCCCATATCTTTGACCCACTTATGGTGGGATGGTGATGAACAAAAGAAAAATCTCCTGCATCTGACAATGCTGCTTTCTTTGGCTGTCCAAGTGGTGACTTCTTGAGTGACTAGCACAAATCATAGAGTGACTAGCACAAATCATAGAGTGCATTATTTGGAGCTCATGACTGAGTATTGAAAAGAGCTTGCTCACCTCTTCCCATTCTATGAATGTGTCCCCAATCATCACATGGCCTTCCACATTCCTGATTTTCTCAAATTATTTGGTCCTGCTTCAGGCTGATGGGCCTTTCCTTTTGAGCATGCAATTGGGCAATTGCAGCAAATGTCAATGAATTACAAGAAAGGTAAGACCAACATATTCATTTGGCTTCAATTAATAACATGCAGTTCAGGTGAATATGAAGAGACAATTGTGTGCACTTGGCATTGGACATCTAGTGTAAGGGGGCTCTTCCTTAAACAGGCATGCCCCAACATCATCAAAGAATGCAAGTCCATGTTTCAGACTCTCATTTGACCACAGACTCATGGGATCCTGGCAACTGAAGAGGACAATGCTTTTACCCTCATTTTGTTCAAAGGACTGAAGTAAACAATGATGACAATGATACTCTAAAAGGGAAATTAACCCCACTTCCCAAAGGATATGGTCTGGCAATTGAACATGCCAAGCTGTATCACAAAATTCCTCTGAAAGTGGCCATTAAATCTCAAATCCATCACTTTGGCTTGTCATACACCTCTTGTGAGAAGCACAAGGGCAACAGCTTTGTCTTCTTGCAAAATGTCTCTGCCCCATTTATGATTGAGAACATTCTCAAGTTTCCTGTAGTGAGGGACAATCAGACTCTTCATGGCACATGGATTGTTTGGTATCATCTGAAGCCCTCAACTTCATTCTCTTTTGACCTTTACTCAAAATATCAGGAATTAGGAGGAAGCATTTGGAGTACTGAATTGGACCCATGGCTTAGAGCCATGATGATTTCAGACATTGAAGCTCATGCAGCAAGATTGAAATGGGAGGACAACTGGGTGGTTATATCACTGAGACATGTTTGTATTTTCTCTGAGCTCAAGATCAATATACTCACTCATTTTGATCTAGTCTCTTTATGTTGATCAGATCTAAATAACTTGCAGTGCCAAGTCTAAATATATGTAGTCTGGCAGATGATAGTAGTCTTGCTTGCACTTACTATCTGTCAGTTGAAGATGTCATTACTATTATAGTCTGGCTCTCAAATAAATCAATTTTGTTCAAATTTATCATTTCTGATACTCGACCATTGTCCCTACAAAAATGTAGTCTTTGTCACTCAACATGCTCATACATAAACTTATCTATAATTCTACTTATTGCTGATTGCATTGATGGGTTATGTAAGAATCAAACACCAGTCAAGTTAGACTTTGACTTGTTAAAAACAACCATGAGCTCTAGGTTCACCCAAGCTCTGTCCCTCCCTCATGAGTTCTGGGTCCAACCCAAACTCACTCACTGGGTTCTATCTTACTATTTTCTCTGAGCTCACAATCAATACACTCACTCATTTTGATCTAGTCTCTTTATGTTGATCAGATCTAAATAACTTGTGGTGCCAAGTCTAGATACATGTAGTCTGGCAGATGATAGTAGTCTTGTTTGCACTTACTGTCTGTCAGTTACAGATGTCATTACTATGATAGTTTGGCTCTCAAATAAATCAATTTTGTTCAAATTTATCATTTCTGATACTCAACCATTGTCCCTACAAAAATGTAGTCTTTGTCACTCAACACACTCATACATAAACTTATCTATGATTCTGCTTATTGCTGATCATGTTCCCATGATGGGTTATGTAAGAATCAAACACCAGTCAAGTCAGACTTTGACTTGTTGAAAACAACCATGAGCTCTGGGTTCACCCAAGCTCTGTCCCTCCCTCATGAGTCCTGGGTTCACCCAAGCTCATTGAATTCTGTATCACTTCTGAGTTCATCCAAACTCTACCACTGCCTGTGAAGTTCTGGGTCCAACCCAAACTTGTGATCACTTGGTTCTAGTTCTTGCCTCAACTCAGACTCCTGTTGTGCTGAGTGATCTTAAGGATCTCTCTATGGCATAGCCTTGATGGACTAAAGCATCCATATCACCATGATGCTACCTTGAAGATCTATTTTTCCAATATATTGCTCACAGATCACACCCACTCACTCAATGCTCATTGTGTTTTCCATGGGTGAATTACATAATCATCAAACTCCATTGAAGTAGGACTGGAGTTGAACTCAGTTCCCCTAAGCTCTATCCTTCCCTCATGAGTTCTGGATACTGTCAGGTTCCGCTGACCCCGGGGGCTCAGCTGCACTGGGCGAGTCCTTACTAGGCGGGTGTGATTCCCCTGCATTGGTAACCAAACACTCAAAGACATTCCGGGTCTGGGTGGGTTGCGCGGGTAGTTGGGGAGATGTGATCCAGACAGATCCGGGAAGGTCCGGAGAAGTCGGATTGTGGGGAAACGAGACGGTCTTGGCGGGGTTCAGGCAGAAGGCCGTATGGGAGATTCACGGAAGCAAGGGAGTAGGTGGCTGTGTGATTGATGGGGATGGAGCCGGGGTTTGATGGGAGATCATTTGGAGCTGATGGAGTCCGGGACCGAGCGAAGAGTGAGGTTCGGACCTGGTAAAGGAGTGTCGGGGTTTGTAATTGTAATCGCGGAGTTCGTGAGGTCGTTAGGGTTGATGAAGACTTGGGCACAATGGTCTGACGGAGTCACCGAGACAGCGTCGGACGAGACAATATGGAGCAGGAGTAGATTCAAGTGGAGATACGAAACAATAACGAGAACGATAACGAAATGGAGACAAGACAAGACCGGGAGACTGAGATAAGACCAGGAGACTGAGATAAGATCGGGAGACTGAGATAAGACCGGGAGACTGAGATAAGACCGGGAGACTGAGAGTAAGGAGAATGGGACACGAAACACGAAACACGAAAAGGAAACAATCAGACCATAGGTAACGTTAAGCAATATCAAGACTGGAGTACGAAGAGCTACTCGATGACTTATATACTGACTACCGGAGGACTTCGGGGTACGTCGGCTGTGGTGGCGGGGCTTGATGGAGTGGGCGGGTGTCGGTTGTGATCGAAGATCGTGCCGCGCTGATACGTTGATGGGATCATTGGAGAACGCGGGTTGCCCTGAGGTTGTCGTGATACTCCAGAATAGGTCGGAGGAAGCAGGGTGTTGAGTTAATGATGGGTGGCGAAGATCAGGAATAGCGGGGGTGGTTCTCGGGGTTTGGGAAGCCCAGGGTAAGTGTCAGTGGCTGCGGGGCAGGCACCGAAGTTGGCCAGGGGGCCGTCGGAGTTAGCTGGGGAGGCGTCGGAGTTAGCTGAAGTAGGCGCGGGGCATGGGCGGAAGTTCGGCGGAGCGTTGGGGGTCCTTTTGGGGGTTCGGGGGTTTGATGGACGATGTGCGGGGTTTTGGGGAACGGGTCGTGACATCACCCCCCTTTCAGCGTCGAGACCCTTCGAGACGCGGGGCAGGACGGGGATCGGCGGGGCGTGGGAGTCAAAGCCGAGCAATATTGATCAATCCGCAGCGAGTGATAGCGGCGTGGGAGACAAAGTCGAAGCGCGGCCGCCGTTTCGTCAGGGTCCTCCTCAATCAATTAAAAGCTTTGGGCGTGCCCCGGGGTTTCCCAAATTTCGTCATGTCTTCCCCCAGCGTTCCAGTGGTTTCTCCCGCCGATTTAGACGAGGTGGTGGTGTATGACAGTGGGGGTGAGGAGTTCGAGCGTCGGTGCCGGGGTAGCGTTAGGGACCGGAGTCATAAGTGTTGTTGACTTTTCCTTTTGGGATGGTTGATGGGGTTCCTGTAGAATCGTCCGTAGTAGTAGTGGTGGATTTTCCGGGGGTTCCGAAGCGGACCAAGTTTCGTCCCGCAGTGCCAAAGGGGAAGGGGGCGTCCTCGGCGGTGGTTCGGGGGAAGTGTCGAGCTTCCCCGCCCTCGGGGGCGGGACCCAGCAAGAGGCCACGTGGGCGTGAGTTGTCAGCGGGGCCTCCGGAGTCCTCCCTCTTTTCTCCTGTCCCGGGCGTCCCCTCGGAGCGGTCGTCAAGTCCCCCCATGCCGATTCCTTCAATCACGGAGGTCTTCCTTCGCAAGCAGGTGGAGGCCTTCACGACATCGTTGGCAGTATGGGAGGGTGAGCTCCGACGGGCGAGGGAGGATCGTGACGTGGCGCGGACGGAGAAGGAAGTGATGGAGCGGGAGAGGAATACTTCGGTGTGCGTGGCGACGGAGCGAGCGCTAGAGGTGCGGGGTTTGCGGGAGCGTCTGGCGCAGGTGGAGGGGCAGCCCGCGGGGGAAGCGGAGGGGCGGGGACAAGTTCCGGAGGGGGATGCGTTGTGGGCGGAGCTGGAGGCGGCGAGGCGGAGGGAGGATTGGTTGGCCAACGAGGCCGCCTTGGGTCGCGCGGGGATCCTTCGTGAGTTGTCTCCCGTTCCTCCGTTTGTTATTGACGGTTCATTTTCTGAGTTTAGGCTGGGTGTGGGAGCATCGGGTCCTCTTGGACGGTGCCTCCGCAGCGTTCGCATCGATTCAGGACGGGTTGACGCAGGGGTCCGCAGTCCAGCCTCCGGAGTTGCAGCAGGGGATGGCGCGGTTGGAGAGGTTGCTGGCGGGGCATCGGCGGCGCAATGCGGTGGCCCCGGGATCGTGGTGGGAGGTGGCGGCCGACGCGGGGGAGGCATTGCCGGGGTTGGCGGAGATCCTAGCGGTGGTGCGGGCCCAGATGGAGGTCGACCTGGGGGTTGGGTTGCCGGGGGGTCCGGGGAGGGAGTGAGATGGGTGTGAGCCTTGTTTCTTGTCGCTCTCGGACTTGCTGCTTTCCCCGCCTATTGTATATAGAACAAATTTTTTTTGTACGCAAACATGTGTTTTCTTGGTCCGCAGGGGTGTGAGAGGGAGTTGAATCCCTAGTAAGTCCAGAGGCGGGGGTTACGCCCGCTAGTGCCGTCTGCGCTGGCTAGTCCCGGGGTTTGTCGGGATGGGGCGGGGCATCGCAGGAGGGCCCTCGAGGTCTGGCGGGGGTGGTGGGAGTTCTCCGGTGGGGGTCCCCGGCATTTCAGGCGGTGTCGTTGAGTTCGATTCTCGGAAATTCTGACTGGGGTTGTAGGGGACGTGCGCCATATTGGTAGTGGAGGGTGGGCCTTCGAATTTTTTCACGGTGCCCAACAGGTTCGGGGCTTTAATTGCCTTGGCCGTGGGGTTGGCGGGGGGTAATGGGGGTCTCCCCACGGTCTGGCCCTTATGCTGGCATTGGTGGCGAGGGCGGCGGGGCATTTTTCATTGGTGGGGTTGGGTGAGGCGAGGTTTGTCCTCGCGGTATAGTTGGTCCGGGTCGGGGTTGTGTTCCGGAGTGTTGCGTCTGTGGGCGGGCATGCTTCGGTTGGCGCTTTGGTGTGCTCCGGAGTGTCGATGACCGAGGGGGTAGGATGCGGGGTGATCAGTCCCAACCAGTTCCTTCGGGTCCGGGGCCGAAATTTGGGGTGCCGGATCATCTACATGATATTGCTTTCCTAACCAAAGGTAAGCCCGAGGCGGACAAAGGGGGTCTTACGTATTTCTGATACTTCCTCGAGTTCAGAGGTCCGGGGGTCGGTAGTTCCTTCATCAGGGAGGAAGTGGGTGGTCCCGGAGTCGACCCAAGGGTCACTCGGTGGGGATTTGTTGGTTGTTCACGGTTGTTGGGGCGGCGGGGAGGTCGGCCGCGGGGAGGCACTGGAGTAGGGTTCCCCGGGAGATGCGGCAGGGTCGAGGCTGCTCTTCATTCGTGTTCCGGAGCGGCCCGGAGATTGTTGTAAGTGTGGGGGTGGCAGTGGGGAGAGGCACTGCCCGCTTTTCTGGAGGCTCCAATGATGTGGTCCCTGTTCGGCAGACATATTCCAGTGTAGGGACGGGATTCGGGGTGGGTGGTGATTTTTGTCGTGGGGTTGGGGCTACCAGGGCATCATTGTCGAGCTGGCGCCGTGAGTTTTCTTGGTCAAATGTCGTGGTCGGAGCGGAGGCCCTGGAGCCATGTCACCAGGGTCCGGAGCTGTGTTGAAGGGTTCGGAGGGCCCTGAGTGGGACAGTTTTGGGCTGGCGTGGGGTTGTTTGGATTGTCGAGCCAGGTGGGGGAGGTTCTTTGAGGATATCGGAGCGCGCGCCCTTTGGGCCGTCGGGTTGCCTTAACGGCCCATCGTCGTTTTCTGGATAATGGTGGGGCTTCTCCCTCCCTTATATGAACATGTCAGCGAATTTGGAGTACTTAGGGAACTACTTCGTATAGGGTCCTTTTTCCTATAGTCAGTTCGGGGTGGCTCCTATGCTGGGGATTCCTTTGTGGGAGGTAGCGTAGTCTGGGGGTGGAGTTTAAACTCGGGGGTGGCATGCGGGGGGGGGTTTTGGCGTCCAGGGTCCTCATTGTCGGGGGCTCCGGATTGTGTGGAGGAGGGTGGTGAACTAGCGGCGTGGTCCGGAGTTGTCCCTTGTCGAGAGTGGGGTGCCGTGGTTCTCCTTATTAATGTCTAGAGGCTCGGGGATGTTTTGGTCTTGTTCCGGGGTTGTCGGAGTCGGGTCGGGGAAGTCGGGGCCCCTTCATTTGTTGGGTGGAGGTGACGGCCGATCGATCGAGGTCCGGAAGCAGGTCAGGGTTGGAGCCTAGCCTAGGTCTGAGGTTCTTGGTTGCTGGTGGGTTGGTGGATCCACAGGGGGGCTTCCAGGGAAGCACGTTCTCAGTGGTCTCTTCATGGCTGGCAATCCTTGTGCAGTCGGCAACTGTTCCGTGGCGGGTTGGCATTATCGTTGGTCGGAGGGTTGGCGCGGTGCCGGAGACATTGTTGCTCATTTGATCGGAGGGTCGCCAGGCTTTAGGATGTTATTCTTTGGGTGATGTCGGGGTCAATTTTGCGTGAGAGAGCGGAGTTGGCGGAGAGTGTAAGAGTGAGGTGGACGACGATTTGACGGTTTGCGCGAGGGGTTGGGAGTTGGGTGTGAGTTGGGATGGTGTCCATGGGAGGGAGCCGTTGTATGGATGTAACCGGAGCAGAGGGGACATTGGGTGTCGGATCCGTGATTCAATGTGCCTCGGCAAATTGGGCGGGGCCGTATGAATTATAAGGGTTCCCCGGCACGGGTAGACCATAGACATCAGAGTTATTTGATCGTGTGTGCGGAGATAATGCGGGCATCACAGGCGGGGTAAGGTAGAGTCTTGATATTATGTCAGGTTCCGCTGACCCCGGGGGCTCAGCTGCACTGGGCGAGTCCTTACTAGGCGGGTGTGATTCCCCTGCATTGGTAACCAAACACTCAAAGACATTCCGGGTCTGGGTGGGTTGCGCGGGTAGTTGGGGAGATGTGATCCAGACAGATCCGGGAAGGTCCGGAGAAGTCGGATTGTGGGGAAACGAGACGGTCTTGGCGGGGTTCAGGCAGAAGGCCGTACGGGAGATTCACGGAAGCAAGGGAGTAGGTGGCTGTGTGATTGATGGGGATGGAGCCGGGGTTTGATGGGAGATCATTTGGAGCTGATGGAGTCCGGGACCGAGCGAAGAGTGAGGTTCGGACCTGGTAAAGGAGTGTCGGGGTTTGTAATTGTAATCGCGGAGTTCGTGAGGTCGTTAGGGTTGATGAAGACTTGGGCACAATGGTCTGACGGAGTCACCGAGACAGCGTCGGACGAGACAATATGGAGCAGGAGTAGATTCAAGTGGAGATACGAAACAATAACGAGAACGATAACGAAATGGAGACAAGACAAGACCGGGAGACTGAGATAAGACCAGGAGACTGAGATAAGATCGGGAGACTGAGATAAGACCGGGAGACTGAGATAAGACCGGGAGACTGAGAGTAAGGAGAATGGGACACGAAACACGAAACACGAAAAGGAAACAATCAGACCATAGGTAACGTTAAGCAATATCAAGACTGGAGTACGAAGAGCTACTCGATGACTTATATACTGACTACCGGAGGACTTCGGGGTACGTCGGCTGTGGCGGCGGGGCTTGGCGGGGCTTGACGGAGTGGGCGGGTGTCGGTTGTGATCGAAGATCGTGCCGCGCTGATACGTTGATGGGATCATTGGAGAACGCGGGTTGCCCCGAGGTTGTCGTGATACTCCAGAATAGGTCGGAGGAAGCAGGGTGTTGAGTTAATGATGGGTGGCGAAGATTAGGAATAGCGGGGGTGGTTCTCGGGGTTTGGGAAGCCCAGGGTAAGTGTCAGTGGCTGCGGGGCAGGCACCGAAGTTGGCCAGGGGGCCGTCGGAGTTAGCTGGGGAGGCGTCGGAGTTAGCCGAAGTAGGCGCGGGGCATGGGCGGAAGTTTGGCGGAGCGTTGGGGGTCCTTTTGGGGGTTTGGGGGTTTGATGGACGATGTGCGGGGTTTTGGGGAACGGGTCGTGACAGATACATCCAAACTCACTCACACTCCCTCTCAAGTTTTGGGTTTGGGAGCCCCAACTCTCAAATTTCCTCCTTTGCTGAGTGACTTTCAAGGCATGGGGCTTGATGTACACCTGTAAGGTGCCTTGGGAACAAGACAGTCTCTTCTGTGTTTTGGATACCACCATTGATGAGCTTTGGGTTCACCCAAGCTTTATCCCTTACTCATGACACCTGGGTTCACCCAAACTCACTCACTCTTATGATTGTCTGAGCTCTGGGATAATATTCCAAGTTCTAATTCTTCAGAAGACCCCATTGCTCTGTCATATTTAAGGTGTCTGGTTCCTTGACCATCTCCTTCACTCAAACCACCAGCTCTGACAAGTAAGTCATTCTATTTCCTTCTTTTGACTTACTTAACACTTCTCTAGCATCATCTACACTGTCAATATGCCAAGGCATGCCAAGTCCTTCAAGATCCTGATGTGCTGCCCTGTCCTTCACCTGAGCAAGTCTTGACTTGAAGGGTACCCCATCCTTGAGCTGGAGAAGAGCCAATGGATTTGCATATGGTCTTTCACTTTGAGTATCTTTTGATTCAATTCTAGGCCTCTATCCAGTGCAACACCAACATGTGCATTTGATCCACCAATGAGGTTCATGCCATGAAGTTCATGGCTCATTTGTGGGAGAAGTGTTGGAGGGCACACTTTTGAAGGGAACTCGAGGCAATGGGATATTTGTCAAATGCCTTGCCATCAGTGAGTAATGCTTCAGTCAAGTAAAGGGGAACAAATGTACTGACTGGATCAAGTGTGTCTGGGTCTCTTGGAGTGTGAAGGTGATTAGGGAGATTGATGGGGAGGAGGGGATTTATGACAGGCATGATTGCTGGAAGGTCAATTCTCTTTTCGTTTATATTTCTTCAGTTTTCTCATATACCACAGGCTGATAAAAAGGACAAGAGAGGGAAAAACTAGTTAATTGTATTGAACATTGAGAATTGTGCAATGTAATCTGTAGTGAAAGATTGTGCCTTTTGTCATTTTGCATAAGTTTATTAATCTAAGCTTTTAATTCTTTTCTGTTTCTCAATTTACCACAAGCCCAGGTCACCAAAACATTGGCAACCATTGCAGAACTCATGGTCAAGCATCTTCACAGGAAACATGCTACATTTCCTGAAGTGTGTGTGCCACTTCCATTCATCGCTTCACTTGAAGTTAGATCTTCTGTTACCCTGATATCTACAGTCGCTGACTGGCTTGTAGCACATCCAACACTCTTTTAGAACTGAAAATGTCAGCGAACATGTCCTCTTCCTTGTTGTATGCAACACTGACCTCACCAACAGGAACTCCAAGAGTCAACTACAGCTGGGCAACCTCAAGGAGCAGATAGCTGCCTTGTAGCAGCAAAATGCTGCACTGGCAACTTCCAACCACCTGTCATAGCCCTCAATACCACTTACACCTGGTGCGGTGCCCAACTTGGCCTGTCTGCATGACAAGATAGCAAAGTTTGAAAAGAAGGGCAGTGTACTGGTCCCTAGAGGCAGTTTTGGACTTGGTGCACCACCCATAGCTGAAAATGCGCCACAGAAGATGTGCAGTGAGTTGTATGGGAATTGTATATTGGGCATATGAGCTGCAAGTTGAATTCCTGGTGTTGGCCATGCTGGGTCACCATTTGATATGGAACACATTGTGTCAATGCCAAATTTGGATGTGGCCTGTAATGGTGGTGAAAGGTTATTGCAAATCTTCAAGACATGTTCCTGGGGCAGATTTCTCCTCTTGCTGCCCCTCCATTATACTGACCACCAGTTATTGAAACTCCTTCAACATCCCAAGAACCAAAGATCTCAATGAATACTATAAAATTCATACCTGATCTAAAACTAAAACTCAATACCCAATCTGAGGCTACTCCTGCTGTACCAAAACTGACCACACATGTCCCCATGACTTCATCCATCACCAAACCTACTGAAATGTTCACCTCTCCACAAGGTGGGAATGCATGTCCAGCAAGCTGTTTGCAGTGAGCCCAAGCCACCTTGCAACCTGCATTACATCCACCACTGTACCTACCCCCAAATCTCAAAGATCTGGCACTACACCTAACAAGCTTGAGTACTTCCTGCCTACTCCCAAGCCAGAAGTCTCTGAATTTGGCAAAGTACATGAGATTACTAGAATTCTCATTGGAGCATGGAGAGTTGCCCAGTGAGGGTGCAAAGAAGGCAGGTGTTGAGCTGGAGAAGAAGGAAAGACAAGGGGAAATGAAGGGGGGAGAGGAAAGGGAGAAGCAGCCAGTTGTCAAGGCTGAGAAAGAAAAGAAGAAGCATGCTACCATGGCTAAGGCTCATGCAAAGCAGGAAGCAATAGTGAGCAAGTCAAAAAGCATCTTCTGCAACCTGCTCCTCAGGAGCAAGTCAGTGCAGAGATGGGACGAGTCAGCAGACAGTGAGGCCCACAAAGAGAAATTTGTGACCCTCTCCTTTCACCCGCTGCCTGAACTGCCTTTCTTTCAAAGCACATCCACCCCTTAGCAATTACTCCAATACCAGAAAAAGAGGTTGTGCCAGCTGATGCCATGGCATGGGATGCAGAGATCAAGTCCCCTGTATAGACATCTCCTAGATCTTTGCAGTATTTTACTAGCCTCAAGTGTTTTGTGAGTTCCTTGAAAACCTCATTGATGAGTAGTTCCCAACCCTGAGACAGTGTGTCTGCATTGTTGGAAATGTCAGAGGATTGGTCAGTCATTTCTATGCCAGTGGAGAATGGTAGTGAAATTGAGAACAAGAATGGATTTTTCAATGGTCCAGGCATTGGGTGGCTGGTGTTGTCTCCCAAAAAGAGCTTAGGTGTTAGAAGATCAGCATCATTCACAGATAGGATTTTCAATGGAAATTGAAAGACATTGAAGACATCAACAGTGTTGTCTGCGAGTGATGCAAATAGTGTGTATGAGGCCATTGGTAAATGCTACTCTCTCTCATTTTTACATTGATGCTGACCTAAGACCTTCAGATTGTCTTGCTAAGTCAAAAGTGGGAAAATCTGCAGCATTACTCATCCCACCACTCAACCCCATGTCATTCACACTTGACATCCCCATCATCCAGGAGAACAATCAGCTTCTGCCTTCTCTGCCAGAACTCATCTCACCAAGGTGGTCTGTGTCCCTCTATATCCCATCCACATCTCAATTTCTGCCTATCTTTTCCATGTGTCCCACAAGTTTGTTTTACACTTCTATTCCTCAAATTTTGGAAAATTACACATCTTCTTGTGCATTAGATTCTGTAGGCAAGGACAAACTTGCGAGTCCAGATTTCACTTCTCCAACAGGGCCCCTGCAGCGAAGCATAGACATGGAGTACTGACCCAGTGGTCAAATGCAAATACCACAAATGAACAGCTGACAAGCCTAGATGCTGCACTTTTCTTAGTGCAGCTGACAAGTCCTGTATATATGCCACATGCTCCAGCACTTGCCATGCACTCTCAAGAGACCATCACTGACTCCCCTATGCATACCTTTAGCTCTCTGCTCCAGAGAAGTTCTATTGAATTCCAGGATAGTCATTTTCAGGTGTGTTGTTGTCCAAACTGGTACTTTGATTGAGATTGTGGCTGTCTTGGTTTTAGAGAGTACATATAATCGTCATTGCGATACAAGACATGTTCAAATTGCTGGTCAAAACAGAATCATTCCACAAGCAGTTTGTGTTTGCTATGGACTTGCTATCAATGCCAAGTGCACTGTAGCTTGTGATCTGCCCAAGTGTTTTAGAGGTGCCCACCAGATTCCAAGGTGGACTGCATGATGAGAGAAGTGCTCAGAGTAAGGAAGAAACTGGCCAGGATTTACCAAGGCTTGAGGCAAATAAATCTAATCTAAAGTTAGGGTAGCCAAATGATTACAAATGCATGCACATTCTTTCTCATAACCCCATCACAATGCCAATCTTTCAGCTCAAATACACCAGCACAGAGCTGACCATGATGCCTAATTTTGAGATTCTGTATGATAACATCTGCCTAGGGTCCACCATTTCCATCCATCTGTCACAGGTCAGTGTTGAGATTTTTCTATGACTACACAGAATTAACAAGCTTCAGGCATGTGAGTCTCTGTCTTGTATTGTCAAACTGGAGTGCAACAGTGATCAACTGATCCTCAACCAGACATAGGAACTCATTGTTGTTGATGAACCCCCCTCAATGATGCCATCCAACCAATCAAGAGTCAACCAGACATGCACAACCATGCCATCCCAGGTAGTTGCGCAGTGCTTGGGCTGCACAAAATCTTGATCTGCTCATTACCAACCATATAGCATTCTGCATGCTGTCCACAGCTGGCAAATTCAAATTTGAGAGGCTTGTAGATCAAATTGATTTTGGTGATTTTCCTTGTAAGTTGATGCCCTGTCTGTCCTGCTGATTTAGCCCTCATTTTTCTTGACTTCAGCTATTGTTCATCTGTTTCTTGGAGTTTCTTGGAAGTCTATAATTTTGTACACTATGTTACCAACTCAGTAGTATGTATTAAGCATCTTGATGAGTGAATTGACAGTCGCATGCTGAGTGATGCAACACATGGTTCTGTATATTGTTTCTATATAATATTATTACATTTTTTTTATTGCGTGTTTCTTGAGAAGAATACAGAGTGTTTCTTGAGATACAAACTAAGAACAGGACAAAGGTTTTTTGAGAAACACGTGCTAAAATATATCATGTGTTTCTCAAGAAAATCATCAAGAACATTTCAAATATTTTGAGGATTTTTTCTTTGGGAAAAACACAGAAAAATTTATCATTCTATGAAAGAAGCATTAAGAGAATATTCAATATATTTATTGAAATTTTCTGACACAAAATTTAGCATGTTCCTTGAGAAAAAGGTGTCAGAAATTGAAAAACATATTTCTGACACCTTTTTCTCAGGAAACACACTACATTTCCTGAAGTGATACAGAATATACTTTGGATCTCCCTTTGCCAGTTCTGTGATTGAGCCACAGCCTCCAGAGGTCACTCTTACAGAGGAGGTGGTGGGGAACCCAGAAGAGGACTGCCTTTTTCTGGTCAAGGACCATTACTATCTTGAGAAAAAGGTCTGCCAGAGCCAAATGGACTAGGAAATGGTCCAGCAGATGAAGAGGATGATGTGGTTTATAGAGATGGTAGGAGGAGGACTACAGTCCTCCCAGAGACAGCCACAGCAGTTTTCAATACACTTCCAGAGTGGAGAAGGCCCATAAGTATCACTGCCAGACAATGCATAATCATCTATGAGTGGTGATGGAGCAGTTGCTTGCTGCTCAACTGGCAATCCCAGAAGGACTTAAGCCTAGTGTCAGGTTCTGCTGATTCCAGAGGCTCAGCTTGACTGGGCACATCCTTACTAGGCAGATACAATGTCCTGCACTTATGACCTAGTGCTCTGAGAGTGGTTTGGACCTTGGATACTTGTGAGGGGAAGCCAGGAGAAGTGGTCCAAGCAAGTCTAGGGTGGTCCAGAGAAGTCTAAGACCAAGTATATTGAGTATTGGGCTTGGGCAGGTGTCAGGTACAAGTCCATAAGCAAATGTATGGACTGTGGAGCAATCAGAGGCTTTGCAAATGATAGGAGCAGAGCCAGAGTTTGATGGGAGATCAATCAAGAGTGATAGGTCCCTAGGCTGAGCATAGGGTGAGGTCCAGAGTTTTTGTATGAATGTTTGCAAGGGTCATAGCATATGTGCAGAATTCATAATGATGTCAGAGTTGAAAGGAACTTAGGAATAATAAAGGAGATAGAGACAGATGAGATGAAATAGAACTGAGAATTAGATTCAAGACTAAGAATAGAAATTGAAATGAGACTAGGAAACATAACAGGAAAGAAACATAAGACACAGGAAACCAAGTAAAGCAATATCAAGACTAAGGTAATAGATGCTACTCTATGGCTTATATACTAACTACTGAACCTCTTCCAGGGGCTGAGAGTGTGATGGCAAGGCTTGTTGGAGCCATGCAGGGCCAATGGGTGGCAGATCTGATCAGATAGCAGGCTGTGGTGATATTCTGATGGAAACTGATGGGAATGCAGTCTACCTTATAATTGTCAAACAGTTCTGGAGTGGTTATGTAAGTTATAGGAGGGCAAGCCAGTGATGTGTGTCTGGGTCAAGGGAGGTGTCAGAGAGGCTTGGAGGCCTCATGGAGGAGAGGGGGAACTGAGGGTCCACAGGGGATAAGCCAAGGTTTGCTAGGAGGTTGTCAGGGTTTGCCAAAAAAGCATTGGAATTAGCCAGGACAGTTGCTGTGAGTGAACAAAGGTTGGGGTGAGTTAGAGGGAACTCTGGGGAGGCAGAGTGGCTTAGGTAGAGGTCTGGAGGTCTGGGAGTGGGTTATAACACATAGGAGGAGTGATCTGTCAAAGATGATCACCTTATATGCTGGATCTGCCAAGTTCAGTGAACTTGAAGATTTGCTAATGGGCATCTGCATGTTTTAGGCAGTAGCCCAGTATAGTGGAGATGGGCACAATTGTGAGAAAGTCCTGATCTCAGAATGACTAGTTTAAGTTAAATAGACTTAACTGAGTTTGCAATAAATGCACTGCTTCCCAACAGGGCAACACCAGAGTCATATGACTTTGGTGCTCCAGACAGCTAGGAGTGGTTTTTTGATGACCTGTTAGGTTATTGTTGGGATGGGGCAAACCTCAAATTCAAGGTTTGTTAGAGTTTGGGAGACACTACTTGGGAGTCCCTCACCATCTGCAAGGACCTGGAGGCCCTTGACAGGTATTTGGAATTGCAGAATGTCTAGCACCCTGTGCAGTTGGCCAGAATAGTCCAGAAGCTGGACAGGCTGCCATGCTGGTGGCCATCAAATATCATGTTAGCCAATTTTTTGGCTGGTTGCAAAGTCCATTTGGCCTTAGTCTTCTACTACAACATTGGTGTGACATGCCAACATCAAAGTAAGGAGACATTTGCCTAATGAGCAAGAAAAAGAAATGGCCTAGCAAGGCAGACAATGGTCTGCCAGAGTATTTGGTGAGCTCTGAACAGAGCTCAGGAGGAGAAGGAGCAGCCCCAGAGAGTAGTTCACTCTCAGAGTTTGGTGGTTTTGCTGCATTGGCAGTAGGCTTGGTGCCTGGGGACATAGCACCTCTAGCAATGAGAAGAGTGGCTCTAGCTCCAAGAGAAATGAGGCCTATGGGTAGAGGACCTGCAGCAGTGCCAGGAGATGTGGCCCTGCCCAGCTACACAGTGGTGATGCAGCAGTTGCCAATGTGGGGACATGGTGTGCCTCTGCAGCATGGTGGTATAGGAAGAGGACATAGGAGACTTCAGGTGCCCCCACCAATGAACCTCAGATACCCTGTGGGCCCACAGCCTGTGTAGCCCTAGGAAAGTTGACAATACATAGTGCTACAATATAATGTGGCCCCACCACTAGTGGCTAGCCCTGGCCATACAATGGGCATGGCAGGTCAATAACAACCTGCCACTATATCACTACAAGTAGGGATTTTGATCCTGTATCATCTTTATCAGAGGCAATAGAGGTGGACAATCAATGAAGGTGGATAATAACAGCCCAGAGTTGATCATGGCTCTGATGCAGTCCTTGGCCCCTCTGTGGTAGTCATACCCACTGCTGCCTGCTGCAGTGCATTCATCAAATATCCCATCTTTAGCTTTAAGTACATTAGAGCATCCAATGGCTGCCTCAACTAGCAAAGGAAAAGGAAAGGCATCTGTGGCATCACCACCTGCACCAGCACAGGGGAGTAGCACTCCCTTGTTGACTCCTAGAAGATGATTGAGCACCACTTCTCCAGAAAGGAGAAGGGCAAGGGCAAAGCAAAAGAGCTTGAGCCTTCTACTGTCATGGATGAGCAACTCACTCACCCTCTCTAGTGGCTTCATAAAGCCAGAGTACCAGAGGACATTGGGGCTGATATCCTCAATAACTCAGTAGTGCAGTTTTCACTATCTCAAGTTCTGAACAAATTTGACATTGTTCAAAACCAAAGCAATGAGGCCCAGATGGGCCTCTTCTGCTCAGCCTTGGGGAAGGGGAAGTGGGTAGCATCTCCTCCTCAACTTCCACAAGCAAAGAAGGCTTGCACAGAGCCTTCTATATCTGTCAAGGGTTCCTTGACTCAGAGGCTGCTGGTGCCCTATGATGATGTGCCTGCTAGTGATGACCAGATGATGGATGAGCACCCTGACTTCAAGATGTCTCTGTCCACTGCTGGACCATCAAAACCAGCAGCAGCCAAAGCTGGGCCACTGAAACCAGTGGCAGCTAAAGCTGGACCATCAAGATCAGCAACAACAAAGGCTGGCACTGCAAAGCCAGCCACTACTCTAGTAGTGGCAGCTGACCCTGTGGTCATTGCCACCCCAGTTGCCTTTCTTGCAAATGTGCTGCAGGAATCAGAGGAAGGAATAATTGAGGTCCTCAAACTGAGGACCTATAATATTCCTACTGCTTTGTCCCACAAGTACTTTCCACCAGTGTGTCAGGACCCCCATGACAAAGAATTCCTTGTCACCCAAGTACAAGCTGCCCAAGCTGCCACAGGTGCCTCAGTGGCATCTGACTTGGGAAGCAATGACAATGATGATGTCTCAATGTCCAAACAATGTATTTTGGACAGTGACTCAGAGGACAATGCTGCTGAGCATTGTTGCAAAAAGCATCACAATGCTAATGCCAAATAGCTGTTAGCTATTGACACTGAGAAAGTTCAAACTGGACCTCAAGCATCTGAATGATATAGTTCCCAGCCACCTTCCAGACAGCTAGGAGACCACATTGGTATGCAGGTGCTTGAGTGCCAAAAGGACTTCAGAGGTATTCTTTACTCCTATTTCTACTGGTAGCCAATGACTAATGCAGTCTTTGCCTGCTCCACAGAGATGGCAGGGACATCTCATATATCCTCACACTATGAATTGCTATACTGATGGGCTCCTCAAGGAATGCCTATGATGTCAGAACAGCTGTGGCTGATCCTGAAGCTCATTTGGAAGAGCCAGGCTAAGCTTACCATGAGGGAGTAGATACATGCCACTCTCCTCTTTCAGGGGTTCCACCAGATCTCCTTTTACATGGCTCCAAACCATAGAGACCACACTATGTGGCACATCATGGAGTTGATTCTGGAAGAGTTGGAAACATCTCTGTCCAGAGGGGACTGCCATTGGCAACTGGTCCCCTTGCCTTCACATTTGTTGGCCATGCTTGGCCATACAAATAACAACACATAATGAGCAGGACTCTATAAAGTCTCAATCAGCCATCACTTCAACATTGATGTGTGAACACAGTACATTCTGCACCATGGCCACCCAGGTTTACAGAACCTGTATTCAGGTGTGGCCATTGATGCATTGTTACATGTAGACCAATGCTTGGTCTCTGGATATGTATTGAGTTGGGCACTTGCTCCAACTACACTGCATGCACAAATGTCCTATATGAGGCTGTTTGCTACAGTGGCTGCTCAACCTCATCTCTATCAGGACACAGTTGACAACTACTGTGCTCATATAAGGAAGTTTACTCCTCTTGCTCTCTACACTTTCACACTGCATAGGCTGCAAGTGCTGCCTATGCAAATTGACAAGTTCAATGAGACAGAGGTGATACATCACCTCCTGGCAAACTGTATGCCTCCTGCCTGGGTAAATCATGTGTATAGTTATAGTATACACTTCCTCAATCACCACCAGTCAAGGAGCACACTACACACAAGCCTGTTTACAAGAGTCAACAAGAAATGCCATTGACTCCAGATCATTGGTGGGCCCCTTGCCTTTGAATAGGTATGATGGGTGGTATGCCCCCACTGCTGACAATTAGGAGTGCTTCCAAGTGCTCCTGCAATGCCATGAGAGCCACAGTCACTTCCTACTCAGCTGCACTAACTGGTTGTGCTATAGTGAGGTGGCCATCTTTACTCACTTTCTGCATTATCCTGCAGAGGTAGTGAGAGCCTCCCTTGCAGAAGCAGAGGAGCCATTATCTGTGGTTCCTCCACCAAGTGCAGCTCCAACTGAGGAGGGGTCCTCTTTGTCAGTGGCCTCAGCCACTACCAACTCTGCTGCAAGCTCTATTGTGTCCTCTCTGGATGTACCTATGTAATGACTCTTTGACACCCACAAACCCCCACCCAGAGACAACTCCACAAGTCATTCCTAGCCCTTCTGATATGGCTGTAGTGACTAATGTTGCTACCCTGGCTGCTCCTGAGGCTGTATCAAGTGGCTCTAGTGATATGGCTAATGCTGTATTGGAGTGCTGGGTGGACATTGTGAGCAATAAGGAAGTGGTGGCCTCAAAGATGGATGAATGGGTGGGGTGAACTACTAGAGGAGTTCACCAAAAAATTGGAAAAAGAATGCAGGCTCACTGAGTGCCCACCTTGTTACCCAGCACAGTTGAGCAGTGTGCTGGGATGGTACTATGTTTATCTTATTGAGTAGGACCACTTGGTCCTACCACTATTCTAACTTAGGGATCCATGCTTGGATTCTGGTGAGACTCATGGGTGGAATGCCATATCCCACCTCCTTATTTGTGTTCTGATTTTTTATGAGTCCATTGACAGACTCAAAAGGGGGGTATGTAATGGAGCACTTGTTACCCCTCAGTAGCATTACTCTTCAATATTAATTTACTTATGTTATTAAGTATTGTCATGTGATGCTACTTTTAAATACTCATATCATAATTATATAAGGCAGCATCTTACTTCATACTTTGTAGACAAGAGTAATTGACTGGTTTTGACTTATGAGGTGTGAACCATAAGCTGTGCAAAATGTAACAGAAACATTACACCATATGTGAGACCATTGATGGTCTCAAAGTGTGGTATGCAACAGAGTGTACAGCAGACCTCTCTTTACTCTCTAGACTCTCTATCAATATATATACTGAGATATTTATAGATTAGCATTGTAATATTTCAGCAGCATCACATAATGCCACTCTGAAAACCATACATAGAACAGCACCTTATTTCATACTTCATAGACAGAATCAGGACTGGTTTTGACTTACAATGTGTGAACTCTAAGTTGTGCAAACCATAACAGAAACACTACACATGTCAAGTTCCATGAACTTTACTGGTTCCAAGGTTTACAAAGTAGCTGAGGCTTTAGTCCTTGATTTCCTGCCAAATTTTGTCTTCAAATTTTGTTCCCATGTGACCTGACACATGATGTATAGCCAATGATATAGTTGGAGGCTGTCTTCAATTTTTGCTCCCTTCCAGTTACCTTTTTGCTATGCACATGATGTGGAACCAACAATATAGCTAGAGGCTGTCTCCAATTTTTGCCTCCTTCCAGTTACTTTTTTGCTATGCATTGTGATGTGAAACTGATGATATAGCTGGAAGCTATCTTCAATTTTTGCTCCCTTCCAGTTACCTTTTTGCTATGCACATGATGTGAAACCAACAATATAGCTGGAGGCTATCTTTAATCTTTGCTTCCATTATAATCATGTAATTGATACCTTATTTAGGTGAATGAATACTAGATGTATTAGCATAATATGTCTGCATGCTGCACAATATCCTGGTCTTTGAGCTGGATAGACTTCCATCTTGTTTGGTGCACAGCCAGCTATCTCTCTGAGCTTCCTCTCAAGTTTCTCTCTGCCTTGCATTCCTTCAATTGATGGTGTGTTGGTCTGTCATTGAAGTCATGCTTGCAATAAGCTGAACCTACCCTTGGAAGCTCTTGTCAATTAGTGTGATTGATCTCAACACTAGTAGTATTTTCAGTTTGCCTCTGATTATGTTAACAACCTGAAATGACAATTGGACAGCTACTACATCTTCAGTCCTGAATCTTTCTGGTCCACAGGCTTTGTACCTTGAATGTACTATCAGGGCTTTGTATATGTATTGACAATATTGCTTATGTTCTCTTGCCATCATCTCTTGTCTTTGCTTGGGTGAACTACAGCTTTAATCAACACAAGATATGTGCATGTACTAGTGGCAATATACAGTTCCTGGAATCCCAATGTGTACCAACACTTTCCAATGTCAGTATCATAGATGCAGTTTTCTGGAATGTGTCTATCATGACTGCACACAACATTGACAAGGACACAATTAACATGATTGAAAGTGCTCAGTTTGCTTTGGAAAGTGGACAGCAACTTACTGACTTCTTTAGTGAGGATACCATTGCTGACAAGTGAGATTATAAAGCAATTGGACTGTTGAAGAGCAAAGGCCATGCATCTAGGGCAAGATGTGGGAACAACCTCCTTCATCAACTACAACTCAAGTAGTGGGGAAACTCTCCCTATGTATTGGTTTTACCTGTCATTATCAAAACAAATTTGGCAACAGAGTTATGCATCACCAATGGCCAGGCAGGGTATGCATGTGGATGGAAGTCCTGTGTAGGTTCCTTGGGCCAACAAATGCTGGATACTCTATTCATAAAACTTAAGAACCCTCCACAGACTGTGCAGATCAAAATTTGCCTGAAAATGTTGTCTCTGTCACCCAAACATCTGGGACTATAAAATGTTGCTTACCAAAAAATCAAAGAATTGGTATAACAAGATCACAGGTAGAAGTCCTTGTAAACTATGCAATTACTGATTATGCAGATCAAGGGAAGACTAGACCATTTAATCTAGTATGCACAACTGTTAAGCTTCCAGTTGCAAGCAGAAAGGGTCTGCCAATCATGGGACACCAACAATGAGGATTCTGTACAGCTCAACTGCCTCTGTTTATTTGCACATGAAGCCATCTGTCCACTCATCTTCTGTTTTTGTGGCTTGTCAAGAGTTTGCACAAAACTCTTTGCACCTTGGGCAGGTACAAACACACTTACAAATTCAAGAGGTGGATTGATGGACTTATTCTTAGATACAATTTGCCATGGGATATCCATGAAATCAGATTCATCAAACAGATTAAGTTTGGACCAACAAAGGGCAGGATGCAATCTAGGAGGCAAGTAAAATTTGCCCTTACACTTATGAAATGAAGCAATCAAGTCTGAATATCTGAGTGTATCCTGCAAACTCTTTGGTAGCTTGCCTATGTATCTCAACCAAGTAATTTTGTCAAGGAGCTCCAATTCCCTGAATTCTTGCCATAGTGCTCCACTTGCTCTTCCTTGCATCATGCTCTTGTGATACCCTCTGATAATAAGGGTCCCATCTGCCATGGCACTTCATGACAGAGCAGTATGGCAATTAACACTTGAACAGATCTATGACCCTGTCATTTTGATATTGTTCAACTTGTGTGGGGATGTACAAGTGGCTTGTCAAAATGAGAGATACCAGTCCACAGTTGTGCAGGCATATTGCAAGAGAATTTACAAGAGTCAGACCTGAAGATCACAAAGCCTTGGAGGAATGCAGAGAGTGGCTGTGGATAAAACTAAATGCTAAAATCACACTGAGTTTCCTTTTGGCAAGTATATGTCCATGCACACATTAGTTGATGAACTCCCAGTATATAAACAAGTTATAGTGGATTCATACACAATATGTCTAGAGTGGCATAGAGGGAGCCATCAGTGGTCAAGCAGCACAAAGTCATGCATGGTCATACTGTTGTTGGATAGTCAATCTATACATGAACACATGGAAAACTTCTGGTTGCAGACCAGACCACAATGCTGGGTATGTAAACAACTCCTCATCAGGGTGTTGCAATTCATTGATGCACCTCACATATCATGTTTTGACATGTTGTCTGTGTCTGTCACAATTGACAAGACTGTTGCTATTTATACAATGGATAGATCCATGACTCACAACTATGATATAAAAGGTGTTATATATTATGGTGATCACCATTTCACCAGTAGATATGTGCCAGCAGACAGTAATTCAGTAACAGGTTACCAGATGGTTAAAGAAAGGGGGTCTTTGAACAGCAGAGACATGTCAGAATGTAGGTCCAAAAGTGCAACAATTGCAGTGTATGTGTCAGGGGGCTTCCATTTCTGACCTCTGCAAGCTGTTCCAGCACCTCTGCAGTTTGTTCCTTTCCTCCAGACAGCTGCATCTGTTACCTGTGCCAGTGGAATGATGGAGCATGGCATCCATGGACTTCATTGTGGAACTCCTCAATGCCCATGGTTACAATGCAATCATGGTGGTGGTAGACTCATTCCATTGCTCTGGAGGTTGCCCTTACAGTATGTGCCTGCAGACTAATTCATCATCTATATCACATTAAATGATGAGCATACAAATGACAGCATTGGATTTTAACAAACTGAAGCAGTTCTGAATATGGAATGATCAGTTTGACATGGCAGTTATATGATATGTCATGTACCATTGCAGCAATTGGTTCATAATCAGTCCCATGATCATTGTTACATCAACATTGTTCACTTACATGGTTACTGGTAGGACTTACAGCTGGAGGGCACATCAAATCATTGTCTGACATGCCATTCCAAACCAAATGATGAACAAACACATTTTCAATTCTCATTCTTAATGCATTGTGAGTTTTGCTTTCCTTTTGTCTTTTCCACTGATTTTTTTCATGTTTTTTTTTTCTTATTTTCTATTTTTTCATTTCATTTTTTTGTTCTATACAACACTATTCCACTACCCTATTTCATTTCAGTGCTGCTTTGCCACTGGCATGTGTGGCTTGGCTGCCAGCAACATTTTTTTTGTATCATAGTGTCTTAGATCCTTTGACCAAATTAGTGTATGAAAAATGTTTTTATTAAGAAGTCTAATGTATTTTTCACATATATGATTGTTATACTGCTCTTGTCCTCACTAAATGATCAGTGACCCATGATATGTAGATCTCAGACCTGCTGTGCACTGCAACAGCCCATCCTCAATGGTTCAGTGGAAATAATCCCTTCCCTTGGCAACTGTTGAATAGCAATGTGTCTAGCTATGTGCACAGCTAAATGATTTAGTATTGAGGTCTCTGGGACCTCAACTTGGTCTTGCCAAAATGCTATGTCCCTCTGTTCGAGGATCTTGTCTGGATGTGCCTCCCCATTCATATAAGAGGTGCCTATGATATCCTCCAGTATTGTCCAATGAACACTGAGGTAACTATGCCCAGTTCACTCAAGGCAGGTACCAACTATGGGCATGACTTTGTTCCTGCCTCTTGTGAGTCCATAGTGCTACTCCACAATAGAGTACTCATGGCAGAGGTCCTTGATGTTCTCTCATGCTTACTGGGAAAGACTAGAGTTCTTCTGCCCATACTCCTTTTGCTCATACTAACATGGGTGCATACAAAGGCTTCTTGCCTTTGCCTGCAGGCATCAGCTGTACTCCAGGATCCACCATCAGATACAGTCTCTTGGAGGGTACCTTTGTTCCTCCAGTGGCAACACCACTTGGACCAGACAGAGCTGGACTGATATGAGTGGCTGTGGAGAATCTTCCTGGCACCACCACCCTATCTCAACCCATGCCATGCTATTATGTGGCAAATTCTGTTGTCTCATTTGGAGTGATGAGCATTGGCCCATCTGTTGGGAACTTGGCAGATGGGTCAGGCTTCTGATCCCCAATAGTCATAGATGGTGCCCATTGAGAGAAGCAAATGTTAAAATTCAACATTGTGATCATATCTTGTCACAGTGCAGTTCTTCTCCAAAAGTTCACTATGCTTTTTCATAGCACAAGTCAATGCTAGTTTGACTTGAAAATGTAATGGTGTCATTACTGTCCTCACAGCTCACATTGCACAGCTCATAAGTCAAAACCAATGTATAAGTTGTGACTACATATATGGAAGTAAGGTAATGCCTTACATTAAGTGATATGTAACTAATTAAATAGGCAGTGCCAGATGGCACTGCCACATATAACCAAATAGTACAGATATAATACAAATATGATAACACATCTGTATACACAAGATACTGCACAAGGAGGTCCAATGGATGCTCATTACAACACACCAGCCAAGATGGTAAGTTTGACAGAGACATCCATCAATATTGGTACAAGAAAAAGGGAGTAATACTCAAAGTTAGTGCACCCCATACTTCAGCACTGATTGGACACTGCATAGTGATGGGGAAAGCATAAACAATGAACATAACAGCAAGATGCCCACCATTCTTGGGGGATGAATTCTATCTTACAGCCACACACCTCCATGTAAAAGCAAGGACCACTACTCTCAATAATGTAACACTGGATAAATCATGGTACAGACAAAAAACAGATTATTTGATGAACATCCCTAGTTGGTTCTATTACAGACTGAGAATCAGCCACCATTAACTATCTACTTTTGACATTATACTTACTGTACTCCACATTATCTACTTACACATCTGTGTATATCTAGGTTCAGAATTGAGCTGGTTCTATTGCACACTGAGGATTATTTACTAAAATGTTTGTGTATATCTGTGATACATTCAGGATTCTAACAAATGTAAGTGCAACTTTTGATAGATTCACTTTTGATTGCGAAATCTTGCAATTTTCAGCATCTAATGTACATATAGCTGGACATTATATTATTGTGTTGATAATATAATATAATGATATACAAGGTCTCAACATTGAGTCGTAAAATTAAAGCAACACTGAGTTGATGTTAAAGCTCTAACCAAACAAAGTGAGGTTGGGACTGGTTCTCAATATTTGAGTTATGATATTGAAGCCCTAATCACAGAAAGTGAGGCTGTGGCTGGGTCTTAGTAAGAGATACAAGGTCTGTGACAAAGGCACAGTCCATCATAGCTTGTCTTTGTTCAATGAAGTTATGGGCATCTTGATGCTGCAGAGACATCGGCAGTGATAAGCTAGAACAGTTGCTAAAAATTTCCATCTTCCGTCTGTCCTATAAACATGGATAAGAATTTGGTCAGGAAAAATTGAAAGAACGCCACAAGTATACAGATTCAAAAAGGTCCTTGCTGATGAGATCAATTACAAGAACCGCAGTTTACCGATCTGAACCACTTCCATAACCAATCATATCTCGTGTATCAAAATACTATGTCTCAATCCGCAGTATGAATCCTCCGCAGGCATATATACAGGCGATAACTGCGGACCATTTCCGCCAGTTCCGCTTGCTACTACCGGCCTCAAAACATTTGTGACCATGCAGATTCAAGGCGCTAGCTCAAGCGCCTCGGCCCAAAATAGCGCCACTAAAGCACCTCAATATCCCCTCCTTTCAGATACTACAATAGTCGCTCCACTGAAATCTGGTCTGTTGTCTTCAACTTGATGAATAGTTGGTCTTAACCAACATGGTGAATAACAGATGATATCCTCCGTGCAGCGAAGACATTTGAAAGAGCATTCGCTGACGACCCCATCTTCCGATATATCTGCAACGTGAGTCAATTTTTACGGTGAATTTGTCTGCAGTAAAGGTGCTGACAGGCTGTAGGAACGTGAACCAACTCACGAAGAGGTCATGCTGGATCGATTTTTGATTTCGTTGAGCCTCTTTCTCTGGACTCGCACGAAGAGGGTATTCACAGTGAGAGCGGGAAGTGCAAACATCGTCTGGTGCGTATTATACCCCAACGCTATCAAAATGCGAGTTTTCTTTCTCTTCTGAAAAGCCGCGGGAATGACAGTACGCCGCCAAAAGATAGCGTTGACCAACCGAGGGGGGATTCTGTCACGAAACTTGCGAGGCGGCTGTTGGCTGCGTCTCTGAAGTATCGCGACAGCAAGATGAGCGAGTTGGAGAACCGGGTAAGTCAAGGAGCTGTCGTCCGGGTGATATGAGATTGAAATTGACGTTTTAAGCGACGGAACGAGGTTGACGAAAAGATGCAGGATGCGGCGGTGCGAACATTCGGAGATCGCGTTGAGAAAATGTGGTTGATTGAAGACTTGTGGACTGACACCAGATTACAAGGACATGGTTGTGGTGGTGCCCTCCTAGACACGGCAACCGCGATGGTAAGGGTAACACAACAGAGATACGAGGGTCGGTAGGTGAACTCACAGATTTCTAGGCTGACTGGGCTGGCCAGTCGACATGGCTTCAGTCGTCGAATGCTGCAAATGTAAAATTCTATGCCCAACATGGGTTCGAGACAGTAGCGACGTTGTTCCTTGGAGAAGAGGATCCTTCGTGGCACAAACAACCCGTGGTAGTTGATATTGTACGCCGGGACACATCCTTTCTTTTGATTGCGCGGGCTGACACGACAACAAGATGGTACGAGAGCCAAGATGGCCTCCGCTTAACCTTAGAACTTTGGACTCATCGGTAAGAGGAGAGACCTATCAATATCTGGAAAGGTTAGGGCAAGGGTTCAAGTATTGAATATTGACATATTAGAAATAAACAATAGCATGCAGTGTTTCATCAGTTCCCAAATTTGCTGTGCAATAGTATAATGGACACGACTGATATTATTAGTACACGGAGCTTCCAAGGGATATTGTTATTCACGATGTCCTAAACGATTGATTAGTAAGTACACGAAACCAATCGATGTCCGTTTGATGTTATAGAGTGAGGTTATACTCGTACTCGTTACTACCACTCTGAGCAATCCAAAGTACGATGGCAGAAAGCATGAGTGCAACACTTTGTGACACATTCGCGTAGCCATAGTACGTGAATTGCTCGGTATACCCATTAAGAATATACTTGATGATCAGAACAGTCTACAAAGAAGAGTGGGATTGTAGTCAGGAGTGAGAATCGATCAACGTACCACGCTACCCGCCAGCCCGCCAGCCATAAGCGCAAACCCAATGAACAAGACTAATCTCGCTCTCCACACCGCCCGCGAGTCTCCAAAGCCTTCGTCTCCACGAATACGGTCTTTATCAATGAGGTTGATGATCAGATAGCCCAGCAAAGAGCATATGCCTGGTATCCAATCGACAAATGTTACATGCACAGGAGGGGGGGTGTCAGGTTGGCCCCACGGAGCATGTGCATGCGCGGACAAGACAGCAGCATCCAAGAACGTCCAGTTAGCTAATGCGAACTTCGAGCTTGCCATCAGGCCCGACTTGTATCTTCATTTTATTGTTGAACTCACCAGTGCTCCAGCCAAGTAGACGCCAACGGTACGACGATGTCTCCCGAGCGAAAACTCAGGGAACGGGTTGACAAACACCCTTCGTGGGTCATAGTGAGAACGAGGCAGCGTCATCGTGGAGAAAGAAAGCCACCTCGTCGCCGACTGCGGTGGTGGTGAAACGCTGGGATGGTGTGGCTGTGATGGTGACTCAACAGTGCTGACAGTGAATGGGCCGTGGGAACTGTGATCAGAACAGTCATCATCGACATCGACCCATGTCTGTGTTTCAACCCGAATAGCTATGGGAGAGGGCAGCTTTTGGTTCGAACGGTTGGATGATGGCATTGCTAACGTCGTTGGAAAGAAGCTTGACTATCAGTACACTGCCAGCCGTTATTAACTTTGACAAGGAATGCAGTCCAAAGAATTCTCGCGGAATTCTCTCACGGCAATCTCCAGATCAAACTGTCTCTAAAACTTCAAGTTGCTTTATCTGTACCCTCTAATAACTCTACTGAGAAAGAATCTCCGGTTTTGTATAGAAACTTCAACTATTCGCTCATCGCCCTAGTCACCCTGGCCTGGTCACAGCGAAGCTTGTGAATGTGTCTGAGACTCTGATTCTTAAGCTTTCGTTGATCGGAGAGGCCCATTCGCGTGTAAAATACTTCTCGGAAATATCACTTGTCCTGAGCACGGCTTACTGTGGCTCATGAACGCGTCAGAGTCCTCTGCACACTATCCGATATCGTTGCCTATCTTGACTACGCTGATTATTGAACTGTGGGTGCTCCGGCTCGTGTACTAGTAGTAAGTGGGCTATACTGGTAGATGTCCTAATTCAGTTTTCTGACGGAAGGGCGCTTTCCTCACATCTGCCTACTTGTCAACATGATCCGCGAAGATCTATAGAAAGCCAATAAGATGCAAGCAATTGATGGAAAAGGAAGAAAACCCATCTCATCAACTCGGATGGCAGTTCTACCATGCTGAGACTGTCAGCGCTTAAAGTACACGAAGTACATGGCATAGTGACACTCGGAACCAAGGATTGGTCAAAAATGTCATGTATTGCAAAGCTAACGAGGACAAGCCGTCGCGCAACCTTGAGCTGGATGATGCTTTGCAGTATGGCTTCATTTATAGTATTTGATAGTCACTTCCGTCACACGCTATACACAGTTATGAAATGGAGACCAGTGGAGACCGCAGACGAAAGCTTAACACATGTGACGAAAGAACGCAAAAGTGACTCGTGTACAGCTTCTGATTGAGGAATGGTGACCAAACACAGTACATTATAGTAATGAAGGCGGCCTAGTCTAAATTTAGATTGCATTTGACGGGCCGTTTTCTCTTCTATCAATTCAGTCTAACACAACGACTCGTCCTTGGATTTTAAGTATGTGGAGCGCGAATTTCCTCTTAGAACTCCGCGCAGGATAACACAGCTTCAAATCCGAATCGATCGTGCAGTGTGGCATTATTTATACGGGACGCTGTGTAATCGAATCGTACGTTTTGAAACTTTCCCCCTACTAGTTCACCTATACCATGTTCGTTCCGTTCATTACACCTCGCGAACCACCCGATCGTCTCTTGCGACGAAAAGGAGGTGGTGGCGGTGGCCGAGGTGGTTCCAGTGGCTCCAGTGGTAAAGGTTCCAGTGGTAAAGGTTCCGGGATTTCAAGCGGTAGTAAAGGTTCTTCGGGCTCCTCTAAGACATCGCCTAGCATCAGCTCCGGTGGTCAAAAGATTTCTTCAAAATCCTACGGCGCAGGAGGCGGTACTCCGGCTATGATACCAGCTGGCCAGCTATTCGGGGGACGCATGGCGGGTGGCGGTATGAGAAATCAAGTGTTTGGTACAAGGTATGCTCTACGAAGATTTATCTACAAATTGAGCCAATCTCTTTCCAGGATGTACGGTAGCGGGTATCCTGGCGTCATGGGCGCCGGTGTCGCAGGTCGTGGGTTTCCCTTTTACTTTTGGCCTGTAGTTTGGGGCACTGCTGCTGGTATAGGAACTGCAGCTTATCTTCACAATGACGAGGTGAGCTTCTACAACTCTGATCTGAATCACTCAGCTGCATAGATATTTCAAGTATGGTCTTCCTAATAACTCCAGCCGCCCAGGCGGTGTCATGGCCGTTGCTGCCTACCAATCCTCCAACAACAGTTCTACGTTTCGTATCATTTCCGACAACGCCACAGTCGACGCCCTCATCTCTGACATATCATCAAACTGCTCATCTTACTTTGATGCTGCTGGTAGTTCGACATCTCCGTCTGAATACAACGGATATCCAGTGCCTGAGCAGGTCATCCAGTATTATAGGGCTAGCTCTGTTGTGTTGACGTTGGATGGGTACAACAATTCGGCGGTGTATGCTGGTGAAGGAGCTGCTGATTCACCGATACCCTCAAACACGGATACGGCACTCCTTAATTGCTTAAATCAGACCATAGGGCTTGCCGCGCCTTTAAGCAGCGGTGCAATCCACTTCCGCCTGCCAGTTTCATATCTCAGCCTTGTAGGGCTATTCTATGTGCTACAGAATGTTCTTCCACTTTTTTAATGTTCCTCCGCTCCTTGCTATAATCTGACATACTTACTGTACATTTATATCTTGTTCACTGTCCGTAATCTACTCATTCCACTCCACATACATACATGATCTATACTAGCATGAGTAATACAATGTGCCAGAAGTGTTCGATGTGTAAATCAGGAGACGCCAATCATTTGTCTGTCGGGATGTTATACAGTCGAACCCCTTCTAATCCATGGCCCCTCCGTGGAAGCCAAAAAGTATGGGTTAGTAAATCTTAAAGTAGTCCAGCCATCATTTACTGCAGGTAATCCTCTCATTAGTCAGTACACCCACAAGATCTGCAAAAGCGATCCCACTTCCTTTTGAGAACATCCCCATGAAGCTCAACCCCTTCCGACATAGCCTTGTGAACTCACAATCCCAGCATTTTGTCAATTTCAGGGTGCTCCGTCAACTTCTCTCGCTGTGCGTTCCCAGGCTGTTCCCTTGCAATGCCTCAGCATACTGCTTCCGATACTTCTCCTTATTTTTGAGCCAGTCTGAAATTAGTGGCTGCTTCAGGCAAAGATTGAGGTATGTTTTTTTCCAGTGCGCTACTGTTTTGCTTTGACTGGACTTGTTCATGTGGTGCCAATCAAGAATTTTGATCCTCTGCTTTAAAGATGCATTCTTCTCCTTTGTGAGGACAGTACCTTTCTTCTTCTTCTCTGTGTGTGGTTTAAGATTGCAATTTTCAGGTTCTGTCAACATCTCAGATGAAAAACTTGATTGTTTAATTGACAACACTCTTACGACGCCTCCTCTTCATAGTTTTCAAACCTCCTCCAAGCTCTGCAAGTTGCTCCACCATGCTCTTCTGATGTGAATTCAATTGAGCCACACCACATTCATAATCCGAGGCCTTGTCAAAAAGTTCTATAACAGCTTCTTCATCAACAAGATTGGCATGATTATCCGACCATGTCTCATCAGCATCCAAAACCTTTTCCTTCCTCGAAAGTCACAATTGAATGTCTTGCTTACGAGATTCTATCTCTGATTGAGTCGAGAGATCCCCTTCTTGAGGATTGCAAGAGGACTTGGGGGCATTGTAGTGCAAGAGAGGCCAAATTTGCTTCGAGAAAAATTCACTTTTAATGATTTATCGCATGAACTTTGGCCATGTTATCAGTGTTGAGTATGGGTTATGACCCTCCGAAAGACTCATGTGTCATGGAGTATTGGAGGGTTGCCATATTTCCCTGCAAATGAAGTTGGTGGATGGCCCAAACCCATGGGTTTTAAGGGGTTATGGGTTACAAGGGCCATGGGTTATAAGGGGAAGGGGGGGGATGTGCTTTTTATGTTCTTCAGGGACTATCATATACATCGACAATTAAGGTTGGGGGTTGTATTGTGGCTCCCGCAGTATACTAAGGGTGAGAATCATGGACACTACCAACTAGTACTCTGGCCCGATGCCTTTTCAAGCATGCTGGTTATGCCTCATAGCCACTTTACTACAATTTGATCTGGTTGGTGTTCATGCGGCATCCCATTAAGTCCCAAAGCCATCTGTTGTTAATGTGCCTTCCCAATTTCTAAACTCCTTTACTTTCAGTAATGCTTGCCAATGGCCAGCTGGTATTGGCTATTAAGCCATTGTTGCCCAGCTCATAGCTCCCAATTCCCAACTATCAACAGAGGCCTCACAACTAAACCTCCCCCTACACCCAGATGGTATTTTTCAAATGCAAAATCTGGTTTTGTCAGCATGGACCAGCTAGGATGCTGGGCATCAGGGTTGCCTATCTTTTCCAGCCCATGGACCACTCCTCAGAAACTTGGCAGCCAAGTCATACTTTGGCCCTATCATCCCGCCTACTTGCACCATGGCCTGCTTGGTCCACAAGGTACATTTTTCCCACTCCCAAATCTGCTGTGCCAGAGAACCTCTCTTTTTCTGATTGGACATGAGTGTGGTGGTGACATTACCACATCAAGTCACATGCTAATTGGTGTCCTCATAGTTGGCCTGCACAACAAAGCCTTCCAATTAACATATGAGAGTGGTGGCTTTTTGGTGGCATTGAATAAGTGAGGTGCAATGTCTAGAGTGTTTTCTGCCAAAGGCTGCATTACACACAGGAATCAAACTAACAACCCTGCAGTCCCACTTGGCAAGATAGAAACATCCCTAAGGACATGATGGTGCCAGCTGAGCCACCATGCCCCAGGTGATAAGGGGTTCAACTTTCAACTGACTATATACATCTTGTCTGATTAGATTAGATTAGATTACTTGACCATGTTCTCCTGATGTCCAGCCTGCTGGTAGCTGATAGAGAAAAAGAAACCTGTCATGCCATTTTTGAGCAGTGTATTGCCAAAAGGCTCTAAATTGGCAATACACTGCTTGAAAATGGCATGACAGGTTTCTGTTTCCAGTGCCAGCAGTGAGCAGAGACTAGACGTGTTTGTATTTCCAATTTTAGGTTATTCAATAATGCACCTCTAATAAAATGAGACTATGTCTTCTGTTTTATCACTATGAAAAAATAGCACAACAATTCACTAATGCAGGAGTGCCTAGTCCTCCAAACAATGGTTCTTATTATGCTGATTATCTGGGGGAAGGCCAAGAGTTATGCTAGGATCAAGGATAGGGATAAGGAGGAAGAGTTGGGGGCCAAGCATTGTCAAGAGGCACTGATAGGAAAGGGCAAGGAGGAGGACAGTGAGGTTGAGGAGGAGTAAAGAAGTGGGAGCAAGGGAGAGTCAAAGGAGAGATCAGTGACACCATATAATGGAGTGTCCTACTGACCTCCTGCTTACATTATGATATATAAATTAATTTATAATTAATTGGCAGTGTCACATGATGCTACTGCTTATTCATAATATTTGCATCACATGTAAGGTACCACCTTACTTCCATACTCATAGCACAGAATCAATAACTGGTTTTGATTTATGAGCTATGCAGCATAAGCTGTGAGAACCATAATAATCACACTACATTTCTCTAAGTCAAAGTTCTAAAAAGAAGTTCACTATGTTCACCTTCCTTGATGGGCACTATCATGACCATCAAGGACCAGGCATTTGGTCCTGATGCTGAACCTGTGGTGGATGGAGCACTGCTTGGTGTTCCATATGAGCCTTTCAATCTTGCCATGTCACCTCATGGCATCAGTAGAGAGAGTGTGGTGATGCCAGGAGGGCTGCCAGTGACTACTCCTTTTGACCAGCTGTAGCTGGTCTGATTAACAGAGAATGTCAGAGCAGATGTTCTCAAGAATCCAGTGGTGTAACTCACACTCTTGGAAGTTCTGAATAAACTTGATGTTGTATCATCTCAAAAGGACAAGGCCTGATTGGACCTCTTCTAGTCTGCAATGGGCAGGGAGAAGAGGATAGTGTCCCCTCCTCAACTTCCAGAACCAAAGAAGGCACAAATGGAGCTTTCTGTGTTTGTTGAGGGCTCATCAACTCAGAGGGCACCTATTGTGCCCTACAATGATTTAATCCTAGGTGGAAACATCCAGACTATGGATGTGCACTTCAACTTTGGGATGCCCAGTCCTAGCACTGGATCTTTGATGCAAGCTGCAGTCAAGGTTGGCTTGAAGAAGCCAGCTGCCACAAAACCTGTGGTTGTGGCTAGAAATAACCCCAGACTTGGGGGATGATGATGATATTGGTCCCAAGAGGCAGATCTTGGAGAGCAACTCAGAGAACAATGCAGCCACACATCATCAAAGAAGAAACACAATGCTAATGCCCAATGGATGTTAGTCCTAGATGCCATGAAGTCCAAGCTGGACTTTGAGTGGCTGAGCAACACAGTGGCCAGCTGTCTGGCAGATGGCTGAAAAAAATTTTAATCTGGAGGTGCTTCAAGCACTGCAACAATTTTTAGCTTGAGTTTTTGGCCCCCCTCCTCTTGGAAGTGGGATCCAGCACTCAAGAACCCTCTGGGACTCAAGAAATAAATTCTCTTTGCAACACACAAATGACCTCATTAAGTTTCACTTATCTTGATTCTTATTTTTGCTCATTTATCAGGAAGTCTCATACTTCAAACTCATTTGTGTCCAATCCACAAGCAGAATTAACCTGGTTGACCTATTGACAATGTCACATGCACAGGACCAGAACACATGACCCTGTTGATCTTTAATTCAAAGCTGTCAAGGAGAAGTGTGGAGTGCAGAATGAGTCAAAGCCATTGAGAAAGTGGAAAATCAATTGAGACAGGTCAGCTGTAAGTTGCAGGAAGAAATCATATTTCTTGAGTCCTAGGGAGTTTTTGAGCACCACTCAAGCTAATACAAGAGACTAGTAGTGAATAGGTATGAGTGAGTGTAGAATGTAACTTGTGGAATAGGGGTGGTAGGAGGAGATCTAAAGATGATGTGTGATGTAATGTGTGTGTCTAATTTATTGATGCTGCCAGCATAGTGTGAGATGATGGAAATGTAACATAAATAGAACTTACCTGCAAGTGCAGTATGAGGAAATGAGGTTGTCATCACTGCTCTCACAGATATACAGTAAGTTGCATGTGGGAATATCAACAGAGTGATGTGACTATGTTTGGTTATATTTGGGAGTGGTTCAAGTTGGTTGAACCACATCTTGACCTTCAACCACCATCATGAAAGCTACTTCTCCTGCACAATGCTCTACTGTTGCTTCTCTCCTTGCTCAAGGGTATTCTCTGCATCAGATTGGGGCCAAAACTGGTCTAGGGAAGTCTACTATTGGGAGGATTGGTAGAGAGTTGGAGGTGGACAAGGAAAACCATCCTAAAGGCTGTCCAGCTAAGCTTACTCCATGTGATAAACAGGGTATTGTTTGACAAATCTCAACTGGGAGACTTGATACAGCTGTTCAGGCCACCAATTCTATCCAACATCATTTCCAACCTTGTCTCTCCTCAGACTGTCCAAAATGTGCTGAAGGAGGGGTATTGGTCTGCTACAAAGAGGAAAGTTCCTATGCTAAAAAAAGCTAGACATTGGCAACTATGACTTAAATGGGCTCAAGAGCATCAGAACTGAACTGTGAGGGGCTGGAAAAGAGCATTGTGGACAGATGAGACAAAGATTAACAGGATTGGGTCAGATGGGAAGCAGTATGTATGGAAGCTATGAGGAGAAGGCATTTCAAACCAAACCATTACACCTATTGTGAAACATGGAGGAGAGAATAATCTCATGGTATGGGGCTGTATGGGTTGGAATGGAGTAGGAAAGCTGGTAGAGGTGGTGGGGATCACAAACATAGAGCAGTACTGGGAAATTTTGGATAACAGAGCAAAGGAGAGCTTTGAAAAGTTGGAGATGGAAGAGGGGGCCTGCTATTTTTAACAGGACAATGACTCCAAACACAGCTCCAAGATAGCTAACAAGTGGTTTAAAAACAACAACTTTGATGTTCTCTGGTGGCCAACCCAATCCCCTGATCTTAACCCTATTGAACACTTCCAGGAGTACTTCAAGGAGCAGCTTAGGCAGTATGAAACACCTCCTCATGGTGTGCATGAATTGTGGGAGAGGAGTGCAAAGGAGTGGGATCAAATACCAGTGGAAGTATGCCAAAGACCAATAGAAAGCATGCCTCAAAGGATTTAAGCAGTTATCAAGGGCAAATGGAGGACACACAAAGTACTAAATACCAAAATTAGAGATGCTCAAAAAACTGCCCCAATGAGTGAATATTTTAAAATGGCCATTACTCCATCAGTTTTAATTCAAATTACATAGAATAAGATAAAATTTGTAGCCATGATGCCATAGTATTTTACATGATTTAACAAGAATTTTAAATACTTCCAATCCTTCATGTCAATGTCATTTTTCAAAAAGTATAAAACATTGGAACAGTTTTTTGAGCCACTGTATATGAAAAATACCCCTACTGGGCATACAAATGTGTCCAAGGATCTTGAAGGTTGGGGCACACAGGTCTAGTTTGTGACCAGAAAACATTTCCACTGCAATACTTCATTTGCTGGAGAATTTGGTTGAGAAGTTCAAAGAACTCCCATAGCACTAAACAAATATTGGAGTTAGTGGGATGCTTAGCAGTGCTGCCATTAACAAGTTTCCAGTCTTTGGGACCTTTGGTGCCAATGTCATCAATGAAACTGAGTACATTGTGAGGGATTTCTGGCTGCAGGATAAAGCTTATGTTGTTGTGGAAGATTGGCACAGAGTTGGTCCACCCCATTGGTAAGGTCACTAAGCAAAGTGCATCAAAGGGGGTTTGAAATGTCATTCAGTCCCATGATGCTGGGTCAATTTGTTGCTCATTGTAACTGACATATAGGTCTGGCATAGCACAATGCATCTAGCAAAAGATTCAGCAACATGAACTGGAAAAGGGGGAACTGTTCCAGAGTGGCAAATGATGACACAGTTTGGTGGCTCTAGGCTATGTACAATCCTGAGCTTACCATTTGACTCAGTACACAAAGTCAGTGAGATTGGTAAGCAGAAGTCAAAGGTTCATAAATGCCAGCCTTGATCTTGCAAATGATTTCACAGACTTCCTTTTCTGGTCCTGGGGGTATGGGGTGATTGTGGTAGACCCAAGGAACATGGGAAATGGTTGGTATGCATACTGGCAGAAAGAAGTTGGGGTGAAAGCTTCCTTGTTCAGAGTCTTCCAAAGCAAATGCCTTTTCTTACTGAGTGACAAGGTCAATGAGTACATTAAGTTTGTTGCTAGTGATAAAACCAATGTCATGGTCTTTAACAAACTTCACTTGTTGGTCACTATTGAATTGCTGGGTTGGTACAAATGGTGGAGAGTTTGGATCAAGTGTCAGCAAAGTCACTAAAGGATTGCTAATGATGTGTTGATCAATTCTGCAGTCTTTGCTAATGTGGCTAGCAACAGGTTTGATCTTCATGGCAACTGGTTTGTACTTCTTCTTTACCTGGACTCCTTTTCTTTTAGTGGGATAATTAGCAACATATTGAGCAGGGAATGGAATGTGCATGTAGGTTGGAGTATTGTCTGTATTGCTTGTATTGAGTGGAAGTGTCCATCCAAGAATTGAAGGAGTAGGGGCATCAGTAGACACAAAATATGAGTGGGGAGGTATAGAGAATTCAGAAAGGTCACAAGAAGTAGCATAGAGGTAAGCTAAGGTAGGGTCTGTCTGTCTGTGTCAGTGGACAAGCATTCCATGGATAAACTCAATGGAAGGCAGGCAGTCACAAGTAACAAGCAAGAGTCAAAGGGGCACAAGGCAGCTAAGAGTTGGGCAAGGAGCAAGTGCAGTAAGCTATGTATGAGTATTAACACTGGAGCTCTTACAGTTGGTTCAATGGATAGGCCAGGAGAACACTGCTATTGTTTGGTCAGAGGATATCCTATCCTGCTGAATGGCTTATATACTACATCTGTGGCTACACTATGACTAATGCTATATGTGGTAAGCAGCCCAGGTATACTATGCAGTAATTACTAACAATATGTCAAAAGGAGAAATAGAGTCCAATGACTATGAGGAGCTGACTAATACTGATTGGAGGGTGCAGGGCTTGGCAGCTGGTCAGTCAGCTATGCTAGAGATGATGCTATACCTATAACTAAGGCTGAATAGAGTTGGAGTTACCCATTGGAGTTACCCAAAGGGGTTGTCCCCTTACAGTGTGCAAGATTCAGTAAGTAAAGTGTCTTTGTCCAATTCACAAGCTGTCCAAGTTGCTAGACCAGTTGAATGGTCATAGCTGATAACAATCACTATGTTCCTATTGTCATTGTCAATGTCTTTGGCAATGAAAGCAATGGGGTGGTTCTGTGTCATGGCAAACTGGTTGGCAATTGCTTCTTTTGGACTTGCCTTTGGAAAATGTTGGTATTGTGCATTGCATGCCAGTATTTGGATCTGTAATTGTGATGGTGGTTTCCATGTTGCTAAGTGTATTGACCACACTTCTGGTTAGAATGTCAAAGGGGCAACCAAGCAGAATATAGTAGGCAGGGGACCATAAAACATGGATCTGGAGATACAAGGTTATGTTGCCAATGGTACAGGGAATGTTTCAAGCAAGTCCTAACAATTGATCCAAAGTTCCATTAGTGCTTTGCATGTTCAGCACAATGTTTGAGTCATAGGATAGGCTAAGGTTGTAAGCAATTTTTGGACATGATTTAGGAGCCACTGTCTGTGATGCATTCTATTTCTTTGCAATTATCAATTAGCATCATGATAGATCAGAGCAACTGGGAGTCCTTAGTGACAGTGAGCACTGTGGGCTCTTCTCCAGGAAGCAGCAAGTCTATGTAGGCTTCCACAGGGTCTACCAATGCACCTGAGGCCTGGTCTGGGGTTAGTCCATTAGTGGTTGTGATATTAGATTCTAGCAAAAACTATGGATTGTCCATACACTTCTTCAAAGATGTTGCTTGTTGGGTCCTGTATGGTGTTGGCATTTGCTTCAGCAAGTTGCTTAGGTGTAATGGCTGTCTTGAACTGATTCCTGATATCCTGTGACACTGAACAGAGTTTGCCAATTGAGACTGTAACCTTAGTGCTCAAAACCCTTTCAAATACTGCTTTGGACTGTTCAATGTTGTAAATAGGTGGCATAGTTTGATAAGCACCATTTTTAGCTCTGTCAGGGGCAGTGAAGTTTGGATTAGCAGGAGGGGCATAGTGACCTGGAATGCCAGAGAATGGATGGACTGGAGGCTGAGTAACAGTTTCCTTGGTGACTAGGGGTTTGTTGGTGACAGATCATTCAGATGCTTTGCCTTTGTCAGCTGGCTTAGTGGCAGGAGTTGGTACAGAGTCAGAAGGGGATGTAGTTGCTGGGGTGTTGCTAGTTGTTGGTGTCACTTTGGAGGTGTTGTTAGTCATTTGGTAAGGTGCATGAGGGACTTATACACCATCAAACTTTTTGCCTGGTTGTTGTAGCACAAACAGTTCTTGTCCCAAAGCCTTGATGCATTCTTCCTTGGTTAGCAATCATTCCATAGCAACATCCTGTTACAATACCTTGTGGATTAGCAACTGCTGCATAGCTGCTTGCTCAGGATCAGGATTAGCATTGCATGAGAGCCTGCTAGTAATGGTTTGTCCTGGGTTTAGATGGCACCATTCCTCAATGTGTTCCATGTAGAGTCATTTGCCAAAATAGTTAGGAATCATAGCACCAGATGGTAAGATAATTTTTCCTTCAGCATTTTAATGAATTTTACCCTGTTGGATCATATGCTCCAATTTGATACAAGTACTGCAAACTATAGTATGACCTGTCTCTCTACAGAAGTGGCAAGTGCTATTATTGAACTGCTGGTGGGGCTGATTATTGTTGGTCAAAAGAGCTTCCAAATGTTCCAAGGCACTAATGATTGCTGTGGTGGTTGCTAATTTGAGGGTTTCATGCTTGGGTGTGGGGGACAATAGAACAGGAGTATTAACAACTGGCAACAAAGTGATACCAGATGTGCTAGTAACATTGCTGGACTTGGTGGTAGCTGTGTCTATGCCTCTCAATACCCATTTAGCACCTTCAAAGACCTTGTCCATGTCATAAGGATTCTCTGGGTGGTGATCAGGAAGTGTGATTTCAAGATGGCAAATAATTTTAGACCATAGCAATGTGGGGATGCCTTGTTGGAATAAGTGATGTTCTTTGTTTTGGCAAAGCTTGCCATTAGCAAGAAGCCATCTAGCAATACATGGAAAGTCTCAATAATAATCAGAGAACCTTTCCAAAGTTGCCAATCTACTGTTGAAAGTCTGGTTGACAAGTCATTGAAGGTCACCAAGGTTGTAATGTGCACTAGCATCAGTGCCAGGGTACAGTCTGAGCACTGCTGCCTTCCATTCCTGATATGTATAAGGTCAAGGTGCATTGTTGCCAATTGTTACATTGTCACCAAATTCTGGTAAGCCAAGCCAAGTTTCTGCCATGTCATAAGAGATGTAGCAAGCCACATATTCCTTTTTCTGGGTATCATCAGCAATACCACAGTCAGCAAAAAGATATACCAATTTCTTGAAGTAGTGGGGGAGCTCTCTGGGGCAATTCTCATCCCACTTAGGCACAGTGGTGTTGTTGTGGGGAGGCATTCAAGTATGACAAGCAGTAGGATCATTATTCATATTAGCAATTGTCAGTACTAGCAGTGGAAGAGGGTTCTGAATGTAGGTCAGCAAAGTGGGAATGGAATGTGCTTCTGGGAAAAAGATCAAAGAGTCTGTTGCTGTTAATGTTGATAGAGAAGTGCTGAGGAACTTTCTACAAAAGTGCCTGGAAAGTTGGCAAGTATTTTGCTAACATCTTGGAGGTTCCTGGCAGTTTCTAATTTGTCAGCAAGTAATTCAGGTTGAGTAGCTGGTGATGAGTTATGGGGAGTCAACAGAGAATGATGTGGGAGTTTGCCAAAAGTCTCCAAGCAACATTTTGCTTGAACTCTGGTTTTTGGTGGAATGGTAACCTAGATATTCCCTCACAGTGGGCTCCAAAATGATGTGCTCCTATGCTGCCTAGTGGCCATGCAGGGAACGAAGAAGAGGGCCTAAACCTTGGCAACTAAATAGGGTAGCTGGCAATAGGAAGTAATAGGGGCAAGTCAGTAACCATTACAGAAAAGTGAGAAATGTTGCTGTTGCTAGTCTAAATCACTAGATGGTAACAGGAAGTTGCTAAGTTGCTGGGTAATAAAGGGAAAAGGGATAGAGACCAAAGAGTTGCTAGAGCAAGTCACTAATGAAAGGAAAGCTAAGCAATAGAAAGGAGGATGGGAAACAGGAAATAAGTGAAGTTGATATAAACTGAGGGATGAATGCAAACTAGTTGCTAGCTGCAGTTGCTAGCATTGCTAAGTCACAAAAACACTAAGAGCACCTGCAGTTGGCATCCACACCAGATTGGGTACAAGGTTGTCAACACTTGTTGCTAAGTCATTAATGATAATGGGAGAGAGCAATAAGTAATCTGAAGTGGGTAAGCTGAGAGCTAATGGAGGGAACAACACTCTGTTGTTTGCTTGATTACTGTACAGGCAATATTTATAATGTTCATAGGTACGGTATTTAGAAAGGCAATATTAGTCACTGCCAGCAAAAGCTGTCAGGTTCTGCTGACTATGGGGGCTCAGCTACATTGGACAAATCCTTACTAGGTGGACACAATGTCCTGTGCTTATAACCTAGCACTCCAGAGTTGGCACAGAATAGGGGGACTTGTGAGGGGAAGCCAAGGGAAGTGGTCCAAGCAAGTCCAGAGTGGTCCAGGGAGTCTAAGACCAAGTATATTAGACATTGGGCTTGGGCAGGCATCAGGAACAAGTTTGTAGGCATGCAAATAGATTGCAGGGTAAGCAGAGGCTTTGCAAATAATGGAAGCAGAGCCAGAGTTTGATGGGGGATTGGTCAAGACTTTTGGTTCCAGGGCCAAGTGAAGGGCAAGGTCCAGAGTTGTCATAAGAATGTTTGTGGGTCATAGTGCATATGCAGAGTTTGTACTGACATCAGAGATGAAGAGAACTTAGAGCAACAAAGGAAATAGAGATAATTGAGACAAGATGGAGGTGAGACAAGACTGAGAAAAGAGATAGATTGAAGGCTAAGAATAGAAACAGAGACAGAAAGGAACATGAGACACAAGTAACTAGTCAATGCAATATCAAGACTAGAGTATGAGATGCTACTCTATGGGTTATATACTGACTACTGGAGAGCTCTGAGGGACAGTGGGTGTGGCAGTGGGGCTTGACAGAGCTGTGCAGAGTTGACAGATGTCAGTTGCAATCAGGTGGTGGGCCACAGCAATATTCTGATGGAATCAATTGGGGATGCAGGCCACTCTGGGTCTGTCATGATGCTGTGGAGTGGGTCAGGTGAACCAGGATAGTGAGCTGGGAATGTATGACAGGGTCAGGCATGGTGGGAGAGGGTTCCAGAGGCTTAGGGGAGGTGTGAATGGCTGCAGAGAAGGCATCAGAGTTAGCCAGGGGGCCATCAGGGTTTGCCAGAGAAGCATTGGAGTTACCCAGGGTGGCTGCAGAGGGTGTACAATGGTTGGGGGTTTTGATGAGGCATTGGGGGAGGGACTCTGGGGAAGCAAGCAGGTTGGGAACAATGTTGAGGGTCCAGGGAGTGGGTCATGACAAAAGCATTTGCCAAAGTGACCCTGATATATACTGGATGTCAGTATGGTAACCAAGTATTCATACACAATGTCAACAGAATACATAATAAATGTCAGTAACAATAAAAGAGCATACCCAATATCAATATTTGAAGTAGACACTATTCAGGTATGTTTGTCAGCAAGACAAGAAAACTGATAAGTAAGAAGCTGTATGAGAACTTGTCCCCTAATGACCAATTCTTCTTCCAGCACCCACTATGCAAACTTATTATAACAATGGAGGCTGAGTGTAGTGAGGGTTGTAGGGAAGGAGGTAGCCCAAATTGTAGGGACATTGGGGAGGCTGGGCCCTCTACTCCCAAGCATGCAGGTAGTAGCATTGTTAAGGGGCTGGTGACATTGTCAAGAGTAGCAATGACTCCAAAAGGCAAATGGAAAGGAAAGGGGAAGGGGAAAGCCTAAGAGGAGGACAAGGATGACAAATTCAAGGTAGGTGTTTATCATTGCTAACACCTATCAAATTTTGCTGACATTATTGTAGGAACCAATTCAAGATACCTTTACCAACAGGGAGCTGGTCAGCCTTTTATGGTGGAGAAAGGCCACCATGGCAATGGATACCAGCATTGGTGTGGGAGTGGTATCAAAGAAAGCAAAAGGGAAGACCACAGTGTCACCAGAAGAGAGAAGAGTATTCAAGGAAAGGCAAAGAGTGGTAAGTCTTTTAGCAGTTTTCACTATTGTAGTCACTAACAACCTTTTTAAGTGCAACAACTGCTGGGTGGAGAACAACCCAGAGGGGTGCTGGTACCCCACTGGTGCCCAACCCTGCTATTGCTGTAATAGCTCAAGAAAGGAGTGTTCATACAAAGGGAAATTGGTGAGGAGTAGAAGTGGAAAGTTTGTAGCAAAGACAGCAACTAAGGTGGCCTTGGTGAGACAGGCCAGAGTTTTTGTGGAGCAACAGTGGGAGTTAGCAACAAAGAGAGAGCCCATTCAGATCAAGCACTCAAGCTTGAATCTGCCAATGTCACAGGATGGGACAACTGTAGGTAGTAGCAGGGTCATTGAGGGAAGGTGACAGGAGAAGAGTTGGGTGGAGGTTGAGAGCAATGAAGAAGCTAGTGAACAGGATAGCAACAGTGGCAGTGGTGATAGCAACAGTGGCAGTGGTGATAGCAACAATGTGCCCTTGGCACATAAATGTGCAGCAAGTTCAGCCTCAGTCACTTCAATCAAGTGGCAGAAGACCATCACTAGTGAGGAGGAGTCAGAGGTGGAGGATGTGGAGATGAGGGAAGGAACACCAGTAGCAACAGTTGCAGAGGTCAAGATAGTGGTAGGTGGAGAGAGGTGGAAGTGATGGAGGTTGTTCTTTCACTATTTATGCTTGCTAACAGGATTGCTAGATTGTCTGGACCAATCCTTCTCAAAGACAGGTGGGCAACAATGAGCTAGAGTGGCTAGGTAAAGACCCAACTCTGCTCATGTCAGCAATATTGCTGAGAGGGTACAAGGATCATGCAGCTGGGTTAGAGAGGTGCTTCCAGAGGGAGCTGAAAATGACCAGGGCAGAGCTTTTGGAGGTCAGGGCAAGGTTCACAGTTGCTAGCAATGGTGACAGGTTACCAAAGTGACTGTCAGTCTTTTTTGGCTTGGCAGGAGGCAAATAGAATTGGTGAAGAGGACTGAGAAGAGGGGGAGCTGGGATATGTGCCTAGTGATGACACCAACCTTGATACCTAGCAAGTGCCACCTCCTATAAAATATTTTGTTTTATTAGCATGTTTCTTGGACAAGGATTAGCCTCCTTAAGGGGCTTTTTATATCTTTTTATACTCATAGACTGGCCCCCTTAAGAGGCTCAAGGAAATGTATCATATCAAACTGGATCAGGAAAGGATATTTTTATGATTTTATCTAATGTTTGAGATGGTCTTGCACAAATAAATGGGCTCAATAGTATATTAAACTGATCCTGAAGCAACTATTAACTCATAGGCCTAAGAGATCCACTCCCTGGGATATCTCCAAGCACAGACCATGACATATCCATGTGTTTTTGTGATTGGTCAGGTATGCTATAGGCCAGTCTACCATGGGGCTGGCCTTGGCACTATTCCTGCCTGATTTTGGCCTTTTTCACCTTCTTTTTCTTCCTACTGCTTCTCTTCTCATGTTGTTACTTTTCCTGATGTCAGTCATAGGTCTTCTAGGTTGGTTTGTCATAGGAGATGTTGTTAATAAGACCCACTTGTTGTTGAGCACCATTACTGACATCTCCAACTATCTTATCTGGGCAGCATCTAATGTGGACACAACATGATTATGCACAAGTCACATGACATTATCATGTGTGGTCTAGCCCCAAGGTCTAGAACAATGTAGCCATTGCATGGGATTCTAGTGACTACACACACACAAGACTGCTGGATCATGAACCTCATCACATGGAGTCTAGCCTTTGGATCTAGAATGATAAGGTTGAGACCTTTCCTTAGTGGCAATTGCTAGCAACATTACTTAGCAACAACAATACTTCTTCTCATAATGGATATTAAAGGCCATGTGACCTCTTACTTATCATTTCTCTTGTCTTGCTTACAAACATACCTGAATGGCATCTACACTTTAGATATTGATGTGAGGTATGCTTTTTTTTTCTTACTAATGCACAATACCAACATTTTCACATGGCAAGTCCAGAAGAAACAATTGCCAGGAAGTTTGCTATGAAACTGAACCACCCTGTTGCTTTCATTGCCAAAGAAATTAACAATGACAATAATGATATAGCAACCATCATCAGCTATGACCATTCAATGGATCTAGCAACTTGTATAGCTTCTTGTGATTTGGACAAAGACATTTTACTTACAAAAAATTATGCCCATAGTGACTCTGCTTTAGCTTACCTCTATGCTAATGGTTGTGACCTTTCTGAATTCTCAATACCTCCCAGTTCTTATTTTGTGTCTACTGATTCTCCTATTCCTTTGATTCTTGGACAGACACTACCAGTCAATGCTAGCACTATAGGTAATACTCCAACCTATGTGCACAGACTTTAACCTGCTCAGTATGTTGCTAATGATCCAGCTAAATGAAAAGGTGTTCAAGTGAAGGAGAAATACAAAGCTGCTGCTTTGAAGACCAAACCAGTCACAGGCCATGTTAGCAAAGACTTCAGAATTGAGCAACACATCATTGGCAACCCCTTAGCAACCATGCTGACACTTGATCTGAATCCCCCACCCTTTGTGCCAACCAAGCAATTCACTAGCAAACAGCTAGTGAAGTTTGTTAAAGACCACAATACTGGCTTTCTTACTAGTGATGAGCTCAATGTGCTCATAATCTTGTCACTAAGCAAAAAAAGACATTCACTTAGGAAAGCTTTCAGGAACAAGAAAGCTTGTGCCCTAATTCCTTTCCCCCAGTACCAATACCAATCATTCCCCATGTTCCTTGGATTCAGCACAACTGCCCTATACCTCCAGGCCTAGAAAAGAAAGTATATGAAATCATTCATACAAGATCAAGGCTGGTGTTTATGAACCCTTGAACTCTGCTCACCAATCTTGCTGGTTTGTGTGTTGAAGAATGGTAAGCTCAGGATTGTACACAGTCTAGAGCCACTAAACTGCATCACTATTTGCCACTCTAGCATGCCCCCATTCCCAGATCATGTCACTGAATCTTTTGCTGGACATATTTGTGCTATGCTTGACCTTTATGTCAGGTACAATGAGCAACTAATCAACCCTGCCTCACATGATTTAACAACATTTCAGACCCCTTTTGGCACACTCCAGTTAGTGACCTTACCAATGAGTTGGACCAACTCTGTACCAATCTTCTATGATGACATTACTTTCATCCTGCAGCCCAAGATCCCTCACGATGTACTCAGCTTTATTGACAACATTAGTGCCAAAGGTCCCAAAGACTGGAAACTCATTAACAGTGTTCCTGCTAAGCATCCCACTAACCCAAATATCTGTTTGGTGTTATGGGAGTTCTTTAAGTTCTTTAAGCTTCTTAATCAAATTCTCCAACATATGAAAGACTGCAGTCATACATTTTCTGGTCACAAATCCATCTTGTGTGCCCCAACCTTCAAGATCCTTAGACATGTTTGCATGCCTAAGGGTCATGTGCTGAATGAAAGTTGTTTAGCCCTGCTTGAGTGCTGGGGTCCTTGCAAGTCACTATCAGAAGTCTGGGAATTTCTGGACACAGTTGGTGTCCTTAGGATTTTCATTAGGAATTTTGCTCATCAAGCTCACAATTTAACAAAACTTACTTGATCTGGTATTCCTTTTGAATTTGGCCCCAATCAGCTTAATGCTCAGCAATATCTTGGCAAAGCTCTACAAGATGCTAAGCCCCTTGTTCCCATTGATTATGAAGCACCTAACCCTGTTATCCTAGCAGTCAATATGTTATATATTGCCATAGGTTACTACCTCTGTCAGTGCCCTAGCAATAGCCACAAAGAACATTGCTACAACTATTTTTGGCTCCATCACCCTTAACAACAGGGAGTCTCAATTCAGTCAGCCCAAGCTTGAGCTTCATGGCCTTTACCATGCCCTTGAGGCCTTACAAATGTACCTCATTGGAGTCAGGAACCTCATCATTGAAGTTGATGCTTGCTACATCAAGGGTATACTTCAAAACTCTGACATTCAGCCTTCTGCTAGCATGAATTGCTGGATCATGGTAATTCTTATGTTCCACTTGAGCTTGTCCATGTTAAAGGTACCTTCCATGGTCCAGATGGTCTTTTACAACATCTGCTACAGCCTAGCAACCCTCTTCCAGACAATAGTGACAATTCTGTCTATGAAGACTGTATTGACCAATTACACAGGTTTATTCACCAAGTTCAGCTCCTCCTGCCCCTACTTTGCCACATATCTTCTGCCTTGCAATTGCTACCCCCTCTCCATGAGTTTCAGCCTCTTCAGCCTTAGCAACATTTGATAATGATGCTATTGATATTTTGAACCTACAACTAGCGTCTAGCAACAACATTCCATCTCTACATGATGATGCCACCATGACTTATAGTGATGTACCTTGTAGCACTAAGGCCATTACTAGTGATGCCCATATTCTCATGGTCCAAAAGTGGCTTAGCAATCTGACCAAACCTGACAGTCTTAGCAATGCCACTTATGCCACCTTCATTCACTATGCATTTATGTCCTTCCTTGCTGGCAGTAAACTCTGGTAACAGAGTTGAGATGGCACCCACAAGCTTTTTATCCCTACCAACTGTTGCTTATGCATCTTGTGAGCTATGCATGACAATTTGGGTCATAGAGGCCTTTTTGCTACCTGACTAGCCTTACTGGAATGTTTTTGGTGACCCCAAGTTAGCACCAAATTGTTTGGTATATTTGTACTTGCCACATCTGCCAGATCCATCAGACAAAAAGAGTACTTATACCACTGACTGTTGCTATGCCTGTGCCCATGTTCAGCAAAAAATATTTTGACACCATGTTCATGCCACCCTCTAATAGGTTCAAGTATATCATCCAGGGATGTTGTTTGCTAACCCACTACCCTGAGTTCCATATGCTCACTAGAGAGAACAGTGAAGCCATGGCAAAGTGGTTATATGAAAATGTCATCTGTTGCTGGGGAGCCCTTAACAAAATTGTTATCAACAATGGCACCCCAATCCTGAAAGCTGTCACCTACTTAGCAAAGAACTATAACTTACACCATATCAGGGTCTCAGGCTACAACAAGCATGCTAACAGTATTGTTGAGTGACCTCATTCTGATATTTGCCAGGCTCTCTTCAAGGCTGTTGATGGTGATCAGTCCAGGTGGAGTACAGCTACTTATCTGTGTTTTGGTCAGAACATGTTATGGTTTGCAAGCAAATGGGTTGTTTCCCTTACTACACTACTACTGGTACCCACTCCCTTCTTCTCACTGACATAGTTGAAGTGATATACCTGCAGCCACCACCAAACTCCTTTTTATCCTCTACTAACTGTCATGACCTGCTCCCAGAACCCCAGACCTTGTTTCCAGCCACCTCACTTCCCCAGAGTTCCCCCCAATGCCCCCTCAAACTCTCCTGACCTTTGTTCACTCATAGCACTCACCCCAGCTAAATCAGATGCTTCTTTGGCAAACCCCAATGGCCCACTGGCTAACTCTGACATGTTCTCTGCAGGCCTCAATGCTTCCCCTTCCTCTCCTGAACCCCTGCAACCCTCCCCCACTGTTTCTGATGCCTGCATACATCACTGGCTTATCATCCTGACTTACCCGACCAGCTCTGGAGCATCATGACAACTATGGGATGGCCCACATTCCCATCTGATCCCATCAGTATATCACTGCAGCCCACCCACTGATTACAACCAACACCCATCAACTCTGTGTGGCCCCAACAAGCCCCACTGCCACTAGCAGACATGCCACAGTTGGACCCCAATCCACCTGATTTCAAACCCACAGGAAGTCATCTAATGATGCTGCAGAATCAGGCTTTTGCATGGGATGATTCTCAAAGAGGTAGGCTCAAGGAGGAATTCTTCCCTCCTGTAGTAATGCCAGTAATTCCTCATACCCCCTGGGTATTGAAGAACATTCCCATTGCTTCTGGACTCAAGGATAAAATCTGCCAGATAATAAAGCAGAAAATTGAGGCAGGAGTGTATGAGCCATCCAACTCTCCATACAGATCCCAGTGGTTCACAGTATTGAAGAAGGATGGTGAGAGTTTGAGGATAGTTCACAGCTTGGGAACCTTTAAACAAAGTGACCATAGCACATTCTGGGTTGCCACCAGCAACTGAAGAGTTAGCTAGTCACTTTGCTGGCAGAGCTTGTGGAGGAATCTTTGACTTGTATGTGGGATATGATGAGAGAGTGTTGGATTTGATGTCTAGGGACTATACTACCTTTCAGACACCCTTTGGTGCTCTAAGGCTGGTAACCCTGCCAATGGGCTGGACAAATTCAGTACCAATCTTTCATAATGACATTACTTTGAAAAATGAGATACCTTATGTAACTTGGCCATATATTGATGATGTGCTGATGAGAGGTACACCTCACAGGTATAATTGTTAGGTTTGGCTGACCATGGGGGCTCAGCTTAACTGGGTGAGTCCTTACTAGGCAGATGCAATGTTCTGCATTTATAACCTGGCATTCTGGGGAGGTCCAGACTTCAGATACTTGTAAGGATAAGCTAAGGGGAGCAGTCTGAACAAGTCCAGGATAGTCTGTGGATGTCTAAGATGAGGTGTAAAGCAGGGTCAAGCTTGGGGGAGACTCAGGTACAATCCAGAGGCAAATATAGAGGGTGTGGGGCAAGCAGAGGCCACATGAGTGATGGGAGTGGGGCCAGAGATTGATGGGGTATCAATCAGTATTGATGGGTTCTGGGGCCAAGCATAGAGCAAGGTCTGGAGTTGATTATGAATATACAAGTCATAAATAGATGAGCAGAGATTGTAACAGAGTTAGAGCTGAAAGGAGTTCAGGCAATGATAAAGGAAACTAAGGCAGGCAAGATGAGACAGAGACAAGAACAAAATAGATTGAAGGGACACAAGACTAGAGACAGAGATGGAAACAAAGCTGTGAAACATAACAAACACAAATGTAACAGAAAAGTATCATCAATATCAAGACTACTGTAGCAAATATTGCTCTACAACTGATATACTAGCTACAGGAACTCCTCTGGGAACTGCAGGTCTGACAGCGGGGCTCATCAGAGGTGCACAGGGTCAATGGGTGTTAGTTCTGATCAGTGGGCAGGCAACAGTGATATGCTGATGGGAACTGATGGGAACTGATGGGAGTGTGGGCCACACTGCAGTCAATGGGATGATCTGGAGTGGTCAGGCAAGCTGTGGTGACACATTGGCAAGGGTCCACAGTACATGCTGGAGTTTCTGGGAAGTGTCAGAAATAACTGAGAGCTTAGAAGGAAATGGGAACATGATGGGGTTTGCCAGGAGGCTGTTGGGCTTTGCTGAAGAAGTGTTGGAGTTGGCCAGGCCAGGTGCTGTGGGTGAACAAAGATTGGGGTGAGTCAAGGGGGTGTTGGTGGAGACTCCAGGGGAGCAGGGTTGCTTGAAAAGAGGTCCAGTAATATGGAGAACTCTGCAGTCCTGGGAAGAGCTGCAGAGGCATTGAACAAGCTATGGAGGTGCTGGAACCAGTTATGGAGGTTGGAGGTCTGGGAGTGGGTTGTGACATGAATTACCAGATAGAGGCTATGAGGTTATTCTAGAGAACCCAGGCATTAGGAGATTTGTATGGAAACATCTGCAGAATGTAAACAGAGTGTTAAAAAGAACCAAATATGCTGGAGGAACTTTTTCTGGGAAGAAGTCAGTAGTCTGTGCAGATGAGATTGTAGTGGTTGGGCACAGGTGTTCCTATGAGGGACAGAAACCTGAGACCAAGCAGTTAGCCATTGTTATGGGGTGAGGTGATTGCCAGGATAAGTATGTTCATTAAGAACTATGCTAAAGTGGCTGCACCCATCAACAAATTAACTCAAAACCACACACTATTTGTTTGGAGTAGGAACAGCAGTCAGCAATAGCTCAGCTGAAGAAGTTGCTAGCTGCAAGTGCACCTCTAAAACCACTTGACTATGAGTCAAGAAGGGCAGTGGTCCTATCAGTTGACACTTCTTGGATGGCAGTGGGCTTTGGGATATTCCTGAAAGCTCCAGACAATCCTAAGCAATGCACTTGTGCTAAGCTAGAATCCATCACCTTGAATGAGAGAGAGGCAAGGTATTCACAACCTCAAAGAGAACTCTATGGTTTGACAAGAGCCTTGCAAGCTAATAAGTATAGGCTAGTTGGTTGTAGGAAGCTTGTAGTGGAGACAGATACCAAGTATTTTAAGGGAATGCTAAGCAGTCCTGGAGTAGGGCCTAATGCCACCATCATGAGATGGATTGAGGATGTACTACTCTATCATTTACTTTGAGGCATGTGCCAGGAAAGACATTTAGTGTTGATGGCCTGTCTAGAAGACTCAAGCAGCCAGGAGATGAGGAGTACCCACCTGTTAACCCAGAGTTGGTGTACAAACCAAAGACTATGCACTTTGAATATCCAGCTAAAACCAACAATTAACCAGGCTGGGAGGATTGGGAACCCTTAGCACTTGAGGAGTTTGCAGATCAAATTGGCACTAGAGGTGGCTATCTACATGCAGTAGCCACTGAAGTATCAGACTTTGAACAAGAACTTAACAGAGCAAGGTCCTGAGAAGTGGAGCTTAGGAAGGCAGTTCTAAGTCAGCAGCAGATATCCAGAATGGATCCTGTTGCAGTACTATCTCTCTCTCAGCATCTGATACCTACAGAAGGTACTGAGGAGGACAAGGAAGCAGATTTACAAGCCTACTTAGATCATAGGAAAGGTGGTGAGAGTGAAAAGTGGGATGACTTGCTACTAATTGTACAAAGTTGGCTACAAGATCCAAGCAAAGAACCTGAGGGTTTGCAGGGTTGTGTCACGAACCTGAAACTATTCTCGTTCTCATTTCATCTCCGTCTTGTTTTGCTCGACTCCATCTCATCTCGTTTGACTCTGTCTCATCTTGTTTGATTCTGTCTATTGTGCTCAAGTCCTCTCAACCCTAATGCCCTCACAAATTCCGTGATTACAATTACAAACCTCTGACGCTCGTTACCACCCCCGGACACTGCTATACACTCAGCTCTGAACCCCATCAATCCCTGTTGATCCCCCATCAGAACTCCAGCTCCGCTCCTGTCATCTGTGTAGCCTCCGCCTCCTCCACACCTGCAATACTCACACATGGACTTATGCCTGAACCCCGCCAAGTCCATCCCCCTCCCCCGCAACTCACCCCCTACTCCTCCGGACCTCCCCATACTTGCTCGGATCAATCTCCCCTGGCTATCCTCACAAGTCCCCAGTGCTTGGAACACCTCCAAGTGCTTGGTTGTCTGTGCAGGGAATCACGTTTGCCTAGTAAGCACTCACCTAGTGTAGCTGAGCCCCCATGGTCAGCAGAACCTGACATAATCTCAAGACTCTCCCTTACCCCGCCCATGATGTCTGCACTAACCCTGCACACACATCCAACAAACACTCCGATGTCTACGACCAGCCCATGCCTGGAAACCACTATGGTTCATATTGCCCCGCCCAATTTGCCAAGGCACATTGAGTTGCGGATCTGACACAAAATGTCCCTTCCGCCCCAGTTACATCCATACAATGGCTCTATCCATAGACACCCTCTTACAGCTCCCACACCCCCCCCCCACCATCTCTGCCAGCTCCACCCTTCACAGAGGCAGATCCTGACCATCACTCAAGCTTCACCCAAAACCCTGGCGACAATTCAACCCAGTGCTCAACAACTTCTCCGACACCGCACCCTCACCCCTCCAACAATAGTAGCAAAGGCCCCGCCGGGGAAAGCTGCTCACCACATGAAAGACCAATTGCCAACCTCCCCCAGGACAACAACGAGACCTCCAAGAACACGTTCCCCCAAACCCCGCCATTGGACCCTCCAACCCACTGCAGCCTCGTGCACCATCAGGAACAGACCCAGCAGGTTCCTGACAATATTGAGTCTGTCCACAACCTCAATAGCAGAACTCCGCCACCAGATCATCTGACTTTCACACCCATCCCTGAGAAGGTCCACCCTCCAAAACTAGCCCCATTGCCGACTGGAATCAAACCCAACCCAGCAACCCCATCCACAATGATGCAAGATTCCGAGATTGATGCTAACCCCCAATTACAGAACCCACTCCCGGGATCAGTTAGGAACCCCCGGTTAACTTGGCCATCACCTCTGCCAACAAATGAAGGGGCCCCAACACCTCTGACCTGACCCCAACAACCCTGGAACAAGACCAAGGAATCCCCAAGCTTCTAGGAATGGCTATGCACCCCTGCCCCACTGCTTGAAGCACAGCCCAGAGTTCACGAGGAGAACCCCGGCACCCCGACCTCAATGAAGAACAACTCTGGACCCCCACCCACTACTTCAGCACCTGCCTACTACCTCGACCACCTCCTCCTGTACAATCCAGAACCCCTGACATTAAAGACCCTTGATGCCGACCCTCCCCGCACACCACCCCCAGATGTAAACTCCGCCACCAGACTCTGCCACCTCCCACAAAGTAAACCCCAGCACCGGAGTTACCCTGAACTAACTATAGGAAAAATGGCCCTACACGAAGTAGTTCCCGAAGTACTCTAGAATTGCTGACCTCTTCACATAAGGGAGGGAGAAGCCCCACCATCATCCCAGAGATGGCCAATCAACCCACTCAAACGTCCTGATGATCCAAGAGCATACGCTCTGACATCCGGGGGGGACTCCCCTGCCAGGACCAACAACCCAAATAACCCTGCCCCGACTTGAAGCTGCCCGATCCACCCCTCTGACCCACTCCTGATTCTAGCAACACGACTCTGGGGCCCCCACTCCGACTCCAATATCCAACCAAGGGGACCTACGATGCCAGCCCTACACCCCGTACAACCCTGCCCCTATGCCAGAAGATGTCTATTGAGCAGGGACTGCATCAACGAAGTAACCCAAAACAAACCCCATGTGAAGTAATCTCCCGGAGTACCCTAAAAGTTGCTGATGCCTTTCCCAAGAAGCGAGTGGTGCCTCTCCCCACTGCCACCCCCACATCTGCAACAACCTCTGGGCCGCTCCGGAACATGAATGAAGACTTGCCTTAACCCTGCCGTGACTTCTGGGGAGTCCCACTCCAATGCCTTCCCACCACCAACTTCCCCGCTGCCCCCCAACAATTGTGAACAACCATCTTCCCCCATCCAAGCTCAGCTCCAGGAGCCACCGCCACTCCTACACAACAACTCCACTGCTCCGCAAAAAAAAAAACCCCACTCCAGAGCTTCCCCTCCGATTTGCAACACAACCCCACCAACAAGTTAAGACCCAACCCCAACCCCCACATCGACCCCAGACCCCTGGTACTTGCACTTGGAACTGCGGACCAACAAAATGCACCTCAGACCCCTTCCTCCGCCCGCACCTCCCCCAAAGCCAACACAACCAACAAACCCCCACCGAGTGACCCTTGTGTTGACTCTGGGACTGCCCACTTCTTCCCCGATGAAGGAACCACTGACCCCCAGAAGGAACAACCCTTGGAACAAGCCCCGAAGCATCTCTGCTGAGGCGAGCCACTCCCCAACCAATCCCCGTGCTGCCCCTGCCCAAAAGAAACATCCACCAATACAACTCCAACAGAGCTCCAGACTCGAGGGAGTGTCAGAAATACGTAAGACCCCTCTGTCCATCTCTGGACTTACCTTTGGTCAGGAAAGCAATGTCACGTAGATGACCCGGAACCTCAAATTTTGGCTCCGGACCCAAAGGAATTGGTCGGGACTGATCACCCTGCACCCTGCCCCCTCGGTCATTGACACTCCAGAGCACACCAAAGCACCCCCCGAACATGCCCGCCCACGGACACAATACTCCAGAGCACAACCTCGACCTGGACCAACACCCCGGAGCACAGCAGGCCCAATCCCAAGTGCCCTTCACCAAGCACAATACTCTGGAGCTTGCCCTGCACAACCCCACCAAATGAAAATCTCTGGGCATCCTCAACCCAGAAATTGCAACCCTAAGGGAGTACCACCGCCACTATGCTGACCAATCCCACAGCACAGATGGCACAGAAACCAGTCCCCTGCAAACTTACTACAGGGACCACTACCCCAGGAGCTCCGCCACTAGGCCGCTAGGGACTCCCTCCTCCGACCAACTGCGCCCCAAGGACAAACCTCACCCCACCACCCCCACCATCATCAAAAAGGACCCCTGCCACCCCGCCACCCACGTCGGCACAAAGGCTGGACCGCCGGAAGACCCTACCCCTCCCGCCAGCTGCACCAACAAAAGATCGAAGCCCCGACCACCCCGAACACATGTTGGAGACCCGGAGGTCCACCCCTTGAACCAGCACAACACACGTCTCTGCCACGGACTGGGGAAAACCCCTACACCCTGGGTCCAAGGCCCCAAGAATCAAACCCAGCAATGCCACCAAAAAGCACCCTGGAACTCCGCAGGAAGACTCCCCACACCCCCACCGAGCCCTGGAACTCTTCTTACAGTGCTCTGCTCCACCCCAACAACCCCGGGGCTAGCCGACCCAGATGGCACTAGTGGGCCTAACCCCCGCCTCTGGATCCACTAGGGATCCAACTCCCACCAGCACCCCTGTGTGTTTCGCTTACCTCACCCTTACACAAATTAAAGTCTCACTTCACACACCCAGGAACGATGAGGAAGCATTGAAAAGTACAAAAGTATATGATACAAGGCGGAGCAGGGCGGCAAACTCAAAGACCACAAGAAGCGGGACCCAGCTGCCCCCTCACTCCTCCCCTGGAACCCCCACCATCCCTCTACCCCCAAATCAATCTCCATCTGGGCCCGCACCACCACCAAGACCTCCGCCAGCCTGGGCAAAGCCTCCCCCGCATCCGCCACCACTTCCCACCACAACCCTGGGGCCACTGCATTACGCTGTCGATGCCCTGCCAGCAACCTCCCCACCCTCGCCATCCCCTGCTGCAACTCCGGAGGCTGACCCACGGGCATCTGCGCCAACCCATCTTGAATCAATGCAAATGCTGTGGAGGCACCATCCAAGAGAACCTGGTGCTCCCACACCCAACCTGGCCCCAAACACGATCCATTTCGTAACAGGCGGAGAAGTGGGAGCAACACTTACAAAGGATCCCCGCACGCCCTGAAGCAGCCTTGTTGGCCAGCCAATCCTCCCTCCGCCTTGCTACCTCCAACTCTGCCCATAGCAGACCAGCCTCCGGCGCCATTTCCTGCTCCTCCGCCTCCTCCATGGGCCGCCCCTCCTGCTGTGTCAGATGCTCCCGCAAGCTCCGTACCTCCAGCACTTGCTCCAGCGCCCCCCGCACCGAGGTGTTCCACACCTGCTCCAATGCCTCCTTCTCTGCCCATGCCACATCTCAATCCTCCCTTGCCTGTCAAAGCTCCCCCTCCCGCACCATCAATGCCGCTGTTAGCACTTCCACCCACTTGCAAAGGAAGACCTCCGTGATCGAAGGTGGGGGCTCCAGAGAACTTGATGCCTGTCCCAAGGCTGCGTCCAGGGTAGGAGAGTGAACGTGAAACCCCGGAAAACCCGCCATCAGCTCATACCCCTGTGGCCTCTTGCTGGGCCCTGCCCACAACGGCAGGGAAGCTCTCCGCTTCCCATGGTCTGCCACCGAGGACGCCCCCTCCCTCCGCCCACCCCACAGAGGCCCCACCTGCCCCGCAGACTGCCCTGAGCTGGCCTCCCCTGACGTCTGGGTCCTCCACGCCTCGCCCAGCTGACTCTGCACCCAGTCCTCATCCCCCCCCTGCTCTGCAGCAATGCACACTGCTCACCACTCCAACAAGATTGAGCACTTCTCATGGTTTGTGCGACACAGAAGGCAAACAGAAGTATCACGCCACGAGCCCATGGAGGGCACATCAAAGACGCAGGCCTCACCCCGCCGCACACAGAGAACACACTGAGAACAACGGATCAGTGCATGTGACAAAGGGGAACTCAAAGACTCACTGGGGCCTCGTTTTGGCACCATTCCAGCATTGGGGGGCCCCGAGCCCACGCCAATGCCCTTGCAAACTCCTCCACTGTCACCTCTGCCTGAGGGATTTGCTGCAGCGGAGGGACCCCTTGCGCATCCCCCGCCACCAATTGGGGCACCACAGGACAAAATTTGGCCTGCCTAGGGCCCCCCAGAGAACCCACCACCACTGCAGACAACTCTGTAGAACTCCGTCAGCCACCCCAAAGAAACAGGTCAACGCTGCTCACGACTCCGGTATATTGTACCAGCTCAGTGCCAACACTTGTACTCCTCCCCCTTGCTGTCATACACAATCACCATGTCCACATCTGAAATCAATGGGGCGGGGGAAGCGGCTGAATAACTGGGAGGGGACATGACAAAGAATTTGAGGGAGCCCTGGGGTATGTCCAAGGCCTTTTAATTGATTAGAAAGAACCCCCTGATGCAGTGGCGGCCACACTTCAACTTTGCCTCCCACGCCACCATCACTTGCTGCAGATTGATCAATATTACTGGGCTTTGACTCCCATGCCCCGCCAATCCCCGACCCGCCTCCCCACGTCTCAAGGGTCTCAATGCTGAAGGGGGGGTGATGTCACGACCCATTCCCTGAAGCCCCGTACACCGCCCAACAAACCCCCGCTCCCCCAGAACCCCCTGACACTTTGTTGAACTTCCCCAGCACTCCATGCCTACTCTGGCTAACTCTGGCACATTCTCGGCTAACTCCGACGGCCCCCTGGCCAACTCCAATGTCTTCCCTGCAGCTGCCAGCGCTTCTCCTGGACTTCCTGAGCCCCTGGGACCACTCCCCCGCCATGCCTGACCCCATTACACATCATCAACTCAACACCCTGGCTCCCCCGACTTACCCTGAGTATCACAACAGCCTCAGAATGGACCGCGTCACAATTGATCCCATCAACATATCAACGTGGCCCGCCCTCTGGTTGTAACCAACACCCGTCAACTCCGTCGAGCTCCGCCAAGCCCCACCACCACAGCCAACATCCCCGGAGCTCTTCAGTAGTCAGTATATAAGACATAGAGTAGCTCCTCATACTCTAGTCTTGAGATTACCTACTTCCCTATGTACTGGCCTTTCCTGATGTGTTCCTGATTGTTTCTTCTTGTGTTTTGTGTCCCGTGTCTCGTTTTCCTTACTCTCAGTCTCCCGGTCTTATCTCATTTCTGTTCCGTTATCCTTTTGTTATCATTCTGTGTCTCCACCTGAAACTATTCTCATTCTCATTTTGTCTCCATCTCGTTTTGCTCGACTCCATCTCATCTCATTCGACTCTGTCTCATCTTGTTTGATTCTGTCTATTGTGCTCAAGTCCTCTCAACCCTAATGCCCTCACAAATTCCGTGATTACAATTACAAACCTCTGACGCTCGTTACCACCCCCGGACACTGCTATACACTCAGCTCTGAACCCCATCAATCCCTGTTGATCCCCCATCAGAACTCCAGCTCCGCTCCTGTCATCTGTGTAGCCTCCGCCTCCTCCACACCTGCAATACTCACACATGGACTTATGCCTGAACCCCGCCAAGTCCATCCCCCTCCCCCGCAACTCGCCCCCTACTCCTCCAGACCTCCCCGGACTTGCTCAGATCAATCTCCCCTGGCTATCCTCACAAGTCCCCAGTGCTTGAAACACCTCTAAGTGCTTGGTTGTCAGTGCAGGGAATCACATTTGCCTAGTAAGGACTTGCCCAGTGTAGCTGAGCCCCCATGGTCAGCGGAACCTGACAGGTTGGGACCCAGACAATTTCAAGAGGTTTGCAAGATAGTTCTTCTTCAATCCTAAGGGGAGACTGTACAAGTGCAATCATGAGGCCAGGCATAAGCTAGTAGTCAATATGAATAGACAAATGTTCATGCTTAAATCAGCCCATGATGCCTTGGGGCATAGGGGGACTTATGCAACCAAAATGTTAATACAAGAACAATTTTGGTGGCCAGGAATTGATGGAGATGTTCAGTGGTATGTTGGGACCTGTCACAACTGTCAGATACATCAAAAGACAGTTGTAAACAGAGCTCACACTCTGACCTATGTGCCCTCTATCTTTCAAACAATCCACATTGATACCATGCACATGACTCCAGCCTTCAAATGGCTGCAAGTATATTGTCCATGGTGGATGTGCATTGTCTGCATGGATGGAAGGAAGGCCTCTGTGCAAAGAGAACCATAAAACAATTGGTCAATGGTTGTTTGAGGATATGATTTGTCACTGGGGCTGCATTGCAGAGATCATCACTGACAATGCTGGACAATTCAAAAAGGTCACAGCTTGGATGGAGAATAAATATGGAATCAGAGGCATTGCCATCTCTCTATACAACTCTCAAGCTAATGGCAAGATTGAAAGGCCACATTGGGATGTCAGGCAAGCTTTATTCAAGGCTTGTGAGCATTGCACTAAATGGTTTTGGTTCTTCTTCCATATAATGTGGAGTGATTGCATTACCATCTGGCAGAGATTTGGATGTTCACTATACTTCATGGCTACTGGGGCTCATCCAACTCTACCCTTGGATTTAGTAGATGCTACCTGATTAATAGATTTACCAGGAGGGCCATTATCCACAGAAGAGTTGATTAGTTATTGTGCTAGGGCTTTAGCCAAGCACCACCAACATGTGAAAGAAATGAGAGAGAGAGTTGGAAAAGACAAGCTCCAGTGGGCCTTGAAATAGAGCATAAAAACTCTATCAAAGACTTCAATTTCAAGCCCTTGGACTTGGACTTGGTCAAGAATATGATTACAGAAAGTTCACACAGTGCTAAAATGCTTCCACATTTCCATGGTCCAATGATAGTAATTGCTAAGACCAGAGGTGGTAACTATATTGTGGCAGAACTAGATGGGTCAGTTTGGCAGACCAGAGTAGCAGCCTTTAGAGTAGTCCCTTACACAGCTTGGCAATAATTGGAGCTATCCCAAAGCCCAGAGCATTGGGTAGATATCACTCCAGAGAAGTTAAAAGAGCTGAGAGAGGAACTACAAAAACCTGTGGGAAATTCTATACTAGACCTTTCATTTGGTTCTATAAGGCTTCACAAGCCTCTAGACCATGATGACAAGGGCAGAATTGAGTCCTAGAGGTTGTTTATAAGGGAACAAACATGATCTTATGGGGAGCAAACAAAATAGACAAAGATTTCTTTTTCAATAAAGAAAGAAAAATTTCAGGTTGGGACATGATCAAATGACTGGCAGACCTCAGGGATGGGCAAGCTGACTGGGGCCAGTCAGTAAAATAGTGTAGGGGACTGGTGTGCTCAAATATACCCTGAAAACTGACTGAAAACTGTAAGCCAGGAATGCTGAAAACTGTAGGCACTGAACAAGTACCAAATGTAAGCACCAATGAACCCAAAAGACTAGCTAAAAGCAACCAGAAACAAGCTGCCAATGATGAGGAAAGCATAGAACAAAGATCACACACTGATTGCCAATGAGTGACTGTGCTCGGCAAGTCCAGCTACCCACCTACCCAAGCATCTATTCTTGTAAACTTCTCCAAGCCCCTTAGAATTATGACGTCCCCTATAACAAACCAACCTAGAAGACCCGTAACTTACATCAGAAAAAGTAACAACATGAGAAGAGAAGAAGTAGGAAGAAAAAGAAGGGGGAAAAGGCCAAAATTAGGCAGGAATAGTGCCAAGGCCAGCCCCATGGTAGACTGGCCTATAGCATACCCAACCAACCACAAAAACACGTGGATATGTCATGGTGCATGCTTGGAAAGCAAGCTATAAAAATGGGGGAATTTCAAAGGGAAAGACAGGCAATCTACGTACCATGGCTCGGAGATACCCCAGGGAGCAGATCTCTTAGGCTTATGAGTTAATAGTTGCTTCGGGATCAGTTTAATATACTATTAAGCCCATTTATTTGTGCAAGACCATCTCAAACATTAAATAAAATCATAAAAATATCAATTCTCATTCCACTCTACATGGGATTGCATGTAACTAAGCCCTCGAACAACTGCGAAAACAAAGTTTGATCGGTTGATCTGATCAATTGACGTCATCAGACTTACATTTCGCATCAACATGCTGGATGGGCTGGATGCATGAGGATACAGTGCAGATAGGGGCAACCAGCAACCTGAGAATTGACAAGAGGAGCTCAGCCTTTTTGACATATGTGTGGGCTGTGGTTATGGTGGTTGTGATGTGAATATCCTTCTTCCTCAGCTGATGGTTGTTGTCATTGTTAGATAGTGATTGGAGACATCAACTCCAACAGAGCTATTAAAGTTTTGCTCATGCCCTGATACACAATCCTAGATAAAATTACTACATAGATAAAATTACTCTTTCTGACTCTCAGTATGGGCGTCAAAAAGTGACGCATTCTGTCACGTGCTGGGAAAAATATTACTGCGTGTTGCGAGCCTCACGTCAACCACCATCCCAGTTAGTGTTTTTGGCTTCTTTTTCCATGGCGGCCGACGAATACAGCGGTCAGAAGGCAGCTTCAATAGACTGGGAAGACCTCAAGAGACATAGCCTCCAACCAGGAGGATTCGGACCAAGTAGAGTTCAAATCTGGTACGTCTACATACGGGCTTGTACAAATACCAGACGGCTAAAGTCCACCCTGCAGGCCCGAGATCCTCGGCGTTCGCCAAAGAATCGAAATGCAAGCTTCGATAGACGACGCATACCGCGAACATCGTGATGAACGTCAGATTCGCCTGGACACGGACCGTAGCTTCGTTCTTTACCCAGTAGGTGAAAAGGCATCGCCTATCACGGTTAGAGTTTCAGTGTATCACTGATATATGAACTCAACAGACACCTCCTTGAGTGATAAAGAGCTTATGCAAGAGAAACTCAATAACCTTTTGGTCTCGGTGTTTCGACAACACCCCAAATTGAACTATTTTCAGGTATTGATTGGTCTTGCAGAACGTCCGATAGGAAAATTCGAACTTAAAAATCTATTCCAGGGATATCATGATATTGTCTCTGTGTTGTATTTGACGCTCCCGGAAGAACTCCAACTTGCATGCGTGCAAAAAATCAGTTTGCACCGGGTTCGAGACTCGATGGGTTCAACCCTGGAACCTGTTCTTGGTCTGTTGAGGTGAGTGATTCCATTTCTCTCCTTCTTATCGTGTTAAAATCCCGGCAGGGTTACCAAACATCTTTTACGCCTCGCCGATTCACAATACGCCCGGCGGCTGGAGAGGTGCGCTGTCACGATATTCTGTCACTCATCGTTCTCAAATATCTTCAGTTTGTCACAACTGCCCTTTTACGCCCTTTCCAATCTTTTGACTCTATTTTCGCACGACATTCCAACACTTTCCCTCATACAGCACGTTTTCGACTACATACTATGTCGACCGCCGATCATTATCGTATATCTTGTCACGGTGGTACGGGAGTACGTCTTCCTCAGTTATTTCCTGCACTAATCATCAGATTTAGATCATACTATCCAGAAAAGAGGTGTTCCAGCAGTTGGAAGACGAAGATCAGGAAGAATGTCTAGGGATGGCGCACTCTATACTGAGCACCCTCCCTCTAATGACAGATGGAGAAAAACTTGGGGATGTGAAAGTACGAGGTGGTAGGAAAGAAGCTGTTCACGACAGCGAACGCCAGGAGGTAAAAGTTGAAAAGGCGGAATCAATGTCCTTAACGGAGGCAAAAGAGAACATGGCGGATCCTTGTACAACACCCGAGATAACGGCAGATCTCGTTGCAACAGAGCTTATACCCTTGTGGAAGGAAGAATCGTTGGATGAGAAATCCCCCCTATCATCACCGGTCACCTCCCGCCCCTCTACGCCTCTTAGTCGTCTCCCTCCCATCAAACTCACCTCACTTCTCTCTCAAGCAGATGAACTTTATGCCCTCTATCCTCCAACACATCCCGAACTCTTCCTCGCAAGTATCATGGGTCCACAAAGCGTCGTCTACACCTGGAGCGAGTCATTTTCTGCCCTTCCCACAGACGCCGAAGCTGAAGCCATGGTTCTTCGTCCTGAACTTATTGTGTACCCTTACGTAGAAGACGACGCCGAAGGAGAAACAGAAGGCAACAAGAAGTGTGAAAAGAAGCCTGCATCTGGAAAATTGAAATGCAAACACTTTCGGGGGAAACTCCACGGAAAGCTGAAAGGAAAGCTAAAGCGTTTGCGTCGGGGTCGAGTGGATCAGACAACTGGCATGGTTGCGGGTGCAGTAATTGTGCTGGGTATCGCTTTTGCAGTATATGGTGTGAAGATACGTGATAAGTATTCTGAGGTCGGGTTAAGTTTCTTGGAGAATCAAGGACGCGATTGGAAGAGGGTTGTCGGGTGGGCTGGGGGTGCGGTTGTGGGTGTTACAGAAAGAGTTGTTAGTAGTTTGTCTGGGTCGGCTTCCAATGGTCGATAGGTGCAATTATATCCTTTGACAACATCCAATTTTTGGCCATCAAAAGTCTGCCGTTCATATCATTTCCAAATTCTTCTACATATTCAATAACAATCTGCAATTACGAGGGCCATTCCGAGCTTTTAGAGCTGTTTGTACAAATGGCAGCTACTGGCGATTTTTGTTCAATTCCCAAAGTTAGGACTTAGCTGAATTTTGACTTAAGCCATTGTAGACACTTCTATATGGTCCAACCAACATGCTTTGTACTTCTAAACCACACATATCAAGGTTTTTTCATGTCATGAGTGACAGGGTTCGGATGAATAAGGTGTGGACCGGGTACCCACCACCTGCATGTGCACATTAGGAGGCTTTGTAGGTCAGGCCGTCCATGGGATTCCAATGTGTAGGGTCATCAATTGTGGCACAATGAGGCACTGTTACCATCACACTCCTGCCCAGCCCGAAAAAGGCCGACTTGCCCCGTGGTCTGGTGAATGGGAGAGTTGAGGTCTCTGCGGGCCATCAGAATGTGTTACTGTTGGAAGAATGGGAAGAGGAAACCTGTCATTTCTTTGACAGATTTTTCCTTTGTAAAAAGGCTTTTCCCATTGTTTAGAGCTTTTTTCCATAAAAAAACACATTGTTTGAAAATGATATAACAGGTTTCTTGGACAATATTTGCTTAGGAAGCATTATTAGCTGCCAGCAGTGGGTTGTGGATAGCATAGATGCCAGATGGGGAACACATAAGGAAACAAACCATGCACTGAATTGGCAGGAGACTAAGAGGGAGATTGCAAATCAATACTGATAGTAGGGGTAGGCATTGCACAGGTACCATGGCAAGATTAAGGTCCCATTGTAAGACCTCAGGGTTCACTCATGGGTTGGCCAGGCCACTGCTGATGCAAGCTCATAACTGAACCTGTTGGGTTGGCCTCAGCAAAGGTGAACAAGGATATTGTCTGCATGCTGGAAGCCTGAAAGGGAGGGTGGTCTGAATGTGGGGACAGAAGGGTTCTGAATGGAGTAGGAGCTCTATCTAGTATTGGCAATGGAAAGGTGAAGTGGGAATGGAGTGCCAAGTAGCCCCCAGAGATTGAGGCAGGTGTGGCTTCACTGGAAGAGCTGTTGGAAACTCACCAGTGTCGGAACTCTATCCTTGTACAGTAGTCTGTCAGTCAATGGTAAGTGTAATTCCTCATTCTTGTATAAGGGACTAAAATTATTCTATATCTGACAGTTAATGGTAAGTGTAATTCTATTGAGTATGGTATGAGTAATGTTAGGAATGATGCAAAGGACAGTATGAACTTACCCTCAGTCTTGTATAAGGGACTCAGGGTATTGTATAGTAGATGATTGTATTTATATGTATATGCATAATGGGAGAAAGGATCATATTGAACAATGGAGAAATGAGGAGACAGTGGGACAATGGGAGTGTGAAGGGAAACGTGACAAGTGATAGTGTGAGCAATGTTTTTGGTGGCCCAAAAGGTCCTAACACTCTTCCTCACCAGATACTTGCTCCTCCTTGCATGGAGTCATGGTACTTGTAGCCTGAGTAAGGACCAGAGTCAAATAAACAGCAGAGCAGCCAGCACTTTGGTGAAGACATCAGCAACATTGTGTTTTGTGTTGATACAGTGTCTGCTGATTTTGTTGGCCTGTACACATTCCCAAAGGAAATGATGGTTGATATCAACCTGTTTTACACATGCATGTAAGGTGGGATCCTTGAAAAGGTTAATTGCAGCATTGTTATCACAGAGCATTGGGGTAGCTTTCTTCATGGCCTTGCCATGGTCAATACCCTGAGTACAGATTGGAGCCACATGCACTCTTGCATGTTCTCAAAAGCAGCCATTGTCACGACCCGTTCCCTGAAGCCCCATACACTGCCTGACAAACCCCCACTCCCCTGGAACCCCCCCCCCGATGCTTCATCTAACTTCCCCAGCACTCCGTGCCTACTCCAGCTAACTCCGACACATTCTCAGCTAACTCCAACAGCCCCCTGGCCAACTCCAACGTCTTCCCCGCAGCTGCCAGCGCTTCCCCTGGACTTCCTGAGCCCCTGGGACCACTCCCCCGCCATGCCTGACCCCATTACACATCATCAACTCAACACCCTGGCTCCCCTGACTTACCCTGGGTATCACAACAGCCTCGGAATGGACCACGTCGCAATTGATCCCATCAACATATCAACGCAGCCTGCCCTCTGGTTGTAACCAACACCCGTCAACTCTGTCGAGCTCCACCAAGCCCCACCACCACAGCCAACATCCCCGGAGCTCTTCAGTAGTCAGTATATAAGACATAGAGTAGCTCCTCATACTCTAGTCTTGAGATTACCTACTTCCCTATGTACTGGCCTTTCCTGATGTGTTCCTGATTGTTTCTTCTTGTGTTTTGTGTCCCGTGTCTCGTTTTCCTTATTCTCAGTCTCCCGGTCTTATCTTGTCTCTGTTCCATTATCTTTTTGTTATCATTCCGTGTCTCCGCCTGAATCTATTCTCATTTTCATCTTGTCTTCGTCTCATTTTGTTTGACTCTGTCTCATCCTGTTTGATTCTGTCTATTGTGTTCAAGTCCTCTTGACCATAATGTCCTCACAAACTCCGCAGTTACAATTACAAACCCCCGACACTTGTTACCAACCCCGGACACTGCTATACACTCGGCTCCGAACCCCATCAACCCCTGTTGATCCCCCATCAGAACTCCGGCTCTGCTCCTGTCATCCATGTAGCCTCCGCCTCCTCCGCACCCGCAATACTCACACACAGACTTATGCCTGAACCCCGCCAAGCCCATCCCTCTTCCCCACAACTCATCCTCTACTCCTCCAGACCTCCCCAGACTTGCTCGGATCAATTTCCCCTGGCTATCCTCATAATCCCCAGTGTTTGGAATACCTCTGAATGCCCGGTTGTCAGTGCAGGGAATCACGTCCACCTAGTAAGGACTTGCCCAGTGTAGCTGAGCCCCCATGGTCAGCAGAACCTGACAGCCATATATTTGGCCTTGCATGAAGAAGCAGCTATGGTTTTTTGCTTCTGTGCTGCCCATGATATCACCCCAAACCTGAGGCTCCAAGTATATCTGCTGATGCTCCATCTAGTGTCTAGGCAGTTGGCCCAATCAGAATCTGTAAGCCCTACAAGGCTGACAGGGTTGTCTTTGCTACTGAGCATTAGTTTTAGTCTTGTGTCTCCTTAAGGTACTGTACAAGCTGTATCACCACATTCCAGTGAACCATAACTGTTGACATACTGGGTAAGCTGTCCAACAGCATACACAATGTCAGGCCAGGTGGAAATAGCAACATAAAGAAGGCAACCAATGAGCAATCAGTATAGGGTGCACTGGAGGGCAGCTTGTTCATCATGGGAAAGTGTTGAACAGTCAATGCATTGTAATTTCAAACCAGGGTCCCATAGGGAGTGATAATGGCACCACATCTGTCAGGTTCTGCTGACCATGGGGGCTTAGCTACACTGGGCAAGTCCTTACTAGGCAGATGCAATGTCCTGCACTGATAACCTGGCATTCAGGGATGGTCTGGACTTCAGATACTTGTGAGGATAAGCAAGGGGAAGTGGTCCAAACAAGTCCGGGGTGGTCCAGGGAAGTCTAGGACAAGGTACAGAGAAGGTTTAGACTTGAAGGGGTGTCAGGCACAAGTCTGGAAGCAAGTATTGGAAGTGCAGGGCAAACAGAGGCTATGCAGGTGATGGGAGTGGGGCTGGAGTTTGATGAGAAATCAATGGATGTTGATGGGTCTTGGGGCCAAGCAACTAGTGAGGTCCAGAGTTGGTTTATAAATGTTTGAAGTTCATAATCATAAGCACAGGGTTTGTAATGGTGTTAAGGTTTAAGGGACTTGAACACAATAAAGGAAACAGAGTCAAACAAGATAAGATGAAGTCAAGGTGAGATTGGGACAAGAACAAAAATAGATTCAAGCAGAGATACAAAATGATAATGAGACAATAACAGAGATAGAGACAAGACAAGACCAGGAGACTGAGAGAAGAGAAAACATAACACAGAACATGAAACACAGGAGAGAAACAATCAGAAACACATCAGGTAAGGCAATATCAAGACTAGAGTATAGGATGCTACTCTACAACTTATATACTGACCACTGGGACAGCTCCAGGGATAGTGGGTCTGGCAGTGGGGCTTGTTGGGGTCATGCAGAGCTGACAGGTGTTGGTTGTGATCAAGGGGCAGGCCACAGTGATATACTGATGGGATCATGATGGGGTCAGTTGAGGACACAGGCTGTTCCAGGGTTGTCATGATGCTCTGGAGCTGGTCAGGTAAGTCAGGATGACAAATTGGTGATGCACACCAGTGTCAGGAACAGTGGGGGAGGGTTCTAGGGGCTCAGGAGAGGCAGGGGAAGCATTGAAGGCTGCAGGGAAGGCATTGGAGTTAGCCAGGGGGGTGTTGGGGTTTGCCAGAGAAGCATTGGAGTTACCTGGAGTGGGTGCCATGGGTGAACAAAGATTTGGGGAGTCAAAGGGGGAGTTGGGGGGGAACTCTGGGGAAGCAAGGTGGCTGGAAACAAGGTCCAGAGTTCTGGGAATGGGTTGTGACAACATCCTTCAGACCAGACTGTAGAATGATTTTGTCAATTAATGCTGTCTGTGACAATTGTACTAGCTACTTATCATGCTCCCATTAGACAGCTATCCAAACCACAAACCTTGGTATTCCAAGATTGGTGATAGTCCACACACTGCACAATTTGGTCTTTGAAACAGTGATGACATCTGTTGCTGCCTAGCTGCCATGCAGGGAACACAACAACTAGCAGTGTCACAAGTAGAGTATAAATGGACTACAGAAATGAGGGGTGCAAGTTGAGCTAGGTCCCAGAAAGCCTGCTTGATGCAGAAGAGGTGCTAGGCTGCTAGTGCAAGGTCAGTAGATGGTGATAGCAAGCAAATAGGAAGGGGAAACTCTGTGGGTAAACCTGACTAGAGTTGAACTGAAGTTGCTAGGGACTAGGTCACTAGCAGAACAAGGCTAAAGGCTGGCACTAGGGGTAGCAAAAGGAACATTAGCAACAGGGACAATAATAAAACAAAACTAGCCATAGGTGCTAGCCACTAAATGTAGACTTGGCAAAATAGTACCCTGTGGTACTAGCTGAATGAAATGACAAAGGCACTAACTCAAGAGAGAACATGCTAGAAGAAAAGAAGAGTCACTAGACTTAGATCTAAAGTCTGGGGCTGATAATGAGGTGCAATTCTTTGATGGTAGTATAGAAAAACATAATTGTATTTATAGTAAGCAGAGAAAATGAAACTAAAAGGAGTAGATAGCAGTGAAAAGGGGTGCTAGCAACATAGGCAAGTCAGAAGGAATGGCTTGGGCAAGTCAATAACCTGACTATAGCCAAATTTGACACCTGGAATGACAGCCAGTATGTCAGTCACTAGAGTGGCATGTATTTAAGAAATAAGTCCAAATCAAGAAATAATGAAAAACTGTAGTAATAATACCAAGAAAGGAAACATTGTCAGGGACTTTGCTAGGAGGAGTGCCAGAGGGCACTAGGGGAATGTTGGTTGGTGGGCTGAGGGCCTAGACCCCACATGACAAAGTCACATGACTGTTGTGTCATGTAGAAACCAGAAATTCTGGAGGTCACCAAAACATAGGAAGAGATGGAAATCTGTACTCAGCTTGTCTGCACTTTATCTTGTAATGTCCTATGCATGTGTTCAACATGTCCCATGTGTTGTGATGTGTAAGGAGCCCCATATTGCTGCCTAGAACTGATAAAGTCAAGCCAGTTGTTCATTTTGTAATTCTTTAATTTGCCATCATTGCCTGTTCAATGATTTCCAACATATTTTCCAGTCTCTAGTTCCATTGCCTTTTCCCAGACTTGCAGGGCAGGAAAAGGGTTGCTTTTTAGCTTGAGAGGAATCAACCATGCCATATTGGTATAATTGTCTACTAAGTCCATAATATATTTATTTCTAGTACATGATTGTACATGCATGGGTCCCACCAGGTCTATTCATACAATTGCAAGCCTTTCAGTTGCTCTATACCCTTCCTCCTGCACTTTTGGAACTGGGGATTTCATCTGTTTTCCATGAATACAGATATCACACTTCAGCTGTGCTAGGAGGGAGGCTGATGGCATACCCAGGAGCATGCCAGCATGGGCCATGGTGGCAACTACTTGATAATTAGTGTGGCCTAATTGCCAGTGCCAGGTGTCAGGGCTGATAGGTTGTTGAGTGGCTATGAGGGCATGTCTGGCTAGGGCTGCTTGTAGATTGAGTGTGTAGAGATGTTGCCCTGGAATGAGTGGACCTGAAGCAAGGAGTGTGTTGCTGTTGCTATCAAGGATCATGATACCAGAATTACTGAATGAGATGGATGCATTCATGCCTGTAACAAGTGCTGAGACAGAGATCAGGTAGACCCTGGATGTAGGTATGTATAATGCATTCTCAAGTATGATTTTGGTCTGATTCTGAATGTGGAGCCTAATTCTGCCTATCCCAACCACTGCAATGGATGATCCACCAATTCCTCTTATATCACATGGTGGTATGGCCTGCAGGGTTACAAAATTGGACCTACAGGGGGAGATGTGAACAGTGGCACCTGAGTCCAAGTAGAAGGGTTTTTCATTGAGGGAAACAAGCATTGTTGTTCAGTTTGATTGAGCAGTGCAATTATGGTAGTGGCAAGAATGGTTTCACAGTTATGTATGGCATTATTGTTCCAGTTGATGGATACCCTGAGTTCAGCTCCAAAATCATTGACATCATCTTCTACAGCCATAAATCCCTGGTATTCAAAGAAGCCAGTCAAGTTCACAGGAGTGGCAGAGGCAGAGTTCATGCAAGCAGCAAAGCAATGCTGGCAAAGTCAGTGGTTTCATTTTTTGTGGCCTCCACCTGAATCTTCTGGAGATGTGCTGTATCAACAAGGTAGGCCTGTCCATCTGGGCCCTTGACTGCCATACCAACCTTCATGTTGTTTGATCCAGTAATTGTTTTTGTTCCTCCTCCTGTTACTGTTCTACCTCCTTGCATGGCTTTGTGTGCAGCCTTTGATTCATTGATTATCCTGCCAGGCATCCTCCTCTTCATCTAACACACCATTGTTTGGTGTGTCCATGGCATTGATGTCTAAGCTCAAAGCAGAGCTTGCAGCAGGGGAACCCAGGACTGTGGTTGTGGATTTGAGCAGAGGTCTTTGTGACTAGTACAGTGCCAGTGGAGGATTTTGAGTGGTTAGTTAGGCTGTTGATGGTTTGGAACAATTTTCAAATATCTGTGGAGGTGTACTTCTTTTCTTTTGTCAATTCAGTGAGTCCACATAAGACTTGAGCCTGCATTGATGCAGTTGAGCAAAGCAATATACTTGAGTAGACCTTTGTCAATAATGCCAATTGCAAATGCACAGTCGATCAGTCCACAGGTCTTACAGGCAGTAGCTTCAATGGTGTTGAGGTACGACGTCACTGCCTTCGTCATATCTTCTTATTTTATTTTTGTTTTTCTTTTTATTTCCTTTATGTTTTTCCTACACCACTTAGCTATGCCACTTCCGTGTTTACTATACTTTGCATCTCTGTGAACCTTATTTTCACATACAGATATTTGATACACACAGATTGACGTCCCTCAGTTGTCTCACACATTGTGTTGCACATCCATGCTCGACTCATTACCTATTTTCTCACATGTCCTGTAGATCTAAATTGTATTTATCTCTACAGGTAAAATACAGTTGTCTCACACATCATGTTGCGACCTCTGAGGATCTAAATTGTATTTATCTCTACAGGTTATTGGCCCGTTAGCCTTTCCCTCATTTTTGAGAAAATGAAACTCGCAATACACTTGACAACTCAATACTGCCCACATATATTCTACCAGAATGTCAAATAACACAAACACTAGTGGTCCCCCTACTTTTCCTGAGGACCAACAATTTGACGGATCAAATTTCATCCACTTTAAAAGCCGGGTACTAATTGCTGCCTGTGCACGTGGCACAAAGGGATATCTTGATGGAAGTATCACAAAGCCAGGCACTAAAATGACCAAGGTTGAACAAAAAGATTCTGGAGACACCCTGAGAATGTCCCTGGCTACTGAGGAACAGACAGAACCCACAGCTACAGTTTGGTCCTCCTACACCCTGTCTGCAGCTGAATGGGACCTATGTGATGCATGGACACTAGGGCTTATAGTGTACAACTGCAAGAATCTGGTTGGACTGGGAGTTAAGATGGATGGAATGGCAGCAGAGGCCTGGGAGTCACTCACCAATGCATATGGAGTCGTTTCCAATCTAGCAGCCATGGGTGCAGAGAACGCACTGTGTGCTACAAGGTTCACGGATGGCTCAGACTTCCAAACCCACATTGCCAACCTTTGCACCAAATGGGCAAATGCCACAGAGAAGGGAGTGGCAATCACAGATACCACGTTCAGGTCCATAGTCATGACATTGCTTCCAGAATCCTGTAACACCATAGTAGCCAGCATGTACTCAACCAAAACATCTGCTGACCTGATATCAGGCTTGCTTGTGCATTGGGAGAGACTAAAATTACAAAAGTCATCCACGCCATTGGTCACCGCACTCCAGACAGACACAAAACCCCCAAAAGAAAAGCTGGTATGCACAAACCCAAACTGCAAATGAACTGGGCACACAATAGAATGATGCTACTGGCGAGGTGGAGACAAGGAAGGACAGTTCCCAGCAAACTTTAGAAACAGAGACCAGGCACTAGCAGTGTTAATGGCATCAGGCAACAACACCCAAAATACCCCTGTGGCACACTTGGCAAATGCGACACCATCCGAAAACACCTCTCAGACGTCATATGCCCTAGTGGCAATAGTACCTATTGATATCGAACAAAATCCAACTGCATCAGACCTGATGGTTATGGCCCTGAATACCACTGTACCCACATTTGCAGACTAAGGTGCAACCGATCACTGTTTTGTCAACCAAAACGCCTTCTCAGATTATACTCTGTTCACTATACCCAGACAGGGACAGGCCGCATCCAAGGATAATTTATTCTGAATAGTCGGGTCAGAAACTGTAAGGAGGATGGTCAGAACTGAAAATGGGAGGGCTGAGCTAGTATTCAGGGATGCATTGCACACACCTGACCTCTCAGCAAACCTGGTATCCATCAGGAAGTTTGATCAAGCAGGGTTCTCAGTTATATTCATGCATGGGAAGGCTATTTTCAGTGACCCTGAGGGAAGGGTTGTCTTAGTTGGGAAGGGGACCAGAGGAATGTACCTCTTAGACAGTCTGGACATTGCAACTCAAAATACAGCAATGATGGCCTTGCAAATCGACATGCCCATAGATCTGGATGGCTGGCACTGCTGATTTGGACACACTGGAGTAGATCTCATCTGAAAAGTAGCAAAGGAGAGTCTCCTGGATGGGCTAACAATAAAAGGCGGGGCTGATGTCAGAGGACTGTGTGAGGATTGCATTTATGGCAAGCATACCTCATGCCCCTATGATGGCAAATGTGAGATCAAGAAAAACCCAAACAACTGTGTTTACCTTGATCTGTGGGGCCCAGCTACAAAACAATCCCTGGGTTGAGCATCATACATGATGCTTGCAGCTGATGGCAATACATCTAGACTTACAGCATACTTCCTGACTCGGAAAGATGCATCTAGCACACTCGCGGCCTTCACTACATATCACACTGAGGCCAAGAGGCAGACTGGGCAAAAGCTTCTGATGGTCTGCATTGACGCTGGAAGGGAGTGGCTAAACAAACAATGGGAAATGTATTGTAATATGCATGGAATCACCTTAAAACCAGTCATACTGTACACGCATGCCCTGAACAGATTTATTGAACGATCTATCCGGACAGTCATCAAGGGAGTATGCTGCATGCTAGCAGAGAGTGGACTCCCAAAAGAGCTCTGGGCAGAGGCTGCCACCATGCAAATATACACCTGAAACAGGCTCCCATTGGCGCATCATAGCACCATTCCAGAAGAATCATGGACTCACACCCGACAAGACGTCTCCCACTTGCGACCATTTGGAAGTGTAGCTTTTGCAAAAGTCCCTGATGAACTCATCAGATCAAAACTAGATCCTCAATCAATCAGGTACACCCTGGTAGGATATGCACTGGGGAAGGGAGGCTACTGACTGTTTGACAGAGCAACCAGGTCTATCATAATGTCTTATGATGTCATATTTGATGAAGGAACGGGTCATCAATTACTCACCATCATAGAGGGGACTGACGACCTGCTGGCAGATGAAGCCCCACCACCACTACCCACAACGACACTGGGTCTCCTTACACCGCATCAACCCATTGCACCCCAAGTTCACAATAATGAGCCACTCCATCAGACAAACCAGGTCACGGAGCCCAATCTGGACACCGACACCTCTGAGGTTAGCTACCCTGACACAGAGGTATCAGCTCACCCCAAACCAGATGGTGTAGCCCAACTGCGCCAGTCGAACTGTATTCAAGGAATCGATCCTCCAGATGTGCAATCTTTCATGGCACGAGACACATACACATTCATGGCCTTGATTAGTAATGCTGGTGTGGGCAACAAACTTCACATGCTGCAGAGTTACAAGGAGGCAATGCGCAGGGCAGATCTGTGGATGCCCGCCATACAGAACAAACTCAACACATTGAGGGAATGTGAAGTAATACATCTTGTTCCGAGGAATAGCATGCTGGCAGGAAAGAAGGTGATTGGCTGTAGATGGGTGTTTGCAAACAAGTATGATGCAGAGGGAAATGTGGTCAGGAGGAAGGCTTGGCTGGTTGCAAAGGGTTACTCGCAGGTTCTGGGAGAAGACTATGAGGAGACCTATGCTGCGGTGGTCAGACTGGAATCCCTTTGCATCACTATTGCTCTGGCTGCGGCGCTCAACTTGGAAATTTGGCAGGTTGACTTTGTGGTGGCTTACCTCAACAGTGTCCCAGAATTCCAGATCTTTATGGAAGTTCCCCTGGGGTTTCCAGGAGGGGAAGGGAAGGTGGTAGAGCTCCTGAAAACCTTATATGGCCTCATGCAAGGAGGCAAGGACTGGTTCTGGACATTAGACGCTGCCTACAAAAACCTTGGTTACCACACATCACGAGCCAACCCTTGCATTTGAGCAAGAAAGACCAGAGACAAGCACATGATTACCAACACCTTCAATGATGATGTATTTGGGATGTCAAGTATTAAAAACAGTGCTGGTGACACAAAGAAGGAACTGGCAGACATATATGATATCAAAGACCTAGGCAACCCAACATACATCTTAGGTATGGCTATAGAGCGAGACACAAATACTGGGACCATCTCACTGTCACAGAAAGCATACCTTCATCAAGTACTCAAATGTTTTGGCATGATGGACTGCAACTCACACTCCACACCCCTCCCTACCAGAATACAGCTCACAGAGGCAATGGGACCACAAACAGAAGCCAAGCGCAACTTCATAAAAAACAAACCATACAGAGAACTCCTCGGTTTGCTCATGTGGGTGCAGGCGGCGACATGACCAGATCTCTCATTTGCAGTAGGACTCCTGGCTAGATTCCAGTCTAACCCTGGCCCCGCACACTGGAATGCATTGATCCATGTGCTCGGGTATGTGAAGGGGACACTGGAATACAAGCTTACATACTCATGAGGAGGTGCTACCAAGCCGGTTGGATATGTGGATGTGGATTATGGGGGAGATCTTGATACTCGCAGGTTGACTTCCGGATATGTATTCATCATGGCTGGAGCAGCAGGCTCACGGAGCTTGAAGCGCCAGCAGACAGTAGCCCTGAGCACAACTGAGGCCAAGTATATGGCCCTGACACGTGGAGCCCAGCAAGCTCTATGAATGTACAACTTCCTTGCAGAAATTGATATGCCACAGACCCTTCCTGCCACACTCAATGCCAATAACCGTTCATCCATCACATTAGCCAAATCCACTAAAGGACACACATGCGCAAAGCATATTGATATTCAGTACCACTATATCCAGGAACATGTATGCAAGGGTGATATCAGCATAATCCCAATAACATCCTCAGAAAACCTCACTGACCTATTCACAAAATCTCTGCCTTGAGCCGCCCATGATTATCTTATCATGTTACTTGGCCTTGGCAACTGACAAAGCCAGCTTGTCCAGGGGAGTGTTGAGGTACAACGTCACTGCCTTCATTGTATCTTCTTATTTTATTTTTGTTTTTCTTTTTATTTCCTTTATGTTTTTCCTACGCCACTTAGCTATGCCACTTCCATGTTTACTATACTTTGCATCTCCGTAAACCTTATTTTCACATACAGATATTTGATACAGATGGATTGACATCCCTCAGTTGTCTCACACATCATGTTGCAACCTCTGAGGGTACGTAACATCCATGCTCAACTCATTACCTATCTTCTCACATGTCCTGTAGATCTAAATTGTATTTATCTCTACAGGTAAAATACAGTTGTCTCACACATCATGTTGTGACCTCTGAGGATCTAAATTGTATTTATCTCTACAGGAGGATGTACTTTGCTTCACCCCAACAGGGAGAAAGGTTCTACCTTAGGATGCTCCTAACAGTTGTGACCAATGCAACATCATGGGCTGATCTCAGGACAGTCAATGGCCACACTTATCCTACTTACAAGGAGGCATGCAAGGCCCTTGGTCTTCTAGAAGATGATGCAGAATGGAGGCAGTGTCTTGCTGAAGCTGCTCCAATCCAATCAGGATCAGCTCTCAGACAGCTCTTTTGCACCATCCTATTCCACTGTGCTCCTACCACTCCAGAGGCTCTATGGGACAAATTCAAGCACTCCATTTGTGATGATCTTCAACACAGATTGGAGAATATCAGGCAGTACAGGGACAGAGTCTTTACTGATGAAGATGTCTATGACTATGGCCTTCATCTGATCAATGACAATCTGAAGAATTTTGGCAAGACTCTTCAAGACTTTCCCAATATGCCAGAAGCCCAACAAGTTTGGAATGTGATTCCAGGCAAGTTGGACATTGTATAAAGAGTTGACATTGGTACTGATCAAACAAATTCAGGAAATAGGCTTTTGCAAGAAGAAACAGATTATGATGTTAAGGAGTTGAAGAGAAGGGTGGATGAAAACAAGGCCAGGTTTAATGATGAACAACTGGGGACCTTCAATGAAGTTATGGACTCTGTGGACAACAACTTGGACAAGATGATATTCATTCACAGTGCAGGTGGATGTGGCAAAACATTTGTCTGCAACACTTTGGCTTCTGCTGTTTGGTCCAATGGAGATGTGGCATTATGTGTAGCATCATCTGGGATTGCTGCCTCATTGCTGGAGGGTGGTAGAACTGCACATTCAAGGTTCAAAATCCCCATTCCTGCTCTGGATACATCCATTGCCAATATCAAAAGAGAAACTCAATTGTCTCAACTCTTACTCCAGACCAAAGTTGTTATCTGGGATGAAGTTCCAATGCAACACAAAAATGCCATTGACTCTGTGGATCGAGGGTTCAGAGACATCCAGGAGAAGGATGTTCCTTTTGGTGGAGTGACTGTGGTATTTGGAGGAGATTTTAGGCAAACTCTCCCAGTTATCCAGCAAGGACTCAGGCAGCAAATAATTGCTGCTTCACTCAAAAGGGGAAGACTTTGGGATCAAATTCAAGTCCATGACTTGGTTCAAAACATGAGATTGGATCAGACTCCTGATAATATTGCTCATGCAGCTTGGTTATTGGATGTTGGTGCTGGAAAAAACCTTGGGCCTGGAAAAACAGTACAACTTCCAGAAACCATGATCTGTGATGACAATTCTGTCACTGGATTGATCTCTTCCACTTATCCTCATATTGATCACCATCAAGATGATCAGTATTATCTGGACTGTACCATCCTTTCTGGCAAGAACTCTGATGTAGAGGATATCAACTCTGAAGTTCTGCAGAAATGTCCAGGAGAAGAGAAAATCTTGCAGAGTGCAGACTCTATTATATCTGATGATGGGAATCCTAATGGTCTTGCATTGTATCCAATGGAATACCTCAACTCCCTCAGAGCCAGCAGTTTGCCTTTGGCTAAATTGGCTTTGAAGATTGGTGTTCCTGTCATGCTGCTCAGGAATCTGGATACAACCAAAGGACTTTGCAATGGGACAAGAATGATTGTCACCCACATCAGCACCAGAGTTCTCAGATGTAGGATCACCAGTGGGGATGCCAAGTTTGCAGGATCAATTGTTTTGATTCCAAGAATCAACATGGACATCTTTGGCTAGGGTCTGAGACTTAGCATTGAGTTGGAAATACAAAGACCTAACTGAACAAAGTGAGGTTGAGTCTGGGACTTAGCATTAAGTTTGAAATACAAAGACAAGGTTGGGTCTGGGACTTAGCATTGAGTTGGAAATACAAAGACCTAACTGAATGAAGTGAGGTTGGGTCTGGGACTTAGCATTGAGTTTGAAATACAAGGACCTAATCAAACAAAGTGAGGTTGGGTCTGGGACTTAGCATTGAGTTGGAAATACAAGGACCTAACTGAACAAAGTGAGGTTGGGTCTGGGACTTAGCATTGAGTTGGAAATACAAGGACCTAACTGAACAAAGTGAGGTCGGGTCTGGGATGAAGCATTGAGTAGAATATTGAGGACCTAACCAAACAAAGTGAGGTTGGGTCTGGGATGAAGCAAGAGCTACAGGCCCATGCTGAAGGCACGGGGCATAGCTCGTGTTAAAAATAACATGAAGGACAGTATGAACTTACCCTCAGTATCCATTAAGGGACTCAGAGTATTGTATAGTAGATGATTGTATTTATATCTATGTGCATAATGGGACAAAGGGTCATATCAAACAATGGAGAAATGAGGAGACAGTGGGACAATGGAAGTGTGAAGGGAAATGTGATATGTGATAGTGTGAGCGATGTAGCCCAAAAGGTCCTAACAACCAGAGGCCCTTCTTCACTTAGGATACTGTCTTAGAGTTAAGGCCCTTCAACACAGCCGAGCCATTACTAGATAGCATGGATGTCCTTGTGGATCTCTGTAAAGTCATGTAAAGTCATGTCTCAAACATTTGGTTGAGTCCAAATACTGTCAATGCCAATTCTAAGACCTATTGACATTGCAGAGCCTGGGAGGCTGGGCAGGTAATTGACTTGACAGGGGGTGAGGAAAAGGCACAGAGGCATCCCGAGAAGTCGAGCACAGGGCTAGGGCTTTCCCAGCACAAAATGTACCATACATCAGTAGTTGGGTCTCAGAATACTTCTAAGGAATAGTTTGTAGTGACTGAGGATTTATAGGAAGACAAAAAGAACTTCGTTGTGAAGGGGGGATCCAATTATTGGGTGCCATTCAAGCATTCAAGATGTTCATTGCTGAAACTCTGACGGACGAACACGATAATTCTTATTCAAGCAGGTAGTAATATATTTAGGTAGTTCCCATCCTCAACCGCGTAGAGTCAAGTGAGAAGGCGATGCACAAATCAAGTACAATCGCGGAACGAGTGGGATAGATCTGATTCGTTACAGGCAAATTGTCTTGATCAATGGTGTCTCAAAAGCAAAAGCATTACGCGGAGCAAAACGCTCAACCGGACGATGCCCTCAAAGCGCCAGGCGTAGGAGGCTCCTTAGGCCAATTGATCCTCCCCCAAAGGATAAAGAAACAGAACATCGTCGGAGACCAACAGCGGTGCTATAATGCCTTCGAGTACGTCCAAAAGCACTGTCCAGTCGATTATCGTGCTAAGTAGTGGATTGAGTCCTGAACCATGCACATAGCTGAAGAATAGATACCGGAATACTTGATTTGATCTCATGACTGTCAATCGGAGATGATGCACGACGATATATCAATGAGGTTCGATACATATAGAAAGAGCAACGACAGACTAGGATGGTGGAGGCGGGACGTCTGGTTTGCCTTCGAACGAGGGATTAATCTTATTCGGCATTTCTAGCAGATCACAAAGGGCCACAGTTTGCGGATTAGTGTAAGTTGAGGCTGGTTAAAGGCGGACTATGTAAGCGAGACTTTCACGACAATGAACGAGGGAAATACTTACGACCCCGCGTTCTAGACTTCATTCTCCCCGTCTCTCGCGGCGATACCGACATTGCGGTCTTCACAAACTTCTGACACTTCTCCACAGCCCACTTACCACCAAGCTTCTTAGGAACATGCTCATTGACCCATTGGAGCTCGCGCTCGACGCTGGCGCGAGCCTCAGCTTCATCCGGGAGGGGTGCTTGCTTACGTCCGAGGGAGAGCATGGGGTGGAAAGCACGTGTGATGGCGAGCCAATGGGGATCAAATGAGATATTCGGCTTTGGGCGACGGAGAGATTGCTTTGCGGTGTCGAAAGCCGGGCAAGAAATGTCGAGGACCTGTCCTAGTCAAAATCAGCTAATAGACAAAACGTAGAACTGACTTCGAGGAACTGGCGACGTGGAAGGCACTTGTCCAGGGCAAGGAATTTCGTTGTCGAAGGAGCGTTAGGTACTGTCGTCCCAACTTCGTGTTTAAGTTTTGTTGCGGTAGTACTGATCTCCTTTGGTGACTCCTCATCAAAGAGGTCATCCTCAATCGTGATTTCGTTTGAGTTGGCTATTTTGACCACGGGATTGTGCATGACTTCAGCTTCAAAGCGAGCATGCATGTGAGCCGCGAACCACCGCTGAGGTTTGAGAGTCTTAAGCAAGTCCATGAATGGGGGAGAACCCAAGTTTCTAGCTTCGATATCTGACTGGAGATATCTCTTCTTTTTCATGAGCGCTTGGACATCACCGTGTTGCTCGATCGTGTTGGGCCAGTCATGCGATATGAAGATGTCCGGTTGCGGCAGCTTTGCTATGATAAGACTCGAGACAAGGAAAAAAAGTCAAGAAACGCACGAGAGACAACTTGCGGACGCAATATTCCCGGACATGATATATACTCCTGAGGGCTTGAGAGTCATAAGGCAGTTGTTCATCGTATCCTGAAAAGCAGTTGAGAACGACGACCTGTCTGAGGTTTCAATCACGCACCTATTTGATAATGATTTTCCTTGTAGATACCTGAAGCACCTGAGATACGCAAGCCATTGACAATAACACTTCCTGCATGGCCAAGGAAGTAAATGTTAGGCGCGAGCCATCCACCATGGTATCTGTCTAAGAGTGAGCGATATTCGAAATTATCGACACGATTGAATGATAGCATACAGTTCCCACAAGTAATTCGATGCTTCATGATTTCCTCCAATGACAATAGTGGGAATTGGGGCCTTCTTCACGCCTGAATAGTACCTATCAGAGAACGAGCAAGTTTACCTCCAGCTGAATGAAGGAGGACCTGGAAAACCTATGGAAGTCCTTTATTTCTCGATATTTGCTTGGACAAGACATAGTATAAAGGTCAGAGAAATTCCTCATAGCTTGAAAATCGCCGCAGATAAGCAGAAGGTCCACTTTGTAGCCATTTTTCCTTTCAAGTTGGGCGATATGACTATAAATAGCATCTAATTCACCATGACAACAGCCTTCGACAGCAATCTAACAGGGGTTTCAATAATGAGGTGGCTCAAGCAAAGAAAAAAAATGATTCACCTTCATAAGTAATGAGACGAGAGGAAGAGAAATGAATGTCACGCGCTGTGACTCGACCGAGTGATCCGCGGGTGGCCTCAGGACCGGCAAGCCAACTCGTCGCATCCGGGTCGTGGGAAAGGTAGTCAAGAAGCAAACTTCCCATTAGAGAGTATTTGCAACGGGACTTTTCACTACTTTGTCGTCGAGCCGACAAGTTGCCTTGTCACGTTGACCCAATTTGGGAAGGAGGTACAACTTCGCGCCTGCAAACGATCGCAAGTCTCGAGTTATGGCTGGCAATGTTACACACAGCTCCGTAGCTGCTACTTTTCCTCTTCTGTTTCCTACTTTGCCTCCATCACTCTGTCAGCCTGCTCTACAAGCTCTCTTGCACATGGGAGCACATGTGCCATTGGAGTCAAGCCAAGAATTACATGCGTATACAACTCAAGTACGTGCTGTGGGCAGGAAACCACACCCCACACAAGAGGGACAGAGGATCACTTTAGAATGGTTAGAACCTCTCGAGGCTTGGGAGTGTTTATGGCATTTTCGGTGTGTCCTTACCTCAATCTTGGTTACACATGTGACCCTACATGCTTTCTCCTTTCCAGATTGATGGCAGAGGAGTTAGTGGATATGGTACATGCTCTGAAGATACCTGATGTTTTCTGTACAACCTCACAATATTCATTTATGGCAGTTGAAGCCCTATGTTTGTTGTGTGCCCAATTTTGTTCTGCTGGGGATCTGTACATACTTTCAGTCTTGTATGATCGTTCACAGTCATCAATAACTGAGTACATTAATGAACCGGTGTTCTACATCGATGAAACATGGTCTCATTTGTTGGATTGTGATCAACACCACCTTCTACATCCCACCCAGCTTGCCCATTATGCTGCAACAATTCATGCCCGAGGCTCACCTCTCCCTTCAATATTTGGCTTCATTGATTGCACCATCCATTGTATCTGCCGACCTACCTGTTATCAATGCCAGGCCTACAATTGCCACAAGAAATCCCATGCACTCAATTACCAAGCCATCATGCTGCCAAATGGAATTATTGGCCACCTTTTTGGTCCTTATGATGGCTATCAAAATGATGTCTACCTCTTATCAGAGAATCATCTCCTCAAGAGGTTTTCTCAATTTGCTTTCCATGAGGGTGCACCTCCAAATACACCTCTTGAAGAGTGCACACTGCAAATTCTTGGGGACCCTGCTTATGGCATAGGACCACATATCATTAGTCCATTTTCTGGTGCAGGAGAAAGGACCAAAGAGGAGAAGGAATGGAATGCACAAATGTTGGCTATCCAGATCGAGGTTGAGCATGGCTTTGGGATTGTTGCGAATCTCTGGCCTTTCCTCAATGCTGGATGGAAAATGCATCTCTATAATTCTCTGGTTGGACAGTACTATAGGGTTGGAGTTATTCTGACAAACAGTATCAATTGTCTTTGTTCAAACCAAGTTTCAAAGTACTTTAATTGCCTTCCACCATCTCTTGCTGGATATTTTCATAATTAAACATGATATTAGAGTATGCCTTGTTGATTATCAAGAATAAATAGTACATCTGATTAAACTTTAGGGTAATTATAAGATGAACAGCAAGAAATATATACCAATAAGTATCAGTAGTTTTTTAGAGTTTTTTGCAAAAGAGAGTTAAGAAGTCAGTTTGGAACTTTTGAATGCTACAAATTGCTTCACTATATACCTCATTGCTGCATTTAACCATGTGGAGAAGCTGTTCTTGAAACAACTCTTGCTTATGGCTCCCTTGCATAAGGAGAGATTCCAGTTTCCCACCAAAGACCTTTTCTGTTTGGTGTGCTGAGAGCAACTTGAAAATGATGATGGCAGATCATCCGAGTTGGAGGAAGATGCCTTCCTCTTTTTGGCCTTAGCTTTCTTCAAAAATATCTTTTGGGATGACTTCTGGTGAGCAGGGGAAGAAGCAGGAATATTTTCAGAGTTCTCTTCCTTCTTGATAGTAATGGGCTTTGGAACCTTTATGTTCTTCAATCCTTCCTTTGGTTAATTTGACATCAGTAAAAGCCATGATTGTTTCACAAGAAATCAGATACCTTCAACACAATCTCAGAATCACTGAATACTTTTGCTGGTATATGGCTAATGATCTCAATATCAGAACTACTTCTGATCTCAATGAATTCTATATTGGTATCATCACCTGAATCATAAGATTTCTTCCAACCCAGAGGGTAATTGCATGAGCACATTGATGCTGTTTGAATGGCCTCTTCAGCTTTCTTTTCAACAATTGCCTTCTGTTGAATGTGTTCTCAGTCAAAACCATTAGTTTATTTATGCAGCATGTAACATACCTCTTGAAGTTTCATATGTTCCACATCTGTCTTGTCCTCACATTCCTGCTTGCATGCCACCAGCTTGTCAAGAAGAGCAGCAACAGCAAACCCTGCATTCCAAAAGTTTTGTCAAGGACTCAGGTGCCGACAATGGGTCCTAATACAAAAATGAGCCACTACCAAACAGAAGTCAAAAGACAAGCAAGATACATGCCTCATGCCATTTTAAAGGATCTCTGATCTTCTTACAGAGGACACTATCACTGTGATTTATTCCCAGTACACATACACACTTCCCACTCTTGGCCCATGTCACCATAATCTTCCCATGAGTGGCAGCAAAGAAATCAACATCAGTGCAGACATGTGCAAGCTGAGTAAGCTGGTCTGCTGTAAAGTAACATTCAGGTGGTGAGGCTGCAGCAGACTCTTTTGGTGACTTAGATGTTGAATTACTTGCAGGCTTCTATGGCTGAGTATCTGGAGCAGTAATAACAGGAATACAAGGTAGAATGTGATTTGTATTGATATTAGACAGTGGAGGAAGACTCATGTGACTGGGGTATGAAAAACCAGATCTCAGTGGTGCTATGGGAGCTGCAGACACATGTTGATTGCATGCAGCAGGATGCAATGGCAGCTCAACAAAGGCACTATTACTCAAAAATGTGTATTGAACTGTATCAAATTACCAGGAAACTGGCTGGGGACCTGAGCAAATGCTTTGGGGGGATGTGGAAGATCATCATTGTCACTACTTGCATTCTGATCAGTGGGCTGGGTGTGATGAGACTGAGCAGGAGCTGGAAGTGCTGGAAGATCATCTTGACATGTCAGCATGTAGCTACATGAGTCTGGTATGGATAGTACACATGTCCAGAGTCAGGGTACATCAGGCTCTATCAGCAACACTGATATGCAATAGTGAAAAAGTCTCTGGGCAGACAGCCTCAGAATGTGACAATTGTCATGCAACCCTAAAGGGAAAGTGAGTGCCAGTCAACCTGTCAATCAACCTGTCCATCATTGGTGCCTAATTCCAATTCAACTGAGTTCAAGTTCCAGTAGAAGTACCATTGCAAATACTCTCTATTTTGAAGAAGTGAGCAGGAGCTATCTGATGCTGACAAGGAGTGTGAAGAGATGGCAGAGGTGAAGAGATGTAGAGCCTGTTCAGCCAAATTCTTGAATAAAATTTGATAGCAAACAAGGGTCTGATGGGAAGGTGGATCCATTGCTGACATTCTTGTTTCACCAATAAACTTCTACTGCCACTGTATTTATGATGGAAAAATCTGTCAAGTCATGAGGAATATGTTATAAACCCTTTCTGCATATTTCACAGGCCTTAACACACCACTATTTTGACTCCATTTCAATTCCTGACAATACTCAGACTGTGTGAGCTTGCCCAATCCTCCCCTACACTGACATTTTCTAAAATAGAAAATATCTCACAATCATGTGTATTCCCAGCATGCAAATGAAATGTCTGTAGTCAAGACAAGGATCAGAAGAAAAAATCAAACAAAAAAACAGACCTGGAGGTCAAACCTTGTGATAATGGAGGAATGGAATTTACCTGCCATAACTGCCTTGTCATAGGATGCCATGAGATAAAAGAGTCATTAATAGAGATTCTGGTTCTACTTGAACACAAGCACAAGCATGTCATGTATACTGATGTTAGCATGCCTGAGGGAGCTCTCACAATTGTCCAAGAGAATATCAAATGGCTGACACCTGTCACAGCAGTTAGCAAAGTACAATCCTATTGGAGCATTGTGGTGACCTCCTGTTACTCTCTCATTGTATGCATAGACAATTATGATTATTTATTATACATATATTAATATGGTAGCATCACATGACACTACCCTTAAAAATGTATTCATTTTACTTATGTAGGGCAGCACCTTACTTTATACTTTGTAGACAGAATCAAGGCTGGTTTCTACTTACAAGGTGTGAACTGTAAGCTGCACAACCAATAACAGAAACATTACATATTTTTAAGTCAAATGAATATTGACTTGTTTGCAAAGCAGAGCCAAACTTCTAGAAAGAAGTTCACTACCACAAGTTGCAATCAGAACATTGAAATTTTAACATTCACCTTCCTCAATAGGTACTATTGTGACCATGGAAGGTCAGGTGTTTGTGCCTAGTAGCAAACCAGAGTGCAATGGAGCAGGCTATAGTGCCACAAAACATGAATTGTTGCTCAAGGTTTCATCCAGGTCAAAGGCATTGACTATAAGGAGGTCTGGGCACATGTGGCTAATCTTGAGTCAATCCAAATCATTCTTGCATTGGCAGCCAAATACAATCTTGAACTTGATCAGATGGATATTGCCATAGCATATCTTAATGGTGAATTAGTAGAGGAATTGTACATGACCCCACCAGATGGAGTCAAGGTTCTGGAGAGGCACTGCTGGCATCTAAGGAGGTTGTTATATGGGCTCAAGTGAGTAGACTAGACATGGAATCTCTTGCTCAACAAGAAGCTTTGAGAACTTGGCTTCTTTCACCTAAATGCCAAAACTTGCTTATACATCTATTGCAAAGGCAACAAAATATGCTTTCTGGTAGTCTACATTGACAATTTCATCCTAGCAACAAACTCACACTCATTCTTAGGTGACATCAAGCAAAGATTGTCCAACACCTTCAAAATACATGACTTGGGAGCTGCCATGTACATTCTGGGAATACAAATTGACTGAAACTGAAAAGTGCACACTATGTCTCTAAGTCAGCAGCAGTACATCAAAACTGTCATTGAACAATGCCACATGACAGATTCCAAGCCCACTTGGACCTCTATGGCAACTAGTGTAAGACTTACCACTGCAGATCCTGAAAGTAATGCCACTGTAACTGAGATGGTAGTCAGAGGGAAAAAGACATCATATTCCAGCCTTGTCAGCTCCCTGATGTATGCCATGATGGACAACAGACCCAATATAGTGTATGCAGTAGGAGTGTTGGGCTGTTTCAGTACAAACTCAAAGCATCAACATTGGACTGCAGCAAAACAAGTCCCATGTTACCTCAACATGACCAGTGACATGGAGCTCAGGTTTGATGGAAATAATGTGGGAATGGACATTCTAATGCAGACTAGTCTGGCAATCTGGATACCTCCAGGTTGACATTGGGCTATGTCTTCATCTCTATTTGTGAAGTGGGTAGTTGGGCCAGCAAACACCAAACAATGGTTGCTCTTTTCTCAACTGAATTGGAATATATAGGCTTGTGTTATGAAGGACAGCACCTAGCCTGGCTCCAGAGCTACTGTGAAGACATTGGTTACACTCAAAGGGGACCCTCTTCCTTGTTGTGTGACAATCAAGCAGCAATAGCCCTAACCAAAGAAGCCCAATACTGAGTCTAAGACTAAGCACATTCAACAGAAATATCAATACCTCCAAGATGGCCTTCTTGCAAAAGGGGAAGCCATTATACCTTTTGTGCTGACCAAAGACATTGGTAGCAAATATATTCAAGGCTCTACCCCACAAAACATTGGAAGTTCACTAAAGCAATGGGACTATGCCTCTACATGAGTGGGAGTCTTGGAGAATGAATGCATCTAATACACATCCTGATATCTCATCACATGTAATTGGCTACACCTTCTTTAAAAATTTGTTTTTTTCTTTGTTTGCCACACCTCAGTTCATTCTCTATACCTCAGTTCATTCTACTATCATGTGCATGATACTGATGTGTGTTACTTCTACATTACTTACTATACACACTTACTCATACTGTTGCCTAGCAAACATTGGTTCTATTATCTAGGTGATTAATAAATAGTTTGTTCTACTATAAGGTGCAAAATACTGAGCAAACATTGGTTATATTGTCTAGCCCACCTTTAATCATGTATCTTCACTGCACATCAACCTTTGACACTGTTTTGAAAGAAAAAGAGTCAAAGAAATGTATGCCATTTCTTTGGTCATTTCAATCATGAAAATTCATTGTCTTGAACTTTTTTTAATAAGAGATACAGGCATGAGACATGTTTCTTTTCCAAAGAACAGCCAGAAGTGTTGCTTAAAGAGGCAAAATTCCATTCTTTTCACCAATAGTTCCATTAGCATAATGATTTAAACCTGTCATAAAGTGGTCAAATATCCATTGATAGCAGGAAAAGTTGGAGATGGTTAGGAATGAGTTGACTCCAAGGTAATAAAAACTGATTAGTGCAGAACTATTAGAATACACACCTTTAAGTCTGAACACATATCTTGAAATTAGAAAGCCAGCATACAGCTATCAGCATTCCAGTCCAAGTATAGCCTCACTTTGTTTGGTTGAGGATTTGATTTTACAATTCAATGTTAGTTTCACCTAACATCACAGAATACACACTTCCAAGTCAGAGGCTATCAGCAATCAAATTCAAGTCAGATCTACATATAGCCAAAACATATCATGTCATAAACTTCTTTAAGTACATCAAGAACTATAGTTGTTCAGGAATATATACAGGGCAAATATTTTTCTTCTGAAGAATAAGTAGAAGCTGTTTTGAGAGAGAGAAAAGAGTCAAAGAAACATGTTATGCCATTTCTTTAGCCATTTTAATCATGAAAATGCATTGTCTTGAACTTTTTTGATATAGGAAATACATGCATGGAACATGTTTCTTTCTCAAAAAACAGTCAGAAGTGTTACTTGAAGAGGTGCATTAAAAGACAGTCCACTTCACAAAAGTGATGCCTCAAAAGGGCTGCATATAGTTAAATATTGCCTGAAATATCAAGTTTTCTAGCTCAAAAAAACATTGGATTCATTGTACACATGCTATCAACCAAAGCTGTATTTTATGCCTTTTTTTCCCTATTCAAAGTATCAAAAAGACCCAACTACCCAAAAAGGAAGGTTCTTAGTCAGCAGCTGACAAATTTTAGCTAGCACGATCCAAAGTCTATAGTATATGCGACGACTCCTGGGAAAGTGGCTGTGCGCTCATTATATGCGACGACGAATCTTAAGAAACTGGGTTCCATCAATCCTTATGTAATGCTTATGTAAAATTACGTAAGTTGGCTGGCTTCAAATTTTCGGCCAGTTCCTTGGAAAGATCAATTGATCATCGCACCAAATCTCTCTTTCTTTCTTCCCGAAAACCTGAAGCTTCCAACATTGTCTCTGCTTTGATACTGTGAGAAAAGGCTTTGATTGGCTTGATAGACTTTCCTGAAGAGGCTTCACTTACTTGGCCATGTATTATTCTACTACTGAGTGTCATCTCCAATCACTGATCAAACTGATAACCAGATCTTCACTATTGCATCTTTTATCAGGCTATTTCTTAGCATTGAGTAGCTTTCTGTCCTTGAGGTGGGCCTTCTTTTCTTTGCCTAATTGTCTGATGGCTGATTTTGATGGTGTATAGAAGCTGAATTTCTTATGTATACTTCTTTTCTGAGAGTCATCTCTATTGACTGATCATGACTGAAAACAGACTTCACTGCAGTCTTTATCAGGCTTTTTTTCTGTGCATTCAGTAGCTTTGCAGGTATGTTTTCTCTAGGTTAATCTGAGAGCTGATTTGTGAACAGTATCTGTTTTTTTTTGAAGCAGCTATTGGTTTTCTACTTTCAAGGTAAATCTCTTTTTCTGTGCTGACAGTTGATCTTCATGTTCTCTCAGTAGAATCTTTGCTCTTATCCTCACATCATATTTGAGCCATTTTATATGTGGCTCTCACTCAGGTAAGAATGTTTCCTGCTTATTCAAGCCTGTATTTGACTGATAATTTGGTAGTTTCTGCTTTCTGTGTTATACTGCTGTTATCCTTCAGTTTTGGGCAGTTGCTGAGTATGTGTTTCTTATTTTTCTCATCTAGAAGAATCATCATTAGCTTGAATTCAGAATCAAACATTGCTTTTTATTGAGCACTTCCAATAATTTTTATCAGTTTACTTTTCAAGCCTTGATTATGTGAGTACTTATTAACTATTTTTTGATTCTTTGTTTATTGATAAAATTCAGGCCACCTTCTACCCAAGAACTACCCAGTACTCCTGAGAGTCAAAGACAACAGTCTTGCTCTCAAAGTAGACTACAATTGTTGCAAATGACTGATCCTGATGATCAACGTGCAAACCAAGGTAATAGAGCTTCTTTCCATAATTTTGAACAGGCCAATGCTGCTATGCCACCTGTGCAACCTTTGCATTTTGATTCTATAGCACTGGGTAGGGGTACTAATGCCCCCTCTGTGAATGATGTTGCTTCTGGATCTTCTGAAAGACCTGTGAGACTGCCAGCTATCTCTGATGACCCATTTTCTTTGAATGCTCCTGTGGGCCAGAGCATATATATACCTCCTGTAACACATTTACCTGAGGGTTGGAATGCCCCATTGCAAAATCCTATTCCTCAGAATGTGCCTGCTGCACCTGTTTTGAGAAGGAATCAGCATAGACATAAGAATCAAACACATACATCCCTTGCTCCTACTGCTAATGTTGCATCTACCTCTTCTTCTGGACATAGAGGGCTCCCTCAACCACTACATAATATCTCCAGTGGACAAGCTGATCCTGCACTGAATAACTTGACCAGAGGAAATATTGCTTATAAAGAAATGATGTCTAATTATAATGCATCTCAAGAGCAACGAGCATTAGCAGCTTTTCAAGAGCAACAAAGACAAAGAAATATTGCTCAGGAACAGAATAGACAGAGGCTTGCTGCTCAACAATCAGATGCATTAGCTGCATTGGAGCAGGAAAGACAGAGATTCTTTGCTGAGCAAGAAGAAGCAAGACAAAGACAAGAAAGATATAATCAGAGATTAGCAGAGGAACAAAGACTTGCTGCTCAGCAGGAGGAGGCTAGACAGAGACAAGAGAGACATGAGCAAATATTAGCAGAGCAAGATCCTGAACATAGGCCTTTCAATAATGTTTTAGCTCAAAGGATTTTACAACTATGGGAGGGCCAACATATAGCTGATTTAGAAGAGGATTTCAATGGTTTTGCTCTTCAAGATGATATTGAACTGGAAAATATTCATGCAGCCTTCAATGAAATGATGCTGCACCCTCTTGAACATTTTGAAGAACCTAGGGAAAATATGAATGATTTTGGAGAACAAGTCTTTAATGGCTTGGCTCCTCAAAATAACATACCTCCTGAAGATGACTTGGAATATGTTGATCCTGCTGAACATGGTCCTCAGAATGATATACCTCATGAAGATGACTTGGATCCTGCCAGACATATACTAGCAGAACTTCCTGATGATAATCTACCAGCAGAACAACTGGAACCACCTCCTGTTCATCCTCCTATTCCACAAATACAAGAGCCTGGACCTGTTCAGCCTATTCCCAGAGGAAGGCAGCCTTACTTGATAGAACCCCCATCTTATTATCTTGGTCCTATGAGTGTCATATGTCCACACTGTCAAGCTCTACATTTTGATGCTGAAAAGCTCACTAAGTCTACTAGAAACAATCCAAAGTTTGGAATGTGCTGCTTACAAGGCCAAGTGAATTTGCCCAGACTCAAAGATGCTCCACCTGAACTACTCAGCTTACTCCATGGCCACCATCCTCTCTCTGACACTTTCAAAACATATATCCGTCAATACAATGCAGCCTTTGCATTCACATCTCTGGGAGTTAAAATTGATCATGCCATTACAAATGCTCCTGGACCATATAGCTTTAGGATCAATGGAGAACTCCATCATCTGACAGGTGCCTTGCTTCCTATTGAAGGTAATCATCCTGTATATGCACAACTCTACTTTTATGACCACAACCAGCAATTGGCTTTTTGTCAACAGAATAATTCCAGGTTGGATCTTCAAATAATGGCCTCTTTGCAGGATATGCTTGCTAGAGTCAATCCCTTCATTGATTTATACAAGCAAGCCAGGCAGATTATGAGAGAAGTTCCAGAAGGCCAACCACAAAGACTTTCTGTCACACTTAGAGCTGATTTTGGAGACCCACGACGCCATAATAACCCCAATGAACAGGAGGGGGTTGCAGCTATAATTCCTGGAGATGGCTCAGAAGAACGATCAGATCATCGTGATATAGTCTTGCATTTGCATGGAGGTCAATTGAAGCGGATCAGTCATTTGCACCCATATTATACTCCATTGCATTATACCATTATGTTTCCAACTGGAGAGCCAGGATTTCACACAAATATTCACTCTCATTTTGGGCCAGAGAATCAACAAAGAGCACCAAAGGTCACTCAAACTGCATATTATGCATATAGACTGCAGAAAAGAACTTTAGAAGTTAATGCAGCATTACTCTGGAGTGGAAGGTTATTTCAACAATATGTTGTTGATGCATGGGCTTCAAGTGAACAAAACAAGTTGAATTGGGTTCGACACAATCAGAAGAAGATCAGAGCTGAGGTTTATCAGGGAGTAGTAGATGCTGCTGCTGGAGATGAGGCAGTTACTCCACAAAGCCATCGTGTTATTCTTCCTTCCTCCCATACTGGAAGTGAACGACAAATGCAGCAATTATTCCAGGACTCTATGGCTATCTGCAGGCATTTTGGAAAACCTGATCTCTTCTTGACTATGACTGCCAATCCAAAGTGGTCAGAAATTGAAGAAGCTCTCTTGAAGGAACCTGCAGTCAATGGAAAAAAACAAACAGCTGCTGATCAACCAGATATTGTTGCCAGAGTATTTGAACTCAGAAAAAATGCTGTGGTAAAGGAGATTAAAGAGGGTCTCTTTGGCAGCTGTGTGGCACATGTTCATACTATTGAATTCCAAAAGAGAGGACTTCCACATATGCATATCTTGATTTTTTTCCATCATCATCATAGGATACAGAATGCAGCTCATGTAGATTCTATTGTCTCAGCTCAAATTCCAGATCCAGCTACTCAGCCTCATTTGTATCAGGTATTGGCTTTGTTTGAATTCTTAATCCCATTACTTAAGTTTGTTATTAGGTTGTTACTACTAACATGGTCCATGGTCCATGTGGAGCTGCCAAACCCAATGCTAAATGCATGGTAGATGGCAAATGTTCTAAAAGATACCCAAAGGAATTTCAAGACGCTACTCAGTATGGGGAAAATGGTTATCCTCAATATGCCAGACCTGACAATGGGCGCTTTTTTGAAAAAAATGGTCATTGTTATGACAATCGTGATGTTGTCCCATACAATCCTTATCTCTCAGCCAAGTATCAATGCCACATCAATGTGGAGGTCTGTGCTTCAGTAGAAGCCATCAAATACATTCACAAGTACATCTACAAAGGCCATGATAGGACCACTTTGGAAATTGCCAGAGACCAGGGAGACCAGAGGGATGAAATTAAAGAACACTTAGATGCCAGATACATTTCTGCAGCTGAATCATGCTGGCACATCTTTGAATTCAACATGCATGGGGAATATCCTCCTGTGTATCGATTACCTGTCCATTTGGAAGGCCAGCATGAAGTTTACTTCCAGGATAATGAACCTTTGGAGATTGTAGCTGCCAGGCCTAATGCAGACAAGACTGCACTTACTGCTTGGTTTGAAGCCAATGCCAGATTCCCTAATAACAACACCACTTATCAGAGCTTTCCAACCAAGTTTGTCTATGAAGCTTCTAAAAGAAGTTGGAAGGAGAGGCAAAGAGGAACAGCTATTGGAAGGATGTACTTTGCTTCACCCAGACAGGGAGAAAGGTTCTACCTTAGGATGCTCCTGACAGTTGTGATGAATGCAAAATCATGGGCTGACCTTAGGACAGTCAATGGCCACACCTATCCTACTTACAAAGAGGCATGCAAGGCCCTTGGCCTTTTGGAAGATGATGCAGAATGGAGGCAATGTCTTGCTGAAGCTGCTCCAATCCAATCAGGATCAGCTCTTAGACAGCTCTTTTGCACTATCCTATTTCACTGTGCTCCTACCACTCCAGAGGCTCTATGGAATGAATTCAAGCACTCTATTTGTGATGATCTTAGACACAGATTGGAGAATATCCAGCAGTACAGAGATAGAGTCTTTACTGATGAAGATGTTTATGACTATGGCCTTCATCTGATCAATGACAACTTGAAGAATTTTGGCAAGACTCTTCAAGACTTTCCCAACATGCCAGAACCTCAACAAGTTTGGAATGTAATTCCAGGTAAGCCAGCCATTGTATAGAGAATTGACTCTAGGACTGATCAAACAATTTTAGGCAATAGACTTTTGCAAGAAGAAACAGATTATGACATTGAGGAGTTGAAGAGAAGGGTGAATGAAAACAAGGCCAGGTTTAATGGTGAACAACTAGGGGCCTTCAATGAAGTTATGGACTCTGTGGACAACAACTTGGGCAAGATGATATTCATTCACAGTGCAGGTGGATGTGGCAAAACATTTGTCTGCAACACTTTGGCTTCTGCTGTTCGGTCCAATGGAGATGTGGCATTATGTGTAGCATCATCTGGGATTGCTGCCTTATTGCTGGAGGGTGGTAGAACTGCACATTCAAGGTTTAAAATCCCCATTCCTGCTCTAGATACATCCATTGCCAATATCAAAAGAGGAACTCAGTTGTCTCAACTCTTACTCCAGACCAAAGTTGTCATCTGGGATGAAGTCCCAATGCAACACAAAAATGCCATTGACTCTGTGGATCGAGGGTTCAGAGACATCCTGGAGAAGGATGTTCCTTTTGGCGGAGTGACTGTGGTGTTTGGAGGAGATTTTAGGCAAACTCTCCCAGTTATCCAACGAGGACTCAGGCAGCAGATGATTGCTGCTTCACTCAAAAGAGGAAGACTTTGGGATCAGATTCAAGTTCACTATTTGGTTCAAAACATGAGATTGGATCAGACTCCTGATAATGCTGCTCATGCAGCATGGTTGTTAGATGTTGGTGCTGGAAAAAATCTTGGGCCTGGAGAAACAGTACAACTTCCTGCAACTATGATCTGTGATGACAATTCTATCAAAGGATTAATCTCTTCCACTTATCCTCATATTAATCACTATCAAGATGATCAGTATTACCTGGACCGAACCATTCTTTCTGGCAAGAACTCTGATATAGAGGATATCAACTCAGAGGTTCTACAGAAATATCTAGGAGAAGAGAAGGTTATGCAGAGTGCAGACTCTGTCATGTCTAATGATGGAAATGTTAATGACCTGACATTGTATCCAATGGAATACCTCAACTCTTTGAAAGCCAGTAATTTGCCTTTAGCTAAATTGGCTCTAAAGATTGGTGTTCCTGTCATGCTGCTCAGGAATCTGGATACAACTAAAGGACTTTGCAATGGGACAAGAATGATTGTCACCCACATCAGCACTAGAGTTCTCAGATGTCGGATCATCAGTGGGGATGCCAAGTTTGCAGGATCAATTGTTTTGATTCCAAGAATCAACATGGATGTCTCTGAAGAGGATTTGCCAATTCCATTGCGCAGGAGACAATTCCCAGTTCGATTGGCCTTTGCTATGACAATCAACAAGTCTCAGGGTCAATCAGTCAAGCATGTTGGATTGGACCTTCGATCAGGAGTTTTTTCACATGGCCAACTTTATGTTGCACTCTCTTGGTGCACATCAGGAGATCGTATCAAAGTGATTTTGGACCCAGAAAACACATCAAGAAAGACTGCAAATATTGTCTATCAAGAAATCCTGAATGGTTTACAAATGTAAGTGTGACTTTTGTTGGATTCAAGCAACAAATTGCTAACTTCTATGAACTTCAGCACCTAATGTATATAGTTGGACCATATAGTATAGATATTCTCAATGGTTTACAAATGTAAGTGTGACCATTTAAAGAATTGCTTGGTTAGTACTAACTTTTATAATTTTCAGCATCTCTAATATATATCAGTGGACATTGTAGTATTTTGTTAATAATGTAATATAGATACATGATTAGTTTATATATAGAATCTCAGTGTATTGAATTGTAAGAGAAAAGCAACACTTAGCCAACAAAATACAAAGACCTAACCAAATGAAGTGAGGTTGGGTCTGGGACTTAGCATTGAGTTGGAAATACAAAGACCTAACCGAACGAAGTGAGGTTGGGTCTGAGATGAAGCATTGAGTTAGAAATACAAGGACCTAACCGAACGAAGTGAGGTTGGGTCTGGGATGAAGCATTGAGTAGAATATCGAGGACCTAACCGAACGAAGTGAGGTTGGGTCTGGGATGAAGCAAGAGCTACAGGCCCGTGCCGAAGGCACGGGGCGTAGCTCGTCGTCGCATATAATAGGCCGGCCACACAGCCACTTTCCCCAGGAGTCGTCGCATACGTCCTGTAGAACTATCGCATACACTGTAGAACTATCGTGATAACATCAACACAGCATCAGATATCAGATCACATGAAGTTTTCGGCAAGAAGACAAACGTGAAAGAAGGATCTCTCACGTTGGAGGGAAAGATAAGATATCAAAATAGTCAAATAGCATCTCAGACGTGATACTGCGCCCATGAGAATTTGAGATACATGTGTTTCAAGAAGGCATCATCCTAAACTGCGCTGCTCCTTCAATAGCAGGAATTCCATTCCAACGATCCTTCACAAATACTACAAGCAAGTCAATGAGAGATTAGATGTGATGCGTCCAATTATCAGAATGCCTTACATTCAGTGCTGACGGGAATCTTGGCGAAGTCCCTGAAATTTCCGGTCTGGATTGCCTGAGCTTCTCCAAAAGCGACGGATTTGTGAGAAATTGCACTTCCGCAGTTGCTACAGAATATGCGAGACACTAAGATGAGTTGAGCTTAGTGTGAAATAGCTCGAGCGGACAAGGGGCGAAGAGAATCGTACCGGTATTACCACTAGGAGCCTTTATATCAAAGGTCTTAATCGGCCCCGTGATGGTGACGCTCTTCTGCGGGGCTAGTATGTTGGTGCTGAAAGCGCTGCCACTAGTTTGCTTGCAGTCCAAGCAGTGACATACAATCTGACAGAATAACTTCAGCGAAGGCTCCAGATCAATTCAGAGAGAAGTGCCTGATCAGTATGATCAGACTGGACATCGACTGTAGTCTGACCACAGAGGCAGGTTCCTTGGAAAGGCATGATAAGCAGGGGTTGATGGGGTTGATGCACTGGTAAACTCGACGCATGAGCTTTCTCTACTCGACATACATATAGGACAGCTTACTGATAAGATCAATCAATACAACTCCCAAATTCTGATTCAATTCTGTTGTGTCACATCAGAACCACGAACCCACGAGTGGTATATCCTGAGACAAAATGGCCCATAATGATTGGTCAAGTGTTGAAAGAGATGGAATGGTGACCATATGGAACTTGACCAACGTTCCTTTCTCCGCCTCTGAGGCCAGCCCGCCTCCTCGCTAAACGATAACCGATGACTGAACGGACTTTGAATTATTACGTGTTGATCAACATGCGAACCTATCAGCTGCCGTCCGACGAAAACTTGCCATCTTGCTCGGGACTATTCTCATTTGTCCGAGATCGCTATCGACTCTTCTCTCGTTACTTACGTAAGAAAGAGTCTGGGATCGATATCATTGTTTTCACCTACCCAGGGTCTTCCAGGCTTTATTTCCTTCGCTCGGATTCGAAGTTCATGTGACGATGGTCTTCCAACTTAACTGCAGGATATAGGAGACCAGCTTGAAAATCGATTTTCGATTCACATTATGACCACTGAAAACCTCGTGCCAGAGCCGCCCCTCCCTACGCTTCAGAGGTTGGATGCCACCATTCCAGCTGACCTCGATGCCAAGGCTATTGGAAAGGCATGAGTCACATCATTCGCTCTATCAGTGGAAGCAGGTGACGTACAAGGTGTAACTAAGCTCTTTGTTGACGATGGTTTCTGGCGCGACATATTCGCCTTCACTTGGGATTTCCGCACCTTCTCCGGCCTCCCAAAGATCACCGCAGTTCCTCGTCGATTGCTGAAAATCACCACGTCCCACGGCTTTTGCTGCGCGTGACGACGCCTATCTTGGGCTGCAGCGGTCGTATCCCGATATTGCCTGGAACAACCTTTCTTTGACTTTTGAAACGTCTACGGGAGTTGCGTTTGGCATTGCGCGTTCAATCCTCACCATTCATGGCAAGTGGAAGGCACACACCGTTTACACTAATCTAGAAGATCTCAAAGGCTTCCCGGAGAAGAGTGGGCCGCTTAGGAACGCATCGCCAAACCATAAGGTGCAGAGTGACTGAATGTTGCTGCGAGGCTGAAGGCGCTTGACGTGCCGACTTTGATAATCGAAAAGAACCAGAGAATCGGTGATAATTGGAGGAATAGATATCACGCATTATGCCTTCACGATCCAGTTTGTAAGCTTTCCGTCCTTTGCTTCTTTCCACGCATGCTAATAGGCTTGATGGTCATGCCAGGGTATGATCATATGCCTTATCTACCGTGTGTATTCATTTTCTCACGTTATCAATCCTGCTCCAATTTGTACACCTTTTGATTCTTAGATTCCCACCCACATGGCGGGTATATACCCCAGTAGCCAAGGTGAGACACACTTCACCTTGTGCAACGACCAATTCATCTTTTTGTTCTTTCACAGCTTGCCCATCGGCTCGAGAGTTATGCTGAAGCTCTAGAGTTGAATGTTCGGACATCGTCTTTGGTTGTCAATGCAATGCAAGATGGCGATTTATGGAACGTGCGCATCAGGCGTGGCGATGGTTGTGAACGTACAATCACTGTAAAACATATTGTCTTCGCAATAGGGTTTGGTCTCGAAGAAAGTGCTCTTCCCACGTACCCCGGCATGGTAATCATTGAATGAGCTTGTGACGTTACTTTTTCGATATTTTCCGTAGGATTCTTTCAAAGGACAAATCTACACTCGAACCAGCATAAGGACACAGTTGATTATATTGGCAAGAGGTTTTTCGTGGTCGGTCCATCTACATCTGGTACGCAAGCTATTATAATATTTCTTGAATGCATCTTTGACCTCAATTATCATCCTAGCTCATGATATATGCGTTGACTGCCATGAGAACGGAGTTGGTGAGTGGCACTCATGCATGGATTTTGAAAAACGCGATGATTGATGCAGTTCAGATGTGACGATTCACCAACGCAGCTCGACGTACGTCATGTCCACTACCGATGGCTGGAAAGTTGTCGCGCAAGGCAATCATTCATCTTCCTACTTCACTGTAAGGACCAATTCACTTGATCTAGGCGCATACTTAGAGGGCGGACGTCCGACTGACATTGCCGACAGGCTCGGCGCGTCGTTCCCCAATCATGTCACGGTTGGCCTTGCTCAGCGCCAGACAAAAGACATCGTTGAGCTAGACAAGTTTTGTCTGCATGCTCAAATTCCATCAGGGATTGACTGGATGCTCTCCGTGTACGAGGCCTTTGAGTCAATCTGGCCATCTACGGAACTACATTCAGACTACTGGGATGGTTGCGACTAGGAGGCTATTATCTTGGTGAGTATACATCAACTCAATCGGAGCATATCTCTCTCACCTTTTTTGTATAGATGCCAGCGCGAGCCAGCTCATTGTAGACGGAAAAACGAAACTCAAGAGTGGTAGTCAACTTGAGAGACTCACTGAGACAGGCGTGAAGTTCGAAGACGGGCCCGAGCGCAAGCGCAAGCTGGGAGTGAATGAGCTCCGGTTTGAGCCTGCCCGTTTAATGATAGAGTGACCGATTTGCGCTCTAACGTCCGCAAAATCGTCGGTGAAGATGTTTTCAAGAACACGAAGCCAGTGTAGGGGCTTGACCCTGAAAGCGAGATGAATGGCGTGGGGCGTGGGCTAGGCCTCAAAGGTTTGTGGTCAATGTTCGGTAAGCTTTGAGATTTTTCATCATGTAAATCTCGAGTGACGGTGAACAGGCAATCTTGCCTTGTGCCGGTTTCATTCGAAACATGTCGCCCTTCGTACGTCTGCCCTTTCATGATTTTGCCCCCCTAACTTGACCTTTGATTATAAAAATCAAGGCCATCAAAGAGGGGGTGTTTGGGGACAGATACAGTGCTGAATTCTAAAAAGGACGGAGTCGCATATACCTAATATTTAGTTGCCATAAATTACGGGGTATTTTATACGGCCTCATTCTTGGATGTAAGGCCCTGAACTAAGCTATGTCTTGCACACTTATGTTACAATGTGAGCGGAACTCGGACCCACAGAAAAGGATGGGTGGCTATTAGCTAGTCGTTTGTATGCCTCGCTCGGCAGCTTCTCCGATTTTCCCTTTGAACCCCACGATTGATAGAGTTTTTCTTTCCGGATTTAGCTCCGATACGAAGGGCCGAACGCTGCATTTAAAATCAAGAGCTCTAGCAGGATCTATTTTTTTTCGTTTCCCATATCAGATACTCAGGTTCCTTCTCCGGCTATACTCGCCGTGAAGCGTTAACCAAGGAGGTGTACGTCACGATGCCTATCGCAACATCAGGAAAATCCGAAATTGATGGAAAAGTCACCAGGGTCACGATCTACCAGGGTCACAATCAGGGTACAAAACCTTCACCATCTCATTATCATCGATGCAGAACTCGATTGATTCTTGTTGACTCTTTTTGGGAATGTCTGTGTTAACATTAGGAATATAATTTCTATCGAAAAAAGACTGTCTTCCAGAGTACCAGATGATTGAGACAAGTTTCAACATTTCCTCCAAAATACACATAACATTCTGCATCTAAAGTTGACTTAAATTGTTACTGATTACTTTTCTTACATCTTGTGGATTAGACTGAAGCATCTCTATCTCTTTTAAGTGGTCAACCCTTTCCCACTTCTCCAACCTGATTTTGGAAAGTCAATTGATGGTGGCTGGTGGATGGTCACCAGATCACTAGGGTCACCATCAAAATCTGATTTTGCTGGTGAATATAACAGCTAACATCTCAGTTATCACTTTCTATATTCAATACTAGTGTAAGGAGACAAAGGCTCCATGGGTAAACCTGGCAAGAGCAGGCAGACACAGGCAATGAGTGGGAGTCAAAGGGGCACAAAGGCAGCTAAGAGTCAGACACAGGGTGAGTGCAGTGAGCCAAGCACAAGTAGTGATGCTGGAGTTCCTACAGTAGGTTCAATGTGTAGACCAGAAGAACACTGCTATTGTTCAGTCAGAGGATATTCTATCCTGCTGACCAGCTTAAATACTACATCTGTGGCTATGCTATGACTAATGCTATATGTAGTAAGCAGCCCAGGGTGTGCTAAACAGTAATGACTAACAATAGGTCAAAAGGGGAAATAAGGTCTGATGACTGCAAAGGGGTGACTACTACATCTGGAGGGTGCAGGGGCTCAGTGTCCAGTCAGTCAGAATGCTAGAGATGATGCTGTTCCTATGACTAAGGCTGGATAGAGTCAGAGTTATTCATCAGGATCATCTAACAGGGTCATCCCCTTACATCACCCCCCCCCTTGATGTTTGGTGACCTGACAAACAATGTTAACTTCCCTGATAAGAGCAAATGTGATGAGCAGTGCCATGTTCTGCCCTGAAGTAATGACCAAAGGCATAGTTGATTATCAGGGTCAAAGCACCCAGCTCCAGAGTAGAGAGGGTCATGGGAGAAGTTGTGTCCATTACAGAAGCCAGTGTAGCCCCCATGTGAATGCTCAACATCAGCCAGCCTGGAGGAAGAGATAGGGTTTGCCAGGTAGGAGAGGTAGTGGCTGGGGCCAGAGGCCAAGAAGCCTCTGGCAAAGTGCAAGAAGAGGGAACAACAGGCTGGGTAGGAGTAGAGGTGGATGATATGGTGTGTCCCAAAGGTGCCAGCACAATGTTGCCTGGATGTCAACTTCCATGGTATGCAGACTCACTTCTTAGCTATCTGCTTTCCAATAACCATGAGGGCTTCTTCAATCTGCTGATTGAAGCCCCTGATAGAGATGTACCAGCAGTCTCTTCCAACCAAGCCAACCATGACAGCTGGCCAAAGATGTCTAGGGCTTGTTTATGGCCCTGCCCTTGGTGGCCAACCACATGCACAACAAGAGAGTCAGGGAGTTTGAGTGCACATTCAAAATGTGGGATATGGCCATTGGTAGGAGGTAAGTCCCAAGCAGGGGGGATGGCAAGGGGAGCATCAGAGGTAGGGTGTGCTACACATCATGGGATACAAGAAATAGGTGCAGTAGGAGGTTTGGTAGATGACTTGGGCTTTGGCTGCCCAGGAGGAGCTGATTGTGTTGATTTGCCCAAAGGGACTGTGCAGTTACCCATATTAGGCTGTGATCTGATCCAGCTATGCCTGCAGGAAATGCAGGCACATAGGGGGCAAGTCATCCCTCTCTAGGTTTATTCGCACATCTGTACATACATAATTGTAGACATGGTGCATGTCTTGAGGGGAATCACTTTCAAAGTAGCAGGATAGACAATCTGCTACCCTGTTGAGTTCTCCCTTGACATATGTAATGTTGAAATTGAACCTCAACATATAGTCCATCCACCATTGTTGATAAGGAGACAGATTCTGTTGAGTTGAGTCTCAATAAACTCAAGGGCTTTATAATCCATTATTACATATTCTAGAAATTTATTATCTTATTTGAGGAGTGCTTCAAGGATGGCCAGTGTCTCAAGCTCATGTACAGCATAGTTTGGCTATGCATCTGCAAACTTATCCATATCAGGGTGAATACCCTGTAAATTGATGACATGGCCAAAGTACTCCATGCACTTGGCATACAGCTCACACTTCTTCTATTTGAGGTAGAGCTTATTTTTGCATAGTCTTTCAAAGACTACTCTGAGGTGCTCTTCATGCTCCTCAATTCAGTCTGACAAGACAAAAATATTGTCTAGATATACATGCATCCACTTTCCAATGACATTTCAAAAGACAGATGTCATCAGCCATTGGAATATAGCTGGCACATTACAGTCACTAATTTGCATGATATTACTGCAGTATGTACCAATGATGGTCATAAACACTATTTTTTGTACATCTGTAGTATGTATCCTTACCTGCTCATATAGCCATGTGAGCTACATCCTTTCAGATGACCTCTTGCTTGAGTAAGGGCATAACATCCTTAAGTAGATTATCATTGCATTGTTGAGCATCTAATGCCATCTGCAAGGAGCTATCTTCTGTGGGGATGCATAACAACAGTGCAGTCTGATCAGCTGCATAGAGTTCTCACCACTTGACAGGCATACAGCAGTCAATCTTATCCCACAACTGCTGCTGAAGTGACTTGGGACACCTCAGCATGGTGTACAAGTAACATTTGGTCTCATCTATCAGATTTATCCTATGGTTGACCTCATGCCATGGAGGAAGTTCCTCCTTTGTACCATTGATGATGTCCTAAAACCTGTCATACCACTGCTGCCAAAGTGTGGAATATTGTCTTCAGTCAGCTTGGAAGGTCAAGCCTTCCACTCTCTTCTTTGGCTCAAGGACTTTGATTGTTCTTGGCTCACTTTGAAGGTGGCACTTTTCTTGTGTACTTATCCCACAAAGCCATCAAGCAAATTCTAGTTTTGTCTGGAATATTTAATTGCATAGGACAATACTTTGTCCTACTCAGCTGTTTGTTCTGCAAGTAGCTAAACTTACTAGGCTTGGATATCTCATAGCCATTTGATATACCTTGGCAGAAGGGGTTGTATGTCTTACCCTTCTTACCATGTCAGATCAGCAATGACCTAATTTCATTCAGGTGGCATATGAGAATTGTATACCCACTTGAGTGTTGGCCTGACATGGCACTCAGTGGTAGGGACCTCAGTGAGGGCAAACACTCCTCACTGTCACTGCTCCAAATGTAGTAGTCATTGTCATACATCTCAAACTCAACATACTCCTCATTCTTGACCTCAGTCCCATCAGACTCATCTGCATGCTTGCTGTCAACTTCAACAGGCTCATTGTCCTGTTTATTGTCAGTGTCTCCCATATCTGAGGGAGTGGCCATATGTGCTACTCATACAAATATACAAGGAGCTGGTTTATCTGGCTCCTACACTTTGGAAAAAGTGACTGACCTTCCCACACTTATAGCAAGTAGCAGATTGACTGGCATCCTTGCCTGGTTGGCCAGATGCTATGGCCAACACATTTTTGTCAGTAGCAAGATATTTTCTTGCTGTCTGCACCACTCCAGTGGAGTGGGGAGGCACTTGACCTCCACCAGCCCATGGTGCTATTGGCCTTGAGGCCAGCCATACTGCTGGCTTCTTTGCCATTCTAGACATCTGTGGATGGGAGCCCTGCCTCATCAACTCTGTTCATTTGGCTAGGGCAGCCCTGAACTTGGGGGACTGTGCTGCAGCCAATGACAGAGTTCACCCAGATCAGCTTTTTATACTGCACTCTATGTAGTGCACAGCAGTTTCAATACAATTTTCATATGCTTTTGCCTCTGAAACAAATTCCTCTACAGTTTCCATCTTGAGAGCAAGCCCAAAATTGCATATCAATACAACAAGCATGTCAGAGGGTATCCCCTCTAAAAATTGCTCAAAAATTGTAAATTCATCCAGAAAAACAGCCATATTTTGAGCATAGTCCAGCAAGGCATTATAGAAGCCCTGCACTCCCTCTCTGATTGCATACACCACATCACAGAATGTGTCACAAGCATCTTGTATTGTTGAGGGTGGTATGATTCAATCATACAATCCAAGGATCACATCCTCAAACCACCAGTGAGAGTGGATCCTATTGACATGAATGACATGTTACAAGTACCATCTCAGCACTCCTGCAGCTAGAAAGTCCATAATAATCAGGACTTTCCCATGTCTGCACTCATCCCCACCATATTGAGCTACTTTGTAGAACACACAGATGCTCATTAGCCAGTCTTCAAGTTCACTGAACTTGGCTGATCCAGCATAGGGTGTGATTGTCTTAGACAGATCACTCCTCCTAAGTTTGAGTCCATCTGGTATTGCCAGTCAGACTGAGAGAAGTTGCTCCATCACTGCTCTTAGATGATTGTGCCTCATCTGGCAATAATACTTGTGGGCCTCTTTCACTTCCAGAGTCACAAATTATCCACAATGTTGCAGAGGCATTGAAAACCTCTGTGGCTGTCTCTCAGGGAGAGCTGTTGTTCTCCTCATACCAGCCATTTGCAGGATCCACATCATCCTCTCCATCATCATAGAGAGGGACTACCTAGCCCTCCTGGATTCAGGGGTCCCCTCCTGGGGGCAGTAGTGGCCTACAACCTGGATAGGGCAATCCCCATCCAGGTCCTCCACTTCCTCCCAGGACTGGTGGTCCTCAATATAGCATAGGAAGTGGGTTGGAACTGGGGTCACATCCTGGTGATCCTTGCCCTGAGTCTCCTCCACCTCTGCCTGGGTGGTCTGGCCAATTTAAAGGGTTAATCCCTCCCTGGCCTAATTGCCCTGAGTGCACAACCAAACTATAATTAGTCTCTGCATGTACATCTTCCACTAGGGAGCAACTTTCATGCTCCTCAGTTTTCACTGGCTGCATTGCTCCAGCAGAACATACCCTTCAGCCCAGATATCCATAGGCAGTGTTCCCTTGGAACACCACCTCTTGGTCATCTACAAAGAACTGTCCAAAGTCCTCCAAATCACCATTCCAGAATTGCCATAGCAATCCAATCTTCCCAAGGTCAACACCCTTCATGTAGATTCAGTGAGTCTATATTGCACCATGGGCTGTTCTACTGTAATGACCAATCTGGCCTAATTTGATGCAAGGTCAGTCACTACCAGCATACCCAGTATAGCCCATCTCTGATAGTCTACTACAGCCTGTCTTGTCACATAGTCCCATGGCATCTCCTCAGGCTGCTGTGGTGCTTGCAGGATTGTCAATGCCTCATTAACCAGGAAAAGTAGGGATAGCAAAGCAATTCCTGCAAATAGTGATGGAACTGCCAAGAAGGTCTGAAATCCTCACATCTGTTAGGTCCTGCTGACCCAAGGGGCTCTCTCTCTCACTGTAGAGCAAGGAACCTGCTAGTTGGAGAACTACAATGACTAAGAGAACTTATGGAGCATCAGAGTTGGGTGAGGGTCAAACAGACAACCCACAAGTTTGGAGGTGGCAGAATCAGGAGTTTTCAAGTTGGATGGAGGTCAAACAGACAACCCACAAGTTTGGGGCTGGTGAAAATGCCAAGTCTGGAGATAAATGGAGGTCAGAGGACTCAAGAGTTGAGCTGGAGTTTTGTTAGGGGTTAAGATCAACAAATAGATTATGGTTTGGAGTATGAGAATTAGTAGTGATAAGTGCTGGGACACAGATGAGGCCAGCAAACAGATAAATTCTGGGAAACAGATAAGTGCCAGGAGACTATATGGGGGCTAAGGGCAATATCAAGACTTGCATACTGACTACAATGGTACTGTATTGATAGGAAGGTGTTCAGGTCTCAAAGTAGTTTGGGGGTATGGAATGGGGATATGGGATGTAACTCTAGGGTCTGGGGTGTGTCCTGAGATTAGGAGCAGGGTATCAGTGCTGGAATAAGGTTTGGCAGCACTTCTGAGGGTCTTAGACAAGTGCAGAACAGGTGTAGGAGTTCCACAGAGTAAGTTAGGGTGTGTTCCAAGACTACAAGTGGCAGTGCTTTCAGGAGTCTTGGACAAGTGTGGAACAGGTGTGGGAGTTCTGCAGAGGGTGTGTTCTGAGACTGGGAGTGGGATGGTGGCTTGGCAGTGCTGCCAGGGATCTTGGGCAAGTGCAGAACAGGTGCAGAGGTTCTGCAGAGTAAGTTTGGAGTTTTCACCCTAACAGGGAAGGTCATTGATGTGGACTTGATGGGTTGATGGCAGGATCTGATGGCAGTTTCAATGGTGGGGTTGGGTGATTGTGTCAGGGGACTGCTTTTATCAGACCTTCTGATTGTTTCTTTCATTCTGAGCCTGCCATTCATTGCCAACCTTTGAGATCCAGAGCTCTAGCATCTCATCAATCTCCAGATGTTCAAATTGCCTTTGTTGTTTGATGTTCCTGCATGTCCTAGTCCTTGTTCTTCTTTCATACATCTGATGGGTCCTTGCTTCACCCTTTAGTCAAGCTGAAATGATAGGTTGCTTTGAACATCAATTTAGATACAGATTGTTCCAGTCCTCAGCAGTCTTTCCCTGCTTGAACTTGGGGCCCTGTGCATGATGCCAATCAAGAATGTCAACCTTCTGATTCATGTTGCATTTTCTTTCTTCATGAAGACAGGCCCTGCCTTTTTCTCCCTGACTGTGGCATGATCTTGCAATGTTCAGGTCCTAATAATCATATGTCAAATAAACCTTTGAATCAATTAACTTTTGACACATGTTTTCTTTTATTCACTGGTCTAAGTCTAATGATATTTTTGTCTCCTCTTCCAATTCTTTGAGCTTATCCACAACAATCCTCTGATGGGAATCCAACTGCTCCAGCCCTCATTCATAATCCAAGGCCTTGTCAAGAAGCTCAATCACTCTTTCCACATTGATCAAATTTCCATCATGATCCAACCACTCATCAGAATTGGAAATGTCCTCTTTGTAAGGGGACTGATCTCTGACATATGCCCTGTCCATTCATGAGTAGCTAAGTGGGGAAGTAACCTCATTCTTTAGGGGAAGTGCACTGATCTCTGTACCAGTTCTCCCCTAACTAGGCCTAGCCTCTGGGACTCAGCACTCCATCTAGCCATTTCTGGAGCTGCACAGCCCTCTGTTACTCCCTTTCTGTCTTGGCACCATCACCTGACAGGTCAGCTGGTCTCCAGCCTCCAGGACCCACTCTATGTGTCATATTTAGTTACCTACTTTTTCTTGGCATCACTCAGCTGATTATTGTTGCTTACCCTACTCCTATTCCATACTGGCCTGCTTAGTCAATAGCTTATAGTCAGCAGCCCCCTCTTAGTCAGTTGGTAGTAGTCATCATACTAGCCAATGTAGTGTATAGGAAGGACCATGGGATAGAATATCCCCAGTCCTGACAATAGCACTGCTTCCAGGCCCATTCACTAGTGGGATATGCAAGCTTGGCCAGTGTGGCCCCTTGCCTTCTGCCTTGCCCTCTGCCTTTGCCTCTTACTAGATGTTTGCACCTTGCCCACTGCACCTTAGGGCCTGCTCACCTGCCGCTGCTGACAGTTTGATGGGTCATGTCATGAGTGGTGGGCTTGGCTTGAATAATCCGCAGCTGATGTTCCCTTACACTCTTGCTGTGAGATTTGGTGTAGAAGATCATCTTGACATGTTTTGATCTGATATTGAAAATGATTCAGACCTGTTTTGAGTGTTCCAAGAGCTTTTGAAGGCATGATGAATCAGTTGTACTGTCCAGCCCACAATTTAATGGATTATCTGAAGATTTTCCTCATGATTTTGAAGCACCTCGTTGTGATTTCAGACTGGAGAACCTCACTCCAAATCAATCATTTATTGGATATTCGAAGGTTTGAATGCAATTTTCACTAAATGAGACTGATTTTTCTCCTTCCAAATTATGAGTTATGGAACCCCCAAAAGCTTATGGATTATGGGATATTGGGAGTGACCCATAATTCCCTGCAAACATCCTTGGTCAAGCTGAAAAACTATGGTTTATTGCGTGTTATAAGTTATAAGAGCTATCTGTTATGAGAGCTTCGACTGTACTACTCGTACCCACCAATAGTGAGCTTGAGATTCAACTCCTCTCTCCCTCAAGAGGGAGGAATCCGCCGCTCGAGAGCTCCCGGACTCAAGAAACAACACTCACTTCTTTACGCAACCACGGACCGAACTTATCAACTCCACTCAGTCTCAATACTCACCGCCCGAATATTCGCCGACCTCGAATTAAGATATGGTCAATGAGATCCGGGGGTTCCATGAATAGAATTATCCCAATCAAAGCAGATTCATATTCCGATGAGAAATATGTGACATAGCTGCAGTTCCTTTTCCAGCCACCAATTGATTCATCTTAGCACACAGAACTCATCTTGGCGCACAGAACTCCAACGGGCCCGAGTTCCGACGGACCCCGGTATCTGTAAAACAACTCAAGAAGATTGCACTCGAGCAAAACAAGAACGTTCAAGCAGATTTTATTTGACACATGGCCACACTATCAGCCAGAACAGCTCGAATCTCTTGATAGAATGTGAGCAGGCAAGCTTTCGGTGTTTTGAAAGGTCAAACTAACGTGATTTTGTGACAGATTAAGTGACCTTTGAGCCACCAGAAGCCGCCAACCAGACGCGCTTCCTTTGATTCTCGGAGATCAGTGCTATATCATTGTCCACTTCCTTTTTGCCTGACAGATCTTGCATGCATGTGACCTCTCAGATTTCACAAAATCCAATCATAAAAGACACGGTCTGAATGCACTATAGCTACTGTTCTTCAAAGTTTCAGACTTTTTCCCCATGACTGCCAACGACCTCAGTTTGCCTGAGCCATCCCTCCCTACCCTGCAGAGGTTGAACGCGACCATCCCCGCCGATCTAGATGCTAAAGCTGTTGCAAAAGCATGGTTTTCAGTCTTCGCTCGGACGGCTGAAGCGGGTAACGCACAAGATGTAGCCAAACTCTTCGTCAACGACGGATACTGGCGTGATATGCTCGCACTCACCTGGGACTTCCGTACTTTCTCCGGTCTCTCAAAGATCACCCAGTTCCTTGCAGATCGCCTTGGATCAGCGCGCCCTACTGCTTTTGCTCTGCGCGATGACGCATATCTTGGGCTGCAGCGACCGTATCCCGACATTGCATGGATTAACCTGTTCTTTGACTTTGAGACATCGGCGGGTATCGCATTTGGTATTGCACGATTGATTCCTAACGCAAATGGCGAGTGGAAGGCGCACACTGTTTACACCAATCTAGAAGATATCAAGGGCTTTCCAGAGAAGATTGGACCCCTCAGGGACGCCAATCCTAACCACGGCAAGTGGGTAGACGATAGGAAAAGAGAAGTAGAATTCGTCGATAGATCCCCGGTGGTGCTTATCGTAGGAGGGGGACAGAGCGGACTGGAGGTCGCTGCAAGGCTGAAGGCACTTGACGTGCCGACTTTGGTGGTCGAAAAGAACCAAAGGATTGGCGATAACTGGAGGAATAGATATAACGCATTGTGCCTCCACGATCCAGTTTGTAAGTCATTTGTGCTGTTTATTGCATTTTCTACGCACGTCAATACTACTCCATTACATATCAGGGTATGATCATATGCCTTACCTCCCGTGTGTTTTCGTTTATCGTATGTCTTAGTTCTTACTGCTGACATTTCGATCCACAGATTTCCACCTACGTGGCCTGTCTATGCTCCAGCCCCCAAGGTGAGAAGCATTGCGACCGTGTGGAGGATGCTGATTCAGCCTTTTGTCCGCTAGCTCGCCAATTGGCTTGAGAACTACGCTGAAACATTGGAGCTGAACGTGTGGACATCATCCACAGTAGTCAAGGCTACTCAGGATGGCGATTCGTGGAACGTACGCATCAGCCGTGGCGATGGTTCCGAACGTGCAATCAATGCAAACCATATTGTATTCGCTACGGGACTAGGCGGGAACGACGGTACTTTCCCTAAATATCCTGGCATGGTAGGTTGCCGCAGTTCTTTCTAATAACGTTTCACTGAAATTTCCTTCCAGAATTCGTTCAAAGGACAGATATTACATTCGACCCGGCACAAGAGCGCGGCAGACCATCTCGGAAAGAAGGTTGTCGTCGTCGGCGCCTGTACATCTGGTACACAGCTTCCTTGAAGATTCTATAATATTCGTTTGAGCTGATATCCCTTGATTCAAGCACACGATATCTGTGCGGACTACTATGCTCATGGAATTGGTATGTAGCGATTTGCCCGTTAGCATACAACACACGCCTTAGCGACTCGATTCAGATGTGACGATGTACCAACGCAGCTCAACATACATAATGTCAGCCACCAGCGGTTGGAAGGTCCTGATGGAAGGTATTATACTAATACTCTATTCAATGGCACTGATCGTATCTCTTATAAGGCGTATATTCTGAGGGTGGCCTTCCAACTGATATTGCCGACAGAGTCACCGCTTCCTTCCCCCATCACTTCAATGTTGGTCTATCTCAGCGTAGTACCAAGGCGATTGCAGAGCTTGACAAGTCTGTCCATGAATGACCCAATCAGAAATTGCGGTCGCTAACTGCATCATCGTCCCAGGGATCTACTCGACGCTCTGCGTGCACGAGGCTTCAAAGTTAACTCTGGGATCCAAGGGACCGGATTTGGGTTTTTGGTGTGGTCGCGAGCCGGTGGCTATTATCTTGGTAGCTATATTTCTCATCATCTATTTGTATCTTTTTTTCATTCCTTCCTTTCCATAGATACGGGTGCAAGCCAGCTCATTGCCGACGGCAAGATCAAGCTCAAGGCCGGTAGTTCGATCGAAAGCTTCACGGAAACAGGCTTGAAGTTTGAGGATGGGTCTGAGCTATCTGCAGATGTCGTAATCTTCGCAACGGGGTGTGTACTGGTCAAGGGTCAGGACTTCAAGCTACTTGTTCTAATCTCGTCATTTGCGACAGATTGAGTGACTCGCGCGCTCACATTCGGAAAATTGTCAGCGAAGAGGTCTTCAAGAGTCTAAAGCCCATATGGGGACTCGATCCCGAAGGCGAGCTGAACGGCATATGGCGTGACTTGGGCGTAAAGGGTTTGTGGTCAATGCTAGGTATGCTTCAATGGTCATTGCTTCATTCACCTTTTCACACATGGTGGATAGGGAACCTTGCTTTGTGCCGGTTCCACTCCAAACATATCGCCCTTCGTGCGTGTACCCTTTTTCATGATTTTACATCATCCTCACTCGATCTAATTGCAGAGATCAAGGCAATGGAAGAAGGAGTTTTTGGGGAGAGATACAGTGCTAATTTTTAGATGAGACAAAGATTATTAATTGATGGTATTTTTCGTAACGCAAAATACATTCGTTTTGCAAACGATCTCTTGTAGTAAATCGACAGCAAGCAGTGGAATTTGTGATGAAAAAATAGATATGGAGAACTGGTAACACATAGGATACGAAGGTACACGGACAACTGTAAAATTCGCTGTTGACTGGAACATTGGATCTCTAGATAGCCGTATTCTTCTGCTCAAGCCTGTTGAGACTAGAATCACGCTGCAAGAGAGTATGAGATTCATCGCGATCCTTAAGTGTAACTTACTCACATCACCGTCACCGTCACCGTCAACGGCAATGCCATAACTCATCTTCCCAGGTTCACGGTCATGTTGCGTCGTTTGGGCAACTTCGATAACGATGGCAGGCTAGCGAGCCTTGTTAGGCATCGATTTAACCCTCTTTATGATGGGATGTCACCTTAGAGTGTTTGAATTGTAATCCAGAAGCCGTTCCGTTATGGATCGAAGAACCTCCAATAGTCCGTGTGGCTCCCGAAGAATTCCACTGAGAATCGTGAGTAACTGTCTGGGCATCCTCACGCGAGTTCAGGCTAGGCAAAAGAAGTCAAAAATGACAGGATCCTGACAGCGGCTGGAAAAGAAGGACCTACAGAGTGATGGCTCCAATGACAAAGACTACATAACATAAGATTGTCAAGAAAACCCGTCAATGCAGCGTAAGAGGTCGCTTACACTTCGTGGAAGTAACGTAGAATGGTATCCAGTAGATCTTTTGCGGAATACCAATGAACTATCACAACTAAGTTAGATTGTTGAGCATGGAGACTACTCCACACAACGTACCACAAATATAAGAGCGAGATGGACGATGAACGCAGCTCCACCACGACTAACAGAGAACGAAACAAGGGTATCAAAGAGGTCAAGATCACTAGAAAAAAGTTACATCAGCTAAGCCGATATCTGGACTAACATAAGTACAGTTACAGCTTGTAAGGAGCAGGAAGACGCGAGTGCGTTAAGGAAGCGAACGTCACTATCCCTGCTGCGGTGACCATAGCGAAAGACATCGCTACAATCGCCTGAAGAATAATAAGTCTCGTCTCTTGGTGAGTTCACATCACTCATAAAGGGATCCCACCTTGTTGGGCGAAAAAGCGAGATCTGCAAATGTCTTATCTTTGAAACTGTGGATGTTTATAAGATAGTGGTCATAAAATCCGACATATACTCTTACAGTTTCAGAGACATAGCTTAAGGAATACAAGTTGTCACAGACAGTCTCAATCAGAGAAAGAAATCTCACCAATCCCCAAGGCGAGGCCAGCAGTCGCAAGGACCGCCTGTCAATGATGTCAAGTTGAGAAGAGCTCATTTGAGACACTGACTCGGATTGACTTACGATTGCGCCGCTGGCAAAGGCATTTTTAGTCGCTATGAAAGATTGTATAATGTAGATATTGATGCAGGGGCAGTGAGAGACTGACCTTTCCAAACTGCAGAAGCGTAATAGCTGGTTTCATAATGTCGTCAAATCGTCATCAACTAGATACTGCACTGTCATTCCTTACAGCTGGGCGACAAAAATAGAGATAGCCTAAGAACGGATAAATCTGGGATACGCAACCGAATGTGATAAGCAGATACATACGGCTAGTGTTACGTGTGACTTTTGGAACAAGTCAGGCAAGCACATCAACAAAGGGAATCAACTTACACAAAATGTCCTGAAAACGCTTCAACAATTAGCAAGCATGAAGGTATCGATGATAGAAGTACTTGCGTCGTAGCCTCTTCAACTGTCGCAGTGAAGGGAAATAGGTTGACCAAGTAATAATAGAGACTGACGAATGATGAGATGCCAGTAGGACAGCTTGAATTTATGAAGCTCAGATTTACTTACCTCTGTGACACTACCAAGACCACGATATTAGTATTTTTCTACCCTATATTTTAGGGTCATTAACATACAGAGAACCGAAACGGCTGTATCTAAAAGGCTGAGGGGTCGGATCAATGAAAGCAAGCATTGCAACTATTAAATCCAGGCATACCACAGAAGCACCACCTGTGCAATCGACATCCGTCAGTTTGATTGCAAACAAACCATCAACATTGGTGTCCATACTGTTAACTTTGTAGACCAATGGTCATGAGGGTATCGAGAGTAATACATATAGGATTCTGGCGATGAATTAATTTCTTGGCGCAGAAGGATCTTTGTTATGTGTACGCACGAAAGAAAGTAAAACCATAGAGTACCATCATGAAAATATAACCAATAAAGAAGACACCCAATGTCTGCTCCAGATGAACCAAGGAAAGGCTGCCTGGCTTCGCAGGTATTAGCTCGACCATGATGGTGGGTGTGATGGGTGGTTGGTGGTTGTCAATTTTGACTATGACATTTATGTAAGGCCAGATACCTAGAATAACAGGAAGATAGGATCAAACGGGAGACCTCATACAGCCTGTGCAAAGTGATACCAATCAATCAAACTGGACCTGTGCATTTCGTCCCACGACTTTGTGATGGGAAAGGTTTCATAGTTGTGGACAGATCATAGTTCCATCTTTTTCGGTGATAGCCGCAGTGTGTTCGATTGTGCTTCTAAACTTGCTCGATTGTCCCGCTCTTGACCTTCGTCAGGGGCCGGATTTTTGATATAAATAAGTATGTACAAGGCTTGGTTGGTACCCGAGAGATGGATCGTTGATAGTAATGATGATGGCTCTGTTATTTGGCCACAGCCACAGCAAAATAAGAAACGCTTTCCCTTAGTTTTCCTATAGGTTTCCATCTGACTTTTTTTGGCTAGTGTTCACGAGTCGATATCTTGCTGGAACGAGTTGATATCTCGCCGCAACGAGTTGATAATCTCGCTGGAACGAGTTTTCTGTTACTCTATGCAAGTATAGAAACCAACGGCTACAAACTGGCTATCAATAAATTTTCTATCCTTGGGTTACATGGGAGAGAAATCAGCATGTTTTGAAATCCTGCACGTTGAGATGTCCGACCGCGCCAGTTAGTTCATGTGGAAAGTCAAAGTCATGCTCTAGCTGGCGAAAGATACACATTGCACAAGACTACTGAGGATTTTACTGACATATCTCGCTGCATCCCAACTTTGAAAAGCTGAATCACCTGCGATTTAACATGCGAGTACGATTTAACATGCGAGTGCGATTTAACATGCGAGTGCGATTTAACATGCGAGTGCGATTTAACATGCGAGTCCGAATTCATATACAGGAACAGTCATCTGAGAATATCTCGTCCAAGCTGAACTCAATCCACAACTCCAGGAAACAGGGTTCGCCCGACGTTCTAGTCTGCATCATTCATCAACAATAGAAAGGGGAATAATGAGAAATGACTCGCCTGCTGGATATCCCTCTTATTCGCTCAAAAAAATATTTAGACATATTTCCGCGAAGAGATATAAGACTTGTACTCTCAAGGATACAGTCCTGACCAGCTCCCCATCTCACATATACAAGAGGCACTTTCCTATCTTCTGTCCCTCCCTCGTCATATCGACCGGGATCAAAGGAAAGCGGCTCAGGATATAGTTCTGGATCATGAACGTCAGCGGCAGAGAATGCCAAGAATTCGCTTCTGCTGATTTCCGAACCATCGATTTCTATGTCTTTCCCCGGATTGCGGCGCAAGAGCGTTCCGATTGAGATGACATAGAGAATTTTTCCGAGTAGCAGAGTGTAATACAGGCGTCTCGTCCTCCCAGACCAACATTGAGATATTTGCCAAACGTCAATGAAGAGGCTGGCTAGAGACCATGTCAGTGTGGTGGGTCAAGAGAGCGCTTGAACTTTCTCCTTCCATTCGGGGTTCATTCGAAGGTAGAGAAGATTCCAGAAAACTAGAATCGAGAGATTCAAAGCGTACAGTCGTGTGGGAGATCAACCTTTCATTCCCACACTTATTACCCCTGCGAAGATGACGTTTAGAACAAACTGCAGTAATATCGACAAAGATAGACTTGAGAGTTATTACGCCTTTTATGAATTACGTCAGGTTCACCGCTAGCGATAAGGACATCGGTTGCATCCGTTCAGTTCAGTGGCTTTGCGAGGAGGATTCGCATATTTTAACAGAAGAGCATACAATTTCAGCGTTGCCTCTTGCTTCTTCGCGGGGCAAGGTAACCGTGGGAATTGGTGCGCGAAAGGGGGTGGCATATTTTTCGAGTTCCCAGTAAAGTTGGACAAGCTGAGAGATGGCTCCCTTATCCTCCGAGAGTCCGCGACGAGTTGTCCGTCGCACAGTCATCTGAAAGACGAGCTACAAACCGTGATAAACAAACGTCCAGTATCTGTCGATTCAACTCACTTCATAAACTTCTTCAAAAGGATCAAGAGTCCCTTCTTTACCCCAACCCTCCATACGTCATTGGATATCCTCAAAAGAGGGGGAAGCACTGAGGGTATGATAACATTCATTCGCTACCAAAGCGTTTCACTCACGTTGCTAAGAGATCGAGCAAATGTTTGAGGAAGTGGGATATTCCCTTGGTCTGACTCCTCAGCCGCAATGTCACTCATCTGAGAAACGGAAGGTCTGGACCTTGGTCATTGAAGAAAACTTTGCGAGAACCGTCCCCAGAAAGAGCGACTACGGTATGCCGCTAACTGTGAAGAAAGCTCTACTCTCTAAGTGAATACCTACATGGAATTACGCGGAAGCGACATCTCAGTTTCCTTGAAGTTGAACCGCATAAAATTGTATCTTTGCGTGAAAAAAGGGCAAGCCACAAGAAAAGAGATCCGATGGGGCCGTGAATTGTTCTCAAGGACCTGGAAAGCAAGTGTTGGAGCGCTGCAGCAGTGAGCAGTGCCAGAACAAAGGTGGCAAAAAAGGGCAGTCAGATTGATGAATGCAAAATGAGTTCTACTAGAGTCATGGCGGTGTTTCTATCCAGGCGATAGGAAGTGGGAGGTCATGCTCAACGAGGCCTCGCGGGGATATGATTGAACGCGTCATGAAAGGCTGAAACATGTCGAGTTGGTAGAGCAATGGTATACGATCACACAAGATGGGTCTGTCGGCAGAACATCCTGATCGAATGTGTTTGGGTGCCGGTGAATGTGCGAACGTGTGCGGTTGTAATAGCGGGGGGAGGCCCGTTGTTTAGAGGGCTGAGCATGGCGGAGCGTTATAAAGAACTGGGCAAGTGCTTACCGCTCTGTAATTCTGGACAGCTGGGATGAGTAGTTAAAGTGTCGGGGACGTATGAATGCAGAAGTGGGCCCTTCGCTTATGTTGAGTGGGAGCTGGGTGCATCGCGATCAACTCATCGGAGTGTCCTCGACCGCACGTGCTCTAAATCCGATGTGGACCCCGCTGTTCATAGCCTGACTAGAGATCTTCTGTTGTTGCCAGCCTCTTTGCAGCTCGACCTTGTATGTGCGTACAATGTACACAGGAACTACTCCGGTGTTACCTCCATGATGACATGCCATTCATTTTCTCGGGTGTCTTTGTACTTAATTCATCCATTCCTTGTATTTTGGAAGACAGGTACACTACCCTTGTAGACATCTCTAGGCAACCATTGACTAACCATGACGACCTTGTATTCGTTCTTTAAAATGATTCGCCATACGTGTCTCTTCTCCCCGTGGGCTCCTGTCGACTCCTCTGGCAAGATCTATCTTCCATGTTCTAGTCCGGAATGCTCAACGGCCGCAATCTTACGGTTTTGAACTATCCTTCTCAGATGGCTGCACCCAATAAGAGGCGATACAATGGTCGATACAAACACGCCAGATACCGTGAAGTCCCGATCCAACAACAAATACTCAGCAAGATCTATAACTCAAGCATCGGACGCGCTATCAGCGGGCCCTCCATATTTTCGATGACTCCTTCTGAGCGCTGCAAGGAGAACGAAAAGATTCTGGAAAAGCTTCCGTTTGAATACCGAAGACTCCTGACGCGACAGCGCCCTCACGTCCCCCCGGGGTAAAATCTGTTTCCACAAACAATTTTCAGCTACTGAGTATCCTTAGCTATGTCCATGTTCGGCTGTTTGCGTCTTTAGACATCCTGCGCCGAAGATTTTGGCGGGCTAGTTTGGAAGCAGTCCTGCCGTTGGAACCAGACGGCGGGTTTGATCTAAGACACATCAAGAAACTTTGGAACTTGGAGACCTGCGTTGTGGGTTCTTTTTCCCCTGATGTTCATTTGCAGATTTGATTACGGTTTTCCTAGCCCATTTCTCCAGTCCAATGGAAGGCTGTTGAGCCAAGTACACCCGACAGTCTATCACCGATCGCAGTCATGATGCTACTTGAACTCTACGACTGCATTTCCTTTATTGGTGAGACAAGCTTGAATCCTCATTCTTACGTTACTGATGACTCCCACAGAACCAACGGTCTCTGAAGTCACCCAAACGAAGCGTGCAATCCGCGAGAACATCGAGCTCGGAATAGAATCTTTAAAATCTCTCGCTAGGAAACTCCCAGTCAGCCGGATGTGGCAATTCAAGCTCGCCAGCGATACTTCTTTGGAAGATTCGTTCAGGAAGGCTCAGCAAGACGCGCAATACTTCAACCTGCGACTGAAGTGGTGGCTGGCTGGGCTGACAGCTTTGCAAAGGAACCTATTCCTTCTCCTGTTCATCTCCCTGCTATTCTTCTTACTTTACGTCTCTGGCTTCTTATCCCGCTACCCGGATACACCATTCTTTGTACGTTGGGACAGAAGTGCTTTTGATGCAATCTACAAGTATTAAACAGAGGAACACTCAGTTAGAACTCTTCTATGGATTCCTACCTCCGTATGCGACGCCTCGCGCCATTATTTTTACTTATGCCCGTATTACTACCCATGCACTATCATTATCTATATACCATACAAGAAATCCAACACTACAATGTATGGATGCCTTCGTTTTTGTCAGTGGACCGAGCACTGATTTATTAAAGAGAAAAATGTTCAAGCTTTGAGGCGGGTTAGATTGTGGGACATTAAATCGCAGGATACTAGTGTTTCGAACATCCTGCGTCCTACCTACCATTTTGGCCTGGCCACTCATTTTAACTTGTGACGATCATGTATAGTTTGATCGAAGAGGCATTGACCTCTATTGTCTCCGTATTAGGTAGAAATCGGTGTCTACTGGTCTCCCTGCCAGTCGAAATTACAGCTCAAGGGAGCTACTGGCATGACTTCACTGTTAAACGTGATCTAAGAATCTACAGATACTGATATGATTATGCTGGGTCTCAGGGTTACAAGCACTTTTATCCATGCAGAATCCTCTTCCAAGATATCGCATATCAGGGAGACTTCCTTCATATTTCTCCATTCGAAAGCCGGAGAAAGCATTCTAGGTTTCGCTGGATACAAGAGAACGAGATAAAGTGAATTTAATGGTGGGAAGTAGAATGGGTAGAGGAGGGGATTGATGTCTGCCGAAGATTTGATTCTCAGGAATTCAAGATAGGGCCGTTCGTGCTCCCCAAAACGATACAAAAGGGTCAGGGCAAACAATTTGTGAGCACCTGACCAACGTTTCTCTCGATGACGTCCACGATGAAATGCTTCAGACGCTTTCCATGAAGTAGAATGCGCGAACAATCCTCAATAGTCAGTTCACAGTTGAGATCGAGAGTGTATAGCGATTGTATATGGAAGGAATAAGAGGTAACCATGACCTACACAGTTGATTACGATGACCATACCATGTTAACTGACGGAGGTTCGTGAGAGCGTCCAGAGGAATGACGGGAGTAGATGGTGGGTCGTACGGAATGGGATTATCGGGAAGGTATATCTGCAGGTTGCTCCAGCTACCGTAGTCCAATTCGTGTTTGCCTAAAAAGGCAAGGTAGTCCCCCAAACGACGATACCCTTGTTCTAGAGGCCACTGTCCTGATTCAAAATCCGCGATGATTTGGAACGGAGAGCTGGGGTCAATGGACTCGTCGATAAGGTTTTGTAAATACTCTACAGGTCCGACTTCCATCTGTGGAAGAGGTGAATCCCCGAGTTTGATGCAAAGGACTTGATTGTTGGCCCAGTATTCGACAATAGGCCGTCCTAGGTGAAAAGGGCCGTCTTTGAACAGCCAGTCGTGTCTATGAACATCATCCTCCAGAAGAAGTTCATCCAAGGAGGAATCATGTTTGGGTGGCTGTTGCTGGGAGGAAACTTTTCCGAGCATCCTAAGATGAATCAAGGTGATCAGCAATGTCCAACTGTCCTCATCGGCTCCAACAGACCTGGGTGGTAGCAGCAGAGTTAGGTTTCTCTTGGTATAGAACTCGTATGCCGTAGTGGATATATCATGAGAGGGGTGAAAACAGGATCTTGATATTGTTAGGACGTGGCACCAAAAGTTTGAGTACCAAATATTGGCGGTAACGATGTAGTGTTTCAAGAATCGATCAAACTTCATAATAAGGTGTAACTCTCAAAGTGACAGCCCTGGAGAACTGGATAAGAATCATCGGCTGCATTCAGACACAATAGATGTCGCGCTGATGTCAGTGGAAATGATGAAAGCTGCGACCCACTTCCAATCACAATCTTATCATGATTTTATCATCAGGATCTCGCTGACGTAATGTTTGCCAGGGTTTCACATTGCACAGAGGTCCAAACAATGGGAATCTGGCTTTGACGATGGGATTACAATGGCGGTCATAGCTTGTACGGTACCCAGTTTGGACATGAAGTTCCGAAGGTTCGTAGCTTTTCTCTGAAATTGTTCGTTAAGCGGTCGCTACTAAGTACTAGTACTTTCGATCGCGAGTTCTCGTCGTTTACTTGCCTTGAAGCTGGAAAAGGACACTGAAGCTTGCATGTCTTATATATATGTGCGTCTATGGACGATATTTAAGCCTAGTACTTCTCCCTTGTCCCACGCATTTATGCCGAAATAGGGTCTTCGGCGTAGACTAGGCCCGGGCTGCATTCTCACAATGCATTATCCATTTTGTATCTCCTTCACCTTGACTTGTCCTTGTTACTCTTTAGGATCGTATCCTTCAGCTTCATTGCATGCGTTCCGGAACTCGTTTATTCCCATATCAGGAACAAATCATCCTTTGTCTTCTCTGGGACTTGCTTTTCGGTAAAGCTACTACTTATAACTAGCACTTTCATAGCATCCCAAGCATAAGTTACTCGGTTGCCTTTTTCTGCATCTTTGAAACCTAACTAATATGGCTATGGATTACCATCAGGTGAATATTCAGAAATTCTCTCTTTCGCACCTACAAAATTACTCACACTTTCTTTCGAAAGAATCACCATACATTGGCACCGTTTATTTCCTCTTACAAGGCGGTCCAAGCTGAACTTCCCATTCACAATGTTCCCATCGAGGTTCTAATCAAGATTTTTCTATCCATACCTTGCGATAATGTCTATGATCGTTGGGAAATTCATCCTTCTCGCGACAGAACCTTGCCTCGCACTTCGCTTCACCAAGAATCATTCCTTGATCCGATGATACTTGCCCAGGTGTGTGGACAATGGCGAAAGGTGGCTCTTTCCACGCCACTTTTGTGGTCATCGATCAATATTCTTTGCTCCGACGAAAAGCAACTTGTGCCCCTTCTTAATGAACGTTCCGAGACTTGTCCCCTCAACACTCGTTTTAATGAATATGTTTCGGGCTCTGGTGCAGACAAAACAGATCCAGACGTTTCACTGCGAAAACCTCTCACAGCAGACATCATGTCATTACTCGTCGACCAAACACAACGTTGGAAGACTATTGACTTGACACTTTCGCGACAATTACCCGCTGTGTTATCCAGGATCTCTCCAGGCTCCCTTCCCCTCTTAGATACCGTATCGATCATGAGTCGAGATGCTACAAACGAGAATTTCTGCGGAATGGCTTCGTTGGAGAAGGTTTGGCAGGTTATCCATTCCTCGACTTCGCTTCGCAGTGGGCGGTGGGAATTGGAATACGTCGAGAATCATCTTGACGGGATCCCTTGGGCTCAGCTCACAACCATCGACATCACCATGTCACTCGAGTCTCTCATAAAAATACTCCCACTTTTCTATAACCTTGTCGAACTCCGATATACAGACCCTCTCGCCGTCTATCATCCCAATGCCCTTTCCCTGCGAGTCCAGTCTTCTGATGAGTGCCATTCTGATAGTAGGATCGTGCTCCCTGAAGTTCGGTCTATCGTCCTCAGGATGTACCAGCCTGTCAATACCGTCCTGGACTGTCTTACACTCCCCGCGCTCTTGTCTTACGATGTTCAAGTTTGCAAAGGGGATACAGAGCGCTCTCACATCTCTTCATTGAGAGATCTTCTCACACGGTCTGGATGCCATCTAGAGGTGTTCACGTATGACAATCTTGAACCTGAGGCTGAAGATACCATCGCGGAGATTCTCTCTTTCCCGCAATTGTCATCTCTGGTCACGCTTGATGTTAGGCATCGTACCACAGACAAACTCATAGGCCTACTCAAGCGTACTTCTCACGAACGAAGTATTTTGCCGCGCCTTAAACAACTTTTCCTTGGACCTTGTTCCACTCGCAGCGGTGCACTGTCTGGGATGGCGTTATCGAGGCAATCGATAATCGACGAAATTGCCTCTCTTAGAATTCTGGAGGTCGGACGATGGGACTGTCATCCTTTGGATCTAGAATGTTTTCAGGTATTGTCAGACGAGGGGATGTATATTAGAATCTGACGACAAAAATACCATGTCATGATCTATCCAGTTTCCAATATCCCTGTTGAATGCAAAGGTCACCTTTATTGGTGGTCTGAGCCACTAGTTCTCTCGATTTAGAGGGTCTGTCACCGCACTTTCCCGCCTGCAAGGCAGCGGATCAACAGGCGACTCGGTTCAGGTACACAAGTAGGCTTTTTTACTTTTCTAGAGTCTGTCTACTGCGGCACAGGCCATGATGTTCATCGAGTTTTGATTGAGCTGGCGAGGATTGCTGCAATTCTTTCAGAGCTCCTTCGAGAGACGTGGAGGCAGATCTTCTGGTCCCTTTTTTAGTTAGGACTATAATCGAAGAACAGTTTCGCAATTGAATCGTAGTACATTACCTCTCAATTCTGTGCTTCAGAAGCACGGGTCGATTGGTCCAACTCGATCCCATAAGAGAACTAATTCATATTCTTTTGACACCTGTTCTGACAGCCAAACGGTGCACGGTCTATCGGGGAGTTTATGCGCTTCAAGTTATCATGGCCATGGTCCTTTCGTGCTTCCAGGTCACCAACTTCCAGTCCGAAAGGCTCTTACAAATGAAGGATCGTTCAATCTAGATACACTGTACTTGGAAGTTGGACGATTCGGATCGGACGAATGCTTTCCTGAGATTCACGAGCAAGAAATTATTATGTTCGTGCGCGCGAATCTGTCTTTAAATGTGTGTGCCAGTGGCAGCTAATCCTTCCCGTTTGCAACGTTCCCAAGAGATAGGGTCCCTTTTGTATCTCTCTTGGATTTCTTAGCTCTAGCGCTTCTCGTGGTCCAGCGGCACACCGACATTGGTTCTCCGAATCCAAGTCCGAGTCCAAACCGAGTTCTGGAAGTATTCACAACCTCAATGGCATGTCTTTCCTTCCTTCTCTCCTGACAGTTTTTCACGAAGATATATGATTTCATCCGGTCCAACTTCAAGAAGACAGGCACGAAGATGTTTCGATTTCGTATTCTGCATGTATGAAGAGTTCGAGTCAAGTTAGAAAGTGTTTCTGGATTTCACAGTCACTGTCGTCGCACTCTTCGGTGAGAAAGGTCGTCAAGTCTTCTTTAACGAGCAGGGAATGGACCTTGCCCATGGATATCTCATATCTATCGGAGGAGCTCCCCATCTCGCTGATATCGATGTCGAGCCGGATCTGAGGACTTCATCCGTCTTCGTCAAGCGGGTACTGAACTTAGCGAGAAAAGACAGGTTGAGCCAACGTAAGTCTGGAGTCATTGACAATGATGACGGTCCATTGATGATTATAACCGTAGTCCTCCGAATTCTACTCGAGGATGTCCAGCGATACGCGGAAAGCTGGGGGAAAGAAGGGACTATCAATGCATTCCAAAAATACCTTCCGGCTAGCAGTACGCTCAACAACATGCCGCGAACCCACTGACGACAGAAAAGCCGTGTCCAAACTCTTCCGCCTGTCCAATCGAGAAGACCGTCACAATATTTGCACTCCTGTTCCCTTGGTTCCCTGGAATAGCTAAGAAAGTGAAGGAAGAAGTGACGGAGCCGTATAAGTTTTTCTCTGGATGCGTAAGTGTTCGCCAGAAGGCTCTGACTGAGAACAGAAGTATGAATATGAACTCTACAATTGATGGGTTCATTGCTGCGGGTGATTCTGTAAATGCTATTATTGGAGCGAGTAACCTTGACATTTCACTTTTTTCCCATGACGCCAGTCTTTTTGTAATATATACTGGCCATTATTTCGCTGGCGTAACCAATGCCGGTATGAATGGCGAGCGAACCTGTGGCCAACCAGTTCTTGATCTCTGAATACAGTCTTAGTCTGCTGGAACCTTCTCTACCTCGCAAAGCATCCCGAATGGAGGGATAACGTCTCCGTAAAAGTACAAGCGCTTATTGCTAACCACACCGAATCTCTTGCCGGACAACTCCTCCATCAACGCCTCGCGAGTATCTCTCTGTCAGCCTGGGAAGACAAACTGCCCATCCTGGACTTGATAATCCGAGAAACATTTCGTCTCGTATCAGCAGGGACGCTTCTGAGGCGCAATATATGTCAAGATGTAGATATTGATGACTAGAAGGTTGGCAGAGGAATTTTTGGCGTTCTCTATGGCTGATGTCTATCATAATCCAGAGACATACTCTGAGCCACTTTCGTTTGATCCTACGAGATATGACGAGGGATCGTGCGGAGGATAAGAACGCGCTTCTGGGATTTGTAGGACAGGGAGCGGGTAAGCTTAAAAGACGGTAGTCGACGATAGTGCGAAGCTCAAAGAAACATTCAGACGCCACCCTTTCCCTGGGACTAGAGCCGGTAAACTCGAGACAAAACCGGCTGTTGCACTCTTTTTTGCGGGGAATGAGTTCGAAGTTGTTGAGCGCATTGAAGATGGCGGTTACGCAAGGAAGTTGCGACTGGCACGTGCGCTCTTCTTACTCCGACCGGACAGCGCGTGCATGGCCTTTTCTTCCGAACCCACTTTGTACATTGACTCCGAGTAGACTCGTCATCTCTTCTTCTGTCCAATTACTGATAAGTAGGCTTCCGCGGGGCCTCGGGTCTTAGAATTACTTTATATCGCGTTGTAGGTTGCCACATCACACCTAGGACAGCTGTGTCTAATTAATGCCAAGTTTCGTCTCAACAGGTCAACCACAATTAGGTTGACCTGAAGTAGATTCGCGAGTTCATTCTTCAGCGTGAGTAGTACATCAACAATTTTCTCTATTCTGATATCGTAAAGTCAATAGACTTGATCTGAAATCAGGACAAGTTACAATCTAAAGAATCTACTAGTTTGTCAGTTTTTTTTCGAGATCTGTGAACGTTTTCTAAGATACTGTTCTGTCAAGTCCTACTCAAAGTTTGACACGTTCTCTACAATAACCATTCCCTCTATACGCCATGGAAGGCCAACATTTGCATCGCCGAAGGTCTAGCAAGGGTGAAGATGAAAATATAGTCTTAATAACACGGCCTATAGAAGCGGAACCACCGCCGGACGAAGTTCTAACGGTCTCTGCTCCTCCGCCTCCCAGGAATCGTGTTATGTCTTCACCGGCTCATCAACACACAAGGAGCCTTTCGTCAGTCAACATGGGTCAGTTGCCACCTACTGGTCCATTTCGACAAGGATTCAACCTCCAACATCCCACAAATGGCATCAACGGCCATCCCTCTTCTTCCTTCCGCTCTTCGCTCGCGCCAGCTGGCCCTGGCCATGCCCGCACACGTTCAGTCTCTGCTTTCACGCCTCCCGTACATTCACCCCTCGCTTCGTCTTTTCATGTCCCCACACCACCGAAAACTATATCCTCTCTATCTTCTCCAACAATGTACGCTTTTCCAACCACCTCGACACCCACGAACAACTCCAACTCTGCCCCAGACGGCACTGGAGCGACCCTGAACCCGAGCCAGCCATCAACTTCAAGGCGGCACGCGCGTATTCACTCACGCAATCTTTCCGTGTTCTTCCCGCGACCTGGTTCTCTGCCCACCGCGTCTATCGCTGAAGATGGTGTTCAGGAACTAGAGATTCCTCAAGAGGCACCGGTGAGCACTGTTCCTTCCGCCGGACCGAGCGTAAGCATGCCCGGGCATCGTTCTCGTCATGGCGGCGGAGCACTACCTACACCTCTTGGCGTCGGATTCACCTTTGGCGGACGTCCGCCATCCAGCACTCCCAATTCCAGTTCCAGCTCCAACTCCGATCCGATGACAGGTGCTCCAGCGCCAATACAACTCATAGCATCCTCGCGCAGGGGGCACCACCACAAACACTCAATGTCTCACAGCTTCTTTTCTTTCCTTGAACCGGGCTCGAATGGGGTGCCTGGGTCCGAGCACACACAAGACGTAGAATTACACACCCAGCCTACACCCATGCCTTTATCTCCCTGGGCGCCTATTTCTGCATTCCCACAGTCTGCCAAGGCGGCGACGAACGGGTTTCCGCTTCACACAGCGTCTCAAAACGGACACGCACAAGGTCATCATCATATGTCAGGCGAGGATATGAATATGGAGGTTTACCGCGACGACGACGACAAATATTGGGACGAGCCGCCGCCACAAGGTGCGTTGGTCGCGGGGATCATACAGTTTACGCTTGGGGCGTGGTTGTGGGTGTCCGGACAACAAATCGGATCTTTGTCTGTTACGGGTCTGGGGTATTGGATTGTGTTCGATGCGTTTGGTGTGGGATTAAGGGACATTGTGATGAGGTGGTTGGATCTTAGACCTCACAGTGGGGAAGGGGAGACGCCTTCGGAGAAAGAGAGGAGGGCAATTAGGCGGCCTTATGGGTGAGTCTCGCAAAGAATGGTTCGTGCAGGATTGAACTTATCTCAACTTTTCTAGGATCGCTCCGGTGCAGACAGTGTTGATGTTTGGGCAGGCGGTGTACTTGATGTTCTCCTCCGTGTATGTATGTAAAGAGACGTTGGAGCATCTTTTGCTCAGCGCAGGAAACGTGGAAGGTCATCATCATCATCATGGGGATGAGGATGAAAGCCTAGTTGGGTATGTTTCGCTGTCCCGTTTCTCATCAATTCCTGGCTCATTATGATGACTGTTCCGTTGTAGGATTGAATTCCCCATGTTTCTAGCATTCATCACACTGGTATCAGTCATTTGGACATCACTATTCTATGATAATCATTCGAAGTTTGTCAGTGGTAAGACTTAGCCTACATATCTCACCGCAAATTCGTATCTTAATTTATAACCAACAGCGATTGGTAGCAGAACACCTGCTCCCCAAACGTTATTACGTTCTCTTTTCTCAACCTCAAAGTCCCAAATACCCGATCCACCACCTACTACACCTCTCGGCGTCATGTTCTCAAACCCCTTCGCCGTAAGCCCCCTCGTCTTCGCCGGCACTATTATATTCGTCTCAATACTCGTGCCTGTGTAAGCCTTTGCTATCTATGCAAAAACCTCAAGCTGATGTTGATATTCAGAGAACACCATCGTACATGCGATCTTCTCCTCGCAGCGCTCATCACTGTCGTGACATTCAACCTTGCGTATCGAGCATGCACAGTTCTCGGTTCTGCACTTCTCCAAACAGCTCCACCGCGTGGGACACCAGGCGGGAAGACTGAGGCGTTCCTACGAGCTATGCGCGAGGTCTGTACTCGTGTCCATATTTCCCCATATTCAACTCACTCTTTCGTCTTTCCACTTCCATTAGGTCGAGCGCCACCCGCAAGTTCTCCACCTCCCTGCGCCGCACATTTGGCAGCTCACCCCAACCCCGGATCCTGCGTCTGTGTCGAGATCGCAAAAAGGCAACCGGGCCCTAGACGAGGCGCTGGTTGTGACGATGGAGTTGCATGTGCGACCTGATCTTGGAGATGATGAGGTACTTGCACTGTCGAGGTGGGTGTGGGAGAAGTGTGCGAGTGCGTTGAGGAGGAAAGAAGATAACAACGGTCGAGGTGGTAGGGGCCCAGAGGTCACAGTCGGGGTCGTTAGGGGTTGAGCATCGCGGCGAGTGTTGTTTGTTGATTGCTGATCCCTGATATTGAGTAGCTTTCTGTTATAATTACTGCGCTCTTTCAGAGTTCTATCCATTGTGAAGCTCAGCACTCAATCTAACTGTAAATATGAAGAAAAGTCAAGCAAATTTGCGGCAAGAATCATCGTTGAAAATAACTGTGTTGAACCTGCTCAATCCAGGCTAATCTGGTCTAATATATGGGACGACTCCTGGGAAAGTGGCTTGCGCTCAATATATGCGACGACTTTGGATTGTGCTGACTAAAATTTGTCAGCTGCTGACCAAGAACCTTCCTTTTTGGGAAACTTGGCTGTTTTTCGCACTTGGAACAGGTTTTTTCCAAAAAAAAAATTATAGTAGACAACTTTACTAAATATATACCATCTTTTGACTATGTGTGAAACATGCCAAATAGCCTGCACGTGTGAAAAAGGCCAAAAGCAATTTAGTAGACACTGTTTTTCACGCCTCGCGTGTTTTTTGCCACAATATGACCAAACAATGGACATTTCCGAAGTTGTGGAAAGGAGGCCACATGACAAAGTATGTTTGGTCACATCTATTGATTAATTGATGTTGACTAACAAGCTTATTAGTAACTCCTTACCCACATTGAGCTATTGATACATCAAATATCTCATCATGCAAGTCAATTTTAATGGTTTTTGACTGTTAAATTGCTTAACAATCAATGTTTCAGGCAACCACCTACTACTCCTGAAAGCCAAAGGCAACAAGCAAGGACTCAAAGGAGACTTGAACAGTTACAAATGACAGATCCTGATAACCATCAAGCAAATAGAAACAATAAATCTTTGGAACAGATCAATACTGTAGTTGTCCCACCACTTCAATTGGGGCCTGGGGGTATCAATCAATCTATGGGAACTGGGGGTTTGAGACCTATAGCCACTGCTTCTGGCTCTTCAGGAACACTTTTTAGGCAGGCAGCTGCTGCTGCTGATCCATTTTTTATGGTCATTCCAGAAACTGTTTTGCCTGAAGGGTGGGATGCTCCTTTGCAGAATCCCTTACCTAGAGTGGTGCCACCTCTACCTTCTCCTGTACAGAGAAGAGGCAATAGACTCAATCAGTCTGCTGTTGCTCAAGCTGCTATGGTCATTCTAGAGACAGTTTTGCCAGAAGGTTGGGATGCTCCTTTGTTGAATCCCTTACCTAGAATGGTGCCACCTTTGCCTGCTCCTGTACATAGAAGGGTCAGAAATGGTCCCTTGCCAGAGCTTATAATGGTACCAGCTCCACTTGTTCCCCAAGCACTGTTAGAAGAGCAACAAAGGCTAAGACACAGGCAACAAGAGCAGGCACTAGCAATCTTGCAAGAACAACAAAGGCTAAGGCATATTGCTATGGCTACAGAGCAGGAGAGGCAACAACAAGAGGTATCAGCAGTGTTGCAAGAGCAACAAAGGCTGAGACAAGATCAGGAGAGGCAACAGGCATTGGCTATTCTGAGCCAGGAAAATTTGAGGGAGGAAGAAGAGGTCAGTCAAGGACAACTTGAATATGTCACTGAGACTAACAAAGTCTAATAGCATATTGATCTGAATCCTGAACATAGGCATTTGAATGCAGTTATGGCTCAAAGGATTTTTTAAGGCTGGGAACAGCAACATGAAGCTGATCTGGAAGAGGATTTCAATGATTTAGGTTCTCAGAATGATATACCTTCTGAGGATGACTTGGAATATGTTGATCCTGCTGGACATCAAGCACCAGAGCAATTGGATCCTCCCCTTGATAATCCATTGGGTCCTCAGGATGACATACCTTCTGATGATGACTTGGAATATGTTGATCCTGCTGGACATCAACCAGCAGAGCAAATGGATCCTCCTCTTGATGTGTCATTAGGTCCTCAGAATGATATTCCCTTTGATGATGACTTAGATTATATTGATCCTATTCAACAGAGACCTGCAGAAGACTTGGACCCTGCTCCACCCAACTATCCAGTAGGACTGCAAAATCCTGCTGAGCAGCCTCCCCTTGGACTTCCTATGCCACCACAGCTTGGCCCTGTTCAGCCTATTCCAAAAGGAAGGCAACCTTACTTGATTGAATACTCTCTGCACTATCTTGGTCCTATGACTGTCATATGTCCACACTGCCAAGCTTTACATTTTGATGCTGAAAAGCTCACCAAGTCTACTAGAAACAATCCAAAGTTTGGCATGTGCTGCTTACAAGGCCAAGTGAATTTTCCCAGGCTTTGAGATGCTCCAGCAGATTTACTGAACCTGCTCCATGGGCATCATCCTCTCTCTGACACCTTTAAAACATCTATCTGTCAATATAATGCAGCCTTTGCATTTACATCTCTGGGAGTCAAAATTGATCATGCCATCACCAATGCTCTTGGACCATACAGCTTTAGGATCAATGGAGAACTACATCATTTGACAGGTGCCTTGCTTCCTATTGAAGGCAATCTTCCTGTATATGCACAGCTCTACTTTTATGACCACAATCAGCAATTGGCTTTTTGTCAACAGAACAATCCCAGGCTTGATCCTCAGATAATGGCCTCTTTGCAGGATATGCTTGCTAGAGTCAATCCCTTCATTGGCTTATACAAGTAGGCCAGGCAGATCATGGGAGAAGTTTCAGAAGGCCAACCACAAAGGCTTTCTGTCAAGCTTACAGCTGATTTTAGAGATCCTCAATGCTATAATGACCCTAATGAACAGGAGGGAGTTGCAGCTGTAATTGCTGGAGATGGCTCAGAAGAGCAATCAAATGATTGTGATATAGTCTTGCACTTGCATGGAGGTCAATTAAAGCAGATCAGTCACTTGCACCCATATTACACTCCATTGCATTATACCATCATCTTTCACACTGGACAGCCTGGATTTCACACTGACATTTGCTCTCATTTTGGACCACAGAATCAACAAAGATCAGCAAAGGTCACCCACACAGCATATTATGCATACAGGCTGCAGCAAAGAACTTTGGAATTCAATGAACCATTGCTCTGGAGTGGGAGGCTATTTCAACAATATGTTGTGGATGCATGGGCTTCCACTGAACAAAACAAGTTGAATTGGATTCAACACAATCAGAAGAAGATCAGAGCTGAAGTTTATCAGAGAGTAGTGGATGCTGCTGCTACAGATGAACAAGTCACCCCACAAAGCTGATGTGTTATCCTCCCATCCTTGTATACTGGAAGTGATTGACAGATGCAGAAATTATTCCAGGACTCTATGGCTATTTGCAGGAATTTTGGAAAACCTGATCTCTTCTTGACTATGACTGCCAATCCAAAGTGGTCAGAAATTGAAGAAGCTTTCTTGAAGGAACCTGCAGTCAATGGGCAGAAGCAAACAGCTGCTGATCAACCTGATATTGTTGCCAGAGTATTTGAACTCAAGAAGAATGCTGTAGTGAAGGAGATCAAGGAAGGTCTCTTTGGCAGCTGTGTGGCTTATGTTCATACCATTGAATTCCAAAAGAGAGGACTTTCACATATGAACATCTTGATCTTTTTTGATTGCCATTACAGGATCAAGGATGCACCTGATGTGGATTCCATTGTCTCTGCCCAAATTCCAGATCCAGTTGCTCAGCCTGAATTGTATCAGGTATTGGCTTTGTTTGAATTCTGAATTCAGTTACTTATCTTTGTTGTCAGGTTGTTACTACCAACATGGTCCATGGTCCATGTGGGGCTGCCAAACTCAATGCTAAGTGCATGGTAGATGGCAAATGTTCCAAGAAATATCCAAAGAAATTCCAAGAAGCTACTCAGTATGGAGATAATGGCTATCCTCAATATGCCAGACCTGACAATGGATGCTTCTTTGAAAAGAATGGTCATTGTTATGACAATCAAGATGTTGTTCCATATAACCCTTATCTCTCAGTCAAGTACAAATGTCACATCAATGTGGAGGTCTGTGCTTCAGTGGAAGCCATCAAGTACATTCACAAGTACATTTACAAAGGCCATAATAGGACAACTTTGGAGATTGCTGGAGAGCAGATGGACCAGAGGGATGAAATCAAGGAACACTTGGATGCCAGATACATCTCTGCACCTGAGGCTTGCTGGCACATCTTTGAATTCAACATGCATGGAGAACATCCCCCTGTATATCAATTACCTGTGCATTTGGAGGGCCAACATGAAGTCTACTTTCAAGATAATGAGCCTTTGGAGATGGTAGCTGCCAGGCCTAATGCAAACAAGACTGCACTCACTGCTTGATTTGAAGCCAATGCCAGATTCCCTAATAACAACACCACTTATCAGAGCTTTCCAACCAAGTTTGTCTATGAAGCTTCCAAAAGGACCTGGAAGGAGAGGCAGAGAGGAACAGCTATTCAGAGGATGTACTTTGCTTCACTCCAACAGGGAGAACAGTTCTACCTTAGGATGCTCCTGACAGTTGTGACCAATGCAACATCATGTGCTGATCTCAGGACAGTCAATGGCCACACCTATCCTACTTACAAGGAGGTGTCAGGTTCCACTGACCATGGGGACTCAGCTACACTGGGTGAGTCCTTACTAGGCAGATGTGATTCCCTGCACTGACAACTGGGCACTCATAGAAGTCCTAAACATAGGGGGCTTACAAGGATAAGTGGTGGGAAGTGATCCGAGCAAGTCTGAGGTGGTCCAGAGGAATGTGGGATAAGTTGTGGGGAAAGGGACAAGCTTGGCAGGGTGTCAGGCATGAGTCCATAAGTGAGTATTGTGGGTGCAGATAAAGTGGAGGTTAGGCAAGGGATGGGGGCAGAAGCTATGTGAGTGATGGAAGTGGAGGCTACACAAGTGGCAGGAGCAGAGCTGGAGCTTGATGGGGGATCAATGGAGGTTAATGGAGTTCATAGCTGAGTGTGTAGTGAGGTCTGGAGTTGTTTTAAAGAATGTGTTGATGTTTGTAATCATAAGTGTGGGGTTTGTAAAGATGTTAGAGTTGGAAAATACTTGAACACTATAGGTGGAACAGATCAAATGAGACAGGATGGAGCTGAACAGAATGAGACAGAGTAGAGACAAGATTGAGACAAGAACAAAGATAGATTGAGGCAGAGATACAAAATGATAATGAGAATGATAACAGAATAGAGATGAGACAAGACCAGGAGACTGAGAAAAGAGAAACATAATATGGAACACAAAACATGAGAGAGAAACAATCAGACCATAGGTAACATTAAGCAATATCAAGACTAGAGTATGAAGAGCTACTCTACAACTTACATACTAACTACTAGGGAGCTCCAGGGGACATTGGCTGTGGTGGCAGGGCTTGACAGAGCTTGGCAGAGTTGATGGGTGTCAGTTGTGATCAGGGGGCAGGCTGCATTGATATATTGATGGGAGCAACTGGAATACGGGCCATCCTGAGGTTGTCATGATACTACAGAGTGGGTCTGAGGAACCAGGGTGGTGAGTCAATAACTGTGACAGAGTCAGGAACAGTGGGGGGATGGTTCCAGGGCTCAGGAGATTCAGGGGAAGTGTTGGTGGCTGCAGGGAAGACATCAGAGTTGGTTAGGGGGCTGTTGGAGTTAGCCAGAGAAGTGTCGGAGTTAGCCAGAGTGGGTGCAGAGGGTAGACAATGGTTGGGGAAGTTTGACAGGGCATTGGGGGAGGCTCTGGGGGAGTGGAAGGGTTGGAGGTGATGTGCAGGGGTCCAGGGAATGGGTTATAACAGAGATGAGTTGGTGACATGTGCCAGAGTCAGGAATAGTGGGGGAGGGTCCCAGGGGCTTAGGAGAGTCAAGGAAAGCATTGATGGCTGCAGAGAAGGTATCAGAGTTAGCTGGGGGCCATTAGGATTTGCTGGAGAAGTGTTGGAGTTGTCTGGAGTAGGCATTGTAGGTTGACAAAGGTTGGGAGAGTTTGAGGAGATGTTGGGGGTAACTCCAGGGAAGGAAATGGTCAGGAATAATGTTTGGGGGTCCAGAGAGTGGGTCATGACAGGTTGGGTCTAGGACTTAGTATTAAGTTTGAAATACAAAGACCTAACCGAACAAAGTGAGGTTTGGTCTGGGACTTAGCATTGAGTTAGAAATACAAAGACCTAACCAAATGAAGTGAGGTTGGGTCTGGGATTTAGCATTGAGTTAGAAATACAAGGACCTAATCAAACAAAGTGAGGTTGGATCTGGAATGAAGCATTGAGTAGAATATTGAGGACTTAACCAAATGAAGTGAGGTTGGGTCTGGGATGAAGCAAGAGCTACAGACCTGTGCTGAAGGCACAGACCATAGCTCATTTATATCTTATGTAACAATGGACATAGGAAAATGGCTGTGCCTATGTAACAACTTTTTTGCTGACTAAAATTTGTCAGTGCTGACAAATGCTGACAAATTTAAACCCTTTTATGGTAATAATCAGACTTGGCTGTCTTGCTGCTCTTTAGATGCATTTTTTCCAAAAAAAAAATACAGTAGACAACTTTGACCATCCTTTGACTATGTGTGAAAGGTGTCAGACTTGATATCTCAGGCAATATATAACTTTTTAAAGCCTTACTTATGTGAAATGTACTGCCTTTTAATGCACCTCCACAAGGAACACTTCTGGCTGTTCTTTGGAAAAGGAACCTGATGCATGTATTTCTTATTAAAGAAAGTTCAGAACAATGAATTTATGATCAAAAATGGCCAAAGAAGTGGTATAAGATGTTTCTTTGACTCTTAAAAGCTTCTACTTATTTTAAAAAGGAGAATGATTGCTCTGTGTATATCCCTAGGCAACCTATGGTTCCTGAAGGACTTTGAGAAGTTTATGACATACACTATGTTTTGACTATAAATCTGACTTGAGTCTGATTGCTGATAGCCTCTAACTTGGAAGTGTATTTGGTCTACTATGACATATATGTATGTTTTGATAAATTGGATTATTGATGGATTACTGATAGCTGTAGGCTAGCTTCTGTTTCTGAGAATCCACAGGCTTTCTGATTTTAAAGTGTATGGTTTGTAATTAGATGATTGTATGTCAGATATATTGAGTTGAAGAAAACAGAGGTGTGATGTGTAATAAATCTTGATTAGATAGAGTATTGGAAAGGGATTTTGAAAAAGAATCAAATCAAAGGTCTGATTGCTAAGTATCAGTACCACTTAGTGATACCATAAATGAGATTATAGATATCTCATTATTCAAGCTACTTTCCCTGATTTCTTTCTTTTTAGTATATTTTGGTGTTAGAAAATTGTCAAACATGCTCTTCAATAAAGTGTATGAGTAAAAAGAGGACAGAAGATGGAGGAGACTTTGATTGATCAATGTTCATAAATTTTCAAGTATGTTCAAGATGATTTATTGAATGATAATCACTTGGAAGAGTTGGAATATTGAGAGCCTAACTAAGTGAAGTAAAGTTTGGTCTGGATTTCAGCATTATGTTAAAGACTTATATCTACTGATATTGACAATGACAGGACTATTAACAAATCAATTGAAAAAAGGAAGACCAAAGTTAGCATAGTGAAAGAGATGAGGTTTGAGGTTGGGTCTGGGACTCAGCATTGAGTTGACAAAATACAAAGACCTAACCAAACATAGTGAGGTTGGGTCTGGGACTCAGAATTGAGTTGACAAAATACAAAGACCTAACCAAACATAGTGAGGTTGGGTCTGGCATGAAGCAAGAGCTATAGGCCCATGCCTTGTATTAACTAATATAAAGACCTAACCAAACAAAGTGAGGTTGGGTCTGGGACTTAGCATTGAGTTTGAAATACAAGGACCTAACTGAACAAAGTGAGGTTGAGTCTGGGACTTAGCATTGAGTTTAAAATACAAAGACTGAACTGAATGAAGTACAACTTATATATTGACTACTGGGACAGCTCTGGGGATAGCAGGTCTGGCAGTGGGGCTTGTTGGGGCCATATGGAGCTGACAGGTGTTGGTTATGATCAAGGAGTGGGCTGCAGTGATATACTGATGGGATCATGATGGGATCAGTTGGGGATGTGTACTGTCCCAGGGTCATCATGATGCTCTAGAGCTGGCTGGGCAAGTCAGGGTGATGGACTGGTGACATATGCTGATGTCAAAAACAGTGGGAGAAGGGTCCTAGTGGCTCAAGAGAGGCCAGGGAAGTGTTGAAGGCTATGGGGAAGGCATCAGAGTTAGCTAGGGATTGTCAGGGTTTGCTGGAGAAGCATTGGAGTTATCTGGAGTGGGTGCTGTGGGTAAACAAAGGTTGGGGGAGTCAATGGCAGAGTTGGGGGGGAACTCTGGAGAAGCAAGGTGGCTGGAAACAAGGTCTAGGGTTCTGGGAACAGGTCATGACAATCACCATTGTATTACAGTCTTCTTCTACACTGCTTGAGTCAACCAGTTTTCTCTCTTCATTATCTCCAGCTAGCTCCCAAGTAGCTTCCTCTCTCTTTCCCAACTCAATCAGTCCAGCCATCCTTACAAGCCAAACACATTGATAACAAATGTTGCCATCAAGAATCTCACTGCAAAAGGTTCTGCTGGGAAGTCCTCAAAAAAAATTTCAGCTGAATATGCAATGAATGGGAAGTATGATAATTTCTTTCATTCTCACCTTTGTTGTTGACACACACATCAAACAGGAGCCTCTGTAAACATGAATAGATCACCCAATATCCACAAGGAATGGTGGGCAAGTTTGCAGCACATTGGACAGCCCTTGGAGTCACAGGGGAACAACAGGTAGATATGATATTTTCTTCATTGATCTTTACTGATTTCCTTCCATAGGTATTTATCAAGAGGGCAAAACAACTACAGACTTGATATGTTTCACATGAATTTCTCTGATATTGTATGCTTACTACCTTATGACTTTCTGATCAGCAGTGCAGATTAACTTGATGAACAACACTGATATTGATGGCCATGGAAAAATGCTTTAAGATTGCTGTGTGTTATATTTTCCTTTTTTTGTTGAACTTGTATTTATTTCTTTGTGTTTTATACTGCATGTACAACAGAGTGGTATTGAGTCAAATTGGACAAAATCATTGATTATTTACAATTGAGCAAAAATGAAATAGCCTAGAGTGAATTGAGCTGTGTCAAGCTGTAAGAATTGGATCTAATCAGCTTGATGCTGCTTGATTTTGCTTGAATAAAAGTTTCATTGCTCAAGTGGAGCAAAGCCAGAATGAGTAAAATCAAGCAAGGTTTATTAGGGCCAATTTGGCTCAATCCTGCTCATATCCACTCAACTGACTTTTCTCTGGGTTTGAGGGGCATAGGAGCAGCCAGGAGTTGGGCAGAGGGCAAGCAAAGCAAGCTGAGCACAGAGACAATGCTAAAGAATGCTAAAGGATCTTACAGTCAGATCAATGAATAGACCAGGTGAACACTGTTATTGTTTGGTCTGAAGATATTCTATCCTGCAGACTATGCTATATACTACATTGCTAGAAATGATGACTAACATAACTACTTCATCTGTTGGCAGTATCTATGGAAGCATGGCTAACAATTGATCTATACTGAGTAATGTCTGAGCATATGATTCATGAAAGGTGATCAATGGGGACAGAAGGGTGCAAGGCATGATAGGCAGTATGTCAGATGAGCTAGAATGATGGATCATCCTTGAACTAAGCCTGGAATAGAGTTGAACAGTCCTAAAGGGGCTGTCCCCTTACATCACCCCTCTTTGGAGTTGATTGCCTTGATGAACAGTATTTTGCCTCCCCATCAGGAGTGGGAGCATTGAGCAGTATTAGTGCCACACAATACCAGTGTGCCCTGGAACAATGCCCAAAAGGTATGAGAGATGATGGGGGTTGACAAATCAGGCATTGGCATAGAGAGGGTCATTGGTGAGCTAGTATCCATTGGAGAGCCAGAGGCTAGTGGACTTGGCATAACAGATGTCAGAGTTCCAGTTGCCATCAGGGAGGCCAGCTGCCCAAGGAGTGGGCCTGTTCTGAGTAGAGGGGGTAGCAGCAGCAGGCATTACTGTTATGGAGGGAGCAATAGTGGTTGACAAAGTAGGAAAGGAAGGAGGTTGGTGCTGCTGGGTAGAGTGCTGAGGGGCGGACAAGGTGGGATCCTGAGAAGGGGCCAGCTGTAATGTTTCCATTGTGGGTTGCACAGCTTACATTTCACACTCTGCAAGTTAAAACTAGTTATGATTTTGTCTATGAAGTATGAAGTAAGGTACTGCCTTACATAAGTACAATAACCATATTTTATAGGTAGCATCATGTGATGCTACCATATAATGATAATATAATTAATACAATGAATAAAATATAGTAGTTCAAAGTTAAGGGCAAGTAATAGGTGCTCTGTTACATACCCCCCTTTTAAGTCTGTCAATGGACTCACTTAAGTAGTATACAAGGAAGAAAGAGGGTGAGATATAGCATCCCACCCATGAGTCAGCACCAGGGTCTTGAGGTAGAGTCCCTATATTTATAGCAGTGGTAGGCATGGGTAATCCTACCCAATAAAGTGGGCAGAGTGATAGTCTGATGTATCACCCAAGTGCACACTGGAAGGCATGAATGGGCTCTCAGCTGGCCTGCATGAGATTTCTCTGATTATGAACTACAAAAAGTAGTTCAACCTGCTCATCCATCTATATGCAAGGACAACACTCCCTTGTTGCTCACAATGTCAGCCCAGCACTCTGATACAACATTAGTTGTATCACTTGAGCTGCTGGTTCTAGCTTCAAATGCAGTTAGGGTAGTGAGATTAGTCACTACAGCCACTTCCAAAGGGCCAGGGAGGATGGTGGTTGTTGTCTCTGGACTGGCATCTGAGGGTGCCAAGGGTTTGTTGGCATAGTCCAACTTCATGGACTCTTCAGCAGTTGTGTTCTGGAAGGATGCAACAGATGTTGTAGATAGTGATGCAATATCTAAGTTTTACTTATTGGCACAAAGTTTTATAGACTTGGCCAACTTGTTGTACTTAGTTCTGCAGAAGTTCAGGGCTCTCTTACACTAAACTCTCTTTCAATAACAATTATTTTAATTGATTAATTGATTTCAATTCAATAGAGTGAGATGGTCTTAAAACTAATGAATAGGGCTCAAATTGTATATTAACTAGTGTTCCTGAAGTAAATAGAAGCTCCTAAGCCTGAGAGATTTGCTCCTTTGGGATGTCCAAGCTGTGGCAACTACTTGCTTGCCCAAAAGTCCCCCAAATCTTCCTCCCTTTATACCCTCCTCAGCATGCATGGACCTCCTTGGTGATGGCATGATTATACACCTTATTTATATGTATGTGGAGCACCAATGGCTTCCTGGAGTGTTAGTGCATGCTTGGTGTGATCTTGACTGGTTGAGGGTATAGGGTTTAGCCAGCCTCTCTCTGGTTTGCTTCTTCTCTGCTGTTGGCAGCTAGGGGCTCCTTGTGACACCTTTGGTCAACCTTTGTGGGGTGGTGGCTTGCTCAATATGGTGTGTGGCAAGGTTTTCTTTTTCTCTTTTTGCAAACAACAAAATGATCTTATTTGCAGAAGGTTTGATAGATGATCATGGATCATTGATCCATGGTCACCTTGAGCAATGCACAGCCTGGGCAGCTATCAGCACACCACATCATGCCTTGATGCATGACCTGGCCTTCTATCCAATGTCATTGTGCAGGGTTTCACTGAGCTGGCTGCAGGTCACAGAGGATGTATTTGGGATCTGAGTAAGCTCCTTGCATATAGTTTTTGGCATCCTTTTTAGCTTACAGTTTTCAGCTCAAGGATTTCTAGGTCTTTTGTTTTCTTCCTTTTTACTAGCTGAGTGAGGCAGCCATATCAATAGGCTGGAGGTACTCTCTACCACTGCCAACAAAGTTCCTGCCTCAGTTAGAGCTGTACTCAGTAAAGGAGCAACAAAAAATGCCTCCTTCACTTCTGCTAAGGCAGCATCCACCACCTCTGCAGAATGGTGCAGGAGGTGAGTGAAGATGGCTGACTTCCCATAGCACAGCCATTCAGCCATGCATAGTGGGAATTGACCACAGCTCTTGTGAATCTGGAAGAGCACTCAGAAGCCCTTCCTGTCATCAGTGGTGGGTGTGTACTACTCAGCATATTTGGCCAAAGTGGGAGGTTTGCTTATTGACTGGAGTCAACAATGACATTCATTGTTGACTAATGTGAACAGGTCAGCATGTAATACACTCCTTGAGCAGTAGTGATCTAAGAAGCATATACCAAAGGTATATGCATGGTTCACCTATGCAGGGGGAATGCAGTTTACAAATAATTGACAAATCACCTCCATTGTTGCCAACAAAGACTGCATTGGCTTTTGGCAACCAATAAAAGTTGAGGTGCAAGATCTTCCTGAAGCCATTGCAGTGCTCAAAGTGCCCTTGCACTAGCATTGTTTTCTAGCTGTCTGGAAGGTGGCCAGGCACTGTGTTGTTAAATTGCTTGAGGTCCATCTTGGACCTCTTAGCATCAATAGCTAACAGCCATTGCACATTAGTGTTGTGCTTCTTCTTTTGACAATGCACAGTGTCATCATCATCAAATTTGCTATCCAAGCTGTGTCTCTTAGATGTTGCAACATTGTCTTCATTGTTGCTCCCCAAGTCTGATGCAGCCACTGCACTGGCTGCAGCCCAAGAAGCTTGCACTTGAGTGACAAAGAACTTCTTATCATGCAGGTCCCAATGCACTGTTGGAAGGTGCTTGTGGGACAGGATTGCAGGAATGGTGTAGGTCCTTGATTTGAGAACCTTGATTGTTTCCTCCTCTGCACTCTGTAGCATGTTTGTTGGAAAGGCCACTAGAATAGCAGCAACTACAGGGTTATCCACCACTACTGTTATCATAGCTGGTGTAAGGGTGACCTCTGGAGGCTGGGGCTCAATCACACAGCTGGCAAAGGGAAATCCAAAGTCTATTCAGTACTGTACAGTGTCTACTGAGATAACTACTCACCTGGCAAAGGGAAATCCAAAGAGAACAAGTCTGGGGATTCCCTAGGCCAGGTGTGATGCTTCAGAGGCTTCAGAAGCATGAGAAACAACTGTACAGTATGACAGAGAAAAAAGACACAAGTGATGTGTCAGCAATTGGTCAGCAGTTACATAAGCCAGTGGCAGTGTCAAAGGGCCACACTTGTCTGAATTATTGACAGAGGACTGGTGCAGCCTGAGGGCTGAAACTAGGACCAATAGATAGGGAAAAGGAAGGAGAATAAATGAAAACTATAATGGAGCAAATCTGACAAGAACTGGAGGAGTAGAAGGGGAAACAAGTGAGACATCCCCTGACATCACCCCCCCTCTAGAATGTAGCACCTCAACGCACTGGGTAGAAGAAGTCACGAATTGCCTGGTCAGCTGGTGAGATAGAGTAGATGCCTCGAATTGCTTTGGGGGCACTGGGATGCCTATGGTAGAAGTCCCGGACCAAGCCTGGTGCATGAACATTAGCCTGTGGTTCCCAAGAGATGTCCTCAATGCCATATCCCTTCCATTTCACCTTGAACTGCAACTTTCCTTGGAATACCCTGCTGTCCAAGATTTCCTCCACCTCATACTCTTCCTCATCATTGACCAGAACTGGTGGTGGGGGTGGCTTAGAGTGATGGCCTGGGATTGGATCCTCTGAAGCTGGAAACAACTTGACCACATTGAAGACTGGATGCAGTTGGCACAGGCCTGCTGGGAGTTTAAGTCAGTATGCCAAAGGCCCTACCTTCTTCTCCACCATGAAGGGGCCCAGATGATGATGTGACAGCTTCAGGGATGGCCTTGTTGTCTTAATGTCTGAGCTATCCAAGTATACATGGTCCCCAGGCTTGTAAACTGGAGCAGGTGTCCATCTGCAGTCATAGTACCATGCCATGTCTTCCTTGGCCTTCACCAATGCAGCTTTTGCCTCTTTCTGTGCCCTTCTCATCTGGTTCACAAACTCGTTGATGGAATTGTTCTCTGAGGGGCATGCCCAAGGTTCAAATCCCATGTGAGGGTGCCTGCCAGTGTCCAGGAAGAATGGAGTCATCTGTGTGGAAGAGTGAACATAGTTGTTGTATTGGAATTCTGCATCTGGCAGCAGCTCATCCCAGTCATCCTACCTCTCATTACAAAACAGGCGGAGATACTGTTCCAGTTCCTGGTTAACATGTTCTGTCTGCCCGTCCGACTGAGGGTGATAGGCTGTGGTGTTATGGAGCTTTATGCCTAGCAGGCAATACAGTTCTCAAGTGAATTCTGCCACAAACTGGGGGCCCCAGTCTGAAACATACCCATCTGATAGACTGTGGAGTTTCCAGACATTCTTACGGTATAGGCTGGCTGCTCCCAAGGCAGAGCACATGGTGTGAGTAGGTATGAAGGGAGCCTGTTTGGCATAGAGGTCCACCACCACCATCATGGCATTGTACTCATGAGCATCTGGGAGTTCCACAATGAAATCCACTGATGCAACACTCCAGTGAGCAGCTGGAATAGGAAGTGGGTGGAGCTGGCCCATGGGTGCTTGGCGGCGAGGTTTTGTGCAGAGACAGAGGTCGCAGGTGCTAGTGTAGGTGCCTACATATTGGGAGATCTGTGGCCACCAATAGTTCTGGGATACCAGCTCTAGCGTCTTCCACCTTCCAGGATGTCCAGCCACTCGAGAGTCATGATGTTGTTTTACAATGCACCAATGAAGTTCTGGAATGTTAGGCACATAAATGCATCCTCTAAAGGTCAGCAGCCCATCCTGAAGACCCCACTCATCTGCATGCACTGACTTGACTCCACTTGCCTGTCAAGCTTGTAGGGCCTGTGCAGCCTGGGCAACTGCATCCTCCTGTGCACCCTCTCAGTTCCCTTGTCCAATGTTCCTAAGGATGTTTGCCTCATCTCCCTGAGCCACAATCCCTTCTAGTGCACGGATAGCAAAGAGCTCTGGCTTGAGGAGGACAATGTTGTTGTTATCTCCCGCTCCAGTGCCATGATCCGCCCGCCTGGACAGTGCATCTGGTTTGCTCATGCTCCGTCCTGGTTTGTGGTGCAGTGAGAAGTCAAAGTTGGCCAGATACAGAGACCACCGAGCTTGACGTCTATTGAGTTTCTTAGTGAAACGGAAGTACTCCAGGTTCTTATGGTCTGTCCAGACTTCAAACTTATGTCGTGCACCCTCAAGGAAATGCCGCCATTCTTCAAAGGACCGAATAATTGCCAGCATCTCCTTGTCATGGATCTCATAGTTCCATTCCACTGCATTAAGGCTCTTGGAGTAGAAGGCTACTGGGTGCCATTTGCCATCCTCTTTTGACTGCTGGGAGAGGACTGCCCCTGTAGCAAAGTCTGAGCTATCTGCTTCCACATGGAATGGAGAGTCATCGTTAGGGAACAGGAGGACTGGCTTTGAGGTCACAGATTGCTTGAGGGCATCAAAGGCAGCTTGCTGTGGGGGCTCCCACTGCCATGCAGTATCCTTAACTGTGAGATTGAAGAGGGGTCATGCATGGTGGGAGAAATCCTGTATGAACCTCCAATAGAAATTGACAAACCCAAGAAAGGCCTGAACTTCCTTTTTGTTCCTTGGCTCAGGCCACTCTGCTACCCCTGCCACTTTAATGGGGTCCATCTCAGTGGTTCCATGTGAAATGATCAAACCCAGGTACTCCACTTTTGTCTGTTTGAACTTGCACTTCTCAGGCTTTAAATAGAGCTGGTGTTGGCAGAGGCATTCCAAGACCATGCGTGTGACCTGGCAGTGCTCCTCCCAAGTTCTTGTGTAGATGAGGATATTGTCAAGATACACGCAGACAACACCTTCTGCAATCAGATCACAGAAAATGTCATTCATCATAGTCTGAAAGGTGGCTGGGCTATTGGTGAGACCAAAGAACATTACCAGAGGTTCAAAAAGTCTACGATTAGTTTGGAATGCTGCCTTCCACTCATCCCCTTCTTTGATGCGTACATTGTTGTAGCCCCAGCAGACATCCAACTTAGTGAAATAGCATGCACCTCAAAGGTTGTTGACAAGTTCTGAGATGAGTGGCAAAGGATAGTGGTTCTTCACTGTCATCACATTCAGGACACGATAATCCTGAACCAGATGAAGAGACCCATCCTTCTTCTTAATAAAGAAGACTGGGGAGGCCATTGGAGACTTGGAGGGTCGTATTTGTCCTGAGCTAAGATTCTCCTGCAGGAAAGCATCCAGCTCGTCCTGTTCATGGGGTGCAAGTGGATAGACCTTGCAACTGGAGGGCTCTGCATCTGGTATCAGCTCAATTGCATGATCCCACTGCTTACGCTCTGGAAGTGAATCAAAGGAGGCCTTGGAGAATACATCCTCAAAGTCATGGAGGTGATTGGGAACAGTGCTATGGAAAGGCTTGGGCTGTGAATTTGCTGCAAATGCCTCAGCCAAATGCTGAGAAGTTGTCTGACTGGCCCAAATCTCTGCCACTGCAGGAGGGAGGCAGAGGGTTGTAGCATAGATCTGATCACCCACCTCTATATTCTCATCCAGGGACTCTGCATCTGGAGTGCGGGTCCATTCTCCTCCTCCTTCCTCTTCCTCTGGAGATTCACACCCAACACCTTGGACATCCTCATAGAGGGCCTCTCTATAAGGGAATGCCAGAGGGGGGGGACTCAGGAGGTCAAGATCAGCATAAGGGAGATGCCCAGCATGACAGGCACGCACAGCAGCACACTCACAAACTTTGGCTCTCTGCTCTATACAGGCTTCTTCTGCACAAGTAATGCAGCAGTGTGGGCAACGACTCATCTTCACCTCACCCTTAGTCCAGTCAATCTCTGGATTGTGTTCACGTAGCCAGGTGAACCCCAAGATCATGTCTTGCTTTCCCAAACTAGTGACGGCAAAAGCAGCTCTCTGAGTAGTCTTGGTAGCAGAGGACCAGGTCCACCACAGAGCAAATAGAGCCAGCTTCATTGAGCATGCCATCAACATTGTATACAGGGATAGGACGAGAAAGGGGGCGAGTGGTCAGGCAGTGTCATTGCACATAGTCAGTGTCAAGGAAGAGGCCTGTTGCACCACTGTCAAGGAGGGCAACCACACTTTGGATCTGCTGGGTGTCCATTGTCTCAATCTCCACCTGTAGCTTCAGGGAGTTGGTAGAAGGGGTGGAAGCAACAACATAATGGTGGGGAAGGCAGTGTTCCCATGCAGGGATGCAAGGGCGTGTGCTGGGGAGTGTGTTTCTGGCTGAGACTTTAGCTGGAGGGGGAGTTTGTATGTCTGAGGAGGGGCTTATTGTTTCAGGCATAGTATCAACAATGGCAATGGATATATTTGATTCTATGGACAGGGGAGCAAAATGATTAGTACTGGGCAATGGGGGCATACTGGTCATCCATTGCCCTTTTAAAAATCCTCAGACTCTGTAGGAACCTCCTCCAATCCATTGGCCACTTCCTCAGGATGGACAGCTATAGGTGCATCTGGAGAGGGAGTTCCTGTGGCATCCCGGGCTGCAAGGAGTTGGATGAGCAGCTCTTCTTGCTCTGATGCTGACAAGTAGCAAACTTCTAGCCCTTGAGGACAGTAACGGGCAAAATGACCTGCCTTCCCACAGCGTCGACACAGCAAGGGGGTGGTGGACTGCTGTCAGGAAGCATCAACATCCATTGGGACTCCTTGGAGTAAGGAGTGCAGGGGAGCAGCATGAGGCATGAAGGAAGGAGCTGCACCTGGTCGTGAGGATGCTGGTGCAGGTGCAGAAGAGAGAGCTCTGGAGGTGAACCCTCCACGAGAAAAAGGAAAGGTTGGGGGTTGCATCCGCTGCAGCTCACGTTGCAGTTCCATGAGCTGCCACTGCTCACATGCCACCTTGTACCAGGTATCGACCTGCTCATCATCTGGGCGCCCTTCTGCCATGCTGTCTATACGATCCCTGAGAGAGGGGTGGAGTCCATCATGGAAGGTTAGGCAGAGTTGTAGACCATCCGGATATCCAGCCTGTTCAACTAAGGCATGAAAGGAGTCAATGTACTCATCAAGTGACCACTTTCCTTGACCATACTGAGTTTGGTCTCAAAGGGAAAGTGCTGCAGTTTTGGCTGGGTCAAGGGGGAAGAACTCTGCTTGGAACTCCTTCTCAAACTCTGTCCAGCTAGAGAAACTCTCCACTCCTCCTGGGCGTTGGAAGATATGCAGTGCATAAGTTGAGGCTCGACCAGCCTTCATGTAGGAGAGGACCCAGGCAATTTTCAAGGCATCCGAGGTAAAGGCTTCACCACTCAGCTGGATATAGGTAATGCAGGACTGGAGGAAATGTTCTCCAGCCTTACAATCTCCATTGTATACATCAGGGAGTGCAGGACAAGGGAGTTTGGAACAAGGAGCTGAAAGGCCTAAGCCAGATGCAGACACAAACCGTTCTGCAGCAGCTGGAGCCAGCAAGCCTGAGCTAGGTGCAGACACAAACCGTTCTGCATCTGCTGGGGGCATCAAAGGAGTGGTAGGAGCAAGGGGGAGACGTTCCAGAAGGGCTTGTAGAGAAAGGGACACTGCTTCAGTAGTTTGATGGAGTCCAGTGAGTTCAGCCGTGTGGGAAGTAAGGGAGGCTTGGGTAAGTTGAACCTGTGTTTTCAGGGACAGTAAATGACTCCAGGCATCATCCTGGGGGCTTGAAGCGTCAGGGGGAGGTGCTGGAGGGGTTGGCTGGGTCATAGGAAGAGCACAGGGGCACTAAGACACTGGTGGGGGAGAGACTTTTTGAGGAACCAAGTAGAAGCTCAAGTAACCAAAGAGGGGGCTCCCAGACCAAATCTGGAGACTTGTTCTGCTGTAAGGGTGACCTCTGGAGGCTGGGGCTCAATCACACAGCTGGCAAAGGGAAATCCAAAGTCTATTTAGTACTGTACAGTGTCTACTGAGATAACTACTCACCTGGCAAAGGGAAATCCAAAGAGAACAAGTCTGGGGATTCCCTAGGCCAGGTGTGATGCTTCAGAGGCTTCAGAAGCATGAGAAACAACTGTACAGTATGACAGAGAAAAAAGACACAAGTGATGTGTCAGCAATTGGTCAGCAGTTACATAAGCCAGTGGCAGTGTCAAAGGGCCACACTTGTCTGAATTATTGACAGAGAACTGGTGCAGCCTGAGGGCTGAAACTAGGACCAATAGATAGGGAAAAGGAAGGAGAATAAATGAAAACTATAATGGAGCAAATCTGACAAGAACTGGAGGAGTAGAAGGGGAAACAAGTGAGACATCCCCTGACAGCTGGCTCCATAGAGCCAGCCTTACTAGTCTCAAGGATCTAGCTGTGGCCTGGAGTACCCCAAAGTCTGGGCACTTGTCCATCAGCTGGTCCTTGCCAGCAAGTACTTGGTCAGTATAAAGCACTGGCAGTGTCCTCTGAGTTGAGGATTTGTATGAGCCTTTTCTTTGTCTGAAAGCTGAGGAGGAGATGCCACACACTTTCCCTTCCCCAGTGCTAATTGGAGGAGGTTAATCAGGCCTCATTTCTCTGGTTATGACTAACATTAAGTTTGTTCAGAACTTGAGAAAGTTCAAGCTGCACTATAGGGTTATTGAGAATGTCAGCTTTAACATCATGTTGTCAGGGGACTTCCATTTCTGACCTCCATGGCTTGTTCCAATGCCTCTGCAGCTCACTCAACATCTCCAGGGCTCACTCCAGACCTCTGGAGATCTTTAGAGACCCATGGGACTTTCTGTATTACCTCATCAATCACTTTTGTAGGGTTAGGAGTAGCTCCAGTCTTCTGTACAGCCATTCCCACACCTCTGCTGCCCACTGATGTGCTGCACTGAGCAGCAGGAATCCTTAGACTTGTTCTCTTTGGATTCCCCTCTACTAGGTGATTAGTTACTGTTGTATTGTTGTCTACTTACTAATATACTTTGGATTCCTCTCTGCTAGCTGCATGACTCTGAGCTGTGGCTCCTAAAGGTCACCCTTACAGCAGAACAAGTCTCCAAAGACTGGTCTGGAAGCCTCCCATAGCTGCATGGAACCTCCAAGCCTCTATTTGTTGCTTCCCCACCAGGATCAAGCATTGCAGAGTTCTATGTTGCAGCATGCCAACTCAGATACCCCCTCAGAGGCTCTGACTCCACAGGACAAAGCCTGGACCTGCCTGCTATACCCAGAAAACCAGGTGCAACTAATACAATCATCCCTCATCCACCACACAACCAAACTCTCTACTCTCCATCATACCACAGACTACATCTCCCAATCACTCCAGGCATTGCTTAAGTGCCTACCCCCTATCTCTGCATGTCTCCCAGTCACAGAACCAATCCCAACTGCCCCTATACTTGCTTTTACAGCTCTGCTGACTCTATGACTGCAGATTCTGTGCCCCACACTCCCAGATGCATACAATGGTGCTTGCTCCAGCAGAGAATGCTTCCTCCAATCCTGCCTCACCTACATCCACCTCAGCAGGAATGCCTTTGACTTTGATGCACTGAAGATAGCCTGAGTATTATTATACATGAAGGCCAGATGTACCTCCACCTACATGTTGCAAGTTTTCAGGTGCCTCCAAGGTTATGAAAGTTTCTTGGACTGGGCCACCTTTGAGAAGGACTTCTAGGCAGAGTTTCTCCCACTCAACCCCACCAAAACTGCTGCCTTGATGTTACATGACAGGGAGCAATAAACACATTAACAACCTTGCTGAGGACCACCCAGATAATGAGAGGATTGCTTCATGGTATAAGGTAGCCCAGGATCAGTGGCAGCTCATGGACATTTGGTGGGAGCTCTGCTGCATGCATCCCATGCAGTGCTCTGTGCTAGTCACCAGCCTCTGGTACCCTGCACCTGCTTGCCCAATGCCTGCTCCCACTCCAGACAGCCCCATGCTGTGTCTCCTGCTGTTGGGCATCCCTGTGGATGTGGACACAGCCCAACAGCTCTGCACTGTGCCACTATTGTGCCAGAGATGTCAGAAGCCTGGGCACTTTGCACAACACTGCTTCTTGAGTTTGGAGGTACGTTACCTCTCTACAGCAGAGCAGAAGGAGCTCCTCCTGCAACTGTTGGCTGCAAAGAACATTGCAAGACCTCTGTTGCTAGATGAGTTGATGCCAGAGTTGACTCATCAACTCATCTGGCAACAGAGAATCAGCACTTGCACATCACCCTCAGAAGTGGAGGAGGATTTTTAGTCAAGCAGTGGATGAGGTGTATGCCTCCATTGCTGGGTACTAACAGGTTCTTATGTCCGTTGCTAGAAAATGAAATTACCCTTTCTGATGCCCCTCATTCTAAGACAGAAGAACCTCAACATCCCCCTCCAGACATACAAATACCAACTCCAGAGCCCCAGTCAAGTCCCCTGACACTAGCTAAGGTCTGCTGACACTACTCTGCCTGGGCACACCAAATGCCCCAACAGTACATGGTGGCTTCAAGCCCATTCACCAGCTCCCTGTGCCTTGACATAGAGATCAAAACTATGGACACCCAGCAAGCTTGTAGAGTCACTGCTCTTCTAGATAGCAGAGCAATGAGACTGTTTCTGGACTTGGAGTTTGTCAAGCACTACAGCCTGACCATGCAGCCACTTCCTAAGCCCATTCCAGTCTTAACATTGATGGAATGCCTAATGAATCAGGTGCTATCAGCTCTGTGGTTGACCTTGTCATCCACTATCAAAACCATGTGGAGTGTGCAGTCTTTGCCATCACCAATTTGGGCAAACAGGACATGATTCTTGGTTTCATATGGCTTTAGGAGAACAATCCCAAAGTAGATTGGGCAAAAGGTGAGGTAACAATGAGCCAGTGCCCTTAGAGGTGCTCCACCTGCACCATGGAGACCAAGGAAGAATGCTGGGCTCAAGTTCAAAAGCACACAGCCATCTGTGCATGCTCTGCTAGCCCTTTCCCCTTCTTCAACCTAGACTTTCTGCATTCCCTGCCCCTGGCATTCTTCCATAGAGAGGCCCTCTATGAGGATAACCAGAGTAGTGGCGGAGCCCCAGAGGAGGAATGTGGAGGGGAGTTTGGAGGCACATTCAACCTGGACTTCCTGGACAAAGCAGTAGAGGTGGGGGACTGGATTTATGGAACCACCTTATATTTGCCACTCTCTACCATGGAGATTTGGGTGAGCCAGACCAGATCCCAGCAACTGGCTCAGGTGTTTGCTGCTAATCCTGTGCCCCAGAAGTTCCAGGACATCATACCACCCTACCTACATGCATTTGAGGATGTGTTCTCTAAGGTCTTGTTCAACTTGCTCCCAGAGTGCAAGTAGTGGGACCATGCCATTGAACTATTGCCAGACTCTGCACTTTCCAGCTGTAAGGTCTACCCACTAGTGCCCAAGGAGCAGGACAAGCTTAATGCCTTCCTGCAAGAGAACCTAGACTCTAGTTGCATATGCCCTTCAAAATCTCCAATGGCTTCTCTGGTCTTCTTCATCTAGAAGAAAGATGGCTTGCTCCAACTGGTTCAGGACTATCAGGTTCTCAATGCCATGACCATGAAGAACCACTACCCCCTCCCCCTCATCTCTGAGCTAATCAACAACCTCCAGGGTGTGCAGTACTTCACCAAACTGGATGTCCAGTGGGGCTACAACAACATGTGCATCTAGGAGGGAGACAAGTGGAAGGCTGCCTTCTAGACCAATTGGAGATTGTTCAAACCTCTTGTCATGTTCTTTGGACTCACTAATAGCCCAGCCACCTTACAGACAATGATGAATGATATCTTCTAAGACCTCATTGCTGAAGGTGTAGTGTGCATATACTTCAACAACATCCTCATCTACACCAAAACACTGGAAGAGCACCACCAGATCATGCACCTCATTTTGGAACTTCTCTGCCAGCACCAGCTATACCTCAAACCAGAGAAGTGTGAGTTTGAACAGACCTGGATCACGTATCAGGGCCTGATCATCTCACATGGAATGGCAGAGATGGATCTGGTGAAAGTGGTGGGTGTTGTGGAATGGTCAGAGCCCAAGAATAAGAAGGAGGTGCAGGCCTTCCTAGGCTTTGCAAACTTCTACTAGATGTTCATCCAGGACTTCTTGCATCATGCCTGCCCACTATTTTACCTCACTGGAAAGGATGTCACATGGAGCTGAGAGTCTCCAGAGCAGATGGCTTTTAGCACTCTCAAGCATGCTGTTACCTCTGAACCTGTCTCCTCTTTCTGAATGACAACTCTCTCTTCTAAGTCAAAGCCAACAGCTCCAACTTTGCCACTAAGGCAGTTTTCTTGCAATAGTCCCCAGAAGATGGAAAGTGGCATCCAGTGGCCTTCTACTCCAAGAGCCTGAACACAGTAGAGCATAACTATGATATCCACAACAAGGAGATGCTGGCTATAATCTGGTCGTTTGAGGAATGGTGGCATTTCCTAAAAGGTGCATGGCATAAATTTAAGGTCTGGACTGACCACAAGAATCTTGAGTACTTTCAGACAGCCAAGAAAGTCAATCACCAACAAGCCTGATAGTCCCTCTACCTAGCCAACTTCAACTTCTCACTGCACCACAAGCCTGGCCATAGCATGGGAAAACCAGATGCTCTGTCCTGGAGAGTGGACCATGGCACTGGAGGGGAGGACAATAGCAACATCATGCTCCTCTAGCCCAAATGTTTGCAATCCAAGCTATAAAAGGTCTAGCTGTTGAGGAAGTGGAGGTAGACATCCTCTGGGACATTTGGCAGGGTAACTGGGATGGTCAGTAGGAGGAACTTGTTGCTTAGGCAGCCAGGGCATTGAAATCAGGACATACCATGGGTGACAAATTGGTCCATGCAGACAAATGGGCCCTTTAAAACAGAATCTTAACTTTTTAAGTTTGTATCTATGTGCCCAATGTTCTGGAGCTCTGCTGGAGAATTGTAGAGCAACACCATAACTCCCAGATCACTGGGCACTCCAGATAATGGAAAATGCTAGAGCTGGTTTCATGGAATTACTGGTGGCCCTAGATGTCCTGGTATATTGGGTCCTATACTAGTACATGTGACCTCTGCCTCCAGAACAAGCCTCAGCACTGCCTCCCCTCTGGACAGCTACACCCTCGACTCATCCCCATGAAGTGATGGAGTGCTGCCTCTGTGGACTTCATTGTAGAACTCTCCAACACTCACAGTTATAACACTGTCATGGTAGTAGTGGACCTGTATGGCAAACAAGCACACTTCATCCCAACTCACACCACCTGCTCTGCCATGAGCACCATGAACCTGTAACAGAGAAATGTCTGGAAACTCCATGGCCTCTCCAATGCCAATGTCTCTAATTGGGGTCTGCAGTTCATAGCAGACTTCACCAGGGAGCTCTACTGACTACTCAGCATAAAGCTCCACCACCTCCACTGCCTACCACCTACAGTCCAAAAGCCAGACTGAACACATAAATCAGGAGTTGGAGCAGTACCTCCACCTCTTCTGCAATGAATGCCAGGATGATTGGGATGAACTCCTCACTAATGGGGAATTCCAGTACAACAACCATGTCCATGTATCCACCCAAGTCTCCTTCTTTTTTGATACTGGATAGCACCCACACATGGGTTTTGAACCCTGGGCCCAGCCCTCAGAGAATGAAGCAGTAAACAAGTTTGTGGACTAGATGAAAAAGTCACAGAAGGAGGCTCGGATAGCTCTTGCAAAGGCAAAGGATGACATGGCGCAATATTACAATTGTGAAAGGACTCCAGTGCCCAAATACCAGCCCTGAGATCAAGTCTACCCAGATGCCTCCAATATTACAACTACCCAACCATCAAAAAAGCTCTTGCACCACCAACTGGGACTTTTTACAGTGGAATAACAGGTAGGGCTCCTAGCCTATTGGCTCCAGCTCCTCACAGGAATGCACCAGCTCCATCCAGTGTTCAATGTGGTCAAGTTGTCTCTGGCCCCAAAAGACCCTATTCCAGGGCAATGTCTGCCACCCCCACCACCTCCAGTGGTGGTCAACAACAACAAGGAGTATGGAGTGGAGGATATTCTGGATAGTTGTCTATTCCAGCAATGGCTATAGTACAAGGTGAAGTGGAAAGGTTATAGAATTGAGGACATTTTCTGGGAACCACAAGAAAATGTGCATGCCCCAGGGCTTATCAGGGAGTTCTATCATAAGCACCCAGATCCACTGCATGCCATCCAAGGAATCTATCCCATCTCCCCAGTGGGCCAGGCAATCCAGAACTTTTTCTACCCCACATGTTAAGATGCTGCATGCTAGAAGGGGGGTGATGTCAGGGGACTTCCATTTCCAACCTCTGCAGCTTGTTCCAATGCCTCTGCAGCTTGCTTGACATCTCTGGGGCTTGCTCCAGACCTCCAGAGATCTCTGGAGACCTGTGGGACTCTCCAAATTGCCTCATTGATCACTTTTTTAGAGTTAAGAGTAGCTCTAGTCTTCTGTACAGCCATTCCCATGCCTCTGCCACCCACTGATGCACTGCACTGAGCAGTGGGAATCCTTAGACTTGTTCTCTTTGGATTCCTCTCTGCTAGGTGATTAGTTACTGTTGTATTGTCATCTACTTGCTAATATACTTCAGATTTTCCTCTGCTAGCTGCATGACTCTGAGCTATCACTCCTAGAGGTTGCCCTTACAATGTAGGTGCTAGAGGAAGTGAGCAATTTGCTCATCTACAACTGGGGAAGGAGAGGGCTCTTTTGCTTTGCCCTGTAAGAGGACAAATGCTCTGTGGATAAACCTGGCAAGAGCAGGCAGACACAGGCAACAAGTAAGAGTCAAAGGGCACAAAGGCAGCTAAGAGTTGGGCAAGAAGTGAGTATAGTGAGCCAAGCATGAGTAGTAATGCTGAGGTTCTTACAGTTGGTTCAATCTATAGACTAGGAAACACTGCTATTGTTCAGTCAGAGGATATTTTATCCTGCTGACTGGCTTATATACTATATCTGTGGCTATGATACAATTAATGCTATATGTAATAAGCAGCCCAGGTATGCTAAGCAGTAATGACTAACAATACATCAAAAGGGGAAATAGAGTCCAATGACTATAAAGGGCTGACTACTTTTATCTAAAGGGTGAAGGGGCATGGCAGCCAGTTAGTTGGTAATGCTAGAGATGATGCTGTTCTTATGACTAAGGCCAGATAGAGTTGGAGTTACCTATCAGGACCACCTAACAGGATTGTTCCCTTAAATGTCCTTGCACTTCTCCCTAGCAGAGAAGTGTTGCTGAACCATCTTCCAAGTGGTCCACAAGGAGGTTTCACCCTCCTATGTCAGTACAGATGGCAACATTACTGTCACCTTTCCCTTTCCTTTATCCATGGGGGTGGCTGCTAGTTGCCCCAATGTACTTGAAGATAAGGATGGTGCATTTGTTGGACACATTGTTGTAGGCTGAGGCAGGTATGACTGCTGTGGAGGGGCCAACAACTCCATCAGTGCCATAATCAATGCTGCTTTGTCATTTTCCACCTCCATTGCCTCTGCTGATGGTGGTGCAGGGACTAAGGACTCTACTTGTGATGAGATAGTGGCAGGTCACCATTGAACTGCCATGCCTGTTCCTTAGCTGAGTCCAGCCACTGGCACTGGGGCCACAGGGAATTGTGGCACCATATATTGTTGATACTCCTGCAACTACACAGGCTGTGAGGCTACAAAGTAACTAAAATTCATTGGTGGAGAAGCCCTAGGTCTTCCATATTCTCATCCTGCTCTGCTGCACTGTAGAGGCATGTAGTGTCTCTGCATTGGCAATTGCTGCATTGTCATGGCATAGCTTGGTAGGTCCACATGTCCTAGCACCACTGTTGGTCCTGCTCCCATGGGCCCTGTGTCCAATGGGGCAGCTCTCCTCATTGTTGGGGGCACTATGCCAGATTTTAATCTTTTTTGACAATGTTGTACTCCCAGACATGACAATATGTCTCACTTGACATAGACTAACTGGTATTCATTGGATAATATGTTTCCTAACCTTTTAGGTGACTTCAAACAGAAGGATGGTGGACTACATGTCTGCTCTTCTGGGCATTCATATGGCAACAAATGTCACCTTACAACAGGACACTACTCCTTCTGTCCTTGCTTGTCCTGATCTTGCTCTTGAGGAAGACAGTGATGGTTTTCCAATACCACCACCTCCACCAAGCAATATGGTCCAAACCCAGCAAGAATTGGAAATGCTCATCTGAGATTACTTGAATAGCTACTATGATAAAATTGTTGTTCAGGTTCTTTGGATTTTTCTCACTCAAGAATTCTCAGAAATTGCCTCAGGCTTCCATTACAAATCTGCTCCATGAAATGCTGTGCAGTTGAATTGCACAGAATTCATCAATTCAAGATATCTTCCCCAATCACTAGAATTCAAGAATCCCTATAATCTTGGTTGGTCAGAGCTGCTGCACCTTCTGAAGTTCTGGAGAGACTGTCAGGAAGAACTTGGATCCAGTGATACCTTCCAGTGAAAGGTTTTCTTCCTCCACTCCTCCTTTGCCACTCTCTCCTCTCCTCTTCAGCATCATGAGCCAAGCATAGAACAAAGACACTGTTCATAGTGAAAAACCTCAATCTATTCTAGATCACAGAATCTTTTTTTCAGATTATCTCCATCTCCAACTGCCTGAACTTACAACAATGTTGTGTTTAAACTGAGAACAGACAATGACTTTGCTCATGTGGTATGAACACCTGTGTTTCCTGTTCACATTGAAAACCACGGAAGCCATTGTACTAGTCCAGGCTGACTGTTGTTCCTCGGACTCCTCGTTTACAATTACAAAGCAGATTCTGTTGCTGAATGCATTCAGATACCCTATAAATGGAATGATGATGCTGTCAGTGAGGTGACAGCAACTGATCAATCCACAAAGACAAGTCTCTAGTGATTGAGAGAATGGCTATCAGTCTACAAAGTAACAAACACAGAAGGCCATCTGCCAAGTGAGCAGAGAAAACCCATTGGCATCCACTGTAGAAAGCTTTATGACTCGGGATGGTACATTCACTGATGGTGCTTATATCAAGGAAGTTGGGGTGTCATTATCTTTTTGGTATGTTGTAGGGAAAGGAGACTGAAACTGTGTGGGTGGCACATTGTGGGGTCAAGATGTATGCCAGTATACACACTGGCGGATTGAGAGATTTGAGTCCGTGAGCACATATTGGCCTTGTGGCATTGAAGGCAGCCAGTGTCACTATAACGCACCTGAGATCCTCTCTGAGATCTTTTGCTTTGTTAGAAGTAATAACCTAAGATACATGGAGGTTATTCCTCAGTCTCCATACACAGTGACTGAGGTTTCGCATACCTAAGATACACGGAGGTTATTCTAAGGTATGCGTAAGTATATTTCTCCATAATTTACTAGGTAAGTAATGCACTCACCCTCAGTCTCTGTACACAGTGACTGATGGTGGTTGTTGTTGCCATCTGCGTGATATACCCTCATATTTTCTCTATGACCCTGAGTGCATCCCTGATCACATCAGTGCGCACAGTGCTCGTGATGCACGAGACCTCAACACTCCTCCTCACCATGAGCACTGGTAGTTAGGCGACTCCTCCTTGCGTGGAATGCTGGGTCATCCCTAGAATATCACATAGTCTAATGAACTGTGGTGCAGCCAATGCTTTTGTGAAGATGTCTGCAACATTGTCCTTTGTATTGATGTAACAAATGGTAATTTCTTGTGATGCGACTTGTTCCTGTAAGAAGTGATACTTTATGTCAACATGTTTGACTCATTGATGTAACATGGGGTCTTCTGATAAGTTTATCGCCAAGTTGTTATTGCAAAGCATTGTAGTTGCCTCTTGAGGTTTGTGTCCAATTGCCCCGAGGAGTGAGCACAACCATATGCATTCCTGGGCAGCTTCATAGGCTGCCATGTATTCAGCCTCGCAAGATGAGGCTGCTACTGTCTTTTGTTTTCATGTCGCCCAGGAAACCACTCCAGAACCTAAAGTCCATGCATAACCGCCAACACTTCTCCTCATGTCGAGGCAGTTCACCCAATCTGAGTCTGTAAACCCAATGAGCTGTATTGGGTTACTACCTCCCAGAGATATTCCTAAGGTCCTCGTTCCTTTCAGGTATCATAATGTCCTCACAGCAGCGTTCCAATGTGTGTATGTGAAACAGTCAAGGTACTGTGAGAGCTGCTATACAGCTTACTGAATATCTGGGCATGTGGAGACTGCCAGCCATATAAGACCTCCTACCAACTGCCTATATGGTAGATGGGCCACTTTTTCACGTTCTGCATCTGACAACGTAGTCAAGTCAACCCATCGAAGTTTTGTCCCTGGTTCCATTGGAGTAGAGAGTAGTGCAGCATCAGTTTATCCAAATTGTTGAATAAGTCTGTCAATAAGGGCTGTCTGTGATAGGTGAACACACTTTTCCTCTCATTCCCAGTTTATCGTGATACCTAGTATGTGCTTTGGCATACCTAAGTCCACAATAGTCCAGGCGCTTGACAGTTCTCATTTGAAACATTCTCCCACTTTCTTAGTGCTGGATATTGCCAAGAAGTCATCTACATGTACCTCCACTATCACTGTCCCATCTTCTGTCGTCCTATGATACACACAGGCCTCACACACAAGTCACGTGAATCCCCAGTTGCGCATCCATTCATCCAAGGTCTTATTCCATATTTGTCCCGCTTGCTTCATACTGTATAAGCCCTTGACAAGCCTGCAAACCCACGCTTCTTTTCCTTTCTCTTCGAAACCCCTCGGCTGTTCCATATATACCCTCTCCTCCTCAGGTAATATCCCATTTAAGAAAGCAGTCTTCATGTCAATCTGACTGGTCTCCCACCCTAAAGATGCTGCCAAGTGTAACATTATTCTCCAGGATTCCATGCATGCTGTCAGTGAGGTTGTTCATGTGTAATCTTTTCCATACACCTGGTTGAAGCTCTGAACAACATCCCGTGTTTTAAATCTCATGATCTTCCCCTTCTCATCTCGCTTTATAGTGAATATCAGCTGCTCCTTCAGTAGTTGGTGCCCATATGGTACATCCTCACATGGAACCAGTGTCCATACTCCCATCTCCTTAAGGGACTTGAGCTCTTCTTTGTAGGACTCAATCCATCTCTCTCTGTCTGCGCAGTTCTGTGCTTTGTCCCATGTCCTTGGTGTGTCGAGATCTGCTCCGGGCATGATGTATGGTGTGTCTATACCTGTGTTTATTGCTGAGAGTAACTGCTTGACATTCTGTTCATGTTCAGCCTTGTCTAACTGTGGATCCTATTGCGGCTCATTCACAGCTGCCCTGCAATCAGCCCTACTCTGTCTGATATGCTCAGCAGCTTCTCTAGACTCTCTCACTGCCTTCTCTGTGTGAGATTCACGATTTCAGTTTGTGTCTACCTTCTCAGTGGGTGTAGATATCCTTGTTGATTGTCATTGAAGTGGTTGATTGACTGGTTCCTCTACCTGCTGCCATTCAGCTATGGGCTCCTTGTGTGCTATGGGAAGGTCCTCTTCAGGTGGGTTGAATATAGGACCATGTATCCTTGGCATCTCATCATCAACATCTGTCATCGATGATTGAGTTGGTGTACTCACTGCTTGTTTAGCTATCGAAGGCATGTCCAGGAAATCAGTATCTGCATGGTCATCATTTGTCGCCACGTTGTTTTCATGTATTGGAGGCATAGTGTTGTTGTGACTTTCAATGAATCGGACATGGTATGTACTGTAGACTTTTCTCGTAGCACAGTCATAGCACCTGTAAGCTTTTGAGTTAGCATCGTAGCCAACCAGAACACATTCAATTGAACATTCAAATATTTTGGGGTTGTGTTGATTTAGGATAAGGACGAATGCTCAGCATCCAATCTCTCGAATGTGTGAGTACAAAGGTTTCTTCCCATACCATAACTCATCCGGGGTTACTTTGCATATCGTAGAGGTTTTTGTCTTGCCATGGAGATAAGCAGTGGTCAGGTAAAATTTGTCCCACACGAAAGGTGGGCATCTTGCAGTAAGTCTCATTGCACGTTGATGTGCTCCTATGCCGCCTAGTGCCATGCAGGAAACCTAAAGAGAGGACCTAACACTAGTCACTAGATAGGGTAGCTGGCAGTAGGAAGTTAATAGTTGAGGGCAAATCAGTAACCATCCCAGAGAACTAGAGCAAAAGTTGAGATGTGGGGTGAAGTAGAAAGAAGTCACTATCACCAGCTGAAGTCGTTGTAACGGTGGTGAGGAGAGTAGGGAGAGAGAAGACAGTAAGGGAAGGATTGAAACCAGGGGATGAACGTGAACTAGTCACTAGCTGGAGTTGCTAGCGTCGCTAAGTCAAATTAACGCAAATAGGCACCTGTAGTTGGTACCCAACTAAGTTGAAGTCAAAGTCAAGGAGGCTCATCGCTAAGCCGGAGTCAAAGCCGGAGTCAAAGACAAAATAAGGGAAAGAAAGGCAAAGTGAAATCTCAAGCTGGTAGGCTTCAAGAGAGAGCAGCTAGTCGACTCTGAAGGGGGTTCTCTGTTCTTCCCTTCTTTAGTGTCTATGTACAGTCAGTATTTATATGTTTTGAAGTATAGTTATGTGAAAGTAAACAAATAAGTACTAGTGACGGCGTCTGTCACTGTGCTTATGGTGCATACAAGGTGTCAGTCAGTAACTAAGTGGAACATCATAGGTGAAGTCTTGGTGATGCCTAATTGCTAATAAAACTAAAAGAAATGAGTCCAATGTCAAGACCTGAAGCGTAGACGCCGTTCAAGTATGTGGGTAAGCTTGGCAAACAAACTGCTAGTAAAAAGGTACATGTCTGATAATTTGTCCATATATGGTAGGAGAACACTGTTTTGTCACCAGGATCACTAGGGTTGCTAAGAATCGTTGCTAGGGGGGGGTCTAGGCCTTGATGATCTAGGCCCAAGTTCCAGACTCCATGTGATATTTCTCATGCTCAATAAGTCTCGTAGTCGCTAGAGTCTCATGCTTTGGTCCAACCCTTGGGCTAGGTCCTGTGTGCTGAGTGTTGTGACTTGTGTCAAATACAAAGTAGTCAGCTGCCGCTAAGTCTGCAATGCCAAAAAATGCCAAAAATGGTGCTCAGCAATAACTGGGGCTCATCAACATGCCTTCCCTCCTAGCATATGGTGCATCCTCTCTACTCTCCCCATATGCGCTGAGGTGTAGAGTGCCCCAACCTGTAAGATGATTCCTTTCTGATGATACCATTCCTTGTGTCTTTCCCCATTGAGCTCACCGTCGCGACCCATTCTCAATATCTTCATGCGTGATCCTGTCTCGTTTTCACATGCAAGGATCCAAGCTTTGAGTTTGTCAAAGCTGTCGTCTTTTGACTTCAATGGGACCAACCACGGTTTATTCGTGTAATCATTGACAATGTTCATGATATAATTATTACCCATGCAAGATGATACTGCTGCTGGTCCCGTTAGGTCCACCCATACTTTCTCTAACCTCAACATTGCCCTATGCCCCTCCCCTTCCTCACGCTCCTTTGGTACCGGTGTCCTGGTCTGTTTTCCAAGGATACACTGGTCACATTTTGGGGGTTTGGAAGGGAATGTATGGGGCATACCTTTGATCATGCCTGCAGATGCCATCTGAAGGATGGATTGATAATTTGCGTGTCCTAAATGAAGGTGCCATGACTGTATGTTGGGTGGATCATGAACCACAAATGCATGATCAGTTACAACATCAAGAGTGTAAAGGCCACGATTATGGACTAGGGTTCTGGTGGCCATTGGTCTTCCACTAATTTTCTTTGTTAGGGAGACTCTGGTGTCATCAAATGTCACAGACATTTCATGGTCATGAGCTATTCTGCTGATTGACAGAAGGCAGACAGTAGACTGTGGTACATAGAGCGCATTTTCAAGTTCAATATATGTTCCTCCTGATACGTATACCTGTATGGTTCCTGCACCAATTGCAGCAATAGATGTGCCTCCTACTCCACATATCTGTCTTGTGGGAATCGAGTCTAGCTTTATGAAATTGTCTTGGTTTGGGGAGATATGGGTGGTTGCACCAGAGTCGAGGTAGAATGGCTCTAGTGTTTGGTTTTGACTCAATAAGATCAATTTGTGATCTTCTTCGGACATGTTATTGGCCTTGTACCAGTCCCTGTCCATTTCAGGCCCTATTCCACACTGTGAACCATGCTCCTCCTCAAGGGCAATCCACGCGTCAAACTCCAAACCCTCTGCATCAGCCAGAAACCCCACAGCAGGCAGTGTGTTGTACCCAAGGCCAGTGAACTCTGCCTTTGGGGCATCGGTTGTGGCTGTCTTTGGCGCCTGCATGGCCAGATATGCTGCAATTGTCACTGGGTTGCCCTCTCAAGTAAACACGCTGCCGCCTGCTGGAATAAATGTGATCTTTGAGACTGCCTTGTCCCTCTTCTCCCTCTCTTTCCGCTTGCCATTGTAGAATGCTAGGCACGCCTTTTTTGACTCCTCGATTGACTTCCCTGCCATTCCGCCACCCTCCAGGATGCACCAGAGTGCCATATGGCCGGTATAGATGTGGGCAGGACGCTGGTAAGCCTTGCATGCCATGCACGTGATGTCCTTTGACCGAGATGCCTTGCCAGGGGCAGCGGCTAGAGCAGAGTCTATGGGTACAGAGGGAGACTTGTCCACTTCAAGAAGCGTCTGCTCCCCTTCCAGAAACAGCCTAATCTCAGTGGGACCATACTTGGATATGTTGCTAGCCTGTCCTAGGTCTCGAGATATGATTTGTCCAACAGCATGGACAACACAGCTATCGACTTCAGCAAGTCTTTTGTCACCTCTCCCGCATTGAACACGCAGTCAATCTTCTCGAAAATGACATCAACTGTCTTTGTCAGCAGCTTGGAAAGGCTGCACTTAGCAGTGAGTGCTTCCTGGAGCAGTTGGACCTGTTTAACGGGAACCGCCCCACCATGGCGGTCCTTCAGGTATACCCACAGGGCCCCAGGATCCTCCTCCTCAGTGCATAACTTTTGTTTGGATGAGGACAGCGCACGTTTCAGAAATGAGCACGCAAGATGGCGATTCGAGGTCCACGAACAATATGCCCGTGGTTCGTACGTGGCATCTGGTGATGGCATAGGGTCAAAAACATAATCCCACAGCTGTGCTAACGACAACTCAAGTTTCATTGCGTAGGCCCACTCTGCATATTTTCTGTCGTCCTTCTCGAGCACATGTCCAGTACAGGAGGATGTTATCTTCCCAACAGGGAGGACCGTTGGATTGGCTGAGTTGTCGACAGCTCGCATTTCAGCAATCCATGTAGCAGAGGGGGTCTCGGGAATAATCGGGGGATCCATAGTAGACAGGGATTCCTCAAGTTAATGTAACGGACAGTCGGTCCAATATTCAATGAGCTCAGCAGTGGCTCGTGGTCTGTTCAAGGTTGTAATGTCACTTCTAAAGGGCAATGCAGCACAAGCCCATAACCTGTTAGAAGTAATAACCTAAGATACACGGAGGTTATTCCTCAGTCTCTGTACACAGTGACTGAGGTTTCGCATACCTAAGATACACGGAGGTTATTCTAAGGTATGCGTAAGTATATTTGTCCATAATTTACTAGGTAAGTAATGCACTCACCCTCAGTCTCCGTACACAGTGACTGAGGGTGGTTGTTGTTGCCGTCTGCGTGATATACCCTCATATTTTCTCTATGACCCTGAGTGCGTCCCTGATCACATCAGTGCGCACGGTGCTCGCGATGCGCGAGACCTCAACATGCTTCTCTTATAAGACTTTTTTTGCTGCTAGTTCTGGCATGTGACTCCAGAGTGCAGCAGTTAATTCGTAGTTGTTGAAAGATCTAGGTCCAATCAAATGTATTTTCAATTCAGGAACACATCAGAGCTACATCGAATTCCAGGGATGAGCTCAAATTGATCATATATAGGAGGAGATGAAGAAAATGTACAGAAGCAAGCATACGCAGCCATTCACGCCCTCATAACTCTTCAGCCTTTTTTCTACAGAATGACTTTCTCGATACAATCCCGCATCCAGAGGATAGGCCCAAGAATGTATCAATCGGAATTGATAATGAATCCTTGGTCGTTAGCAGCTGGGGACTTTGGCGCATGTCACTGTTGTCCTTAACGCTATGGCATGAGGCAGAGTAGATGATAGCACTATCTGAGGTAGCAGAGAGAATACAGCTGCCGTCGAAGAGTACATGCCACCCATAGAAGAGTACATGCCACCCATTCGTCGATGGTGCGGATAGCGAGGGAGTTCGGAAGTGGCGTCGTCACCTCAGGAGGTTGAGAAGAAGGATGAAGACACGTGGGGCATCGTGGAATGTAGATGTACCCCGGCGACACCATGGTCAAGGGAACGAGCTGAAATTTCTATGTCTGTGCATGGCAAGACCCTCACTGAGCCACGGATCCCACGTGCGCAACTCAATTTGCTGTACCATCTCCTCGCAAGCGATTCACTCCCTTCTTCACAACTCAGCATGTACTACGATCAAAATAACGTGTCCTGGCTATGCGCACGCCACATATTTGATCTAGGATGCAACGCCAACGCGCCCTCGATGCGTTCTCACTAATTCACCAGAGAGAGGGGAAGAAGGTCGGAATGGTTTAGAGTTGTTCAGATGCAAATGTGTAAGTGGACGTGTAGGGTGTCAGAATTTTTCAATGGGCAAGATGTAAAGAAATCGTTTTGAGCCCAACATTACGGTGACAATGAACAAAATAGCCACACACCTTGATTCACCAGATCCTGTTGAAGTTACTATTTTTGTGCTTCAGGGCCCAGGTTCAATTCTGCCAACGGGCAGAATTCTTAGTTGCTTGTAAGCCACAGGCTATAATATATTGTTTGTGGTTTGCTTGTAATTGCAGGCTTGTAATATATCAAACCGACTATATCGCCTGCTTCATTGAGATCTGACCTGGAGGAAATGTGTATATCGCGTTATTCCAGATTGCCTCGCATGATGATTATTTCGTTCGTACATGCCGTCTTTCAACCTCAATGGCGACCGCCTTTATACCGTGTCGCAAGTGTATCGAATTCCGTTATATCCAGGTTTAAATTAACAACATTTGCTCTTTACTTTGGCCATAATTATGCAAGTTCCTGTCATGCCTCCCATATACACATGGCTTCGTCTATTTGGGTATCGCGTCGAAGTTTTACGGTTGTACCGAAGCGATCACAGCGTCGTAGCCTCTCATTAGCCTGGTTCTCTTTCTTTTATTACCAGCAGTCCCTCTTAACACTCCATGGCCTCCTGAGACAATGATGACTCGTGCCAAGTAAAAACTGTTTGCTGCATGACGTCCGCTGAGAATGGACTGCGAATGACAGAGATTGTTATTGCAGGATAAGCGAATTGGTACAAAGGGTAAATGTATGCAGAATCAGTGGAATAAATCTACCTCACTGAGATAGAAGTATAAATGGCAAAAAATGCACTCCCAGCCCACAGTCCCACCCCATCGGATGGTACTGCTGGCACCAACACCATTGCAACCAACTTTGGGTAATGATTAAAGTCCGGAACAGATAAAATTGGCATAAAACACACCTGCAGAAAGGCATAAACTGCTCCAGAGTCTACGAGAAGGAGGAGAATGCGCCAGGACTTGAATAGATGCTCATGTTTGGTTCCCCGAACACATCTCATGTGGGTCCTGTCGATGAGAATTCTTTTCAGTGGCCCTCATCAGAAATAAGAGCACATTATACCATAGAGTCCAGCCGATAAATGATGTTGCAGTGAGATTTGTGATAAATGAGACCACATAAACTGTGAAGTTGAGCCAAAGCTCTAGAGTCCCAGCGTCAAGTATGTTTGCTAGCGCCCGGGCTGGATTTGAATCATAAGATATGTAGAATACAGTATATGCTGTGAATAGCATGTGAATTGGAGTCGAGAGAAGAGAAGAATACAACGTACCAAGTGAAGACGCAAATAGAACCATTGACAAATACAAACTCCAACGCCGCCCTTGGAAAAGGACCCACGCACGCCAAATAATGAACCCGTCGTTGAAGACTGGCTACATCAAGAGTCAATATTTTATCCTTTGAAATGTATAGGCAACTAACCGGTAAGTATTGCAGCCACATCGACGCTATCTCTAAACTAGTGCTTGCATCATCAAAGAATTTTGATCGTTCTGCTAAAGACGCGACACCGTTCTGGGATTTGAAGATATTGCGAAGCAGTAATTGTTGTACCAACAGTACTACAAGAAATGTGACATTGGCAAGAAAGCTGAAGGATACAACAATTGGACGTGATCTAGCAAGGGGAGTTGGTCCATGCCTGGTAGTCGGTTTACATAAGACGGATGATTGACCTGCCAGTGATGATGACATACTTCATGGAAGACAATATAATCATGATGTAGACTGGCGCCCAAATCCCTACTGGATCATCGAACCATGACCGCGGGCAACGATGCAAAAATTGTCGTACCAAAGAAAAGAATGTATATGGGTATTTCTATGACTGATTCGCGGAGAAGAAGATTTCCAACTGACTGGAGGATTTCCCTCTCCTGGGGCGTCATGGTCAGCGAGAAAAGAGAGTCAGCCTTCAACTTGAAGTCGAGGGCACTGTTTATATACAACTTTTGTACAACCGTTCATCAATGTTCCACGCTCATCAGTTACCAATAGGACCTGCGTGATCGTGGCGCACTGCCTACTGCCAAAATTCATATGCTTGTAGCTTTATGTGCTCATTGATCCTCTATATTTATTGTGAAGGCTCCAATCATGATACTGATTGAACAGCGTCCACATAATGGTCTAAATTGCGTATTACATCACGCCAGATCGCCCTTTAGGAGAACACAATTCTTTAGGGAGGTTTGTGGACTTTCTCGGACCTCCATGCAAACCAATTTCAATTGACAAGAGCACAATGGAGTTAGCTAGATGTTGAAAGTATTGGACTGCTAGTGACATAACTAGATTCAGAGTTACGAGCCCAAGGTAACTTGAAGTTGACTTGAAATTTCAATCCCTTGGCATTTGATGAAACATGGCACTTTGTTATTGATTCTACCTTAGTAGGGATGAGGTTTAATTATACCCTTCACATTCATAATTTTATTTTTCATTTTTCATCACAGAGGAAATGATGCAAAACACTTGAAGGCATCTTACATCCCTTTGGCCTGTGAGAAAACCCGAGCTTTTACTGTATATCTGTTGATGCATCTGATACCATTTGCAGCAAGTATTGTGAGTCGTCCACATTTCCCTGAATTTGGATATACTTTGATAGAATTGTAAGGTGGTGCACTGCATGAGCCACATTTCCTTCTCTAGGTTGGAGAGAAATACTTAGAAAGGTAGTGGGAAGCATGGAGTGAGCAATTAAATTACATCCCATAGATCTTTTGTGATGACTCGGACCGCAAAAGGCATCACAAAGCTGAGTGATTGAACTGCAAGTTTCAGTCATCATGACCTAAAGATATCGATAAGTGCACTATAGTATAATATCAATTCCCAAGGTTGTGGATGCGGGACTTAAGCGAGATGGATTAATCCTATGACTCTTGAGGTATCTTGCCCAATTGACCAGCTTAAATCTTTGCAGATGGAATGATGGTACCTGTGCACCTTTTACTGATGATCATGCAGTGGCCCTGGATGCTGTAAATCATGATTGATAGCAAGCTGTTGATGGAACATCTTCATAGCTATCAACAGTTTTGATGATGACAAGGATAGTTACTACCAGTCTTGAGAGAGACAAAATGTAAAGAAGATATTCAAAGAATGATTCGAAAACCACCTTCATATTGTATTCGACGTTCAAAGTGCTGTCGTCCTCAATTGAGTGGGACTGAAGCAAGTTTGTGATTACCATACGGCTCACCTTTCCGCCAAGAAGTCTTAGATAAGGGTCATAAATAGATTGTATGTGTGCTCCGTGGCGTTTTACAGAATCACAAATCTTCCTTCAGACATCCATGGTCATGAACTTGGATCTGAAAAGGAACAAGAATCAGGAGAAATGGAATTGGGATCAGTGAACACATTCACAGCTTAATGTGTGGGCTGCTGAGTCGGAATGATTTTAGGCGGATCAATCTTCCTCCAGATTGATTGAGATCTATAATGACAAGAAAACTCGCATATGGCAAGGCTTGTAGAGCCGCCAGCGAAGAATATTCTGCTCAATCGACAGTAGAGTTATTTGACTATTTTTAAGTATTATGAGATATCGTACCTCATGTTCGATGGTCCCGCAAGGTCATATTGTGACTTTCCTCAATTGAAGCAACCTTCTTAAAAAAGAAGATTGAAACCAGGGAGAGAGTGCAGTTAGCTTGGAGAAGCAGTTTCATAACAAGTTGGCTATATGCACTCCAGCTATATACCACATCAATGTCAGCCAGCAGGTCAGGAAGAACAAGTTTGGATATGATATATATTTGCTTTCACCAAAGGGAAGGCCCACCACATCAATGATGGCTATCATATCAGCAAAAAGTCGTTCAGAAAACGTGGCTAAATAGGGCCTGGGACCAAATATTTGATCAAAGGATTATGTTGACAACTTAGATATTTAGTCACCAATATAATATAGTTTCATAATACTTCCAACACTCTGTATTGTGCAAAGAAATCAATATTATCTTGGTATAAAATATTCCAGGGGGATCCCAGGGTAACTTGACCTTACCAGGCCTTACCATATCTATACATATTGGTATATAAATTATTTCAGAATATAAATCTTTCATCTGGATATGCATAGAACATTTTCATATCTATTCTTGAATCAACCTGTCTTGACCTTGTGATTGCTATTATTTAATAGTACAAAGGTTACAATGCTTCAAAACCCAAAGAGGAGGAGGAGGATTTCATTTTTATTTGTTTAGAGACCTATTTTCATGTGAATTACATCAAGATCAATAGTGTCCTAAGTCCCACAGTATGTAAGGGGGTGGTAATTATGAACACTCTAATTAGTTCTCCAGCCAGATCCCTTTTCAGCTGATGCTGCTGGCTATGCCTTGTAGCCACTTTACTACAATTTGACTTCATTGGAGTTCATACTACTTCCCACACTAAGTCCCATCCTATCTGCTGCTAACATGCTGTCCCCATTTCTAAACTCCTTTACTTTCAGCAATGCTTGCCAGTGGTTAGCTGGTGTGAACCCCATTTTGCTTTTGCTTTGAACATTGAGCTGACTGGCCAAGGCCCCATGACTCTAAACCTTGTCCCACACCCAGATGGTATTTTTTGGATTGTGTTGGATCCTGTCAATTTGGCAATGAATTAGGCCAGCAAAGGCACCAGGTCAGATTGGATGAACCACCCCAACCCAGATCAACCCCACACTGTTTGCAATCAATGGATCACTCAGTACTTTGGCAACCAATCCAATGCTAATGACCCTATCTTTCCCACCCACCTGTACAATGGCCTGCTTGGTCCATGAGGTATCTCTTCCAAATCCACCACTCTGGGGAATCCTCTCTTTTTCTGATTGGACATGGGCATGGTGATGACATTGCCTCCTCAAGTCACATGCTGATTGGTTGATCATCTTTGGCCTGCACAACAAAGCCTCCCTAGTCAGACATGTGAGAGTGGTGGCTTTCTGGCAGTGTTGAAACATCCCATGTGGTGTCTAAGATGTTTTCCACACAGGCACACTCAGCCAGAGTCAAAACCCTGACCTTGCACTTGCAGATTATGTGACCCACTATGGGAGGCAATCATGCCAGCTGAGCACCACACCCCTCAAAACCTAAAGACTATTCAAAATCTTCTTCTTCTTCCTCATTGTCTTCACTCTCACTGATACAATGTTGTCACACCATTGGGAACATAATAAAACACCAGAAGTCAAAACAAACATTTATTAAGGCTGAAAACTGTAAGCCTCCTGGTAAAACAAGTTCCAGCAACATTATCCCTTTAAAATACACCAGAAGAAATACAGAACAGGATAGGACAAGGACTATACTAGACTATACACTCAATAATAGTCCAATCACTGTAATGGGAGGGAAAGCATGGGACTGGCAAAAAGCACCTGAGTGGCATCAATGCTGGCAAGATCTAGATCCAATCTAAGAATAACCAGATTGGAATGTTGACTGAAAGGAGGTAAAGGGGGAATGAATGAGAAAGAATGGAATGAAGGGAAGGGAAAGGAAGATGAATGGAAGATAAAAGGAGATGAAATGAATGTAATAAAGGGAAGAGAAAGAAAGATGAATGGAAGAACCTGAATGGGAAAGAACCTGAATGGGGAAGAATATGAAATGAATAAAGGAAGATGAATGGAATGGGTGGGAGGGAAAAGATGAATGGAAGAAATACAAAGGAGGAAGAGATAAATGGGGCAAATGGAAGCTAAGAATGCAAAGGAGGAATGATGGAATGATGGCACAAGGAACTAGCCTGTGGCACTGAAACAGGCATACTAAAAATGGGAATTAGAATAACAGTTATGAATAAGGGGCTGGAAAGTATGGAACCAAAAGTCACATGTAGGGGGTGGTCTGTGCACTGTAGAAAGAGGTATAAATAGCCTGAGTAGAGTAGCAAATAGGCAGGCAATTAATAGGCAATGGCTTGGTGGTTTGCAGAAAGTGAATCACTTAGGCTGGAGTTTGTTGAAACACCTCTACATTCAGAATAGAGATATTTTGGAAGTAAACCTCAACCTCAAACATTTATCAAGACATCAGTGTGGAATTGGAGTGGACTTCCTAAGTCTTCAAGAAAGCCCCAGAACTATTAGTATTACTCTAACTCAGTACTACATCACTGTCCTCATTCCTTATCTCCTCCTCTTCATTATCCAGATGATCATCTTTATAGAGATCCTCTTCAGTTGCTGATCCTTCTCTTTGGGCTTGAAGGTCCCAAAACTCATCATCTGATTCCTCAGAGGAAGAGACTGATGTCTATAGAGAATATGCCATATTCATGTTGTTTTGCATCTTGTGAGTTGCTTCTCATGTAAGCTGGTGTTCAATTCCACCACCTGGAAAATGCACAAACATATGCCTGTCAACAAAACTAGACATTTTTTGATATTAGTGCTTTGATCACTAATATCAAAAAACATGATATTTGCTTACCTATTGATGTAATAATCCTCATAATCCACATTCTTTTCTTCTGGCTTCCATGCCATAGAATGACCCAATAGTCCATCAATGGCCTTTCCTGAAAACCTTGGAATAAGATGAACTGCATGCAAAACATTGGCAGAATCAACAAATGCAAATGCATCATCACCCTCCATAAAACCTGGCAAGAAGTGGTTGCTAGGCAAGTACATTGACTTATTTTGGACATTGGTCAAGCAGGCTGGATAGCCCAATAGTCTGCAGCTTTGCTTAACCTTCTGTGATGGACACCACCCCTTGCTCATGGATCATATTGACAATATGGCAGAGGGGTGCCCAGACAACAAGCATGTTAAGACCTGGTACAAGGTGGCACATGAGCAGTGGCAGTCAATGGAGCTGCAGTGTCAGCTATGCTGGACCACAGCCTCTGCCACCACCTTACACACTTTCTTTGCTTGTGACAGGTTCACCCCCAAGCTCTCCCTTCTGTATGTTTGGTTCCCTTGAAAGCTCCATTGCCTCTATAAGTAGGTGCAACTCTCATGGCCCTTACATGCATCCTGTTCCCCAGAGTTCCTATGGATGTCAATGCTTCCTGACAGCAATCCTCTACTCCTCTGTCATGTTGAGGCTGTGGAAAGGCTGGTCACTTTGCCCATTACTGTCCTCAAGGGCTGGAAGTGCACTACCTCTCTACATTGGAACAAGAAGAGCTCATTGTCCAGCTCTTGGCAGCCCAGGATATAGCCAGAGCCCCCTCTCTCAACATGCCTATAGCTGTCCCCTCCACTGAGGTTGCTGATGGATTGGAGGTTGTGCTGGTAGAGTTAGAGGAGGATTTTTAAATAGGCAATGGATAATCTTGTATGCCTCTGTTGTCTAGTGCTAATCATTTTGCTCCCCTGTCTGTAGAATTGAATATACTAGTGATGGCAAAAGTGGCTTGTTCAGAGTGGTCCTAATAACAAAGAACCAGCTCTACCACCAAACACATAGAGCCAGCTTCATTGAGCATGCCATCAACATTGTACATAGGAATAGGATGAGAGAGGGGGTGGGTAGTGAGATGATGTTGTTGCACATAGTCTGTGTTGAGGAAGAGGCCTGTTGCCCCACTGTCAAGCAGAGCAACAATGCTTTGGGTTTGCTGGGTGTCTGTTGTCTCAATTTCTATCTGTAATTTCAGAGAGTTGGTAGAAGGATTAGAGGCAACAATGTAGCAACAGGGGAGATAACATTTCCATGCAGGAACCAAAGGGCATGGGTTAGAGGGTGTACTCCCAGTAGAGACTTCAACTCAGAGGGGGCTTTGTATATCTGAGGATGGGCTTATCATTTTGGGCATTTTATTGAGGACAGCAGCAGATAAGAAGAAGCAAGACATAATTTTGAGGTTCACCTGGTTACATGAACATAACTACAAGATTGACTGGACTAAGAGTGAGACAAAAATGAGTTGCTGTCCTTGTCATTGCATGACTTGTGCCAAAGAAGCCTGCAAGGAGCACAGAGCAAAGGTTTTTGAGCATGCTGCCATGCATGCCTGTTGTGCTGGGCATCTTCCTTATGCTGATCTCAACTTCCTGGATCCCCCCCTCTGGCATTCCCTCATAGAGGCCTTCTACAAGGATGTCTGAGGTGTTGGGTGTGAACATCAGGAGGAAGACAAATGCAAAGGAGAATTTGCTAGCACTCTGGACCCTGAGTCTCCAGACAAAACCATTGAGGTAGGTGACAGGATCTATGCTACAATGCTCTGCCCCCCTCCTACCATGGCAGAGATCCAGGCCAGTCAGACCATTTCTGAATGTCTGGCTGAGGTGTTTGTGGCAAATACCTAGCCCAAGCCCTTTCATAGTACATTTCCTGATCACCTCCACAATTTCAAGGACATGTTTTTCAAGGCATCATTTCATTTGCTTCTAGAGCATAAGCAGTGAGATCATGCAATCAAGCCAATACCTGATGCAGAACCCTCCAGCTGCAAGGTCTATCCACTTGTGCCCTGTGAGCAAGATGAGCTGGATGGGTTTCTACAGGAGAATCTTAGTTCTGAAAAGATGGGATTTTCTAGGTCCCCAATAACCTCCCCAGTCTTTTTCATTAAGAACAAGAATGGGTCTCTTTGTCTAGTTCAGGACTATCAAATGTTGAATGCAATGATAGTGCAGAATTGCTACTCCTTACTGCTCATCTCTGAACTTGTTAACAAAATTTGAGGTGCATGCTACTTTAGCAAATTGTATGTCCACTGGGGCCACAGCAATGTGCACATCAAAGAAGAAGATAGTAGAAGGCAGCATTCCAAACCAACTGTGGACTCTTTGAACCTCTGTAGATGTTCTTTGGTCTCACCAATAGCCTGGCCACTTTCCAGACTATAATGAATGACATCTTCCATGATCTGATTGTGGAAGGTGTTGTTTGCATGTATCTTGACAATATCCTCATCTACATCAAGACCTTGAAGGAGCATTGCTGAGCCATATGCATTGTCTTGGAATGCCTCCACCAACACTAGCTCTATCTGAAGCCTGAGAAGTGCAAGTTTGAGCAGACTAAGGTGGAGTACCTAGGTTTGATCATTTTGCATGGAATGGCTGAGATGGATCTCATTAAAGTGGCAGATGTAGTGGAGTGGCCTGAGCCAAGGAACAAGGAAGAAGTACAGGCCTTTTTAGGGTTTGTGAAGTTTTACTGGAGGTTTATACAGAATTTCTCCTACCTTAGGGGGTGTACTCCCAGTAGAGACTTTAACTCAGAGGGGGCTTTGTATGACTGAGGAGGGGCTTATCATTTTGGGCATTGTATTGAGGACAGCAGCAGATATATTCAATTCTACAGACAAGGGAGCAAAATGATTAGTACTAGGCAACAGAGGCATACAGGGTCATCCATTGCCTATTTAAAAATCCTCCTCTAACAGCCTCAACATAACAGAGGAGTACAGGATTGCTGTCAGGAGGCATTGACATCCATAGGAACTTCCTGGAATAGGGAGCATGTGGGGGCTGGTAGGTGGGTATGGAAGGGAGCAACATCAGATAAAACAAGAAGAGTTTGACCTGCTTGTAGAGCCACTAGAGCATGCATGGAAAAGGGGACTCAAGAGGTAATCCACCACAAGCAAGGGAAGCATGTGGGGTGGCTGTAGAGTGTTGTGTCCATTGCAGCTCTATCAGCTACTACTGCTCATGTGCCACCTTGTACCAGGTATCAACACACTCATCTTCTGGATGCCCCTTAGCCATACAGTCAATATGATCCATGAGAGAGGGGTGGAGTCTATCACAGAGTCCAGCCTGCTCAATTAAGGTGCAGAATGAGTCAATGTACTTGTCCAGTAACCCCTTCCCTTGACTGTACTAGTTTCAGTTCTGAAGAGAAAGAGCTGCAGTCTTGGCAGGATTGAGGAGAAAGAACTCAGCTCAGAACTCCTTCTCAAACTCTGTCCAGCTGAAGAAACTCTTGACTCCTTTGGGGCATCAGAAGATGTGCAATGCATAGGTTAAAGCTCAGCACATCTTCATGTAGGAGAGGACCCAGGCAATTTTAAGAGCATTGGAGGCAAAGGCTTTGCCACTCAACTGGATGTAGGTGATGCAGGATTAGAGAAAATGTTCCCCAAGCTTATGGTCCCCATCAAATATATCAGAAAGCATAGTGCAAGTATGTTTGGAGAAGGAGGCTGGAAACTCTGAACTAGGTGCAGAAGGGAATCTTTCTACTGCTGCTGCAGGCCTAGAAAGAGGGGTAGGAGCAAGGGCAAGGTGTTCCAGGAGGTCCTGGAGGGAGAGGGAGACTCCTTCAGTGGTTTGACATAGTCCAGTGAGTTTGGCAGTGTGGGAGGTAAGAAAAGCTTGGTAAGTTGAACCTGTATCTCTCAGAATAGAAAATGGCTCCAGGGATCATTTTGGGGGCTTGAAGCATCAGGAGGAGGTGCTGGAGGAGTTGGTTGGGTCATAAGAAGAGCACAGGGAGTAGCAAAACACTGGTGGAGGAGAGACCTTTTGAAGAACCAAATGGAAAACCCAGGCAATTAAAAAGGGAGCTTCCAAACCAAATCTAGAGACTTGTTCTGCTGTAAGGGCAACCTCTGGAGGCTGTGGCTCAATTACACAGCTGGCAAAGGGAGATCCAAAGTATATTCCATATTGTACAGTGTTTACAAGTATAAGTACACACCTGGCAAAGGGAGATCCAAAGAGAACAAGTCTAAGGAGCTCCCTAGGCCATCTGCTACACTCAAAGGTTTTGGAAGCATAGGATGCAACTGTACAATACAACAGAAAAATCATGTGACCTGCTGACAAGTTGACCAGTCATATGCCCTGGCCTGGGATGGTCTCCTGACAGTCCTTGCAGCAGGCTGCCTTTGATGCCTTCAAGCAAGCCATCACCTGAAAACTCATCCTCCTGTTCCTGAATGCTGACTCTCCCTTCTATATTGGAAGCTGATAGCTCTGACTTTGCCACAGGAGCAGTCCTCTCTCCACAGTCAAAGGAGAATGGCAAGTGGCATCCCATAGCCTTTCACTCCAAAAGCCTTAATGCAGTAGAACAGAACTACAAGGTCCATGACAATTTGATGCTTGTTATCATTTGGTTCTTCAAGGAATGGTGGCATTTTCTTGAGAGCACATGTCATAAGTTTGAAGTCTGGACAGACCACAGGAACTTCAAGTATTTCCATATGGCTAAGCTCAATTGACACCAAGCTTGGTGGTCTCTGTATCTGGCCAACTTTAACTTCTCACTGCATTACAAACCTGGACAGAGCATGAACAAACCAGACATATTGTCTAGGCAGGCTAACCATGGCACTGGGAGAGAGGATAATGACAACATCATCCTCCTCAAGCCCAAGCTCTTTGCTATTCATCCTCAAGAAGGGATTGTGGTCCAAGAGAATGAGGCAAACATCCTCAAAGACATCCAATAGGGAAACCAAGAGGGTGCACAAGAGGATGCAGTTACTCAGGCTGCTCAGGCCTTAAGAGCCCAGCAAGTGAGCAGAGTTGATCAAGTGCATACAGATGAGTGGAGTCTTTAGGATGGGCCTCTAACTTTCCAAGAATGCATCTACCTGCCTAACATTCTGGAACTCTGCTGACCCACTTTAGAGCAGCATTGTGATTCTTATGTTGCTGGACATCCTCATAGATGGAAGACACTGGAGCTAGTGTTTTGGAACTATTGGTGGCCTCAGATATCCCAATATGTAAGCACCTACACTAGCACCTGTGATCTCTGCCTCTGCACCAAGCCTCATTGCCAGCCTCTCATGGATCAGCTCCACTCTCTCCCTATCCCAGCTGCCAATTAGAGTGTGGCCTTAGTAGACTTCATTGTCCAGCTCCCAGATGCCCATGGGTATGATGTGGTAATGGTAGTGGTGGACCTTTATAGTAAACAGGCCTACTTCATCCCAAGCCACACCACCTGCTCAGCTCTAGGAGCAGCTAGCTTATATTAGAAGAATATCTGGAAGCTCCATGGTCTGTCTGAGATGGATATGTCTCAGACAGAGGCCCTCAGTGTATGGCAGAGTTCACTCAGGAGCTGTACTACCTACTTGGAGTGAAGCTCCACACCACCACTGCCTATCACCCTCAGTTGGATGGTCAGACCAAATGTGTTAACTAAGAACTGAAACAGTATCTCCACCTGTTTTGTAACAAGAGGCAGGATGACTGGGACAAGCTCCTGCCAGATGCCAAGTTCCAGTACAACAACCATATTCTTCCTGGACACAGGCAGTCACCTCTGTATGGGATTTGAGCCTTGAGGATGCCCCTCAGAGAATGACTTGATGAATGAATTTGCAAACAAGATGAAGGAGGCACAGGAGGAGGCACAGGAGGAGGCAAAGGCAGCACTTGACATGGCACAATACTATGACCACCAATGGATGCCAGCCTCTGTCTACAAGCCAGGCAACTGTGTGTACTTGGACAGCTCAGACATAAAGATAACTAGGCCATCACAGAAGCTGTCACACTGCCACCTTGGGCCCTTGACAGTAGAGCAGAATGTAGGGCCTTTAGCATTCCAACTCAAGTTCCTGGCTGGCCTGTGTCAATTGCACCCCATCTTCAATGCCATCAAGCTGTTCCTAGCCCCAGAAGACTCTATTCATGGCTGTTGCCCTAAGGCATTGCCACCACCAATTCTGGTTAATGATGAGAAGGAGTACAAGGTGGAGGAAATTTTGGATAGCAGGGTGTTTTAGGGGAAGTTACAGTTCAAGGTGAAGTGGAAGGAATATGGCATTGAGGACATTTCTTGGGAAACACAGGCCAATGTACATGCACCAGCTCTGATTCAGGACTTCCATAACAGGCACCCCAGCACACCAAAGGCATTTCAAGGCATCTGCCCCATTCTAGCAGCTGATCAGGCAATGTATGACTTTTTCTACTCAGTGTGTCAAGACACTGCATGCCAAATGGGGCATGATGTCAGGGACCACTGTGCCAGACCCCTGGATTGTTTCCTTTATTCTCAGCTTGCCACTCATTGTAGTCTTTCCATCTTTGAGTTACAAGTACTTTCAACCAAGGGCTATCCTTTGGTTATATTTGTATGTAGTCACATGCTGCAAGTCTGAAGATCAAGGCCATTTACAATGGATTACTGTTTTTGGGTTGGATTCTGGATTTGGTTGTTGTTGAGTGTTCCTTCCAGAAGCTCTAGAGTAGATTTTCTAAACACTGGCATTGAAAATCCTTAGACCTGTTCTCTTTGGATCTCCCTCTGCCAGGTGAGTAGCTAGAACTCGAGAACTTCTTGTAGATGCTAAATAGGCTTTGGATCTCCCTCTGCCAGTTGTGTGATTGAGCCACAGCCTCCAGAGGTCACTCTTACAGAAGTCTAGGGCTATAACAAGGTACAATTATTTGATGGTTGTATAGAAAACATGACAGTATTAATAGTAAGTAAAGTAATGAAACCAGAAGGAGACAAGGTCAGTAAGCAATAGAGAACTATGCAACAGCAACCTAGGCAAGTCAGGAGGAATGCCATGTGAAAGTAAGTAACTCAGAATATAACTAAAGTCAACATCTGAAATGACAGTCAGTATGCTGTTTACTAGGTGGTCATGTAGTAAGTAATAAAAACTAAATCAAGTAATAAGAAAACCATGTCAATAATACCAAGAGAAGAAATATATTAGCCACTTTACTAAGAGGTTGCTAGAGGTTGCTAGTTGTCATAAAGGGAAAGTTGTCCAATGGGCTGAGAGTCTAAGGTCACATGTGACAAAGTCATGTGACCATTGCATCACATAGAAACCAGAAAATCTGGAAGTTGCCCAAAACATAGGAAATGACAGAAATCAGTGCTTAGTAAGAATATTGTCTTTCTGAGCTTTTTCCTCTCAGCACTAGTGCTTGAGCTGCTAAAAACAAAAAAGACTATGATTTCCACAATGTTGCCATGTAAACCTTGCATTTTGTTATATATATATATATATATATACACATATTCAACTGAAAATAAATTCTAGATTTGTTGAGTGAGATATGATGATGTGCTTTTAAGAGTACCTGTGAAGCAACCAACACTTTCTTATCTGACCAACACAAAACTGACCAAAACACTCCATTACAAACAACAAAGTTGCCATGGAACTTGATAACAATCCAGATGAGCTTGATGAAGAAGGTGATGACCAAGGGATTGAAAATAGAGAAGCAACATCAAAAGATGAAGAAGAAAACTATCACTATGAGAACCCAATGCATGAATGACACCAAGAATTGGACAGTGATGAGTCTGAGAACAACCTTGATGATATATGGAAGGACAGTGACAATGATCTGGATGATAAATTAGGCCATAAGGATGAGGAAGACAATATAGAAGATCCTGAGAATGATTAGGGTTATGCTGAGCTGTGAATTGATGATGATAGTAACAAATACTGATTGAATTACTAGTTGAATACCCCAGATTGACTAAGAATTTTGACTGTTGTCCATCAATGCTGAAGTCACAGTGCTAAGCTACATATACCTGAGTGAGAGGAGGTTGTAAGCTTGCAATAAGATCTATCACCTCAGTGTCTGCTGAATAAGAGAGAAACTGTATTGTTAGTTAGACCTGTAAGGCAGCAACAAAATCTACTGACATCAGAATATCAAAGTAAATGACACTTACCACCTCAATGTCTGCGAAATGGGGGAGAACAACTGTGGTAAATGTGCCAGCATGTCTAAATCACAAGGAAATATGTGATGAAGTAGGAGCCACAACACATATACATACTCACACATTACACAAACACCCTCAGTTGATTGGCACAGAGACTGAAGGTGAGTACAAATATTACACACATACAAGCATAGTACTTAATGTGTCTTCTCACAATATAGGACTGTGTCCTGACTCAGATAGTCAATGAGGACATATAACAATATGGATATGACAACATTGCTCAGGGGTATACATGAACATGTCACTATCATAGTCTTCATTAAATGAGTCCTGAAGCTTGACTAAAAATCCCTTGATAATCATGAAATATTAGTATTTACTAGACTGTAAATCTTGTATCTATACCTCAAGAGCAGGATCATCTCTATTTTCACCATTGGGTAAATGTTCACTTTCATCGAAAGGAAGCCAAGGAGCGGTAAAACCATCATCACCTTACTTTTGTTTTTCACCTGTCTTTGATGGTCTTGAGGCTTTTTCCTGCAGTCTTTTTTGTAGACTATGCCCACGCACGTCGGATGATGCCTACAACACACTCAATTTTAACACCCAGTATCCATCTTTGACTACGCAGACAAGAGCTCAAACACTGAATCAAAGATACATTATGGCAAGTATTCAATACAAGCATCTAATCGGTTGTACTTGGAACATCCAACAACATTCCCTGTTCTGCCAATCTCTTGAACCCCTCCACGTCAAGTTCATGAAAATCCCAGCGATGTATATAAAGGTCACGAAGTGTTACAAGGTCACTTGTCTTAACCACACGAGATTGTGCCATCCCAATGAGCGAGCCCGGAAGGTTCTTGCAACGACCAAGGGTCAGCCGCTCAAGTCGTGGCAGAACCGCAGTGCGTTCTCCAACACGGGTAAGGAGGGAAAATAACTTGTCAGTCATCGGAGGATCAATTTGAAGGCTAGTAACGGACGACATCGATGGCGACTCCAGTATTGCTACAAGTACCTTCTCGCTGATGGGTGCTCCCGAAATGTTGTAAAAGTATTTTTCCAGCTGACAACCAGATCTGTTCAAGAACTCCAAAAATTCCGTAGGATCGGGTTCTGACTTCCAGGCCCAGTTTTGCTTAATGGATAGCGATGTCAGCGCTGGCAAAGTGAGCTTCTGGAACATCGTATCGGCAGATTCTTCCGTGGTGAGATGTAGCTTCTGGAGGAAAGGGAGAGTGACGGGCAAATCTGGAAGGTTAGGCTTGTGCGTAAGCGGAAGCCCTGTCGCTTGCTTGAGCATCCAGTTGAGGTGTTCGTGATGACATACAGCGTATGGATCTACAAAACGGAGAGTCGTGAGGTTTTGGCATTCACGAAGGACTTTGAAAAGGTTCTTGATCGTCATTGATAAGTCCGCGGTGGTAAGACGAGACCATGGCAAGATCAGAAGACTCGGAGTAGCCTCCAGGTAATCGATCTCCCATTTCCCGGATGTGAATCTTGGAGAGGAATACATGGTTTTCCATACTTTCTCCAGTTGCGGAAGCCCGTCTCGCGGGGGGCACGGCAAGGTAACGGCGTCTCGACTCTCGATCGAAGCGGATTCCAAGATAGGGAGGCGGCCTTCGGGCATGTTAATCAGGACATGCGAGAGTTGACGCGAGAAACGAAAGTCGACCGATTTCCAACGATGAGAGTGTTCAAGAAGAAGGCTCACAACCTCGGTAGTCAAAGGATTGTACGCAGGCTGGTAAGGGTCTCCATACGTAGGGTGGTGAGGGCCTCTTTGCTTTGCTAGTAACCCGTCCAATGATTCAAAAAATGTGAAAGTGAGAGGGAGATCACTTGATCGTTCAAGCCATGCCTTGAGAATGGGTATAATCTGCTGCTTTCGAGAGCAGTAAATGGAGAATTGGCTCCATAGTAACGGTGTCGATAAGGCGATTGCTCTCCATAGCATGCATACTTGAGCAAGTACCATTGGGTCAGATGATCCACCAGGAGATATTGATATCTTGGGGAATCTTCGAAAGACTGGTGGGCCTTTCGTTCCCAAATCATACGCGTTGTTCTCAAGGCTGCAAAAGAAAATGTGGGTGAGGACCTCAGGCGGAAGACGATTAATGGGTGCAATAAATGCTTGTTCAAGAGGAGTCGCGAGGTTGAAGAGAAATAACTTGGCTCCGTTTAGAGGATTAAAACTAGCGATTGCAGATAATAGCGTCTCAAGTATTGCACGGTATCGGGTCTCCTGCGAAAATGATCGATAAGATAGAAGTATTTGAGGAGAAAAGAAATTCGTACGATTTCCGAAGTCATCTTAGGGTGTAGCTCTGTTCAGTCTGTTGGAATGAACTTTCTTCGTATATAAAGACTTACATCTCGAATAAATGCATTTGGAACAAAGGACATTATCATCGGAAAAAGAACTGTTTCGGACTTGGAAAAAAAGAAAGGAAACCGAACCCCTGAACAACGACGGTCGCCAAGCCACAAGCTAGACAAACGAATCTCGTACCCATAACGTCCAGGTGAACGGTCTTGTATTTGTGAAAGCTACTAGGATAAAACGGATCGTATATCGGCTTTTGCCATAGTCACGTGGCTCAATGTTGATGCAATGGAGCGCCGAAGCAAGTCCTCTCCAGTGACTTCATTGTAATAAACTCAAGAATCAACAGATTTCACTCGAGTTCGTACTCTTCCATAAATAAATCTCAAATGAGTAGGTGGGGATCGGTTGCAGAAAATTATCGGCTGGAGATTGAACGAGGATATGTCACTTCTCGGCAACCTTCCTCAATCCACATCTTTCATGAAAGCATAATGCGTGACACGGGCAATACGTTACCTGTCTCTCACCCTAAGCTCTAACTACACCCTAACCAAAGCCCTGACCGATGGCTTCAACCAAAAACCCTAACTAATTACCCTAGCCAAAACCCCTGCCCAGTCCCCTCTAGACGGTTTTCTTCCTAAATGTCATATGGGCAAAGTGTGACACATAATGTCGCACTTTGCCAATATGTGTCGCCAATTCCGCCAATTGACATCGATGTGGTGTGTCGGATCTGGTTGGTCCCGAGATTGGGCTGTTGAAACATGAAGAGCAAGAAGATATGTACAAAGGCCCTCAGAGATTTCTCAATCTACAGTTTATATGCACAAAATTATGTACATATCAATCAACTTTAATGAAACTAGATGGTGTGGTACCACCGTGGCACCCCGTACTACTCCGACTTGAAACATAAAACAACAGCACCGAAATCACTTGAGGCTCCTCATGTACCGTTGCGTTAATTAGACTGCAGGACTGGCTTCTTCCCAAACGCATATTCATAGATCGCCTCCAACAATGTCCGCTGCTTCTCCGTCAAGTCGTAGCTTAGAACAGCAACACCAAGCTCCTCCTCAGACGCCTCGTGTGCCGCCACGTTGCCCGCATCTCGGATCGAGTTAGAACGAAAAATCATCTTGAGGGCGTCATCAGGGAGCTTGGCCATGGGATCGTTGGTGGCTTTAGCTTTGATGTTTTTTTTAACAACTTCGAGGAGATCGGCTGGTTTTGGATAGTCGGATTGGTTGAGCGAGAGCTCTTGAAGCAGTTTTTCACGCGCTTTGTCGAGGGTGATACGTCGGTTCAGAGGATGAATGGTCTGTTTTCATGATGAATGAGAAGAACAAGTTCAATTGCCTACTAGACCGCACCTTTTCCACTTGTTCTATTCTGTCCCTCTGGGCACGAGTTTCCTCCCTCAAATCACAATTCTCCTGTTAAATAGATGACATGTAAACGAGATCGGATCCAATAAAGTATGCTGGAACACACTTTTTCCAAGGTTTCCACCTTATTCGACAAAGCGGAATTGTCATCTTTCAAGGTACTGATCTCATCCTTCAAATGTTGATTTTCCTGTCGAACGACGCAGCAATAGAACAGGTAAATTGAGTTGAGCCAATGGAAGAATGATGTCACGCACATCTTCCAAATTTTGTACCTTGCGTAGCAAATGACAATTTGCCTGTGAAATATTGTGAATGAAATCAAGCCGAGGAAGTATGTTGGAACACACGTTTTCCAAACTTTCTACCTTCCTTAACAAAACACAATTATCGTTTTTTACAGAACGAATTTCCGCTTTCAGAGAATGAAATTCAGCTCTCCAATCTGAGAACAATTGGATGTCTGCAAAAATATCAGCTACAATATAATTCCTAGGTTTGATTACAGAGGAATTTGTGGGTTGCTTGATCGATGGCTCTCCAACTTTGCCTTGAGCTACAGAATCTGTCAGTCAAGGATGTCAGAAACATGAGAATAAACATGCAAGCCACATAAATACCATTCTTCTTCGATTTCTTCCTGGAAAATTTGCTGGGTGGAGGCGGGGATGGCATGTCGAGCTCCTCAGACAGAACAAGGTTGTGCTGCCTCAATTTGATGATCTCAATTCCCATATTATTAATATGAGAATCATAGGTATCAGCGTTCAGATGGTACAAGAAGGTGATTGAGTTGGGCTCGTCCGGTAGCCTGACGTCACCCAAGGTAGTCGAATTCGAACCTGCGCCACGCAAAGACTTAGATCGAGTAAACGTTGGAATATCTGTCCCTGAGTTGACACAAAGAGATATGTCCTCGACTCGAGGCGCCTCCGTGAAAATATTGCAGTAATCAGTGTGAAGGTTGGCGAAACACTCGAGAGCTGCTTTCTTCACTGGTGTTTTTATAGGAAAACTATTCGAGCATGTGAAAATAGGGATGGCCAGGACTCCGGACACCTGTACCTCAGCATCTGCGTCCGGAGTGATTGTAATTGTCGAAATGGCCATGAAAAGAATAGTATTACAATCAACGGCGATTGTTCGCATCTTATGAGAAACTAGAATGCGTTTGTACCTCGATTCATTGTTCCTTCCAGCCCAGTTCATCCATTCTTTACACAGAGGGACAATAGCCAGCGGACCTGCCTGACAACCGTGTATACAAGGATCTAAAGGTGATTTTATTCTCGATTCGGCCTGAACAGAAACCATTATAATTCACGCTTTATTCTTATTGTGAGTGGTTGCAAGTCTGCAACGTTTGGCATGCAGGAGTAGAAAGAGTGCGGCGAGTCATGAGAAGCCCGGATATAGATCCCCTATTCCGATGGTCGGATACCATTATAGTTCATGCCTTATCCTTATTGCGAGTTGTTTGTGAGTCTGCGCTGTTTGGCATGCAGGGATAGAAAGAGTGAATCAGAATCCCATAGTGTGGCGAGCTCCATGAAGCCCAACCTGGTTCCGATGGATAGACACCATTATAACAATACATGCCTGACTGTTATTGTGAGTGGTTGAGTCTACACGATTTGACATGCAAGGGTGGAAAGATTGAGGTTGAAAAGTGAGAGTGTGGCGAGCCACGTGAAGTTCCAAACACAGAGACTCAAGTGAGAAAACAAAATATTGCATTAAACAACAACACATTATACTATCCGACCTGCCTGGATCGAACAGGCGACATTGAGATATAACAAGTATCCATTACAGTCTCACGCTCTACCAACTGAGCTAAGGTCGGCTTATACATTTTAATACGCAACGGTAACATGTCGAGCTCCTAATTGAATCACAAACTATGTGAATTAATGATTAACGAACCCCTCACAGCCCCTCAAACGCAGCATCAACCACGGCCTTCTGTTGGATACTATACAGCTTCCCAATCCCAGGCGCAGGCAGCGCGCTCTCCCTCCTCCCACAATACCCCAGCACACCCCGATACCCAATCTCCTCGAACACAGGCCGAATCCTACACATCACATGCGTATACGCACCCTGATTCCTCGGCTCCTCCTGCAGGTACACAATCTCCTCAGCCCGTGTGTACCGTCTCAGCGTGCCCGCAAGTTGCTTGAATGGGAACGGCGAGAGTTCTTCGAGGCGGATGAACGCGACGACGTCGTTGAGGTCGAAGGTCTCGCGGTGCTTAATGAGGTCGTAGTAGATTTTGCCGGAGAGGAGTACGACGCGCTTGACTTGGCTTGGGTCTGCGATTGGATCGTCGAGGACGGGCTGGAAGCGTGTTCCTTCGCTGAGGTCGGATAAAGAGGAGGATGCAGCCTAGTGAAGACCGTCAGAGAATCCAAAAGTATATGTAAGGATGATGACGCACGGATAACCGAAGCAGTGCTTTTGGTCCGGCAACAATGAGAGGCTTGCGGAAATTGCGCTTAATCTGTCTCCTCAGAAGATGGAAGTACTGCGCTGGCGTTGTAGGAAAGACTACATGGATATTGACGTTGGCAGGTTTATCGTCCGTAGTGGGAACGTAGGGGTCATCAGACAGCTAGTGCGGGGAGGCATAAGATATGTCGGGTTCATATAACATACTACGGCGTACCTGTAACATGCGTTCAATACGAGAAGAAGAATGTTCCGGTCCAGCACCATCAAGTCCGTGTGGAAGGAGCATCACAATACCACTTTGTTTAAGCCATTTCGCTATGTAGAGTTAAAAGATCAGATCAACCAGCCTTTCTAAGTTTATAAAAATAACAACCCCACCTTCAGCAGAAACCACATATGTATCAATAATAACCTTCATTATGATGAACCAACCATCAACACATCATACACCGAGAGTTCAACCCTACCACCGACCTGAGCACCATTGAAAAAGTCGCCGAACTAGCCGCGCAAAAGGGCAGTCAGCATGGGTCAATCACGAAGACGTGATCGCGCTCATACGCACCTGAGCTTCCCAAATCGGCAAAAGGTTCGGCCGTTCCCAGCTCGCTCCATACTCAAACTGGCCAAACACCATGCACCATAAGCACTTCTATCGTCAGACAGCCTGGAAACACACGCACTCCAAGAACAGCCATCTCGCTCAAGGAACCTACATTACCATCCATCAACACCTCAAAAATCCAGAAAAAGAAAAGAAAACAACACACTATTCGCCAACTCCAACTTCCCCTCTGTCCCAAGTGCCTCATTGAGCGGCACCGTCACACCCTCCGTGCGCTGATCGACCAGCATCGCGTGCCGTTGGCTGAACGTCCCCCTACCCACATCCTGTCCGGAGATCCGCACGTCGCATCCTTCGTGCATGAGCGAGCCGAAAGCCAAGGCCTGCACGATGTGAATGGCGAAAACGTGAGTACATCGGACGTTGAAACGAAATGAAACGCACCTCAGCCGTAGCCCAATCAATCCCACTCCCACTCTCTAAACTCCTAACCCGATTCCTAATATGCCTCTCCAATTTCGAATGGACCTCCTACATACGTCATCAGTTCCCGGTTCATTTCCCTACCCCCTTTCCAATCAAAATAAGAACAGAACACTCACAAACCCCTCGGGGACATGAACACTCGCCGTCCCGACTCTCCTCAACATCTCCTCTCCAACCCCCGTCTCCGGCTCGCTCAGGGCCCGCTCACTACCAGGCCACACCATCCCCGCCCACCGGTCTTGGAGAAGGGCTGACGCATCAGGTTTGTACGTCGGCACGAGCGCGAGCTGTGCTTCGAGGTGCGCTTTGTGTATACCGCGGATGGTGTGAATGGTTTCGTCGTTGAGGATGTCTTCAGTCTGGTGGTTTTGAGTTTTGTGAGTAGGTTGGCAGAGTGAGGAGGGGGGACAGACCTTGAGTTTCTCTTCATAGAGCTGAGGAACGGAACGACGCTTACTGATCTGTGAGTACATGAGTGGTTGGGTGATACTCGGAAGATCGAGCTCGTTGTGTCTATCCCAAATTTGTCAGTACATGTAACACGACAGATAACCACGTACGTACCCCCTGTTAATCGAGAATGATTCAAGAGCGTTCAAAGGGATACGAGGACTGAAAAAAAACTCACCATCGTCGATAAACAAGCAAATCAACGATAATGTCCTTCGCAAGTTCTTCAGGATCCCATTCTACACAAAACATAAAACTCACTCACTTTACGGAAATACTTTCTATACCGGAACGCAATATCCATCGCGCGCACGACATCTAGTTTACCCCGTGGCATGAGTATCAACCCCAAGGCATAGATGCAGAGACAGAGAGAGAAGGAACGTGCCTTCGGGATAATCCCCATTAACATGCAACACAGGGGTGTTAATCATCTTTCCAATATCAGAACAGTAGAGTGAGGAGCGCGCGCCAGATGCGGGAGTCGTGTATCCAATGCTGTGCAAGAATTAGATGGAAGATTTTTTTACGTGGTTGGGCTCAGAGCATACTTATTGCTACCAAGAATCCATCAACAAATCGTCATGAACATGGATGTAGAACGTACTCGACAACCAGATGCACCGTGCCCCCACTTGTAAAATGCGGTAAATTACCTACAATCACGAGCAGCCCCCCGCTCAGCCAATCTCATCAACAACATAAAATGATCATCGACACTTACTCAGCCCCAGACCCTCCATAACCACGCCCTGGCCCGTAAAACTCGCGTCGCCATGGATCTGCACGCACATGACTCTATCGCCCAGCTCGCAGTCTGCAGGCGAAGTCTTGAGGAGTGCGTACTGCTTTGCGCGAGTTTTACCTAGCGCGACTGGGTTGACGGCCTCTATTTGTGGGTTCACATAAGCTACGACGATCGCATGAATGAGAGAAGAGAGAGGACACACCGAGATGTGACGGATTGGGCAAAAGAGACACCTTGACCGGATTCGGAGCTCCATAGTCTAATTTCGGAGACGCGACGAGATGGGACAGGACGTCGCCTTGTGCGGCGGAGTGGCCGACGAGATCGGGGAGTTCAGAGGAGCCTTTGATTTTGCTGAAGAGGGCGACTGGGGGGAGGTGAAGGAGATCGGTGAGGAGGTTGAGGCGGCCGCGGTGGGGCATTCCTGTTGATGATGAAGAGATCAAACACATGGTATCTGTAGAAGTGAGGGAAGGTGTATGTACCGAGGATGACGTGTTGGATCCCACCGTGCGAGGCAGACGAGAAAAGCGAGTCGAGCGCTGGGAGCATCGATTCGCCGCCTTCTAGGCCGTACTGTACAAGAAAACTTGGTTGCAGCCAGCAGCAGATGTGCGTGGATGAGTGAGACGTACACGTTTGAGATTTGGAAATTTGAGCTGGAGAAAGTTGTCGAGGACTTCACTGCGCGCGAGGAGTTCGTGGATGCGTCGTTTGGCTTCATAGTCAATGATCGTGATGGGCGCTTCTTCGGTAGATGGCAGGGACTCTGATTCGAGGAGATGGGAGAACCAGAGTCGTTCTGTCTTTGAGGGCGAGTGCATATACTGATACAGAATCAGTAGTCTACATATCCATGCTATAATCTGAAAACACAAACCTCATACGCAATTCTACTAACATAAACGCTCCTCAAATGTCTCGTAATTTCCTCAAGCGTCCACCGGTCCTGCCCCGCAGCTGCAGAGCTCACAGGCTTCGTCCACAGTATCCCATTGACGTTGTACCTCTTCAAGTCATCAGTGAGACCGTAGCGGCGCGGGTTAAGCGCTGCGACTTCCTCGCGATGAATCAGGTCCAAAGGGTCGATTCGTGCTGCGCGGTGGCCGTGTGTACGCATTGAGTCGACATACCGGAGAAGTGAGGCATTCTGAGCGCGGTTTTCGAGCTGTTCTTTGGTGTCTAGTTGGGTTTGGAGTTGATCCATATACTAAACGTGATCCATACTACTTACAGTCAGGAAATACGTATTCCCTTCGTTTTCGAAATCCAAACGATTCATCATGGTACAAACGGGCAGCTAGAGACTGTACGGCTGCATTACAGCGTGGTAGCGACGACCGTGCCGCCGCACCAGTCAGAAATGGCATCACTCAGTTGCTGAGGACGACCGGGTGGAGGAACTTGAAAGTGCGGAGATTCCATCATGACACGGGCGGAACTTGCAACGAGTGGCGTTTCGATCTCCGGGCGCTTCTTTGCGACACGATCATGTGAAGTAGATAAGGCACGTGTCCGAAGCTATCGCCGTGCACGTGTCAAGTAGATATGGGAGACCACCTGGTAGAAGCTGTCGACAGCCTTGGACAGCTACGGTTTAGCGCTCCCAGTTAGAACTGGATCTGGGCTCAACTGGAAAGATCCGATTGGGTCCGCTTCTGTCTGTATTGTATCTGGGCCAGATAGACCCAGATTTTGAATGTAAAATCAGATTTTTTTTGAGGCTATCTGAGGGTTATCCGAAGTGATACTTTCTTCCAACCTGACTAGTCTGAATTTTTCTGCATTCTGCTGGTAATCTATCTAATGTGATGGGACAATATTTATCTGATACTATCTGGACTCTACTGGAACTGTCCGACATTGATGATAATAGATTACAAACCAAATATTGATATAAGTATAGAAACACCATGAGGAATGTGAGATGTACGATTCAATTAAATGCTGCTCAAAAGTGGTGAGGAGAATGTGTCATGTGATTGAGTATGATTTATTTGATTCCTGTTCCTCTTGGCCTTTGAGTGATTCTTCAATAGCTCTTGGTACTTCTATGTACAAGGAATGTTTTGAAATACATTGACAAGATAAATGAAACATACCTTTTCTGTATTGACATCACAAACCTTCCATGCCACAGAACAGTCAGCTTCTATAGCATCAGGATTACCCTGTGTGGCCAACCAGGCTGCACTGTTGTTATGCATCCCCAAGAAGGATGGCTCTCTGCAGATGGCATTAGACACTTGACAACACAATGATGATATATTTAAGGATGTTATGCTCTTACCTGATCAGGAGGTCATCTGGGAGGATGTAGCTCATATGCCTGTAAGGTCAAAAATTGACCTTGTGGATGCATATGAGCAGGTAAGGATATGTACCATGGACATACCTCAGACTGTGTTTATGACCATCACTGGTACATATCACAGTAATATCATGCAAATTGACAACTGTAATTGTAATGCACCAGCTTTTTTGAAATGTCTGATGACATCCATCTTTTAGAACATCATTGAAAAGTGGATGCATGTGTATCTAGACAATATATTTGTCCTTTCAAACTCAATTGAGGAGGATGAAGAGCACCTCAGAGTAGTCTATGCAAGGACTAGCTTCACCTCAAATTGAAGAAGTGTGAGCTATATGCTGAGCATGTGGAGTGCCTTGGCCATGTCATTAATTTGCAGGGCATTCATCCTGATATGGATAAGTTGAATTGGATCCAGAAGTGGCATACTCCTAGAACCTACAACACAATATCCAGCAATTCATTGGATTGAATTACATTGAGAAATTTCTGCTTGATGTCTCTGCATACACAGGGCCATTAATGGCTATGATGCAGAATGGGTCACCTTTTCAATGGCACCCCATTCACTAAAGGTGCTTCAACATGATCAAACAGATCTGTGCCAAAACACCTATAATCAGGCCAATCAATTCTCAACACAAGGATCCTATATGGTTTGTATGTGACACCTCAAAGACAGGCATCAGAGTGATGTATAGACAAGGACTGAGCTTGCAGAAATGTTGGCCAGCCAGGTTTATGTCCAAGAAGTTCACAAATGCTCAGCAAAATTATGCTGTGCATGAGCTCAAGACACTGGCCATTCTTGAAGTGCTCCTCAAATAGGAGGATATGCTTTTAGGGTATAAGATTTGTGTAATCATGGATCATAAAGCCATTTTTCAAAACTCAACAGAATCTGTCTCCTCATCACATGACAATAGACAGATTGTATGTCAAGGTTCAATTTTGACATCACATATGTTAAGGGAGAACTCAACAAGGTAGTGGATTGTCTATCCTGCTATTTTAGAAATGACTCTCCTCAAAACATGCACCACATCTATGATGACATACATGCAGATGTGTGAACTGACCCAGAGGGGGATGACTTGCCCCCTATGCATCTGCAGGAGATGCAGGCACAGCTGGATCAGATCCATGCACTCTGCAATGGACCTGTCTGTAGAAGCCAGTGGATGCAGGATTGTCATGAACTTTGTGATGAGGAAGCATAAGTCTTTGCTGACATGAATGACAGCATAGTTGGGTCAACTCAGGCATACAAGGGCTCAGAGAGCCCAGCAGGCCATGGGGATATGACATTGGGATTAGCCATCCTTGGGTTGGCCAGCCAACCTCAACCAGAGGATTGTACAGACAAAGGATTCCTTTGTCATATCAAATCATTATATGGCTGAGAACAGTTCTTTGCCAAGATACTAAGCCAATCAAAGTCATGATAGCATGGGGTTCCTTCTTGCAGAGGCACTTCAACATACTGCATTCCATAGCTCAAGGCCATCTGTTTGGGTAGTTTGATGATGCTGCATGACTCTTTTGTTGTGATGCATGTTGCAAGAACTGAAGGCATTGGAAAGAAGGGTCTAATACCAACTTCAAGAGCAAGTTCTACAATTTGATCAGAATGCCAAGTATCATAGTGAGTTCTATATTGTTTGCCAGTGCAATTGAAGTATCCAACCTGATTGGAAAATATCAATCATTTGTTGTATGTGAGATTAAACTTGAGGACTGACTATTGTATTTTGTCTATGTTGTATATTTGCAAGTACCTCATCTGCAAGTTCTAAAGATGCTTGTAGAGAGCCAAATGTTTGTTGGAGAACCATGTGGATGCCACCTTCAACAGAATTTGTCCCCTGTAAGCAGTGATATACAGACAGACCCTCAGCATCTGTTCCTACTTTCTGATATAACTCTGAGGCAAGAGAATCAGACAATAATCCAAGTTCAGCAACTTCAAAAATTTGATTTGCTTGTTTCCTGGCAGCTTCTGAAAATAGAGGTCTGGAGCTTGGATTTACTGAACATTTAACATCTACCCAGCCTTTGAACAGAACTTTGAGATCTGCTACTAATTTCTCAGGAGGACAGTATAGTCAAACCCATCATTGAATTGCATCAGATCATGATCTAGGAGCATAAGACCAAGTTAGGCCATTTTTTTTGTAGACCTTCATAACTGCTGCTACATCAGACTTATCAGGAACAAATAAAGTGTATCTGAAGGCAGCAGTAAAGGCTTTGGATCCAGAATGACCTTTTGGAAACAAATGGAGAAAATGGTCCTGATTATGCCAAATATCATCAAGAAGTCTAGTCAGAAGAGGCTTTAAGGATTCAGATGGATCCATTGGAAAGTCAACATTGAAAACAGCATCATCAATGTTGCTGAAAGCTCCATGTTAATTGTCTGATTTAGCCATTTCCTGATAATATAGATTAGCAGATGTCTATCAGAATATGAGAAGTGTACTCAAGTAACATGCAAGTGGGGTAGCATCAAAGCCCCTGTTAGGAAAGCTTGCCACCACTCACCAGAAAAGTGTATTGTAATAAGTGAACTAGGAAATAATGAAAGCAGACAGGTAATTAAAGGCTGTGATTGCATGCTGCCAAGTGTTGAACCTGTCCTCAATTGCATCCAGCAAGGCAAATTGCTGACATATGCTATAAAGATGTGATGTGAGAAGCTTGTTGTCTTTGCAAGAGGGAACTGTGACCAGCCAAGTGGGTGTCAAACTCCATGAGGTGCAACACATTGGGTATTTGCCCTAGATAGTACATGGAAAAGAGTAGTGGCCAGGAGGAACATCCATCAGAAAAGAGATACTCAGCTGTAAGTATGAGTTTCTGAGCTGTAACAGTTGGCATAGACCCCTTCAATACCAAGTCAGTGGTTCTTTCCTTAGTTGAGCAGACCACTTCAACCATTGCTTCCCTTTTCATGTCAGCAAAGTGTGGGCATTCAACAGAGATGTGGTGTTCATCATGCAACCAAATTGACATAAGTAAGAGTCCCTTTTTCCTCTGGAGTGTAAGCAGCCTGCAGTGGGAAGTTGGCCATTACAAGCATACAGTTGTACCATAGCTGAGTAAGAGGATGAAAAGCATAGGTAGGGGAATTCTGGCAGTGTTGTTTGGTCATAGACCATCCAACAAAGGCACAGGCCCAATGTGTTCCAGATGGGTGGTGACATGTTGCAAATAGATGCAATCAATGAAACTTCATGTGTTACTTTGAATCCAACCATTGCAAGATGAATAGAGAGTGAATGAGTCCTTGAAAAAAGTGGGGAGGGGTGCAAAAAGAGTATCTGGGCTTGTTTGAGCCAGAACTGCATGACAATCAGTTGCATTGTTGAGGGTGTACAAGATTGAGCTGTTGACTGGGTGCCTTTTAGTATAGTGAATGCTTCTGGGATATCAATCTAACAGAGAGAGTAGCCATCAGTAATAGGAACAAGCATTCATATGCCAAAGCTTAGGTCCCATATCCATCTGGATGCAGTGATCTTCAATCAGCCTCACAGAGTTCAGGTGATCTGTGAATATAATTCCATCTGGTGGGTAGGCTGTGAAATGATCAAGCCAGCAATGAGGCCTATCAGTTCCCCATGCAAAATAGAAATATTGTGACCACTTAACTTCATGGAGATAGTCTTCTGACCAGTTACCAATGCAGTGACTGATTTGTTGTCCATGATGCCAGCACACAGAGGAATCATGGACCCATCAGTTCCCCAGTGTCCAGACTCTATGGTCTCCACTGTAGGTGGAAGGTTGCTGTTAGCAATCAATGTTTTGATATGGGTCTCAGCCATCCTGTGTCTTAGATCATTCAGGAGCAATAGTTTGGATTGGCCCAAGTATAGAGAATCTAGTTGGATGTTAGCACACACATTCTTAAGGATCTCCCAATTCTTGTGCTAAGCCTTTCCCTCAGGCTTGGCTGTGACTAGAAAGGTGGTGTTGCCTGTTTGATTTGTTGTACAAGTCCCAATGTCTCTCAGCAAGTAGTGATCTAATGAGTGAACAGAGTGTAAGTTGTGTCTATTCACCATACTCCTGAACTGAGAAGCATGTCTGGAAGAAGTGAGTGCATGTGATAATGAGCATCGGCATTGGAGAAGGTGGCTGGTGTAGGTCATTCTCAGAGAAAGACTTAACTTTGCCAGGTATTCCTGGGCTATGACCCAAGTGGACAGGATCAAGCCTAAAAAGCATGAGTAGGTGTGCCCCAGGCTATGACCATCCAATGGGGAGCAGCAGCTGTTAATCTGACATGACTAGTCAGCAAGGATAATGTTTGCTATGCTATGGTATGCAGGGATATAGTGGTTTAGATCCTGAATGAGGCTGTCAATGGCAATTCCAGCATTTATTCTAGCAATTGAAGGGAAATTAAATCCTGCTCAGTTGAGAAGCAAAGTGATCAGCTGATGTGACAGGCAAAAGGGAAACCCCAGCAGTTTGTGTACTCACTGCATGAGACATTGATCAAGTCTGATGGCATTGGTCTGCAGAATTGGCTGCAGGGACAACAATGCATGACATTGCAAGATTACATTTTGAGAAGCAATTTTGTGGATGAGAGTGAAGGGGGTCCACATAGAGAAGGTAGAAAAAACAAAGGCATCCACAATGTTGAGAAGCTCAATGAACCTAGATTTTGGGTTGTCAACCTGTGTATGGAGAAAGCTGAACTCATCTTTCAATACTGGAACTTCTCTCTCTGAAATGCTCCAGGGATCAATACAAGGGCTGTTCATTACAGATGGGAACAAAAGGGTATTGGACAGAGGGTCTGGGTTGTTTAGCATGTCTGCTGTAGTTTTCTCCCACAAGGTGAGCCAACCATACATAAATTGAAACTGTTTCATCTTGAGAGTGAAGTGCCTCAAGGCCTGATGAGAGAGAGCAACTATGAAGCTGTTGTCAGTGGCCTCAGTCATGAATAGCAAGAGTGTGTTTGCATCAGCAGGTAAATGAGGATTGCCTGCCTGGTGGGACATTGTAAGGAGATGAGCATTCTGTGGATAAACCCAACAGAAGGCAAGCAGACACAAGTGACAAGGAAGAGTCAAAGGAGTACAAAGCAGCTAAGAGTTGGGCAAGGGGCAAGTGTAGCAAGCCAAACATAAGTAACAATGCTGGAGCTCTTACAGTTGGATCAATAGATATGCCAGAAGAACACTGCTATTGTTTGGTCAGAGGATATTCTATCCTGCTGACCAGCTTATATACTACATCCATGGCTATGCTATGACTAATGCTATCTGTGGTAAGTGGCCTGGGTATGCTAAGCAGTAATGACTAACAATATGTTAAAAGGAGAAATAGAGTCCAATGACTATGAAGGGCTGACTAATACTGACTGGAGGACACAGGAACTTGGTGGCTGGTTAATTGGATGTGCTAGAGATGATGCTACACCTATGACTAAGGCCAGGTAAAGTTGGAGTTACCCATCTGAGTTACTCAATGGGGTTGTCCCCTTATAGACATGCTCTGAATCACAACCATATCAGTATCCATGGCAGATATGTTGTCCAGGTAACAATGGCCTAGACTAGTTGTTATTGTGGCTTTAAAAGGGGACAATGGTCCACCCTGCTTAGTGACACTATTGACAATGATCTGTGGAGCAATGCCAAAAGCTGTGCAAGGGAAGCACTTAGTCCTGTGTTGGGCTGCCTGATCAAGTGTGCAAATGGGTGAGGGTAGGCCATCAGTGCTACAAGCATCATAGACATGAGGGGATAAAGAGTCAAACCCCTTCATCTGATCACACTTCAGTAGATACACCATCTTTTTATTGCAATGGTTCCATGTCTTTAGGCCACTGAGAAAGCTCATGAGATTTCTAGTTTGTATGCCAGGTTGAGTTGTGACTTGTGTCTGGGGAATTATACCCATACAGGCTGCATAGGGCAAGAGCTTGTAGTGAAGCCGAGACATAGAGGAGTTTGCAAGAAAGTTAGAAATAAGCAAACCTCTCCAATTAGTGAGCTCTGTTTGAACACCTCTCTTGTGAAAGTAGGTGAGGTGCATGTCCTTCAAGTTTTCAGGGAAGTGGGCATTCATGACCAAGTAATTATGCAACTCTAAGACTAAGTGTAAGACCTCATCAGAGAGATTTTTAATGCACCACTTCTTCCAGCTATCAGGTCTAGGAGATGAGCAAGAATTTTGTTTTCTAAGCATTGCTGTCAAGAGACCACTGTTTTAGATTAGCATGTGCACACCTGCAATCATGCATGCCATGCACATGCAAGTCATGTGATTTTCCTGTCCTACTGTACAGTTGTATCCCACAAGTTCAAAGGCCTAGAGTGTAGCATCTGTCCTAGAGAGTTCCTCAGACTTGTTCTCTTTGGATCTCTCTTTGCCAAGTGTGTAGTATCCTTGTAGGCACCATACTATAATGAGCCACAGCCTCCAGAGGTCACCCTTACAGCAGAAAAAGTCTCTCAATTTGGTCTGGGAGCCCCCTTTTCAATTGCCTGAGTTTCTACTTGGTTCTTCAAAAGGTCTCTTCCCCACCAGTGTCTTAGTGCCCCCCTCTCCCTGACACTTTCAGCCCCCAGGACAATGCCTGGAGTCATTTGCTATCTTTGAAGACACAGGTTCAACTCACTCAAGCCTCTCTTACCTTCCACACTGCTGAACTCACTGGGCTCTGTCAAACCACTGAAGCAGTGTCCCTTTCCCTCCAGGCCCTCCTGGAACATCTCCTCCTTGCTCCTACTCCTCCCCCTGGACCCCCAGCAGCTGCAGCAAGGTTCTCTTCTGCACCTAGCTTGGAGGTTTCAGCACCCTGCTCTAAACTTCCTTGCCCTGCACTCCCTGATGTATTTAATGGAGATTGTAGAGTGGGGGAACATTTCCTCCAGTCTTGCATCACCTATATTCAATTGAGTGGTGAAGCCTTTGCCTCTGATGCCTTGAAAATTGCCTGGGTTCTCTCTTACATCAAGGCAGGCCAAGCCTCAACCTATGCACTGTGCATTTTTTGATGCCCTGGAGGAGTTGAGAGTTTTTCTGACTGGATGGAGTTTGAGAAGGAGTTTCAAGCTGAGTTCTTTCTCCTTGACCCCACCAAGACCACAGCTCTTTCCCTTTTAGACCAAACCCAGTATGGTCAAGAGAAGCAGTCACTGGATGAATACATTGACTCCTTCCATGCCTTAGTTGAACAGGCTGGCTATCCAGATGGTCTGCAACTCTGCCTCACCTTCTGTGACAGACTCCACCCCTCTCTCATGGATTGTATTGATAGTATGGCAGAGGGGCACCCAGATGATGAGTATGTTGATACCTGGTACAAGGTGGCACTTGAGCAGCAGCAGTTGATGGAACTGCAATGTGAGCTGCAGCAGACACAACCCTCAATGCTTCCTTTCTCTCATGGCAGGTTCACTCCCCAAGCTCCCCATTCCATGCCTGCTCTAGCAGCCCCACAAGCCAGTGCAACTCTTCCCCTTCCATCTCATGTTGCCCCCTTATGCTCCTTACTCCAAGGAGTTCCAATGGATGTGGATGCCTCCCAACAGTGGTCCTCTACCTCCCTATTGTGTTGATGCTGCAGAAAGGCAGGTCACCTTGCCTGCTACTATCCTCAAGGGCTGGAAGTCTGTTATTTGTCTGCATCAGAGCAGGAAGAGCTGCTTGTCCAATTCCTAGCAGCCAGGGATGCAACCAGAACCCCCTCTCCTAACACACTAGTAATGGTCCACTCCAACAAAGTGGCCAATGTATCAGAGGAGGCTCCAGCAGAGTTGGAGGAGGATTTTTAAAAAGGCTATTGCCTAGTGCTAATCTTTCTGCCCCCCAGTCCATAGAAGCAAATATATCTGTTGCTGCTCTTGATACTATGCCCAAAATGATAAGCCCCTCCTCCAATGTACAAATCTCCTCTCCAGCTAAAGTCTCTGCTGAAGACACACCTCCTAACCCATGTCTCTGCCATCTCCCTTGTCACTACATTGTTGCTTCCACCCCTTCTGCCAACTCCCTGAAGCTACAAGTAGAAATTCAGACAACAGACACCCAGCAGATCCAAAGTGTGGTTGCCCTGCTTGACAGTGGAGCAATAGGCCTCTTCCTTGACACAGATTATATGCAACAACACTGTCTCACCACTTGCCCCCTAGCTTGTCCTATCCCTCTGTACAATGTTGATGACATGCTCAATGAAGCTGGCTCTATTTGCTTGGTGGTGGACCTAGTCCTCTGCTACCAAGACCACTTCAAGCAAGCTGCTTTTGCTGTCATTAGTTTGGGGAACCAAGACATGATCTTGGAGTTCACCTGGCTACATGAACACAACTCTGAGATTGACTGGACAAAGGGTGAGGTGAAGATGAGCCACTGCCCTTGTTGTTGCATGACTTGTGTGGAAGAAGCCTGTAAGGAGCATAGAGCAAAGGTTCATGAGTGTGCTGCCATGCATGCCTGTCATGTGGGGCATCTCCCTTATGCTGATCTTGACCTCTTGAATTCCCCCCTCTGGCATTCCCTTTTAAAGAGACCCTCTATGAGGATGTTCAAGGTGTTGGGTGTAAACCTCAAGAGGAAGAGGAAGTCCAAGAGGAATCCACCAGCACTCTGGAACTAGAGTCTCCAGACAAAGCCATTGAGGTAGGTGATAGGATTCATGCTACAACTCTCTGCCTCCCTCCTACAGTAGCAGAGATCTGGGCCAGTCAGACCACTTCTCAGCATCTGGCCCAAGCATTTGCAACAAACTCCCAGCCTAAGCCCTTTCATAGCACAGTTCCTGATCACCTCCACAAGTTTGAAGACATATTCTCCAAGGCATCCTTTGACTCACTCCTAGAGTGTAAGCAGTGGGATAATGCAATTGAGACTAATACTAGATGCAAAACCTTTCAGCTGCAAGGTCTATCCTCTTGCACCCTGTAAGCAGGATGAGTGTCATGACCTGTCCCCTGAACCCCTGCATATCGTCCATCAACCCCCCGACCCCCAAAAAAACCCCCGATGCTCCGCTGAACTTCCGCCCATGCCCCGCGCCTATTTCAGCTAACTCCGACGCCTCCCCGGCTAACTCCGATGGCCCCCTGGCCAACTTCGATGCCTTCCCCGCAGCCACTGACACTTACCCTGGATCTCCCGAACCCCGAGAACCACCCCCGCTGTTCCTGATCTTTGCCACCCATCATCAACTCAACACCCTGGTTCCTCTGACCTATTCTGGAGTATCATGACAACCTTGGGGCAACCCACATTCCCCAATGATCCCATCAACGTATCAGCGCGGCCCGATCCTTGATTGCAACTGACACCTGCCCACTCCGTCGAGCTCCGCCAAGCCCCGCCGTCGCAGCCAATGTACCCCGAAGTTTTCCAGTAGTCAGTATATAAGTCATCAAGTAGCTCTTCATACTCTAGTCTTGAGATTGCTTAACGTTACCTATGGTCTGATTGTTTCCTTCTCGTGTTTCATGTTTCGTGTTTTGTGTCTTGTTCTCCTTACTCTCAGTCTCCCGGTCTTATCTCAGTCTCCCGGTCTTGTCTTGTCTCCATTTTGTTATTGTTCTCGCTATCATTTCGTGTCTCCACTCGAATCTACTCTTGTTCCATATCGACTCCATTCCATTTCATCTGACGCTGTCTCGGTGACTCCGTCCGGCCATTGGGCCCAAGTCCTCATCAACCTAAACGACCTCATGAACTCCGCGATTACGATCACAAACCCCGACACTCTTTCACCAGGTCCAAACCTTGCTCTTCGCTCAGTCCAGGACCCCATCAACTCCAATTGATCTCCCATCAAACCCCAGCTCCGCTCCCATTGATCACACAGCCGCCTACTCCTTCGCTTCCGCGAATCTCCCATATGGTCTTCTGCCTGAACCCCACCAAGACCATCCCGTTTCCTCGCAATTCAACTTCTCCGGACCTCCCCGGATCTGTCTGGATCACATCCCACCGACTATCCGCACAAGCCATCAGTGCCCGGACATTTTGAGTGTTCGGTTACCAGTGCAAGGGGATCACACCTGCCTAGTAAGGACTCGCCCAGTGCAGCTGAGCCCCTGAGGTCAGCGGAACCTGACAATGAGCTGGACATGTTCCTATAGGAGAATCTCAGCTCCAGATGGATACAACCCTCTAAGTCCCCAATGGCCTCTCCAGACTTTTTTATTAAGAAGAAGGATGGGTCTCTTCATCTGGTTCAGGACTATTGAGTCTTGAATGTGATGACAGTGAAGAATTGCTATCCTTTGCCACTCATTTTGGAACTCATCAACAACCTTCAAGGTACATGCTACTTCACCAAGTTGGATGTGTGCTGGGGCTACAACAATGTGCACATCAAGGAAGGAGATGAGTGGAAGGCAGTGTTTCAAACCAATTGTGGACTTTTTGAACCTCTGGTGATGTCCTTTGGCCTCACAAACAGCCCAGCCACTTTCCAGACTATGATGAATGACATCTTCCATGACCTGATTGCAGAAGGTGTTGTTTGTATGTATCTTGATGATATCCTCATTTACACTAAAACCTTGGAGGAGCATTGCTGAGTCATGCACATTGTCTTGGAATGCTTCTGCCAACTCTATTTAAAGCCTGAGAAATGTGAATTTGAGCAGACTCAGGTGGAGTACCTAGAATTGATCATCTCATATGGAATGGCCAAGATGGACCCTATTAAAGTGGTAGGTGTAGCAGAGTGACCCAAGCCAAGGAACAAGAAGGATATTGACCAAACACTCACTTGGTCATGTTCACTTTAGGTTTACATTAATCCAGCATGAGGGAAATCAAGCACAAACACCATTACAAGAGTCTTTTTCATTTCAGTGGCCAATATACACCTTCAATAATTGGTGAATGATGTTTCATGCCACTTGTCAACTTGCCATTGCATGATTGCAGAATAGTGGTCCACAGCTAGGATTGATATGAGCCCACCTAAGTCATTGTCAGTAGTAGATATAGCTTCTATTCTGAGATCTTTGCAACAATGAAAAATATTCCTACTAACACTGGAGATTGAATAAAAAATGTCCTTTCTGAATTTTATCTTTGCATATATTCTGAGTCTTGTTCTGTTTATTGGCCCACATAATGGTATGACCTATCTCTGCTTTTTTGTGGAAGACATTGTCATCATTAAGATTATTTGATTGGGAATCAGGTGTTTGTGATTGACACTTCATCTGATTATTCCATGAATGCATTCATGCAGCATTACCTGGTATTCTATGTAGGCTAATAGGAAGACCCTGTTTCTCTGGACTTGCTACAGAGTTCAAAACATTTGCATCTATGTTGAAGGCACTGAACATCTACATTGACATCCTGATGCTCTACTAGTGCAAAGGCTTGTCATGTTGTGTCAGTTCCTCTGATTCAAGCATGAAATATGTTGGTGAATTTGGTTGTTGGTGCAACAAACTCATCAATTTCACAGTCAAGTATTCTCAGTCCCAGCATTTTTACTTACCCTTTCTCTTTCCACTGGGACTTGATGGCAAAGTTCCTTCTTTTGCTGTCCAATTCCCCAGTCCAACCAAACTTGCTTTGATGGGCTCCAGTTAGTATTTGGGCTTATGTGCCAATCAGGTTCCTTCTCAGGCTTGAGAGTCTCATTCCAAGGTGATAGATTTCATGGCAGACTATGTATCCCAGATCTGCTCATCTCTGTTGGATGGCATTGGCCAGTCATTTGATTTTGCAAGATCTCAGGCTATCAAGTTGCAAATGTTTCTAGCAACTGTAGTCATATGGTGAAGATGAGACTATCCATGACCTCAAGAGACTTACAGTGATGTTTTGTTGTTGCAGCCATTTATTGCTGATATCATCATTGTCTGGAGATCTTGGGTCTGGTTCAGGGATAACAAATGGCTCATAGTCAGTCCTATCCTCCTCCTCATTGCTGCCACAAGCAAGAAACTTCATTATAATTCTATAAGACTCAACTTTCAACAACTTTACCTATCTCAGACTAACTTCACTCTATGCAGATATCTTGTGGACAACACTGGTCAAGATAACTCAATTGTGGCCATCTACACTGCCTTCCCTGGGGCTTTTCTTGGCCCCAACTTGGCTTACACAGCTCTTGTGTTCTACAAACTCTACTGAGCAATAGCTCCTTGAGGGACATTCAGACTGATTGGTTCTTTTTCTATGGGATCAAGGACCTATTGTTGCCTAACCCATAATGTTCTTGTTGAATCTGGTGCACTTGTTTGCTCGTTCTAAGTCAGTCAATTGTTGCAGCAGATTATGCAGTATAGACAGGACTTAGACTGAGAGAACAAGTGTGAGTTCAATTGTGAGAAAAGGACTGGGGTCCATGCAATCAGCAGTGTATTAGATTGAAGAAAACTACATACATACCTGGGGTCTACATAATCAGCAGTGTATTAGACTGAAGAGAATGGGAGCCCCAGGAGACAGGAAAATAATCTATGACCATGTGAAGTGTCTAATTACAGTAAGTATGTGGCATGCTTGTTTTGATGTACTTTTAACACTCCCACCTGATGGAATGTCCATAGACATCACTGGAGTTCACCCTTATTGAATTCCCCATCTATGCTCATTTTCCTGCAGAATCTATCAACTAAGTCATGTGTGAGTGCTTTTGTGAGGAGGTCAGCAGCCATGTTTTTGGTGGGGACATAAACTGGTCAGATTCTGCCATCATAGACCCCTTCTCATGACCAGAACCAGTAGCAGCCAAGGTGTTTCAGCCAACCCATATATTCAGGCTGTTTGGAAACAGAGATTGCAGACTGATCATCAACCTTGAGGATGAGTGAGTTCAATTGTGGTGCTCCAATATCTGCAAGGAAGTTGCACAGACAGCAGAGCTTCCAGCCAGTCTCACTTGTGGCCATAAACTCTGCTTCTGTAGTGGAGAGCATAACAATGGACTGGAGTTTTGACACCCAGCTCACTGAGCCACCACCAACCATGAGGACCAAGCCAGTAGTAGAATGGCTGTTGTCAGGATTCCCACCATGATTGGCATCAGTGAATGCAAAAAAGGAGAGGAGCTGGCATGGTGGCACTAGCAGAATACTGAATTCTGTAATCCAGTATACCTCAAATATAATGCATGAGATGTTTGACAGCCTTCCAGTGTTTGAGACCTGGGCACAAATTGAAGCAGCAGAGAATGCCCATAGCATGAGCTATGTCAGGGCAAGTACAAATGGAAAGGTAGCACAGGGTGCTGATGGCTTGGATATAGGGGCAAGCACACATTTCTTTGATTTTGTCAGGGGTTTGTGGAGAATCATACTTGGAGAGTCTAATCCTGGGATCTAAAGGGGTGGAGAGACTGCTTTACCATCAAGCATATTGAAGCAGAATAGGACTTTGAGGGCACAGGCTTTTTGATTGATCCAGAGCTTTTGGTTTGCTCTATTCCTGGTGACAACAGTGCCCAATAGCCCCATTGTGGGGCCAAGGTGTTACAACTTGAAGTATTTTCTGAGCTCACTGATGACTTTGAGGATGGCAGGGTGGGATTGAGAGGCTAGGGCCATGTTGTTGATGTGTACACAAATAATGATATGCATGCCATTGTGAATGTATACATAGATATACATGTCAGATACAATGCATGTGAACCTGAGCTTTAGGAGCATGTCATGCATCCTCCTATTCCACAGGTGAGCACCTTGTTTGAATCTGTACAGACCCTTCTCCAGTTTCCCAATAGTCTGCCCTTTGCCTGGCTTCTGCACCACATCAAGAGGTACTTCTTTAGGGATACCTTCCAAAAATTTCATGTAGAGCTCAGCATCAATCACACCATGGAGGAAAGCAGACAAGATATCCACCAATTTCAAGTACCTGTTTCCAACTGCTGCAAGGGTGAGAATGGTTCTGACTGCAGCCCACCATGTGGTAGGAGCAAATATCTTGTCAAAGTTGACACCAGGGCATTGACTGTATCCCTGTGCCACAACATGCACCTTGAATCTCTCAATGGCTCCATCCAGCAAGTGCTTTACTTTGAAGACCCATCCTGGGTTGGAAAGCCATTGGGTCATGGGAAGGTAGACTGGGTGTCATGTACTGTTTGCCTTCAGTGGGTTCATCTCTTCAAACATTGCTTTGTACCATTCTGCTGCATTTTTACTTGCTATTGCCTCCTTGTAGCTATGTGGATTTGTAGTTGTGTGCACCAACCTTGTGTGTGTAAATGGTGTTTGCACAGAGGGCTCTAAACCCACTGAAGTCCAGCCCAAGCTCAACATATGCCAGTCCAGCAAGAAGTAAGGCTTAGTTTGAGTTGATGTTCAGAGCAAGGTTTACCTCCTGCTCCCCATGTTTGTCAACATCTCCCACATTGACATCCCACAAGGCTGCTGGTTGTTTGGGGGTAGTTCTGGGTAGGCACTAGTGGTGGTGGAGGCTTGTGTACTATAGGTGATTTGCAGTTCTCTTGGTGTTCAACAGCATCATAATAGTCAGCAATTTGATTGTGCATTGGGTAGCCAGTGCATTGGCTCAGTTCTCTGGGCCACAGCAGGGGTTTGGGTGTTGAAGCATGCAAGTGGGTTGTGGCAATTCTGGTAGGCCTATAGGTTGGTGTTTTGCTGTCTCAGCAGCATTGTCTATAACTCCCACCAGGTCAGGCACAACTCTTGCCAGATCAGGCACAACTCCCACCAGTTCAGGCCCTTGAACTCCCACTGGTATGATGTTATCAACTTCACCTTCTGCAAAAGGTGCATTGTCATCAGCTTCAACAATGCTATGGGCATTGCTGTGTTCTGGCATGGTGGTCACATCATCATTGTATGGTTCATAAACAGGAAGGTTCTTGAATGTGCTCAACAGGGGTGGGGAAGGCATTTTGGCAAGGGAAAGCCCAGGAAAGTGTGTTTTGTCAAAGATTACATCTCTGGAGACTATTACCTTCTTGATGCTGGGTATATAAATGTGCCACCCAACCTGTTTGCCAGGATACCCAATGAATATGCCTGAGATGGTATGGCTCTAGAGGGTCTTCCTCTTCTTTTTGGGGACAAGCACATATGCAGTGCAGCCAAAGATGTGCAGGTGCCTGCCTCATGGATTCTTATTCTTGCATGCTTCAAACAGGGTCTGATTTCATGGGAGCACAGAAGTAGGGCATTGGTTGTGGACATGGCAGTAAGTACTAAGTGCATAGGACCAGAAGCTGAGTGGCAAGTTTGCCTTGACTAGCATGGATGTGATGGCATTGGAGATGGTTCTGTTCATCCACTCAGCTACTCTGTTCTGTTGTGGTGTGTCTGTGTTCATATATTCAATCCAAATCCCTTCAGACTTGTAGAACCCTTTAAACTTGCAGGAAGTGTACTCCCCTCCCTGATCTACATGGATACATGTGATCCTTTTCCTGGTTTGTTTTTTGACTTGTGTTTTGTATATCTTGAAAGCCTGGAAGAGGTCACTTTTCTTGAACATGTTGCAAGCTTGCATCCATCAGTTACTGTCATCAACAAAGGTAGCCCACTATTGTCTGTTGGTTTGGTGAGTGCTGGCAGGCATAGGACCATGTACATCACTGAATACTCAATCCAGGGCATTGGTAGCCCTGTCCAAGATTAATCTCAAAGGGGCTCTGTATTGCTTTCCCACTATGCAAGGCTCATGGACTTTGGGCAGCAGTGTGTTTGAAGATACCTTCAGGTCTTTAGTTAGATCCTCTTTGATCAGCTGCTCCATTCAGTCAGTGCCTAGGTGGCACATCCGGCAGTGTAACAATGGTCTGTCCATGCCTGCAACCACCATGTTAACACTGACAATTGGCACTGGTGAGAAACAAAAGTTGTGCCATCAAGGTACAAGGTGAGTGCCTTGTTGATGGTGGCAGTGAAGACCAACTCATCCTAAATGGAGAAAAATACTTTACATCTACAAAGAATTACAGTGAATCTGCAGTGCACAGAGAGGGTGGTGATAGAAAGTAGATTGTTGGAAAGACTTGGTATGAACAAAATGTTGGTGATAATGACATCTCTTAACTCATCACCATCTCTGAAGTTGTCAGGTAGGAATCATCCCTGGTGAGGCATCATATGAGCCAAGGCACCCAAGTCTGTGTTCCACAGCAAGTCAGGTGGAGATGATGTAGAGGATGACAATCAACAAACAGCTGCATCAGCTTTGACAGCTGGTCTGTCACAGCCTTCCTCAATTTTGGAAGCAGCATTGGCTTTGGCCACTTCCATCTTCATCTCTGGTTTCCCTCCTCAGCAACCACTGCAAAACTTCTTTAACTTGGAATTGGTGTTGTCCCTTTTTATGTGACCTTGTGCAGCTTGGAGAGAGGGGCAGTCTGTTACTTTGTGTTCTCTGTTGCAGAGGTAATACACAATGGCACAGTGATATGGCAGTATGGCAGTACTTACCCATAACAACTTGTATTTTAAATAAAAAGAAAGAACTTTTCTCAATATACCTAAAATGCTGAAAACTGTAAGCATTTTGCCAAAAACAGTAGGCAGAGAAAGTACTTAGCTTAACAAAATACAGGGAGTTAAAATGTGTGTTCGGAGCTGATTTAGAGTGAACTTCTCTTATTTTTTCCCAATCGCAGCTGTATTGTCTCTGATCGAGTCTACGTGGATTTTGTTTCCCTCATCTAGCCATTGATAGATCTCCCCTGCAGCCTTATCGCTGCGGATTTGGTAAGCGTTTACGGCCTTGTAGGATTCTGGATCGGTCTTGTCAATTTCGGGACAGATTCCAGTCTTCTTACGATCCGGGAGCCGCCGAGGGACATGAGACATCCGTACATTGACTTTTCCCATTCTGCGTACTTGATCACTCCGAGTTTTGACATCGGAGATTGGGAAGACAGTGTGATGTCGTCCATTACTGTTGACAAGCGCGGGAGTGGTGTGGATGATTTGGTGGAGAGGGAATTGTAGTTGGGGAATGTGTAGATGATCCTACGTTCACAAACGGAGCAAGTTTAATATTGATCTTCGGTGCAAGTCTGTGGGGTGGGGCCCATAACCTGTTGCAGCAGGTTATGCAGTATAGACAGGACTTAGACCGAGAGAACAAGTGTGAGTCTAATTGTGAGCGAAGGACTGGGGTCCGCGTAATCAGCAGTGTATTAGACTGAAGCGAACGGGAGCCTCAGGAGACAGGAAAATAATCTATGACCACGTGAGGTGTCTAATTACGGTAAGTATGTGGCACGCTCGTTATGATGTACCTTTAACATCAATTGTACAAGTGTGTCATTGAGCTCTTTCTGACAACTTTTATTGCTTGTTTATTGCTCACCAGGTGGTGATGTCAGTTCTATTATTGGTTCCGAAGGATGTGTCGCCTCCTTTTACAGTTATCCTGGGTATTGTGCTCTGGACATATATTTTATGTTATGTATGTGTCTTCGGGAGATCATCAACATATTCTAACAATCCTGATGAATTATATGTTCATAGACTATCTACCCACCGCTTGTTGTCAGCTAGATGAAATTCCAAAAAAGCTCTTGCCGTCACGATCGCTTCGAGGATCGATTTCCTGGAAATTGTGTTTACCTCTGTTGCTGTTGAGATATGTAGACGTATATCATACCAAAGAAACTGAATGAGAGCTATCCGAAGTTCAAATCAGCTACCAATGTCTAATGAGAATGCGGATACTGTCCTTTCTCTATGAAATTCATTGAGCGCTTTCGTTACTGAGTGATCATCTGAGTGTATCAAACATCCCCCACTTGGCAGGACGTAGTTAGGTTCAGGTGGAATGAGCAGGCAACACTGGAGTCGTTGTCAAAGTCGGGATTGGACGCTCAACGTTTCCCGCCAAAGGTATATTGTCTTTCGAGGAGTAACTCAATCATTCAATAATTTAGACTGGAATGCATCAAAGTCGCGGGCGGCGGAGAAATCTTCAGACTCGAGCTTCAAGAAATCTATGTAAAATGAACGGGACCGAAAAATTACTATCACCGGATCCAGATTGCAGCTCAGGCTGTCACTCACAGCTTCATCCTCCATCTCCAGAGCTACCCAATTTTAGCGGCCTATGGTCATTGGTAAGTGAGCCTTCCATTAGAAATGTAAACTGCCTAAGTATTTAGCGGTAGTATTGGCTGGAATGGTCGCACGGCTTGCGCCTCGCCGTACATTTTCGAACGTACTCGAACCCTTACTACAATCAGTGCCTGTGATGGGATGCGAAGTAGGACATTGACGAATTGAGAGAACGAATTCTTATACAACCGACAGTCATTATTACATCTTAGTTATATTTCTTCGAGCACCCTGCAAGGAGAACTAAAGGAAAATGTATGTATAGAGATGCATATGAAAGTTACTGGTGCTACTACTGCCAGGTACCAACTTTCCCAAACCTTTCCAACTAGTAGGAAGGTCGTTATGAAGATCATTATCAGCCGGATACGAAGGATATGACACCCAGCTGCGACAAAACATGCACCGCCATCTGACCCAGCTTGTCAGACTCGACGGGTTCGAAGATTTTCCACCAGATAGGGTGGACGGGCTAGGCGCACAAATAGACTCAGCTCTCAATATCAATCTCAGGGAAAAGGGGTTTACCAAACAGGTGCCTATGTCGAAAATCTCTTTGACTTGTTGAAAGTCAAGGTGCCCGTGGTCATCTAGACTCACTACTCCCTGCTGTACAGGGTTCTTGCACTGGCGCTCTCGAAGCTGATCTAGAGTAGCGAAGTATTGGATCCGAACGAACCTACTCACCACATTACCGACCATGGTTTGATGTGGGCGCTGCAGCGGGTTCATGCCAGCTCCTAAGTTGGTACTTGGCTGTGGGATGGAGAATGTTTGATGGTCTAGTCAATGACTAAGTGATCTGATACTCACATTATAGTGCGCTCTTCTTCCATGCGCTCCTGGAAGATCTATTCTATAAGGTGGATACCCACCCTGCATGATTGAAAAAATCACCGTGAAGTCCTGTGAATCAAGAAAGAGCTGTGGTACACACCGAGGCTTCCCTGCTACCAGACCTACTTGGATGTGTACGCTCCAAAACCGAGTGCGCGAACGAGTATGGATACTCATACTGTGTGGACCACGATGCACAGACAGCAAATATATGGAACAAAGAACAAGGTATTAATGTGGTACTCACCGAGGCTCCCGGATTACTAGTCATAATTGACAATTGGGGCGCGGTACCCTGCGGGACGAACAACTGTTTTCATTTAATGAAGTCAATGCCATGAAAAGAAACTGGCGCTCACGCGGGCGGGAGGTTGTCTAGCACGATCATAGTTTGACATCAAGACGAAAATTCAATATGGGATAGAATTCACTGTACCATATTAATACGATCTGAGAACAAAAAACACCGTATGATAATAACGAGTATTGTAAACCCACGTGTGCCGCTCCGCTGAAAACTCAGGTCGCTTGTTTGCACTTATGAGACAGAGCGGTGCAGACAATAGCAATATTCAAGGTGCCGCGTAGCGATGGCACTATAGATCCACGCACTTATTCTTGTTGTCAGAGCTTGAACATTGTAAATCCTTCTCGATTGAGCGGGAGCTGGTTTGAAATGAAGACAAATTTTTTTCTGCCTTGTCACGCCACAACAAGTCCACGGGTATAAGGCGAAACGATCGGACAATTTTGAAGAAGGAATTTCAGGTTGTGGGTACCGCCTAATCTTTTTGTGGGTACCGGTAATCTTTTGTCTGTTCCAGCGGCCGCTTTTGGCCACTTGCGATTATTTGTCTCTATTCCTCTCTATTTGCTTGCCTATAATTATTCGCAGCTTAGTTTTCTCTGACCTAGACTTGCATTTTCTCTTCTTACCAAACAAACTGAAGCGATTGAGGTTTTGTCGAACTCATGAAACTTGAGGTCGAGAATGCCTTTGTACATAATCCATTGAAACCACCTTAGTACAAAAGATATTGGGAATAATTGGTCGCCCCTACACGAGTCACACAGCACTGCCGGGTGGCACATGTTGTTATGTCAACTGCATTCTTCAATAAGATTGTTGTTTTCTCCCCTTTGTTTTCGTGAGTCTTCTATTCGTTTTTTCTCTCGAGACCTCATTTATGTCTGTAAAGTATAGGTTTCTTTGTCCCAAAAATATACTACTCTTATGTTTGCCGGGAGATCGTATGTGATACACTGAGACGTTGTCTAGGCGGCCCAGGATGACAACAGCCTCGGCTGATGCAATGTTCAATTTGTGTAGTACATATATCCTCAGACCCTGAAAACAACCTGATATTTTTTGTTCTTTTCCTAGTGTTATTCGTCTACCCCTGCCTCCATAGGCATTCTAGAATGACTACTACGCAAAAGCCAACTCTCGTTTCTCGTATCTCAGCGGTGATTTCTGCGAGAGTTAAGACATTGTTCAAACCCTTGACTCTACTCGCAAAGGCGCTGCTCAAGAAAAGTGTGTTCTGTTCCAAAGAGTTGTCAGCCCAGATCTCATTGTTGTTGCGTAGAATTTAGTATGTTGCGATACGAGTGGCTTTACAAGGATGTCCCCGACTGTCCGCCTCTTGAGGTTACTGCTTGTGCGCAACATGTCAGACTATCAGTAGGGGCGCCGGGCAATCAAAGCACGAGAAACCCTCTTCTACATATTCGCGACATGCTGGAGGAATCCGTGGTTGTTGGTCGCGCGATTAAAGTTTCCGTCGAACTTAAGACAGGAAAGTGCCCTCCAGAACAGGGACTTCGTCATCTTGGAGGGTACCTTGCTTTCATTGGCAAAGAAGAAATCGACTTCAAGCTCTGGACAGAACTTGAGGTTAACCTTCCAGTCAATGAGCCTCTTCCCTTCACTGTTGACTCTCGTCATTTTCGTTCTTTGCTTCCGGCAAATGCTTTCACCAATCTGAAGCGCCTGACGTGGAGCGCTCACCGAGAGCAGCTGGTCGCATCCTGGCTACCTTTCACTCCTTCCCTCCTTTTGACTCTCACAAACCTTGTCATATGCTGTGACCTTTCGCTGATTGATTGTTCTTACATTCTTTATCATGCAAAACAGCTAAAAGAGTTGACCGTGTGCACTCTTCGGAAGGACCTCTCGCACTATCCTGTGCTTTCCCAACAATTTTATGCCTCGGATGTTCCTCATTTAACATCTTTGATTCTGCGGTCTGACGATGATCTAGTACCTTTGTTGACGCGATGCAAATTTCCTTCGCTTCGTTATCTTGATTTAGATCTCCTTGACCTGACCACATTGACCGTTCGCTCACTCAAATTTGGGTTAAACCTCAACACGATCAATCTGTCAGGCGATCTGAAACAAGAAGATGTGGATTGGATCAGTTCCCAATACAGTCATGTGTACCATATATTCATTCCCGGACTAGCTGTTTTTTTACGGTAGTAGATGTTAACATTTATGATATCAAAGGCTATATTGGCTGACAGGTATGACCTTCTATTGGGTCATGAAGTCAGAACCTGTAGAAGACGTCCAGATCATTGTCTGATTGAGAACGACAATTTCTACATATTGTCCGGTTCCTAAACAATCCACTCCAATCCATCGTGCTGTAGGTGTGAAGACAAATGAGCGACTTGAGCGGTTCTCTTCATTTTCTACTCATGACAAAGATAGTAGATGGTCTGGGGATGTGTGGCCAACCAGAGATAAACATAGCATCGAAATTGGAGTAAATATTCAACCGCGTGACGTATGATGAGAGAATATCTCATCGACGATCTTATCAATAATGAAATCGATTTCCACACTCAGTGACCAAAGTTGGCCGAAAGTTCTCAAGAGACGAGTCATGCCAGTGCTGAATATACAGGATCCTTCTCTTATAAAGTGTCTGTCTTCCTTACTTCGATCTTTACCTTCTCACTGAGTCCATACATCGACGATGGCGACAACCGCAGCCCAGAAACCCAAATCCAAAATTTCTTATGGTACACACTGCGTTCTCTTGATTATTGTCCTATCGTGATTATGAGGTGCTGATTGGGCGTCCAGTTCGTCTAGGAAACTCTGGCTTGAAAGTGTCTAGGATCATCCTTGGGACGATGCAATACGGCGACCCGCACTGGCAGCAGTGGGTTCTGGGCGAAGAGGAAGCAATCAAGCATATTAAATTCGCGTGGGTATCTTTTCTCTGTTCTCATCTCGTAAGATCTAATGGGATTTGCGGTACTTTTAGGTACGAAGCAGGTATCCAGACGTTCGACACTGCAGATGTATACTCGAACGGTCTCTCGGAGATCATCCTTGGGAACGCCATTAAACAACTCCAGCTTCCGCGCGAAGAGATTGTCATTCTCACGAAGGTCCATATCTTTTTAGTATAAGGTGACGATCACTATCTGATTGTATCGTAGGTATTCAACGTGGTTGCCCGCGATTACGGAACAAACTTTATCATGTCTGGCACGAATCCAGATGAGATCGGGTATGTTAACCAGCATGGGTTGAGTCGGAAGGTTCGTGTCTTTTCACTTCTATCGCCATGTCTCTGATGAGATGGGTGAAGCATATCTTCAACTCGGTGCAAGCGAGTCTCAAGCGTCTAGGGGTGGATTATATTGACATGTTACAATGTGCGTGCACTTTCTTTGATGTCACGCGCATATATTGACCTCTTCACACCAAAGGTCACCGATTTGATTATGAAACTCCTATCGAGGAGACTGTATGTCCCCGCGGGTCCTCTCATGACATGCAGTATTGATTTGTATCATCAATAGATGCAAGCTCTCCACGACGTTGTTCAGGCCGGATACGTGCGCTACATCGGCATGAGCTCTTGTCACGCTTATCAATGTACGTTCACTTCTTTTTCCTGTTTCCCTTTCCTTGCTTACCTTATCTTAGTCCATCAAATGCAAAGTGCGTCTCTTCGTCTCTACTTACATAAACTGATCGTTCGACTTATTAATTAGACTATGCAATCACACACAAGCTCACGCCCTTCATATCGATGCAGAACCATCACAGCCTTTTGTACCGAGAGGAAGAGAGGGAGATGTTCCCTACGCTCAAAGTATGTCTACATCCTTTTCTGTCCTCTTTCTCTCCCATCCTTCTTCACTTTGACTATCACCGTCTCTCTTACGATACACATACCCGTAGCTATTCGGCGTTGGCGCGATCCCCTGGTCTCCGCTTGCTCGTGGATTGCTCACACGTCGGTTGCAAGAACATACAAAACGCGGGGATACGGATCGGTATATCGTTCTTTCAATTCAGCGTCACTGTTTCCGCAATCCGACATTATGATGCAAAAATAGGTTCGTTAAAAGATATCTCAAAGCGGGAGGGACACCCGAGATTCTGAAGCGGTATGTTGTCCATAATTTTTTCTTCCCAATTACGTCTTGGCTAACCTTTTTGTTTCCACAGCGTCGAAGAACTCGCGGCGAAGAAAGGTCTTTCCATGGCCCAGATCGCGGTCTTATGGTCCCTTTCGAAGGAAGGTGTCACTGCACCGATAGTGGGCACGACGAGCTTAAAAAATTTGGAAGAACTTGTCGGTATGTATAGTTTTTCTTGGAATGCAATCGATTTTGATGATAATATACTAGCGGTGGTGCATATGAAGTTGACGGAGGAGGAGATGAAATATTTGGAAGAGCCATATGTCCCGCAGGATGTCGTTGGGCATTTGTAACTGTTTTTTCGTAAACTAGTTTGAGCATTGGTCTGAATAGTTCTGGGGGGCTGGAAGGAAAGGATGGATGTAGGAATGTCACTTATTTTCGAGGAGTACGAGTTTACATATATTCGTCATATTCCGCTGATGATTATGTTTTCGCGACAATGGTTATACAGCCTCGAAGAATGTAATCAATTATATTTCTATTCACCTGCAAATTTATAAGTATCGGTCTCCTCCACGTATCTTCTTCTCTTTCTCACAACTCTCCACTTGAGGCTGTAAAGTACCATGGATCATGCGCTGATATCCATCTACAAATTACTGTGAACTCCACCACCATGGGAAAAATCTTGTCTCGTCAACCCCTTGTATCAAGGTTTTCGAATCAACGATGCCATCTTTGGACTCCAGGTCTCCTTTGGGCTCTGCTTTCTCTTGATACATATTGTGAGCATTTTATGTATAGTTCAGTATCTTATGCTGTGATATGTTCCAGGGAGGACTTTGTGTACGGAACTCGTTTTAAGAGGTGCCCCTAGCTTGACACAGTAACACTCACAACGCTACTGTCTTTTTATAGTGGCTCGAATTTCTATATACCGACAATATATGTCCTTGGTCAGATTCAGCAATCAAGTTTGTGACATTAGGGGTCAATCCTTCCTTATCCTGTTTCGTCGAAGTGGAGGTAAACTTGATACATCAATCAAACTCGTTGCTTAACAGCTGAAAAGACTTCACTACTATGCCGTGAACGTGGTCAGTACCATATACTAATCAATGTGATGAATGTGTGTTCTAGAATTGAGCGCAGAGATGGGTTGGGCACTGACTGAGCACTGAGCTGTGTTATAACAGGGTTCATCAGCAAAGCGACAATTTGATGGGTGACATGTTCAGATGGTCAACATCCCACCATCCCACCATCTTTCCATCCGAACAGATAGGTAGTGCTAATATGTTAATTCAGATGGATTCATGTATATTATGGTTGCATATGCAATCAAGTGAGCCTTTGAGGCACTTCACAATGTAACAACCTTCAAACATGTCAAAAACAACAAAAATATTCAAAAACAAGTAAAATGGTGGAGTATTCAGACCTAAGTGTTAGCAATGGTGGATGATACTCAAGAAGGTACCATCAGTCAGTAGTGTTGTTGATGCCATGCTGTGTTGTGCAAGAAAATTGACTTGGTAGGGTAGGGAGCATCTTGGAGCAGACTGTGTAAGAGTGACCTCTGGGGGCTATGGCTCAGTCACACAGCTGGCAGAGGGAGATCCAAAGTCTATTCAATACAGTACAGCGGCCATAGACATAATTACTCACCTGGCAGAGGTAGATCCAAAGAGAATAAGTCTGAGGAACTCCCTAGGCTAGGTGTGATGCTTCAGAGGCTTCAGAAGTGTGGAAAACAACTGTACAGTATGACAGAAAAAGAAAGAAAAAAGTGATGCATCAGTAGTTGGTCAGCAGTGATATAAGCCAGTGGCAGTGCTGAAGGGAGAATACTTGTCTGAACAAGTTACAGTCTGTGCCTTTGGCATGGGCATGTAGCTCTTGCTAAGTCCCAGACCCAGCCTCACTTTGTTCAGTTAGGTCTTTGATATTCCAACTCAATGCTAAGATCCAAACCCATTATGTTTGGTTAGGTCTGTATTTTCTCAACTCAATGCTAAGATCCAGGTCCAACCTCACTATATTTGGTTAGGTCTTTGCTTTGAAGAGCATCTTTTTTTAACACCAACATATACTAAAGAGAAAGAAATTAGAAAGTAGCCTAAGTCATGAGATATCTATAATCCCATTTATGGTATAACTAAGTAGTACTAATACTTAGCAACCAGACCTTTGACTTGATTATTTCTTAAAGTAACATGAAAAGTGGTGAGGATACTTTAATAATCCCTAACCAATACTCTATTTAATCAAGATTTATCAAGCATCACTCATCTGTTTTCTTCAACCTGATATATCTGACATATGACTATTTTATCACAATCTATACACCCTTCAAATCAGAAAGCCTGAGGATCCTCAGGAACAAGAGCTAGCCTACAGCTATCAGCAATCCAATCTATCAAAACATACATATATGTCATAATAGTTAGCAAAAAACCTGTTCCAGTCCCTTGACAGAGGACCATCAACTTTACACATTCTATATTAATACTGAAAGCAATATTAAATACTTTCTTAACGAATGGTTCTATTAGTATGATGAATTAAACCCACCATCCTTTTTCAAAGGCTGCCATGATGTAGTCAAAATATCTATTGAGAGCAGGAAAGGTTGGAGATGATTGGGAATAAGTTGACTTCAAGGTAGTAAGAACTGATTACCATAAAACTATAAGAATACACACCTTCAAGTCTGAACACACACCTTGAAATCATATCCAAGTATAGCCTCACTTTGTTTGGATAGGGATTCAAGTTTACAACTCCAGACCTTCCCCCAGGACATCCCACCTCCCTGGAGCCTCCCCCAATGCTTCCCCCAACTCATCCCAACCTTTGTTGAACCATGGTGCCCACCCCAGCTAACCCTGATGCTTCCTTGGCAAACTCTGATGACCTCCTGGCAAACTCCAGCACATCTCCAATGGGCCTCCTCAGCTCCCCCTCTTGTCTACAAGGCCCCTGAGCCTCTCCAACACTTTCCCTGACACAGGCATATGTCACTTGACCACCCTTGCAACTCATACAACCACTCCAGAGTTTCCTGATGACTATGGGATGGACCATGTTCCCATCAGAGTATCACTGCAGCCTGCCCTCCAATCAGAGCCAACACCCATTAACCCCATGTGGCTCCAATGAGCCCCACCATTGCACCCTCAACTCTTGGAGAAGGTCCAGTAGTTAGTATATAAAGATGTAGAGTAGCATCTGTTACATTAGTCTTGATATTGCTTTACTTGGTTTCCTGTGTCTCATGTTTCTTTTCTATTACATTTCCTGGTCTCATCTCTGTTTCTAGTCTCAAATCTATCTTTTTCTCAGTTCCATCTTATCTTGCCTTCATCTCAACTTGTCCATCTCTGTTTTCCTATCATTCTTAAGTTCCTTTCAACCTGATGTCATTACAAACTCCATGCACATGCTATGACCTTTCAAACATTCTTGCAACAATTCTGGACCTCTCCAGGAACCCATCACCTTTAATTGATCCCCCATGAATCTCCAGCTCTGCTCCCATCACTCACAAAGCCTCTGCTTACCCCACAGCCCATACACTTGCTTATGGACTTGCACCTGATGCTGCCCAAGCCCAAGGTCTAATATACTTGGTCTTAGACTTTTCTAGACCACTCCATACTTGCTTGGACTGCTTCCCTTAGCTTCCCCTTGCAAGTATCTGAAGTCTAAACCACTCCCAAAGCACTAGGTTATAAGTGCAGGACATTGTGTCTGCCTATTAAGGACTCACCCAGTGTAGCTGAGCCCTCATGGTCAGCAGAACCTGACACCAGTGGTCCCTCTATCAAGCCAACTTCAACTTCTCACTGCACCACAAGCCCAGCCAGAGTATGGGAAAACCAGACACCCTATCCTGCTGGAGAGTGGACCATAGCACTGGAGGAGAGGACAACAGCAACATTGTGCTCCTCCAGCCTGAACTGTTTGCAATCCAAGCTATAGAAGGGCTAGCTGTCAAGGGAGCAGAGGTAGGCATCCTCCAAGACATCCAGCAGGGCAACCAGGATGGTCAGTAGGAGACACTTGTTGCTTGGGCAGTCCAGGTGCTGAAATTGAGACATACCACTGGCACCAAATTGGTCCATGCAGAGAAATAGGCCCTCTGGAATGGGATCTTGACCTTCTAGGATCATATCTATGTGCCCAACATTCTGGATCTCCATCAGAGGATTGTAGAGCAACACCACAACTCCTGGATTGCTAGGCACCCTGGACAATGGAAAATACTGGAGCTAGTTTTGTGGAATTACTGGTGGCCCCAGATGTCCCAGTATATTGGGTCCTACACTAGTACATGCAATCTCTGCCTCTGGACCAAGCCCAGCACCACCTACCCTCTGGACAGCTACACCCTTTACCTGTCCCCATGGAGCAATGGAGTGTTGCCTTAGTGGACTTCATTGTTGAGCTCCCTGATGCCCACAGTTATGATGCCATCATAGTGGTGGTTGTCAGGTTCTGCTGACAACAGGGGCTCAGCTACACTGGCAAGTCTTTACTAGGCAGATGTGATGTCCTGCACTGATAACTTGGCATTTGGAGCAGGTCTAGACTTTAGAGACTTGTGAGAATGAGCAAGGGGGGTCCAAGCAAGTCCAGAGTGGTCTGGGGAATTCTAAGACAAGGTACAGGGAAGGGTGGAATTTGAAGAGGGTGTTAGGCACAAGTCTGGAAGCAAGTATTAGAGATGTAGGGCAAACAGAGGTTATGCAAGTGATGAGAGCAGGGCTAGAGTTTGATGGAGGGATCAATAGAAGTTGATGGGTTTTGGGGCTGAGTTAAAATAGCAAGGTCTGGAGTTGGTTTAAGGAATGTTTGAGGTTTGGAATTGTGAGTGTGGAGTTTGTAATGGCATTAGGGTTGAAAAGACTTGAACACAATGAAGGAAATGGAGTTGAACAAGATGAGATGGAGTCCAGACAAGATTGAGATGAGAACAAAAATAGATTCAAGTGGAGATATGAAATAGTAACAAAACAATAATGGAGATAGAGACAAGACAAGACTGGGAGACTGAGATAAAACTGGGAGACTGAGAAAAAGGGAAATGTAACACAGAACATGAAACACAAGAGAGCACAATCAGAAACACATCAGGTAAGGCAGGTAATATCAAGACTAGAGTATGGAATGCTACTCTACGACTTATATACTGACTACTAGGATAGCTCTGGGAATAGTGGGTCTGGCAGTGGGGCTTGTTGGGGTTATTTAGAGCCAACAGGTATTGTTTATGATTAGGGGCAGGCTGCAGTGATATACTGATGGGATCAGTTGGGGATGCAGGCTGTCCTGGGGTTGTCGTGATGCTCTGGAGCTGGTTGGGTAAGTCAAGATGACACACTAGTGATGCACATCAGCATCAGGAACAGTGGGAGAAGGATTTTAGGGGCTCAGGAGAGGCAGGAGAAGCATTGACAGCTGCAGAGAAGGCATCACAGTTAGCTAGGGGGCCATCAGATTTTGCCAGAAAAGTGTCGGAGTAACCCAGAGTGGGCATCATGGGTGGATGAAGGTTGGAAGAGTCAAAGGGGGAGTTGGGGGTGAACTCTGGGGAAGTGAGGTGGCTGGAAACAAGGTCCAAAGTTTTGGGAATGGGTCATGACAGTGGTGGACCTATATGGCAAGCAAGTGCACTTCATTCCAACTCACACCACCTGCTCCAACATGGGCATTGCAAACCTGTACCAGAAAAACATCTGGAAGCTCCATGGCCTCTCTGACACCACAGTTCATGGCAGACTTCACTAGGGAACTCTACTAACTACTCAGCATAAAGCTCCACACCTCCACTGCCTACCACTCACAGTCTGATGGCTAGACCAAACACATAAACCAGGAGTTGGAGCAGTACCTCTGCCTCTTCTGCAACGAGTGCCAGGATGATTGGGATGAACTTGTCAGGTTCTGCTGACCCTGGGGGCTCAGCTGCACTGGGCGAGTCCTTACTAGGCGGGCGTGATCCCCTTGCACTGGCAACCAAACACTTGAAAGTGTTCTGGGCACTGATGGCTTGTGCGGATAGTCAGGGGGATGTGATCCGGACAGGTACATGGAGGTCCAGAGAAGTTGGAGTGTGAGGAAATGGGACGGGCTTGGCAGAATTCAGGCAGAAGACTGTATGGAAGATTCGTGGATGCAAAGGAGTAGGCGGTTACACAATCAATGGGAGCGGAGCTGGGGTTTGATGGGAGATCAATTGGGGTTGATGGAGTCCGGGACCGAGCGAAGAGTGAGGTTCGGACCTGGTGAAAGAGTGTTGGGGTCCATAATTGTAATTGCAGAGTTTGTGAGGTTGTTAAGGTTGAGGAGACTTGGGCACAATGGCCGGACGGAGTCACCGAGACAGCATCAGACAAAATGAAATGGAGTCAATATGGAACAAGAGTAGATTTGAGTGAAGATACAAAACAATAACGAGAATGATAACGAGATGGAGACAAGACAAGACCGGGAGACTGAGATAAGACCAGGAGACTGAGAGTAAGGAAAACAAAACACAAAACACAAAACGCAAAACACAAGAAGGAAACAATCAGACCATAGGTAACGTTAAGCAATATCAAGACTAGAGTATGAAGAGCTACTTGACGTCTTATATACTGACTACCAGAGAACTTCGGAGTATGTCGGCTGCTGCGGCGGGGCTTGGCAGAGCTCGACGGAGTGGGTGGGTGTTGGTTGCGATCGAGGGTCGGGCCGCGCTGATACGTTGATGGGATCATTTGGGAACGTGGGTCGCCCTGAGGTTGTCATGATACTCTGGAATGGGTCAGAGGAACCAGGGTGTTGAGTTGGTGATGGGTGGCGGAGATCAGGAACAGTGGGGGTGGTTCTCGGGGTTCAGGAGATCCAGGGTAAGTGTCAGTGGCTGCGGGAAAGGCGTCAAAGTTGGCCAGGGGGCCGTCGGAGTTAGCCGAGGTTGCATCGGGGCTAACTGAAATAGGCGTGGGGCATGGGCAGAAGTTCGGCAGAGCATCGGGGGTTTTGAGGAATTGGGAGGTTGCTGGACGATGTGTGGGGGTCCAGGGGACGGGTCGTGACAGAACTCCTCCTTGATGCTGAGTTCCAGTACAACAAACATATTCATGCATCCACCCAGGTCTCCCCCTTCTTCCTCAACACTGGATGGCACCTATGCATGGGTTTTGAACTCTGGGCCCAGCCCTTGTAGAATGAAGCAGTAAATGAGTTTGTGGACTAGATAAAGAAGTCACAGAAGGAGGCCCAAGCAGCTCTTGCAAAGGCAAAGAATAACATGGCACAATATTACAACTGTGGGAAGACTCCAGCACCCAAATACCAGCCAAAAGATCAAGTCTACCTGAATGGCTTTGATATTACAACTACCCAACTATCAAAAAAGCTCTTGCACTGTCAATTGGGACCATTCATAGTGGAACAACAGGTAGGGCCCCTAGCCTATTGACTCCAGCTCTCTGTGGGGATGCACCAGCTCCATCCAGTGTTCAACATAGTCAAATTGACTCTGGCTCTGAAGAACCCTATTTTGAGGCAACATCTGCCACCCCTGCCACCTCCAGTGGTGGTTGGCAACAGTGAGGAGTATGAAGTGGAGGAGATCCTAGATAGTTATCTATTCTGGCAATGGCTACAATACAAGGTGAAGTGGAAGGGTTATGAGATTGAGGATATCTCTTGAGAACCACAGGAAAATGTACATGCCCTGGGGCTCATCAGGGAGTTACACCAGAAGCATCCAGATGCTCTGTGCACCATCTGGGGAACCTATCCCATTTCACCAGCAGACCAGATAATTCAGGACTTTTTCTACCTCACATGTCAAGTGATGTCAGGAAACTTCCATTTCTGATCTCCATGGCTTGTTCCAGTGCCTCTGCAGCTTGTTCAATGTCCCCAGGAGTCTGGAACAAGCTCTGGAGACATTGAACAAGCTGCAGAACTTTCTGTCTTACCTCACTGATCATCTTCCTAGGGTTAGGGCTAGCTCCAGCCTTCTATACAGTTGTTCCCACACCTCTGCCATCCACTGATGCACTGCACCAAGCAGCAGAAATCCTTAGACTTGTTCTCTTCAAATTCCCCTCTGCTAGATGATTAGTTATTGCTTGTATTGTCATCTACTTGCTAATATACTTTGGATTCCCCTCTACTAGCTGCAAGTCTCAGATCCCCCACTCCAGAGGTCACCCTTACAGCAGGAGAGAAAGAAATATCAACATCATATCAATGCTGTCCAAGATTACCCAATCTGGCACCTCTTATCTTGTCATTGCATTTATATAGAGCACAGCCACTTTCCCAGGAGTCATCACATAAACTATAAAGATTATGCATGGGCTCCCAGCCCAAAAAAGGACCTGATCAGTATATATATACAAATAATACCATAGCATACCATGATCATTGACAACAGAAAAGAATTTCTATCATCCAGCAATACAATAGGCCTTCCCAGATTCAAGAATATTACAAACACCTGCACCACCATTCCATGATTCAAACTGACACAACCCAATAAGACAACGATATGGCAGAAACGTTATCGAATAGTACGTACCTCAGCCACACTAATATTGTACTTTGCATCAATTTCGACACACAGCTCGGTCGTCCTTGTGAAGAATCTCGTACATCCCAGAACGACACCTGAAGCCACATTCGTTGGTGTAGAGACGGGAGATGGCGAGATCGTAATGGTTATGGTATTGGTCGTGGTGTCTGCTGTGATGGTGGTCGGGCCTGCGACACAATACGCCAACCCAGGTGTAAGGCCTTTTTGGAAGATGTTACAGACGCTAGCCCCGCCGTTCCATGCCTCAAACTGAAGCATTGGCATTGTCAACTATATGAGTAACATGTGTATGGAGGAATGACTTACATTCTCAATCGTGATATTAAAGAATTCAGTGATTTGATTGCAAAAGAGAGAAGTTTGGGTGAAGAAGCTCGTGCAGCCGGAAGCGACTTCAGGAGCAATATTTGTAGGTGTTGCACTTGACGTTGGAGGTTTCCTTGGCACCGTGGAAGTAATGAGCGTTGCTGTCGTGAAAACCGGAGCAGGCAAGGCAATCGAAGGATTAGCCAATGCGCCCGTTCCCCACGGGATCGGTTTACCATCCGGTTGGGTAGAATTCGGTGGCGACGTGATTTGACCGGAGGACGAGACGATAGGGAAACGTGTTGTCCATTCGTAGATGGAAGTGTGTGGGGATCGAAATTGGTAGAAATAGATGGCGGCGTTCGGCGTGACCTGCAAAAATATTCGGTTTAGAGCATGAAAAAGGAAGAGAGGAGAATGTACCTCTGGACATATCCAGTCGAATGATCCGTCGACGGTTCCATCACGACCAGCGGTGACCGCTGATACGAATTGAATTCGACCAATTTTGGAGGGTAAGGACGTATGGATACACACTAGTTAGATGCACCATATTAAGATTATCACCGGTCATGAACTGGATAGACATGTCTTTCCAGGCTGTTGTAGAATTCTTGTCACCTGACCATGCAATATGACATGGTTTACCCGCCGTCTGGACATCGCCAGCAGGGAAATTGGGGAACACTTGGGCGCGAGTGAAGATACACGCTAGTACGATGCCGACAAAAATTGAGGAGAGCATAGCCCCAGTCAAGTAGGGTGCGGTCAAAGGCAGGGAGAGAAGTCAATAATCGGAATGGCACGGAGAGTCCTTCAATAAAGACCAGTTTTTCGAGATTAGCGGTGTCCTGACGGGTACATTCTGATCATCAATAGAGATCGGTTAGTTCCGCTGACCCCCGGTCGTCACATTCTCTGTCATGTTCTTCCCAAAGACTAAAGCGTAAATAGAATACTGTTGATTACGGCGTCGAAATGGTACCAATCGTAGTCGAAAGAAGACAGAAGCCTAGGTATCAGTATTTGGTTGTATTTGATCCATTCAAGGCATTCTGCCGATGATACTCCGAAGCTCGATCTTTATCACTATATGACTAACCAACCTGTGCACACTCTTCACGGACGGACTATTACTTAGTCTTCGCCTGACTTGTGAGTTTTTCTGCTATGAGGGCTGAGGATAGCTGGAAAAGTATCTGCTCCGCTAAAAAAGCTGCTCAATTCGCCGCAATCCCCTCGCAGTGGATTATCAATATCCCTCCTGAGACTGAAACAAACATCCTGGGGGTTCCAGCTCATTGCGGTCTCCTCAGCAAACGTGAATTAGAGATCACCGAAACTATAGATGTTGCTCTTTTGCTCGAACGATTACATTCTATGGAGTGGTCATCCGTTGAAGTGACTACGGCGTTTTACAAACGTGCTATCGTTGCACAACAGCTTGTACGCGTGTCGGCCATCTGTACTTCTATTGTGAAAATCTAATTATACCATTCTTTGATGAGACCAATTGCCTCACCGAAATTTTTGTCGATCGAGCCTTGAAACGGGCAAGAGAGCTCGATGATATTTTGATCAAGACTGGAAAACCCGTAGGACCTCTACATGGATTACCGATATCCTTGAAAGGTATGATAAAGCATGTCCAATTCTTGTCGCTTCCTGCTCTTATAAATCCAAAGACCAATTCACGATGAAAGGCCTTGAAACAGTCATGGGTGTGTCTACACCTTTCGTGTCGTATCAGGAGCGAACTCATTTCTTCTTTGAAGGTTATGTTTCATGGGTTGGAAAAGATGCCGACAGCGACTGCGTTCTTGTTGAATTGTTGAATGAGTGTGGTGCAGTCCCCTTTGTTCGCACTAACGTCCCACAGACGTTGATGGTAAGTACTCGTATAGAGTCATTCTCTTGTGACTTACTGTCCACTTTTGTCTCAGTGGGGGGAGACCCACAACCATGTCTTTGGACGTACCACAAACCCGTACAACCGCAAGCTCACGCCAGGCGGTTCCTCGGGAGGAGAAGGTGCGCTCCTTGCCATGAAAGGCAGTCCACTTGGTATTGGTACCGATATTGCTGGGTAGGTAGAAATTTTTACTACCTTAACGTTATTCTGATTCACTAATCTAGTTCATTGCGTATCCCGAGCGCATTCTGCGGCTTATATACCCTCCGACCATCCTACGAACGCCTACCATATTGTGGCGCAGTCAATGCCCTCGAAGGACAAGAATCTATATCTTCTGTACTCGGTCCGATGGCCAACTCGATGTCAGGAGTCAAAATCTTCACCAAGGCCATCATGGATGCAAAGCCATGGAAGAAGGACCCGCTTGTTCTTAGGAAAGAGTGGTCGGAATCCGAGTATCGTCTTGAGAATCACGGAGGAGGAACGAGACTTTGTTTCGCTATCATGTGGGATAATGGTGTTGTTCGACCTCATCCGCCTTTGGAGCGGGCAATGAAGATGACCAAAGCCGCTTTGGAGGCTGCCGGACACAAAGGTGGGCTATTTGAAATCGTGTGTTTATGATCTGTTGATTGCTATGTATCATATAATTCATAGTGATCGACTGGGAGTCTCATCGGCACCTTGAGATATATAAGAATGCGGTTAGTTTTATACCTTTTATCATATGTTCGCTACTCGACTCTCTATCTTATCTCCACATAGGAGACGATCTTTGTCGCGGACGGTGGTCATGATTATCACGTGCAGTGTGAGCTCTCTGGGGAGCCATTAATCACAACAATGCTCCCTGAAGATGAAACTCATCCGAGCGGTTTGAGTGAGCCATTTGTGAAGACACTCGTCGGCGAAGCATCTCATTTGAGTGCATATGATGTGATCCGTCCATCTTTTTCTTGTGACCGGAACTCTGAAGCAGTGCCCTAGCTCTGGCAACTCCAGAAAGAGAAGCGTGATTTACGCAAGTCTCACCTCGATCACTGGGAGCGCACAGTGTCTAGAACAGGGACCGGACGGCCTGTCGACGCTATCATTTCGCCTGCGGTTGCTTATACTGCCGTTCCACATGGCTTGAACACGTACGTACTTGTTGATGAGCTTGTTTTAGATTTGTCGAAAACAAGGTCGCAGAGATTCGTTCTACACCACTTTATGCAACGCACTCGATTATGCATGCTGCGTCTTCCCGGTGACTTACGTAGATTCAAAGCTCGACCTTCCTCAACTCCCACACAAGTTCCACAACCACGAAGACGAGGCTATTTACCGGCTATGTTCGTTCCCTCTGATGATAATCATTATTCCATCCTTGTCTCAATAGTTTTACAGATTCGACGGATATATTTTCGGGATGCCCTGTAGGCCTGCAGCTCATAGGACGGTCTCAAGAAGAAGAAGCCGTCATAGCGATGACTGAGATTGTGGATGATGCTCTTAAGAGGCTGCCCTCCAAAAGGCTTGAGTCATCCAGAGGGTGACGATATATCCTCTTCCTTATTCGTTTTATCGATGATTCGACGATGTCCACTTCTGGTATCGGTCGTTGACACTCGCGTCAATGGAGGAAACAAGGCTTCGAGAACCTACATATTTACTAGCATTAGCTTTTGATACATCTCGGAGTTTCGAGGTTTGAGAACTGATGGTAAAACCTGCTGATGAAAAGGCATATCAAATTCATTCCGTGGAGCAGTAATGCCGACCCAACCGTTCCCAATTTTAATCACGGTCATGATCGAAGACCGTTGGCAGAATGTATAATGTATTGAGTAGTTTTTAACATCATAGTAAATGGTTGGCCTCTATGTTGAATATAATATCAATCTGCCGTTTTATTCTTCTAAGAATGATACACGCTCAACCAGGATCAGAATGTCCGATGCTACGCATGTTCATAAATCTATCTTCAGAAACTTGAACAGCATACTTCGAGATCCTGTAGTCCGCTACACCAAAAGATTACCATTGGAAGGCCCAGACCGACCCATAAGCGAATAAAATAAGTTTTGGTCAAGTAAACACTGTATTCTGGTTGAACCCTAGAGCCTTTTAAGAGACAGTGATGAGACCTCATCACCGCAACCGATATATTCTGGAACGGCTGCTACAGAAGATACTAGATAGAGGATGACATATATGTAGTATTGATTGATCCAGAGCCTTGCATACGTAGGAGATCAATACGGTAAGCACAAGTCGCAGTGGCGACTCCATTTGTATCGATTGATATCGAAGAAAAGGCGTGTCGTGAGGGCGATGGAGTCGTGAGTACAGGAAGATCGAAGTTATTCTGGTGAAATCAGAATCGAGAGTTATGATATCAATACAGTCAGATACCATCTCATCAAGGAGGCAAATGCAAATGCCGATACGTTGTACATCACTGATCAGGAACGGCGTAAAGATGTTTGAAACTTGAAAGTTGATGAAAGAAAGTCAACTATGACGTACATATCTTTGTTCTCGTGTTAACGTCTGCTCGTCCTGCACTTACATCACTACTTAATTCAACAATCGTTGTGATTTCGGGAGACAAGTTAGTGAGACAGACTGTGGAAAATGATCTGTTTTTGATGGGTTCACACGTGTTTTTGATGGGGTTCATACGATCGTTTACTCCGACAAACGCGACCAAAATAATTTTGATGCGGAAGGTCAAGTATTGACAATGTACTCTGTACTTGGATATTATACTGAGAAACTTCTGTCAAGGCGCAGAGGTAATGGATTCTAGAGTTCCAATGCCAGCTATGGTTATATGTACAATAATGTAAGATAGGATATGTCCGTTATTTCTTTCGACTAAACCGGGATTTCAATGATCCCAAGAGGCTCCCTGTCCGAATGCGACAGACGTAGGTGAAGACATAGATAGAAGCAATCTATCAGCCAAGATCAGTCTCAATTTCTGAAGTAGGAAGACGAACAATTTGCGCTTACATTGAATATGACGTATGCAATGAAAATTCCGAAATTCCTCCAATGATGACTATAGAAAATGTTGAAGGTCGATTCGAGGTACTGATCTGTTGTGGCGAAAGCACAGAACTGACAGCCAGAAGTAGCCGTCGGGTTTGTCACATAACCTCCAGAGTTGTTTATAAAGGTCTGGAGATAATCCTGGCAGGTCTGCCCAGACGGAGGATTCAGAGACACAAGCTCGACCGGAGAACAAACGACCGGCTTGCGGCCAAGAGCTGTATGTATAAAATGAGAAGAGGAGATGAATTTATTTCATTATTGCTGCACCTTGACCGACAAGACCCTCCATGAGGTATGTGTAGGGCGAGAGGCGATACCTGCACAGATGACATCAGGCTTACTCAATGCACAAATGAGAGGACAACTTACATCCATTTCCACCAACCAAGTTCAGCGAAAGGTTGTATAACACCGTTGCTGAGACAGTTGTTAACCATATTAGCACGAATGCACAAACGAAGGACGTACAACGTGAGGACGAAGGAAAAGAGAACAGAAAACAGAAGAGCCGCAATCTCCGCGGATGGTGTCATGGCAGCGACAAACATGGCGAACGATGTATAGTACAACGGGAACATGACGCCGAGCATGAGATATGTGTATCCAGCCCTGGCGGTGTCAAGGCCCACGGTCCAGTACCAGCACAGGTAGAAGATAGACGAGCCCAAAATGTTCCAGGGAAGCTCGGCTAGGAATTGCGAAGTGACCAGTGCAGTCCAACTATAAATCCTACTCGGACGTTCACGAATCTCATAAATTTTGCGAGTGTCGATGAATGGGACTTGTATCTGATTAGACAGAGGGGCTGATAAAATGGTGGCCATGTTAACAGCCTGTGAAGGAGAGCCATCGGTCGATGTTCATGCAATGAGAGTAGGATCACGCACAAAGAGTTGATTCTGAATCCCTTGCTGCGAATTCTTTGCCTTGAAGAAGGTAAACTGCGAAATGGAAGTAAGTTGAAGGATGATAGAGACCCATCCAGAAAAGGAAAACGGACTCCGATGAACAAACCCCCGAAGATGTCCAGGACAATTTTGGCCAAAATATACGTGGGGTCTCTCCAGAAACCACGCGAATTACGAATAAGAAGTTCCTTTGTTTGATGTAACCAAGGTGTGGCAAATTCAGAATGGAATGCTGCGGCAACAGGAGGGCGGTTTCGTCCTTCTGTGTGAATCCTTTCCAATTCTTCCTGGGTGGTGACCGCCTCTGGTGAATTTTTCCAGATTTCGTGCCTTGATCAATATTAGCACGGTAGAAAAGAAAGAGAACGGAGGATTTTCTCACCAATTTACGTTAGTAGAGGCTGTAGCGCCAGCGCCAATAACATCCAACATAAATTCAGCCCTAGCGTAAGAATTGAGCATAGCAAAACGGGAACGCATTTCTCCAACGTACGGATTTTCCGTAGATTCACATCGACGAGAACCATTCCTCTCGAAATAATTGATGAGAGTGGTCGCATTGTGGCCAAGATTGCCAAAGTAAACTGTCTGACCGCCCTTGCGGAGCAGGAGCAGCCTGTCAAAGACCTAGATTTCGGTAGATTGCATCAGAATTTCTGGGGCGAAACATTGAAAACAAACCTGGAACAGTTCCGCAGAAGGCTGATGGATCCTGGAGATGACTGGCGTGAGCAAGAAGGGTCAACTTAAGGAAGAAAGCAACATAGGCATACGTGCAAAGAATAGCTTGGCCATTATCAGCGAGATTCCTCAAAAATTTCATGATGGCCCATGCACTCTGTGAGTCAAGTCCAGACGTCGGCTCATCCAAGAAAAGAAGAAGTTTGGGCTAGACCAGACATTAACGCCGAGATGAACATTCAAAAGCTGTACACACTTTGGCAGCTAGTTCAACGGCGATCGTGGTACGTTTCTTGAACTCGACATTCAGAGATCCTACGGAAGCTTCGGCGTAGGCCTCGAGCCCGCACATTTTTAGACATTCTTCGACACTTGAGAATATATGAGAGGTCGCCCAATATACCACATGTTATAGACATACTAGGCTTCTTTCTCCGCCATTGGAACGGACGCAGGTTGACGGAGCGAAGCGGAGAAACGAAGAGCTTCTCGGACAGTGTCGGTGGGGGTGTGAGTATCCATTTGTTGACAGTAGCCACTATGAGGGTCAAAGAAGGAGGCTGAGAGTGAAAGAATGATGAAGTGGAAATGACAGAACATACCTTTGAGACTGGAAATCCAGTGGTGGCGGTTGACCATTGACGAACCGATCACCCTTGATGACACCAGTATTTACGCGTTGTGCCAGAACGTTGAGCAGAGTAGTCTATAACATCACGGTCGATGTATGTTGACAAATACCAAATCCGAGGACGTACCTTTCCAGCGCCTGACTCGCCCATAAGGGCAGTTAATTTCCCGGGGACTACATACCCAGAAACATCATCAAGGAGCACGCGATGTCCACCGGAGACCGGGACAGTGTACTCGAGATGCTGCCACGAGAAAAAGTCCCTCATAACCGGCGCGGTAGCAAGAGCCCTGTCCGTAATCACCTTGTCCCGATCTGAAACAGGTTGGCTGCTGGGCATCGACTTTTCCTCATCGACAGGGTCGGCATCGTGGAGTGCCGCAGCCTTCGTACCGCGCTTATAGAGAACCATAGTCGACTGGCCCGCAACAGCGGTATTGAGTTCGGTGAAGAGGAGCAGGCACGCGATGAAGAATATCGCGAAAGCGCAGACAAAACCGAAGTTCTTTTGATAAGCAGTAGCTTGTTAGCTTCTTCGAATTTGAATGATGGACAAACGCACCCTCCACACATGCGAGTAGCTATAGTTAAACGAAAGTCGGATAAAATCGTTACCATCGACAAGGTCTAAACCCGTGACTGCTCCGACTGTGGTACAGACCTGGTTGTCCAAGCTGACACCTTCGTATCCAGGACCGTGAGGCACAAGATTGGAGCATGTGCCGTTGAGGGTGTGGAATTCATTCGCGATGATGCTCTCAAATCCGTAGCGGAGAGGCTAGAGATAGATGATCCAAATTAATTTCAAAAGGGATTATTCAGCAGAAGATGACTTACGTTGGCGTACGATATCCAACGTAAGGCCCCGATCATTGAGGTTTTTGGGATGATATAACCACTGAGTCCAGACGTCAACGCACGCCCACATAATTTCAAAGAGAAAGAAAAGACAACGCACGTGTAGATGACCATGGCAAGGAGGAGCATACCCGAGAGTGACTGCGCAGACGCCTCGGCTTTGAAAGCCGCAGCCATACCTCTGAACCATGCTCTCATCGTAAGCGACATCATGAACAGGAACAGATAGTAGATGCTAAGGAAGTACTGGTGAGACACAATTGAGTGTTCAGAAAGAAGCAACTGACAAGAATTGACCAGCGGTGTTCTGCAAGCCTGCAATAAAGTAGAGTAGTATGCCAAATACGGTAGAAGTGAGGAGTGTGATTGGAATATCGACAATGGTCAATGCGAGCCTACAGAGAGCATCATTAGCAAAGCATCGAAGAAAAGACGAGCGCCAAACATACGCTTCGATAAAAGGATGGTACATGGCTGCCTTTGCATGTCGACTGACAATGGGCCGCTGCTTGTATAAAGCCGGAATTTCCGCTATACTCGACAGTGCTGGGAACAACAGCGAACTGAAGACGTCATGTTATGGGTATACATTTGTGTTGGTAAATCAAACTTACAAGAACAAGATACCGCCGCGGGAGAAGTAAGCTGAGGTAGCCTCGGGACTCTGGAAGAAAGTGGTGCCAACGATGATACCCTGGAACAGGAAAGAACTGAGCAAAGAGATTAACATATGACCACACATATGATCCCATGAGGGCTTACAAAATAAGAAAAAGAGGCTCGGCCTTGTTACCCCACAGGATCTGCACCCTCCGCCTCATAACAGCCTTTACCTGCATGGCTATCGAAATCGTATACGGACTGCAAACAAATCATCAGAACTCAGGCGTTGGGCAAAGAAGAAAAGGAAAGACAAGAAAAAATCTCACGATTTCTCCGGCATGCGCTTCGCCTGCTCAGCCCTCACACTCTCTCCATACATCTGCCTTCTCTCCGATTTCCCGATGAAGGAATCTCTATACAACTCCATATCCCTCCTATTCTCCATCGCCACGTCCGAATTCATAAAATAGCTCGCAAACTCATCCGCTGTGCGTGGCACTGGCCCAGCCCTACCCCCAATATCGGTTCTTGGGATCCGCCCATCGGGATCCGTAACAGCGACAAGGAAGTCCGGCGTCGTCTGTCTGTTGGCCGGCTGGTAGCCCATGTCGATGAAGTACTGGCGGGCTTTGTCGGCGGGCCCGAAATACGCCATGCGCCCTTCGTAGAGGACGCAGACTTTGTCGAAAAGCTCGTAGAGGGTTTCACCAGCTTGGTAGATAGAGACGATGGTAGTTTGGTGGTCGATGTCAGTGGCGATGCGCAGGGCACGACCGAATCTGGTATACACACATGGTTAGATGGAAACAGCGGAACCCTGATCAAGAGACATACTCGAGAGCTGTTGATGCGTCCAAACCGCGCGTGGAGCTGTAAGAGTGAGCCCGAGGCAATAGAATGAGATGGTTGATGGCTTACTTGTCCCAGGACTGGATACGACTTCTCGTAGCGAGCGCTTCCGCGATTGACACACGCTTCTTCTCACCACCCGAGACACCCCGGATAGCAGCATCACCGACCGGCGTACTCTGAACATGCCTCAACCCAAAGATAGTCGAAAGAATCTCCGTCATGTTATCAACGTACGTGCCTTTCTTCTCTTCGATACGAGCATGAGGGACACGTGTCTTCGCCGCAAAGTCAAGCGTCTGTTTGACGGTCATGGTAGGGAAGTGGTAATCGTCTTCGGGGCAATACTGCACGTCGCCGCGGTATAGTTTGTAAATCTGCTCAGGGGTGAAAGAGTCATAGTGGACGTCTCCTTCGACGGAGTAGTACTCGCTACGGTGGTTGGCGAGGACTTTGAGGAAGGTGGAACATCCCGATCCAGGTCGGCCCAATACAACTGCACGTATTATCAAATGATGTCGATAGACAGAGATGATGATACGCACGAAGCATTTCACCTGGGCGTACGACACCTTCAAAACCTTCAATGATGGTGCGCAAAGGAGGGTTACGAAGCATTTGGAGTTGTTGAAATATCATCGTGGGGTTGAGCGTGGACCAAACAGTGGGGAAGAATGCAGCGGACGATCCGAGACCCCTAACGCGAAGGTTTTCGAACATCACGCCCAATTCACGCGATTGGATATGTGCTGCGTCTTTCCTAAGAAGAAAAAGTCTTGGTCCTGAACGGTAAATTTAGACAAGACAATTAATTACTTTTGCACGACCATCTTGAGCGTCTTTTCAAAGTCAAATGGCCCAGCGGCTGTCAGAGTATCGTCGGAGTTGAAAGGCTCTATCTGCTCGATCCTCTCGCCACTGACGGCTTGCGAAAGCCTTCTGCTGAGACGTCGGACGCCTTCTGGATCGAAGAAGTCGACATCTACGTGAGAGTGGCGCGAGGTTCTCCGTTGCTCGGGTGAATATTTATTTTCTGCAGGGACCCCGTACGGTTCAGGTGAGGTCTGAGGGGGGATGCTGTAACGTTGGTGGTTGTAGACGTTATGGGCCTGCACGGCCTCGTGGGTAGGAAGCTCGGAAAGCTCAGAGGAAGAGACACCAGCCGGTTGGAGGCCACTGAGCGGAATATTTTCAGAGGACATGGAGAGAAAGATGGACGCGTCTCAGCTGTAGAACAGAGGACTAGATTCGACATTATAAGAGACCTTGGTTATAACCCACAGCAACCTAGTGACATAATCTACCCCCGGGATACTGAAACGTTCGTCCGACTGGTGTGTGTACTCAGTTACGACGATCGTGGATTTGCAGCCCCACTTGACTAACAAGTCAACACTCAGGATCACGAAATATTATGCTGAGTACTCTGCTCACCGTCCATTGCGCATGTCTCCAGCCGAAAGAAGCTAAGTAACTTTCTTGTGGATCCAGTACTGGATTTCGGGTAGATGTGGGCCAATGACTCATTCAATATGCAACTATCCTCTTGTGTCGTGAGACCAAGGATGATGTAGCCCGAGTTTATCGAGTCCTACTACGTAGAGGACCCGAGCTGCCTAATCCTGCCTGATTGCGAGTGGTAAAGTGGCTTGTCGTACGGAGGATGAGACGCAAAAAATGACGCAACAATTGTCTTGTGTCGTTTGTTCTTCTCGGTCCGGAAATGGTAACTCCAGTTTTATTGATAACCTCTTTCCCCACCTGACTCAAAAAAGTTTAATTATCCTTACTGGCGATTCCAAAATTATACAAAAGTTCGACCGACCAACCCCAGACATCCTTTTGGAAGAGCTCTCCTACCTCATACCGGCCCTCCGTTCTCTCAGCTCTTGTCTTTTCTCTTCCAATTCGTTACAAGCTCTCCAAGGAGGCGGCTCTAATGCACAATACAGGCACCTGCTCCTCGACTGAGGCGGTTTCCTTGAGACTCGGAAATGAGAATCGAACTTTCGAGCACTACTTTCAGCTATACATCAGATCAGTGACTTCCTTGGTGCCTTTGCTTCCCTCGAGCTCTCAACCCACACTCGTCTTTCCCCAAGTACACGGACACAACGAATGTGCGAATGTACCTAAAGATTGATAAGAACTCACCTGGCCCACTTCCTTACCAAGGACACCGAGTGACACGATTCTCGGTCAGGCTGCGGGACCCGAGTGTTCAGCTGGGTAAGAACATAGCCTTACTATACTATATCACATCGAACTATCTTTCGATATCTGCCCGATGCGCGAGCCAGATCTAGACTACGTTCATGCTCTTCAACCTTCTACAAACCATGGACACGATTACACATATCACGGACGACTTGCCCAGAAGTAATACTATTTTAAGTGCAAAAGCTTCGGAAAGGACTCTTTCCGGGAACCTAGTGGTACGGTATGAGGACAGGTTACTAAGTAGGCCAGGTCACTAAGTCAGTCTGCCTCAAATCAACTCTCAGCTTGAAGACGTCAACTGCACTACCAACTAAGCCTTTGATGATGCCGAGTACGCCGGCACACTCCGAGCTTGCCCACACCAGTATCCTGGGAAAACATCAAATCGCGTCCTTTTTACCTCAAGTTCAATATCAATATTCGAGCTTCTTGACCAAGAGTTCAGTTTTAATGACAGTGTCAACCTTTCGTACGGTCTCAACGGCGTTCTCTACTCTCTCGAGATTGACGCTAGCCGTGAATCCGATGCCGCTCAGTACATCGTCAACAACGCTGGTAGGTACCAAGTACGGTACTGGTTACTCTCATAGTCACCCGTTGCTAGCAAGATATTCAAGAAGATAGTTGATCTTTGCTCAACTCCTACTGTAGGCTAAATTTGACGGCAGAATTACGATTCTGACTCTAGCAAGGGAAACCGCCGCAATGATATCGACGCCTGGGAGTTCAAATCCATCCCTGTTGCCTTTGCATTCCTTCCTTGCGACGCCACCGGTCTTATCATATGCACAACCAACCATTGCGATACTCAAGCTTGAGGCCGCTATGCACGATTTGCGATTTTGACGGCTGCCCTTTTACTACCCCTTCGCGGTAGCACCTAGTCCTTCGGTGCTGGTTCTAGTTTCAAAGACATCATCAAGAAATTTCCTCCGTCACGCAGTTTATTTCCAGTGATACTGCCAACAGTGTCCGCATGTCATTCTGGTCGTGAGCATAGTCTCGTAGAACTCGCCGATGGCCGGCACTATGTGATCCAATGTTGGTAGCAATTCTGTTACATGTACCAATACGACGGGCTTTAACACACTCTTACTCGGAGCTCACAGGTGGATGCATAGAAGTTCCTGTCATTTCTGCAGCCTCGTCGCTTCTTGCTATCGTGAGTCTTACTTGCTCATTCTCCCTCATCGTGCCCTTCACTGGTGATTCGTCATCGCATCTGAAAATAATTAAAGTACTCTGAGACTTGGTACCCCATTCTTGAGATTACTATCTTACTACAAGACTAACTTGGAGAACTCTCGCTCGTCTGCTTTATCTGTCAACACGTACTGCCTGATATAAGTTCCTCTGTATGCGGTGCTATGCACAATAGATGCACCAGTGACCGTCAAATCAGTGCACGCCCAATCCTTGACAGACCATATCCATCAAAACATGAATTGTTTGTACTCTTGCAGCTTCTTTCGATTATCAACGTGTCTCGAGTTCTTGAATGACTGTTGACTTATTGGTATGGCTTCATGGTAAGCTGTTGCAACGTGCGTTGATGCCTGCGGGGAACTGTATGCTTCAATTGCGGTGGAACTATGTATTCAAAGTGATGAGGATTTATGGATACTTCACTTGCAAAGACCATGGCTTGGGTAACTCAATTCTTGACTATTCTACTCACTTCTGTCTCTGCCCTGGCTGTGTCCCTAGATGCTAGACAGTTTAATGAGGTCTGGAACATTGTATTTGATGTTGTTCAATGCTGCTACACCCAGATATAGGAGAATATAGTTCTGGCCCAGATATCAGATAAATTGTATTGCAATCTAAGACATCTTACCAATTCTTTGTTCAGCTGTTGTAACATCCACTTACAATTCTTGTGTTCCTCAAGGTTGCTACCAATAACAAGTGCTGCATGCTCCCATGATTCAACATAGAAAATTAGTTTTTGCAGACCTGGTGACTGTTGGTCAACTGAGGCTTGGCTTGGTAGAGCAGCAGTAGAGACCATCATAGTGTAAGAGTGCACAGCTATTCTGGATTTGGCACAGTTATGAGTTGGTAGTTGGAGAAAGTAGGTCTTTACAACTACAGAATCAACAATGTAGACTACACATGACATTATTCTAAAGTGGTAAGGTTGTGAATCCACTATGGATATGGCAGGTCTGGTTGGCATGGTAGATGTGATGTGCATGGCAAATCTGGTGTATCTGGCATATCTGGCATTTGTTCATCTCATTGCACTCTCCATTATAAAGGTGTTGTTGCCCTTTGAGGTGGTGTAAAATCATTGTATACCCTTCTGAACTTATAAGTTGCCAAAGAACTCAGTTCATGCTGGATGGCCACCTTTTTGTTAGCATAGGCTTGGAAACCTTTTTTCCTGGCTGAGATTTCTGTTCACTCAAGGCCTCAAGGAAATAGCAAATGGTCCATTCCATTTCACTGGCAACAAGCTGACATTCTTCTGTCCATCCATTTTGTTATGCTCTTACACAGAGGTAGTGCACCTGGTTGACTGGTCAGATTGGTTATGAATTTGATACCAGCAAATTAAAGTCCAATCAGCAGATGGAAAGGAAAGTGGGCCAATGCATTGAGAATAAATGAATGGATATGTTCAATCAACAGAATCAACAGGCAGATTGAAAATGAATCAATAGATATGTCAGTGGAAAGCAACTTACATTCACAGAGAGTTTCAGGCACATAGTCCATGTGCAGATTGGCTTGCTATATCCAAGAAACCTTTATTCTTGACAATCCAGGAATATTTGGATCACATATAGCCATGCTTGCAGCAAGATCTGCTTTCTGCAGAACATAATATTTTTTGTCAAATATGGAATATATGCCTAATTGCATAAGAGCACTGCAACATTTTTCATAGGCCCATGCTTTGACAGAAATGGCTGCCTGAATTTTGTCAAGTGATACCCTAGCTCAGGTTTTGACACTTTTGCTTGGAGCAACCTTGACAACATGAGAATACATGAAGTATTCTTTGGCAATGAGTTTTTGGAGTGCTCAAATATGCCTTTTGATTTGAAGCAAACATGATTACTGTTCAATAATGGACAGTGGGGGGCATGGTGGCTCAGCTGGCACCATTGTGTCCTTAGGGATGTTTCCTTATCTTGAGTGGGACCATGGGGTCATTAGTTTGATTCCTGTGTGTAATGTGGCCTTTGGTGGAAAACATTCTAGACACTGCACCTGGCTTATTTCATGCCACCAGAAAGCTACCACCTGCATATGACTGATTAGGGAGGCTTTGTTGGTCAGGCCATACTGGAACAACCAATAAGCACATGATGCAATGAAACATGGTGACCACCATGCTCATGACCCAATTGGAAAAAGAGATGGTTCCCTCAGTTTGACAGATTTGGGAGAGGGTCTGGACCAAGTGCTGGGAAGGAACCTTGCTGACCAAGCATGTCATGGCATGGGTGGGCATGTAGACAGGGTGTCAATATAGTATGGATTTGGCTGCTGAAGTACTGCATGGCTCATTGATCAGTCTCAGCTACTCTATAGGGTGGGTCAATTGGCCTAGCTGGACTGACTTGTCACCAATCATGATTGGAATTTGTACTCCAAAGTTAGTATCTGGGCATGGGGAAGGGTTTAGTTGTGAGACCCTTGCTGGTGTGATAGAAATTGGAAGCTCAGGAGCTAGAGCACTGTGCCTCATGTAGGACAAAACAATATGCACACAGTAAGCCTTGCTGAGTGTAGCTGGGTTTAGAAATTGGGACAGCATGTTAGTGGCAGATGGTATGGGATTTAGTGTGGGAAGTAGTATGAACTCCAACAAAGTCAAATCATAGTAAAGTGGCTATGAGGCATAACTGGCATCAGCTGAAAAGGGATCAGGGCCAGAGAACTAATTGGAGTGTCTGTAATTACTACCCCCATTACATACTGTGGGACCTAGGATACAATTGTTCAGGAGCATTCCATGTAAAAATAGGTCTCAAAAGAAATAAAATGGCACATCATCATCATCATCATCATCATCATCATTAATAATGGACAGTTCTGAGCAATTGCCAGCAATTGTTAATGGCAAGGATATTTCAAATTCTTCTGTGCAGCAGAATTCAAATCCAATACAGGATCCAGTTTTGTAATGGAGCATCTGTTACTTGCCCTTATTTTGCATACTATACTTTACTTAATAGTATAATTACATAGTTATTATATGGTAGTATTACATGATGCTACCTATAAATACAATTATTATATAATTATGTAAGGCAGCACCTTACTTCATACTTGATAGACAGAATCACAATGATGGTGTCCATTGCTGCCTAGCTACTATGCAGAGAACACAACAACTAGCGGTTTCACAGGTAGAGTATGAATGTACTTAAGAAATGAGGGTTGCAAGTTGAGCTAGGTCCCAGAAAGCCTGCGAGATGTAGAAGAGGTGCTAGGTGGCTAGCACAAGGTCAATAGTTAGTGATAGCAAATAGGAAAGGGGGGAACTCTGTGAGTAAACCTAACTAGAGTAGAACTAAGGCACTAGACAAAGGTTGCTAGTGAAGCAATGCTAAAGGCTGGCACTAAGGGTAGCAAAGAGGGTGTTAGCAACAGGGGACAATGAAGAAATGAAACTAGCTGTAGGTGCTAGTGCTAAACATAGACTTGGCAAAATAGTATGCTAAGGTGATACTGGCTGAGCAAAACAATGAGGGTGCTGACTCAAGAGAGGGGGTGATAGAGCAAAAGAAGATGCTTTAGAGTTGCTAGACTTAGATCTGAAGTCTGAGGCTAATAATGAGGTGCAATTCTTTGATGGTTGTATAGAAAACATGACAGTATTTATAGTGGGTGAAGATGATAAAACCAAGAGGAGTCAATAAACCTTGGTTTCACTCTAGTTGAGTATACCCATGAGTATACCCACAGTTTTCTCCTCTCCCTCTTTGCTATTGTTTCTCCCAACCTTGTGCTAGCAACCTAGTGCCACTCTTGTATTTAGTGAGCCTTATAGGGTCTTGCTTGACTTGTGCCATCATTTTTTTTAGTCTATTTGTACTCTACTTGCAAAGCTGCTTGTTGTGTCCTCTGCATGGCAGTGAGACAACAATGGATATTATTATTTTGGAGCCCACTCTATGGGTGAGTATAGTGCAAGATTCTTCCAGAAACTCATGCACAAGCCTAACCAGACCTTGGAACAGTATCTCTGCCTCTACATTAACTATTTACAGAATGACTATACTTCACCCAAACCTTGACATGGTTATTGTCCAACAGTGGTGGGGTTGGAGACAATGATGTTGCTGCTGGACTTATACTCCACCCAAACCTTGACATGGTTATTGTCCAACAGTGGTGGAGTTGGAGACAATGATGTTGCTGCTAGAGACTCTATAGCTGCTGATGATTCAGAATAGGAAGACATTGGGAACAGTTGGAGAGCAACAGGGTATGTCTGACCCTTTTTAATTGATTAAGAGAACCCTCTGATGAATGGTGGCCATGCTTTGACTTTGTTCTCCATGCCACTGCTGCAGCTTGATCAATATTGCTTGTGCTTTGACTTCCATGCTCCCACCAATCCCTGACTCATGCCACACACCTCAAGGGTCTTGATGCTGAAGAGGGGGTGATGTCACAACCCACTCTCAGACCTCTAGGACCTTTACCCAGGCCACTCTGCCTCTCCAGAGTTTCCCCCATTGCCCCTCTGACCCTTTGTTTACTTATAGCACCTGCCCCAGCTAACTCTGACATTTCCTTAGCAAACCCTGACAGCCTCCTAGTAAACCCTGGTGTATCTCCTGTAGACCCCCTCAGCTCCCCCTCTCTCCCTCAAGGCCTTAAGTCCTTCTGACATCTCTTCTGACTCAGGTACATGCCACTAACTCACCCCTGTGACCTATATGACCACTCCAGAGCTCCCCAACAACTATGGGGTAGACTATGCTCCCATCAGATCCCATCAGAGTGTCACTGCAGCCTACCATCTGATCAGAGCTGACACTCATCAACCCCATGCAGCTCCAATGAGCTATGTCATTGTACCCTCCATTCCTGGAGGAGGCCCAGTAGTTAGTATATAAGGCATGGAGTAGCATCTGTTACCTTAGTCTTGATATTGCATTTACTTGGTTACTGTTTCTTGTTTTGTTCTGTATTACATTTCCTGGTCTCATCTCTGTTTCTATCTTTAGTTGCAAATCTATTTCTTTTGATGTCATTACAAACTCCATGCACACACTATGACTCTTCAAACATTCTTATGACAACTCTGGACCTTGCCTTACACTCAGCTCCAGAACCCATTACTCTTAATTGATCCTCCATCAAACTCTGGCTCTGCTCCCATCACTCATGAAGCCTCCACTTACCCTGTAGCCCATACACTTGCTTATAGACTTGTACCTGACACCTGCCCAAGCTAAATGTTTAGTATACTTGGTCTTAGACTTCCCTAGATCACTCCAGACTTGTTCAGCCTGCTCTCCTTAGCATCTCCTCATAAGTATCTGAAGTCCGAACCATCCTTAGAGCACGAGGTTATAAGTGCAGGACATTGGATCTGCCTAGTAAAGACTTGCCCAGTTAAGCTGAGCCCTCATGGTCAGCAGAACCTGACAGTTGTAGCCCTTGTTTGTGTAGTTTGTGTAGAAAGGGGAAACTCTGATAGCAGAGTGAGGCATGTTGTTGTAGGTAAACTCAGCAAGGGGAAGTTCTACATGCCAGTCATTCTGTAAATAATTAACATAGAGGCAGAGATACTGTTCCAAGGTCTGGTTTACTCATTCTGTTTGTTTGTTGGTCTCCAGATGGTAGGCAGACAATAGGTTGGTCTTGATTTTGAGAGCCTTGCATATTGACTACCAAAAGTGGGAGACAAATAGAGGGCCACAGTTGTGGATGATATTGTCTGGGAGTCCATGCTTGTGGAACATGTGCTAGAGGAAGAGCTTGGCAAACTCTGGAGCATTGTTGGTAGTGTGGCAGGGAATGAATAGGGCTTGCTTGGTGAGGTGGCAGATGACAACAAGGATGGCATCAAAGCCTTTGGAGTCGGGGAGCTCAACAATGTGATTCATCAATATTGAGGACCAGGAGTTGTGACCAACAGGGAGGGGCTTCAGCAAGCTGTAGGGGTGGTGGTAGGGTACTTTAACCCAGAGGCATGGTTCACAGGCCTGTACATATTGTGTGATGTCCTTCTTCATTCCTGGCCAAAAGTAAGTCCTGGAAATGAGTTGGAGAGTCTTACAAACTCTTGGGCATCCCCAGAGTTTGTGGTTATGGTGCTGCTAGAGTATGTCAAGGCATATGAAATTGTGGTCCAGAGCATAGATTCTTCTATTCCAGGGCAGGAGGCAGTAGTCTGGGAACAACATGAAGAGTTGGTCAACTGCTGGCTCATTGGCAAAGTTGTTGTGAGGGTCATGCTGGGTGAAGAAGAGGTCTGGGGGTGTGTTTTAGATTTGGTGGAGGATCCCTTCTTCATTCATAATCAGCACAGCATGCAAATGCTTAGGGGGGATTGCCACTTGATGGTTGATGCATTCCACTCAGCCTCAAACAGCTTCTTTGGATACACATTGGGTCTTCAGGTAAGAGCATCAGGTTTTGCACCAAGTTGTCCAGGGCAGTAGTGAATGGTGAAGTCATATTTGGAGAGCATCTCAGATCATTGGGCTTGCCAGCAGCTGAGTTGTTTGGTGGTAGTCAAATATTGAAGGTTGTTGTAGTTAGAGTAGACTTAGATGTGGTGTGGAGCTCCCTTGAGGTAGGCCCTCCACTACCAGAAGGCTTTAACAATAGTGAGGAGTTCCTTGTTGTAGATGTCATAGTTGAGCTCCATGGGAATCATTGAGCAGATGTAGAAGGTGATGAAGCAGAGGTCCTTCTCTCTGAATTTCAACTGGGAGAGTATTCCATTGATGGCATAGTTGGAGGCATCACATTTGAGGACTATAGGTAGAGTGGGGTTGAAGTGGCAGAGAATTGGGGTGGAGGTGAAGGCTTTTTTGAGGAGGGTGAAGACACTTTGGCACTTGCTATTCTAGTCCCAGGAAGTGTCCTTCCAGATGAGTTGATTAAGGAGTCTGGTAATCCCAGAGTAGTTGTCAATGAACTAGCAATAGAACTCAGCAAATCCTAGGAATGACTGTACCTCTTTGACATTTCAGAGTGGGAGTCAGTTGAGAATGGCCTTGATCTTGGCTGAGTCCATGCATATGCTATCTAAGTGACAATAACTCTGAGGTATTTGATTTCTGTGGTGTGGAAGGAGCATTTCTTGGGTTTGGCATGGAGATGGTACTCCTAAAGCCATTCTAGGACATGGCAGACATGCTCTGGATGCTCCTCCAGTGAGTTCAAGTAAATCAGAATGTCATCTAAGTACACAATAATGAAAACATTGTTCATGTTGTGAAAGATGTTGTTCATGAAGTACTGGAAGGTGGCAGAGAAGTTGATCATTCCAAAAGGCATTACCAGATACTTGAAGAGGCTGTAGTGGGTGTAGAAGGTGGTCTTCCATTCATGCCCCAGAGTAATCTGGGCATTGTTATAGCTAGAGCAGAGATCTATTTTTGTGTAGATCTTGGTACTGTGGAAGTGGTCAACAAGGTCAACAAGGTCTTCAATCAAAGGCAAGAGGATACTGGTTCTTTTTTGTGACTTTGTTGAGTTGTGGTGGGGTTGTCCAGAGTGGTCTGGCATTGTTGGTTGGAGTACTGCAGGCCTTTAATTAGTCCCTGGAGATGTTAGGGAGAAGCCATCAAGGTTTGTTCAAGGGAGATCAGAGTGGAGGTGTGCTTTCCTCTCTTTCTTGGTTGTCCTTGAGGATTGTGGAGGGTTGGATTGCTCTAGAGTTGCTGGAGTTGAGGTTGGGAACATTGGAAGTCAAGAGGAACTGGAGGCAGAGGGGATGGTGGCAGCTAGGCTTGCCTAGGAGCCTGGGAATAGCATAGTGAGGTTCTTTTTCCAGTCAATGTCAGGGTTGATGTCCTATAGCCAAGAAAGTCCAAGCATGATTAGGGTTGACTTCTAGAGCTGGGTGACAAGGAGCCAAACCTGGAATCTTAAGTTGTTGTTGAGAGTGAGGGCATTGTTATGGTAGTGGGTGATTCCAGTTGAGGCAGGGCTTCTGTCAAAGAGCTGGAGCTTGAGGATTTTGTTGAGGATGTCATGGAAGAGATCAAGCTGGTTGCTGACAAAGATGCCAGAGGCTCCACTGTTGACAAGGGTGTGGAGGACTGTTGGAGAGTCATCAAGCCAGACATTGATGACAAACAATTGTGTAGACTTTGAGTGGAGCTGTGAGGAAGTCTGGAGAACACCAGGGGTGCCTTTGGAGCCCTTGTAGAGGGGTGAGACATTGAAGGGAACTGGTCTCAAGTTTAGCAGGTTGTCCTAGTTGAGGCAGAGAGTGAGGCTGAGCCATTCAATGCAGGGGTTGGTTGTGTGAAGGCCATGAGGAACCAAGGACAATGGGGGCAGAGGCATGAAGCTTGGTGACTATCAGCTGGAGGTCCTGTTATTGTCTGTTGGCAAAGGTCACAGTCATCTCCACACAGTGAGTAATGTTTCCAGCAGAAGTAGGGTTGCCATCAGAGAGCTTGAGAAGGATGGGGGTGGAGAGGTGCTGGAGGTATTGTGGAGCAAGCACTGCCAGGGATTTGTTGATGAAGTTATTGGTGGCACTACTGTTGACTAGAGTGAGGATGGAGTTGGCAATGGAGTTTGCTCTGGGGCACATGGAGAGAGCCAGGGTGTAGGCAGTGGATTGATAAAAGAGTCTCTTGGCAGGGTTGAGGGATCTTAAAATATTGAATGTGGCATTGAGCTCTTCTTGCTGGCAGGGAATGGGGGCTGTGGCTTCATTTTGAGTTCCAGTAGGCATCTCTCATTGTATGTAAAAGGAGTGAGCAGAGTCCAATGGGTCCTCAAAGTGTTGGGGATTTGGGCTGGTGTGAATTTTGTTAACCAGGGCATGCAATTTGTTCTGGAGATGAGTGTCAATTCCCAGAGTGTCTTAAGTGGTTTTGGGGAGGGTGCCCTGCTAGTAACATTTGTGGAAGTCAAGAAGTTGGTCTGCCCAGACTTCTGGGGTTGCTGGAGTGTCATGGTAACCCAAAGTAACAAGGAGAGCACAAGCACATTGTGCAAACCCCATGAGACAGAGGCAGAGGAAGTGGAGGACTTTGTTGTGCTGCTGAACATAGGGTTTGACTCATTGCTATCTAGAGGAGGAGGGGACTTGAGCAGAGAATTGAATTCAAGAAGAGGAATAATTATTTGGTTGCTCAAGAGGAGCTGGAACTGCAGTGGAAATTTGATAGGTGTAGTAGTGCACTAGAGGGAGGTAGATGGAGTTGGGCATGGCTGAGAGTGCTACAGAGAATCCTCTGGAGTACATGCAGGAGTAGGTCCTATCAGCAGGGAATGTTGGGGGGTGGTGCTAGCCTGGTAGTACTCCTTGACTGATGGAGGGGGCATAGAAGGCCAGGTTCAGATTCAGGGTCCAGTTATGAGGAACATTGTGATCTGTGAGCAGGCCTGGATAGAACAGGGCATAATGATTTTCAGGGACCAGCCTACCATAGATGTCAGTTAGGTAGCCAGCAGAGTTGAATGCAAGGTTGTATGCAGACATCAAGAATGGGGTCAAAGGAAGTCTTGATATTGTGTTAGGTTCTGCTGACCTTGAAAGCTCAGCTTAACTGGGCAAGTCCTTACTGGGTGGATGTGATGTCCTGTGCTTATAACTTAGTGCTCTGGGGTGGTCCAAACTTCAGATACTTGTGAGAATAAGCCAAGGGAGGAGGTCTGAGCAAGTCCAGGGTGGTGCAAGGAAGTCTAAGACCAGGTACAATAAGGGTTGAGTTTGGAGATGCATCAGATACAAGTCTGTAAGTGAATACACAGACCATGGGGCAAGCAGAGGCTATGTGAGTAATAGAGGTGGGGCTGAAGATTGATAGGGAATCAATTAAGAGTGATGGGTTCTGGGGCCAAGCATAGAGCAAGATCCAGAGTTAGTTAAGAATGTTTGAGGATTGTAACATATGCATGGAGTTTATAATAGTGTTAGGGTTGAAAGGAACTTAGGAACAATAAAGGAAACAGAGACAAGACAAGACAAAGTCAAGATAAGATAGAGATGAGAAAAGAGATAGATTGAGAAATTCAGGACTAAAGACAAAAACTGAGATGGAACATAACAAGAAATAGGTAACCACAAGTAATACCAAGACTAGGTTAATGGATGCTACTCTATGACTTATATACTAACTACTGGACTCCTTTGAGGGTGGGGGTGCAATGGCAGAACTTGTTGGAGCCACACAGGGTTGATGGGTGTCAGTTCTAATCAGATGGTGGGCCATGTTGATGTTCTGATGAGAACTAATAGGAATGCAGTCCACTCCACAGTTGTCAGGAAGTTCCAGAGGGGTTGGGTGGGGCAAGGGGACAGGCTAGCAATGTGTGCTTGAGTCAGGAGAGATGTTAGAGAGGCTCAGGGCCACATGGAAGGAAGAGGGGAACTGATGGGGCCTGCAGAGAATGTACTGGAGTTTGCCAGAAGGTCATCAGAGTTTGCTGGGAAGGCATTGGAGTTAGCTGGGGTAGGCACCATGAGTAAACAAAGGTTGGGGTGAGTTGAGGAGGTGTTGAGAGAGAGCTCTGGGGAAGCAGAGTGGCTTGGAAAGAAGCCTGGGGGTCTGCAAGTGGGTCATGACAGAATGCTTGCACATCTCAACCATAGTAGGCCACCAGTACCAATAATGAATGTATTCTGTTGTTCTCTGGGCACCAAAGTGCCCAACCATGTGATGTGCTTGGTTGAGCAATTTGGTCACCACATTCACAAGATATGCATAGGACCTTGTGCCCCAAGAGATTCATAGTCCAAATTAGCTTGTCTTTTAGTCCAAAGGACTTATAGTCTTTCAGTTAGCTCTGAATTTCAGCAAAGAGTTTGTCTTTGCCATGCCAGGACTGGATCTGACAGAGGAATTTTTTGTCAGATTGGTCCTGAAGTTGTGGCAACTGGGCCATCCCTAGGATGGCCTCTCTGAGAGTCATATCTTCCATGTTGTCATGGCTATCAGACCTCTGGTGGGCCTGAGCTGATCCTTCTCTGCCATTATTACTGCCAGCTAGTCCTTGTGCTTCCTCATCACAAAGCTTGTGACAATCCCACACCTGCTGGCTTCTGCAGCTTGGTCCATTGTGGAGAGCACAAATCTGATCTAATTGTGCTTGCATCTCCTGCAGGCACATTGGGGGCAAGTCATCCCCCTCTAGATCAATTTGCACATTCACTTGTATATAGTTGTAGACATGGTGTACATCTCAAGGGGAACCACTCTGAAAGAGCTTGTTTCTATGTAGTCTTTCAAAGACTATTCTGAGGTGCTGTTCATGCCCCTCAATAGAACCTTAAAAGATGAATATATCATCTAAATACCCATGCATCCATTTCCTAATGACATCTCTGAAAATGGACATCATCAGACATTGAAATGTTGCTGGTGTGTTAAAGTTGCCAATCTGCATGATATTACTGCAATATGTCTCAGTGATGGTCATAAACACAGTTTTTGGTATGTCCAAAGTATGTACCCTCACTTGTTTATAGGCATTTGTGAGGTCAATTTTTGACCTCACTGGTGCATGCCCTACATGTCAGGTTCTGCTGACCCCGGGGGCTCAGCTGCACTGGGCGAGTCCTTACTAGGCAGGCGTGATCCCCTTGCACTGGCAACTGGACACTCGAGAGCGTTCTGGGCACTGATTGCTTGTGCGGATAGTTGGTGGGATGTGATCCAAATGGGTCCGGGGAGGTCCGGAGAAGTTGGATTGCGAGGAAACGGGGCATGCTTGGCGGGGTTCAGGCAGAAGACCATATGGGAGATTTGCGGACGCGAAGGAGTAGGGGGCTATGCAATCAATGGGAGCAGAGCCGGGGTTTGATGGAAGATCAATTGGGGTTGATGGAGTCTGGGACTGAGCAAAGAGCGAGCTTTGGACCTGGTGAAAGAGTGTCAGGATTTGTAATCGTAATCATGGAGTTTGTGAGGTTGTTAAAGTTGAGGAAGACTTGGGCACAACGGCCAGATGGAGTCACCGAGACAGCGTCAGACAAAATGAGATGGGGTCGAGATGGAACAAGAATAGATTTGCACGGAGATACGAAACAATAATGAGAATGATAACAAAATGGAGACAAGACAAGACCGGGAGACTGAGATAAGACCAGGAGACTGAGAGTAAGGAAAACAAAACACAAAACACAAAACACAAGAAGGAACCAATCAGACCATAGGTAATGTTAAGCAATATCAAGACTAGAGTATGAAGAGCTACTTGACATCTTATATACTGACTACTGGAGAACTTTGGAGTACGTCGGCTGTGGCGGCGGGGCTTAGCAGAGCTTGACGGAGTTGGCAGGTATCGGTTGCGATCAAGGGTCGGGCCGCATTGATATGTTGATGGGATCATTTGGGAATGTGGGTCGCCCTGGGGTTGTCATGATACTCCGGAATGGGTTGGAGGAGCCAGGGTGTTGAGTTGATGATGGGTGGCGAAGATTGGGAACAGCAGGGGTGGTTCTTGGGGTTTGGGAGATCCAGGGTAAGTGTCAGTGGCTGCGGGGAAGGTGTCAAAGTTGGCCAGGGGGCTGTCGGAGTTAGCTGGGGAGGCGTCAGAGTTAGCCGAGGTTGCATCAGGGCTAATTGAAATAGGCGCGGGGTGTGGGCGGAAGTTTGGCGGAGCGTCGGGGGTTTTGGGGAATGGGAGGTTGCTGGACGATGTGCGGGGGTCCAGGGGATGGGTTGTGACACTACATCTTTCTGAATGATCTCCTGATCAGGAAAGGGCCTGTGTTGTCATTGCATTGGTATGCATCTAACACTGTCCACAAGGAGCCATCCTTCTTGGGGATACATAGTAATGGTGCAGGCTGGTCAGCCACACACAGCTCCCACTACTCAGTGTGCACATAGCAGTTGATTTTATCCTTCAATTGCTACTGAAGTGACTTAGGGCACCTTGGCATAAAGTATGAGTACTATTTGGTCTCATCTATGAGATTTATCTCAAGGTTAACTTCATGCCATGGAGGAAGTTCCTTCTTAGTCCTGTTGACAATGTCCTAGAACTTGTCATACCACTACTGCCAAAGATGAGGGATATTGCCTTCTACTAGCTTAGAAGGCTGTGCCTTCCCTTTGTCTGCTCTAGGCCAAGTTCCTCCTTGGCTGGCTTTGACTGTGGCACTGCCTTTGCATACTTATCCTGCAAGGCCATCAGATGAATTTCTGATTCATCTAGAATGTTTAGCTGAGCAGGGCAACATTCTGTCCTGCCTTTCACTTCAGTTCACAAGTATTCAAACTCACTAGGCTTGAATATCTCATCCTCTGTAGACAGTATGTATACTTCACTGGCAGGGGTTGATCTTCTTACCCCTTCCTGCCATGTCAGGTTGGCTATAACCTAATTCCACTCTTGTGGCATTTGTGGATTATACACCCACTCAAGAGTAGGTTTTGGGATTGGTCTATCCCAAATTCTTTGTTCCCTTGTTGTCAAAGGATCAATTTTATCCTTCCAGCATACTTTTCCCCCCTCTTGAAGAGTACTCTTCTGATAGTCTTCCTCTGGGACTAGTAGAGATGGATTGTTATTGGATAAACTCTCTGTAACCCACACCTCATTGTCAACCACCACCTCTTCCATAGTGGGCTGCTTTGGTCCACCAGGGAGTCATGGGTGTTTGTCATGCTGCTTTTCCAGTGTGGAAGTGTTGTGCTCACCCATCTAGCTTCAACTTGTGAGCTGGAGTTGCCATCCCATCAATGACCACCTAGTCATTCTTAAAATCCAAGAGTACATTATGTGCTCTCATGAATGGGGTTCCTACAGTCATGTTGTAGCAATCAAAATTTGCAATGTCCACATAGACATTACAGAACTTGCCAGGAATCTTTATGACTTGGGTCAAAGTGAATGGCCACAGAGCATGGACACTGTGTGATTCTGGAAGTACAACTTCTGGAATCATGCTGTTATTTGCCCATGTGGCTGAGATACATGTGGCACCACTTGCCACACCAATCACCTTGCAGCAGGAAACAATCAGAAGTCATTCCATTGTGAACTATGGGGCCAAGGTGACTATGAGACACTTCTTGTCTTATGCTAGCAGCACTGGTTGGTCCATGGCATCTTTAGCCACCATGATCCATACCTTGCACATACAAACCTCATTGCTAGGTCCCTGCACCCTATGCTCAGTAGTGGTGACCTCAGTGAGGGCCAAGAGACTCTCATTGTCACTCCCCTGAGTATAGTAATCATTTTTAGATGTTTCCAATTCAATGTACTCCTCATTATTCTTCTGAGTCCCTTCAGACTCAGCTGCTTTGTTATTGTCAACCTCAGCAGGATCTTCATTCTGCTCATTATTGGCATCTCCCATATCCAAAGGAGCAGCAGTATGTGCTGCTTGCATGAACATTTGAGAAGCTGGCTTAGTTAGCTCCCTGCATTTTCAGGCAAAATTCCCAACCTTTCTGCACTTGTAACAGTTGGCAGATTGTCTGGCATCCTTGCCTGGTGGAAGGGTCTAATGTTCCACCAGCTCTGTTTGCTTTTCTAAGGCAGTCCCATGTTTTGGGGACTGTGCTGCAGCCAGCAACAGTTGCCACCCAGACCAACTCTTTATGCTGCACTCTAAGTAGTGTGCTGCAGTCTTGATGCTGTCCTTGGAGGCTTTTGCCTCCAAGACAAACTCCTCAACAGTGTTCAATTTGGGAGCTAGTCCACTGTCATATATCAATGCAATGAGCATGTCAGAGGGCATCCCCTCTAAAAACCACTCACAAATCATGAATTTGTTGGAGAACACAACCATGCTTTGTGCATGGTCAAGCAAGACATCATAGAAGCCCTGCACTCCCTGTTGTTGAATGCATCCCAGGCATCCTGCATTGTTAATGGCTATACAAATCAATTGTACAATCTAAGGATTACATCCTTGAACCTCCAGTGGGACTGTGCCCTATTGACATGAATTACATGTCATAGGTACTACTTCAGAGTGCCTACAGCTAGAAAGTCCATAAGGATTAGAACTTTCTTGTATTCACACTCATCCCCACTGTACTGAGCTACTGTGTAAAATATGCAGATACTTATAAGCCAGTCCTCAAGTTCACTGAACTTGGCCAAACCAGCATAAGGGGCAATTGTCTTAGATGGATCACTCCTCCTCAGCTTGAGCCCTTCTGGTATTTTCAGGCAGACTGCAAGCAGTTGTTCCATCACTGCCTTTGGACAATCATGCATCATTTAGCAATGATATCTGTGGGCTTTTTCTACTCCTGGAGTAGCAAAGTGTCCACAATGTTGCAGTGGCATTAAAAATCACTGCAGCTGTCTTTTGAGGAGGACTGTAGTCCTCCTCCTACCAGCTCAACCACCCACATCATTTCTCACACCTGGTGGGCCATTATCTGGCTCATCTGGGTTTGGAGGGCCTCCTCCTAGAGGAGTGATGGCCCATGACCTGGGAAAGATGGTCCTCTTTCTGGTCCTCCACCACCACCTCCTGGACCAGGTGGTCCACAATGTGGCATTGATGGTGGAGTGGACATAGGATCACTACCAGGTGATCCCCACCTCAGTTTCCCTCCATCCCATGCTTGATCACCAGACCAACTTGGAGGGGCATTCCCTCCTTGGTCAGCCAAACATTGATGCACAGCAGGGCTATTTCTAGTCCCAACATGATCTTTTATCAGGGGAGAGTGAGAATCTTGCTCTTCCCTCTTAATTGGCCTAGTACATTCTGGTGGAATGTACTCTTCAGGCCATGCATCATAGGTGGTATTCCCTGGAACACCACCCCTTGGTCATCCACATAGGACTGTCCAAAGTCCTCCATGTCACTATTGCAGAATTGCTGCAACATGATTCTATCTTCCCAGGTCAGTGCCCTATGCATGGACCCAGTAGGTCTATACCACAGGTTGCTTGACTGTAATTACTGACCCAGCCTCTGTGGAGGCTAGGTCAGGGGCTACAATCATACCCAATGTAGCCTGTCTCTGATGGTTGACTGCAGCCTATCTTGCCATGTAGTCATGCAGCATTTCTTTAGGCTGCTGTGGCATCTACAGTAGGGTCAATGCTTCATTGACTGCAGACAGTGGGGGTAAACAATCCCCACCTACAAATGGAGAAGGCATTGTAGACAATGCCTGTGATCCCCATAACTTCTTCCACTGGAGGTAGTCCATTACCTCCTGTGCTAGAAAGATCATATAAAGTTTCATGAACTTTACCAGGTCAGTTGGGATGATTTCCTTACCCAGTGACTACTGAATTGCTATATGCTTAGCCACTCTGGCAGCTAAGCATTGCTGGGTTGGAGTCTTTGGAAAACATCACATTTTTTTATAAGTCAAATGTGTATGTACTCATTTGCAAAGAAAGAAGCCAAACTTCCAAAAAGAAGTTCACTATCACTAGTTACAATCAGAATATTACAAATTTTAACATTCACCTTCCACAATGGGCATGGTGGTGACCATGGAAGGTCAGGTGTTTGGACCCAGGTCTGAACTAGAATTCAATGAAACACTGCAAAATGCTCCACATGAACTATTGGATGTTGCCATGTCACACCATGGCATAGAGAGAGAGAGAGAGTGGAGTGATGCCAGGAGGGCTGCCAGCAGCTACTTCCATTCAACCACCCTTAGGTGGTCTGATGAGCCTCATTATGGAGGGCCTTTGAGTGCCCTCTATGCAGATGTACCTGATGGTAGAACCAGAGGGTGCAGCATTGGTGGCAAGCAAAGGAAAAAACCCCTTGCATACACCTACTGTGCTGCAAGTGAAAGGCCTGACATCCTTCTTAGAGGCCATGAAAGGTCATATTGACTCTTCAATGGTGATCATGCCAATGAGGAGTGATGAAGACCTCCCTTACAGGGCACACAGCCCTGTACAATTGTGAGCTAGCAGGATCATTAGCAGTTATTAAGACAATACCAGAAGATGTCAGAGACACCTCTGATATGGATGGTGACATGCATCCAAACAACATTCTTTGTAGAAGGGTGTTGATATTCTTTGGTTGAGGTCCATTACAGTTTGCACAGCTTACAGTATTTATTATATTTTAAATTGAACCTTGTTTGAAAGTTTGGCCTGGTCAATCTTTGAAACTAAATCAATAAAATTTATATCTTTGTTATGTTCAATTTGTGAGGCTCAGTGTAACTAAGTCCTAAACACCTTTGTGAATGGAGTTTTTGCTGAGTTTGAAACAAAGCCACATTTGCTGGGAAATTTTGCAATCAACATGTTGATAGTTTGTGAGTGATGTCAGGGTGTCAGTCTCTGTTGCTGTAGTAGACCCATCTTGGAAGTTCCATCCCTAAATTCAACCCTACTTTCCTAGCTCTCCTTGTACCTCAGGCCACCTGTGCCTCATTGCATCAATGATCTCCTTTTGGCTAGTTTCCATAGTCATTTTGTTGTTCTTTGTAATGCATGTATCCTCTGTCTGTCCTCTCCCTCCTTCCTTCCTAGTCTTCCCAATCTTCTTTGTTCTCATTCCCTATGTCTCCTGTGTCTCCTCCTGCCTCACTCTTCTCCTCCACTCCTTCCTGGTTCTCTTCCCCTGTGTCATCAGCATTGTCATTTTCTAATGGTTTGACTGTTTTTGGTTTGCTCATTTTCATAAATGCTCCAGACTTTTCCAGCAACCTCTGCATTGCTCCAAGTCCCTCCTTTGATTACAGCAGGTTTTCAATGTCAAGGTTTTCATTGGCTTCCCTCTGTAAGGGTGACCTCTGGAGGCTGTGGCTCAATCACACAGCTGGCAAAGGGAAATCCAAAGTCTATTTAGTACTGTACAGTGTCTATTGAGATAACTACTTACCTGGCAAAGGGAAATCCAAAGAGAACAAGTCTAGCAATTTCCTAGGCCAGGTGTGACACTTCAGAGGCTTCAGAAGCATGAGAAACAACTGTACAGTATGACAGAGAAAAAAGACAAAAGTGATGTGTCAGCAATTGGTCAGCAGTTACATAAGCTAGTGGCAGTGTCAAAGAGGCCACACTTGTCTGAATTATTGACAGAGAACCAGTGCAGCCTGAGGACTGAAACTAGGACCAATAGATAGGGAAAAGAAAGAAGAATGAAGGAAAACTATAGTGGGGGAAATCTAACAAGAACTGAAGAAGGAGAAGGAGAAACAAGTGGGACATTCCCTGACATCCCCCCCCCCTTTAGGATGTGGCATCTTGATGCACTGGGTAGAAGAAGTCATGAATTGCCTGGTCAGCTGGTGAAATAGGATAGATGCCTCAAATGGATTTTGGGGCATTGGGATGCTTACAGCAGAAGTTCCGGACTAAGCCTGATGCATGAACATTAGCCTGTGGGACCCAAGAGATGTCCTCAATGCTATATCCCTTCCATTTTACCTTGGACTGCAACTTCCCTTGAAATACTCTGCTGTCCAAGATTTCCTCCACCTCATATTCCTCCTCATTGTTGACCAGGACTGGCAGTGGGGGTGGCTTAGGGCAACAGCCTGGGATTGGATCCTTTGGAGCTGGAAATAACTTGACCACATTGAAGACTGGGTGCAGTTGGCAGAGGCCTGCTGGAAGTCTAAGTCTATATGCCAAAGGCCCTACCTTCTTCTCCACTATGAAGAGGCCAAAATGACAATGTGACAGCTTCTGGAATGGCCTTGTTGCCTTAATATCTGAGCTATCCAAGTACACATGGTCCCCAGGCTTGTAAACTGGGGCAGGTGTCCATCTGCAATCATAGTACCATGCCATGTCTTCCTTGGCCTTCACCAATGCAGCTTTTGCCTCCTCCTGTGCCCTCCTCATCTGATCCACAAACTCATTGACAGAGTCATTCTCTGAAAGGAGTGCCCAAGGTTCAAATCCCATGAGAGGGTGCCTGCCAGTGTCCAGGAAGAATGGAGTCATCTGTGTAGAAAAGTGAACATAGTTGTTGTATTGGAATTCTGTGTCTGGCAGCAGCTCATCCCAGTCATCCTGCTTCTCATTATAAAACAGGCAGAGATACTGTTCCAGTTCCTGGTTAACATGTTCTGTCTGCCTGTCTGACTGAGGGTGATAGGCTGTGGTGGTATGGAGATTCACGCCTAGCAGGCAATACAGTTCTTGAGTGAATTTTGCCACAAACTGGGAGCCCCAGTCCAAGACATACCAATCTAATAGACTGTGGAGTTTCCAGACATTCTTCCAGTACAGGCTGGCTGCTCCCAAGGCAGAGCATGTGGTGTGGGTAGGTATGAAGTGAGCCTGTTTGCCATAGAAGTCCACCACTACTATCACAGCATCATACTCATGAGCATCTGGGAGTTCCACAATGAAATCCACTGATGCAACACTCCAGTGAGCAGCTGGAATAGGGAGTGGGTGGAGCTGGCCCATGGGTGGTTGTTGGCAAGGCTTGGTGCAGAGACAGAAGTTGCAGGTGCTAGTGTAGGTGCCTACATATTGGGAGATCTGTGGCTACCAATAGTTCTGGGATACCAGCTCCAGTATCTTCCACCTTCCAGGATGTTCAGCCACCCAAGAGTCATGATGTTGTTATACAATGTGCCAGCAAAGTTCTGGAATGTTAGGCACATAAATGTGTCCTCTGAAGGTCAAAAGCCCATCCTAAAGACCCCACTCATCAGCATGCACTGACTTGACTCCACTTGCCTGTTGAGCTTGTAGGGCCTGTGCAGCCTGGGCAACTGCATCCTCCTGTGCACTCTCCCAGTTCCCTCTTAGGATGTCCCTAAGGATGTTTGCCTCATCTCCTTGAACCACAATTCCTTCTAGCACACAGATGGCAAAGAGCTCTGGCTTGAGGAGGACAATGTTGTCATTATCTCCTGCTCCTGTGCCATGGTCAGCCTGCCTGGACAGTGTATCTGGTTTGCCCATGCTCCATCCTAGTTTATAGTGCAATGAGGAGTCAAAGTTGGCCAGATACAGAGACTACCAAGCTTGATGTCAATTGAATTTCTTAGCAGAATGGAAGTACTCCAGATTCTTGTGGTCTGTCCAGACTTCAAACTTATGCCATGCACCCTTGAGGAAATGCCGCCATTCTTCAAAGGACCAAATAATTGCCAGCATCTCCTTGCCATGGATCTCATAGTTCTATTCCACTGCATTAAGGCTTTTGGAGTAGAAGACTACTGGATGCCAGTTGCCATCCTCTTTTGACTGCTGGGAGAGGACTGCCTCTGTAGCAAAGCCTGAGCTATCTGCTTCCACACAGAATGGAGAGTCATCATTGGGGAACAGAAGGACTGGCTTTGAGGTCACAGATTGCTTGAGGGTGTCAAAGGCAGCTTGCTGTGGGGGCTCCCACTGCCATGCAGTATCCTTAACTGTGAGGTCAAAGAGGGGACATGCATGGTGGGAGAAATCCTGTATGAACCTCCAATAGAAATTGACAAACCCAAGAAAGGCCTGAACTTCTTTCTTGTTCCTTGGCTCAGGCCACTCTGCTATACCTGCCACTTTAATGGGGTCCATCTTGGCCATTCCATGCAAAATGATCAAACCCAGGTACTCCACTTTAGTCTGTTCAAATTTGCACTTCTCAGGCTTTAAATAGAGCTGGTGTTGGCAGAGGCATTCCAAGACAATGTGCATGACCTGGCAATGCTCCTCCAGAGTTTTTGTGTAGATGAGAATATTGTCAAGATACACACAGACAACACCTTCCACAATCAGATCATGGAAAATATCATTCATCATAGTCTGAAAGGTGGCTAGGCTATTGGTGAGACCGAAGAACATTACCAGAGGTTCAAAGAGTCCATAATTAGTTTGGAATGCTGCCTTCCACTCATCCCCTTCTTTGATGTGTACATTGTTGTAGCTCCAGCAGACATCCAACTTTGTGAAGTAGCATGCACCTCAAAGGCTGTTGGTGAGTTCTGAGATGAGTGGCAAAGGATAGTGGTTCTTCACTGTCACCACATTCAGGACACAATAATCCTGAACCAGATGAAGAGACCCATCCTTCTTCTTAATAAAGAAGACTGGGGAGGCTATTGGAGACTTGGAGGGTTGTATTTGTCCTAAGCTGAGATTCTCCTGCAGGAAAGCATCCAGCTCATCCTGTTCATGGGGATCAGCCCAATTACATGATCCCACTGCTTGCACTTTGGAAGTGAATCAAAGGAGGCCTTAGAGAATACATCTTCAAAGTCATGGAGGTAATTGGGAACAATGCTATGGAAAGGCTTGGGCTGTGAGTTTGTCACAAATGCCTCAGCCAGATGCTGAGAAGTAGTCTGACTGGCTTGAATCTCTGCCACTGTAGGAGGGGGGCAGAGAGTTGTAGCATAGATCTAATCACCCACCTCTATGGTCTCATCTGGGAGCTCTACATCTAGAGTATGGGTCCATTCTCCTTTATCTTTCTCTTTTTCTGGAGATTTACACCCAACACTCTGGACATCTTCATAGAGGGCCTCTCTATGAGTGAATGCCAGAGGGGGGGGACTCAGGAGGTCAAGATCAGCATAAGAGAGATGCCCAGTGTGACAAGCACACACAGCAGCACACTCATGAACCTTGGCTCTCTGCTCCTTACAGGCTTCTTCTGCACAAGTAATGCAGTGACATGGGCAACAACTCATCTTCACCTCACCCTTAGTCTAGTCAATCTCTGGGTGGTGTTCACATAGCCAGGTGAACCCCAAGATCATGTTTTGCTTTCCCAAACTAGTAATAGCAAAAGTAGATCACTCTAAGTGGTCTTGGTAATAGAGAACTAGGTCCACCATAGAGCAAATAGAGCCAGCTTTATTGAGTATGCCATTAACATTGTACACAGGGATAGGATGGGAAAGGGGGTGAGTGGTGAGGAGTGTCATTGCATATAGTCAGTGTCAAGGAAGAGGCCTATTTCCCCACTGTCAAAGAGGGCAACCACACTTTGGATCTGCTGAGTGTCTGTTGTCTCATTTTCTATCTGTAGCTTCAGGGAGTTGGTAGGAGGAGTGGAAGCAACAATGTAGAGACAGGAGAGACAGTGTTCCCATGCAGGAATCTGGAGGCATGAGCTAGGAGGTGTGTTTCCAGCAGAGACTTTAGCTGGAGAGGGAGCTTGTATGTCTAAGGAGGGGCTTATTGTTTTGGGCATAGTATCAACAATGGCAACAGATATATTTGATTCTACAGATAGGGGGGCAAAACAAGTAGCACTAGGCAATGGGATCATACAGGTCATCCATTGCCCTTTTAAAAATCCTCAGACTCTGTAGGAATCTCCTCCAACACATTGGCCACTTCATTGGACTGGACAGCTATAGGTGTGTCCAGAGAGGGGGTTCCTGTTGCATCCCAGACTGTGAGGAGTTGGATAAGCAGCTCTTCTTGCTCTGATGCTGACAAGTAGTGGACTTCTAGCCCTTGAGGACAGTAGCAGGCAAAATGACCTGCCTTCCCATAGTGTCAATACAGCAAAGGAGTAGAGGACCACTGTTGAGAAGCATCAACATGCATTGGGACTCCTTGGAGTAGGGAGTGCAGGGGAGCAGCATAAGGCATGAAGGGAGGAGCTGCACCCAATTGTGGAGATGCTAATGCAGGTGTGGAAAAGGGAGCTCAGGGGGTGAACCCTCCACAAGAAAAAGGAAAGGTTGAGAGTTGTGTCCACTGCAACTCATGTTGCAGTTCCATGAGCTGCCACTGCTCACATGCCACCTTGTATCAGGTATTGACATGCTCATCATCTGGGCACCCTCTGCCATGCTGTCAATACAATCTCTGAGAGAGGGGTGGAGTCCATCACAAAAGGTTAGGCAGAGTTGTAGACCATCTGGATATCCAGCCTGTTCAACTAGGGCACAAAAAGAATCAATGCACTCATCAAGTGTTCCTTGACCATACTGAGTTTGGTCTTGAAGGGAAAGAGCTGCGGTTTTGGTGGGGTCAAGAGCAACAAACTCCACTTGGAACTCCTTCTCAAACTCCATCCAGCCAGAGAAACTCTCAACTCCTCCTGGGCATTGGAAGATATACAGTGCATAGGTTGAGGCTTGACCAGCCTTTATATAAGAGAGAACACAGGCAATTTTCAAGGCATCTGAGGTAAAGGCTTCACTAATCAGCTGGATATAGGTGATGCAGGACTAGAGGAAACATTCTCCAGCCTTACAATCTCCATCATATAGATCAGAGAGTGCAGGATGAAGAAGTTTGGAATGAGGAGCTGAAAGGCCTAAGCCAGATGCAGACACAAACTGTTTTGCAGCAGCTGGAGCCAAAAATGCCTGAGCTAGGTGCAGAGACAAACCATTCTGCATCTGCTGGGGGCATTGAAGGTGTGGTAGGAGCAAGGGGGAGATGTTCCAGAAGGGCTTGGAGAGAAAGAAACACTGCCTCAGTAGTTTGACGGAGTCCAGTGAGTTCAGCTATGTGGGAAGTAAGGTAGGCTTGGGTAAGTTGAAGCTATGTGTGTCTCCAGAGATAGCAAACAACTCCAAGCATTGTTCTGGGGGCTTGAAGTGTTAGGGGGAGGTGCTGAAGGGGTTGGCTAGGTCATAGGAAGGGCACAGGGGCACTAAGACACTGGTGGGGGAGAGACCTTTTGAGAAACTAAGTAGAAGCTCAAGTAATGGAAAAGAGAGCTCCCAGACCAAACCTAGAGACTTGTTCTGCTGTAAGGGCAACCTCTGGAGGCTGTAGCTCAATCACACAACTGGAAAAGAGAAATCCAAAGTCTATTCAGTACTGTACAGTGTCTACTGAAATAACTACTCACCTGGCAAAGGGAAATCCAAAGAGAACAAACAAGTCTAGGAATTTCCTAGGCCAGGTGTGATACTTCAGAGGTTTCAGAAGCATGAGAAACAACTGTACAGTATGACAGAAAAAAAAGACAAAAGTGATGTGTCAGCAATTGGTCAGCAGTTACATAAGCTAGTGGCAGTGTTAAAGGGGCCACACTTGTCTGAATTATTGACAGAGAACCAGTGCAGCCTGAGGACTGAAACTAGGACCAATAGATAGGAAAAAGGAAGGAGAATGAAGGAAAACTATAGTGAGGGAAATCTGACAAGAACTGGAGAAGGAGAAGGGGGACCAAGTGGGACATCCCCTGACACCCAAGCCCAATGTTTAATATACTTGGTCTTAGACTTCCCTGGACCATCCCAGACTTGCTTAGACCATTCCTCCAAGCTTTCCTTCACAAGTACCTGAAGCCTGCACCATCCCCAAAGTGCTAGGTTATAAGCACAGGACATTGCATCTGTCAGGGTCCGCTGACCTCGGGGGCGCAGCTGCACTGGGCGAGTCCTTACTAGGCGGGCGTGATTCCCCTGCATTGGTGACCGGACACTCAAAGACATTCTGGGTCCTGGGGGTTTGCACGGGTAATTGGGGAGATGTGATCCAGACAGGTCCGGGAAGGTCCGGAGAAGTCGGATTGTGGGGAAATGAGACGGTCTTGGCGGGGTTCAGGCAGAAGGCCGTACGGGAGATTTGCGGAAGCAAGGGAGTAGGTGGCTGTGTGATCAATGGGGGCGGAGCCGGGGTTTGATGGGAGATCATTTGGAGTTGATGGAGTCCGGGACCGAGCGAAGAGTGAGGTTCGGACCTGGTAAGGAGTGTCGGGGTTCGTAATTATAATCGCGGAATTCGTGAGGTCGTTAGGGTTGATGAGGAATTGGGCACAAGGGTCAGACGACGTCACTGAGACGGCGTCAGACGAGACAATATGGAACAAGAGTAGATTCGAGTGGAGGTACGAAACGATAACGAGAGCGATAACGAAAAGGGGACGAGACAAGACCGGGAGACTGAGATAAGACCGGGAGACTGAGATAAGACCGGGAGACTGAGATAAGACCGGGAAACTGAGAGTAAGGAGAAAGAGATACGAAAACGAACACGAAACACAAAGAGGAAACAATCAGACCATAGGTAACGTTAAGCAATATCAAGACTGGAGTACGAAGAGCTACTCGATGACTTATATACTGACTACCGGAGGACTTCGGGGTACATCGGCTGTGGCGGCGGGGCTTGGCGGGGCTTGACGGAGTGGGCGGGTGTCGGTTGTGATCGAAGATCGTGCCGCGCTGATACGTTGATGGGATCGCGGGTTGTTCCGAGGTTGTCGTGATATTCCGGAATAGGTCGGAGGAAGCAGGGTGTTGAGTTAATGATGGGTGGGCGAAGATCAGGAATAGCGGGGGTGGTTCTCGGGGTTTGGGAAGCCCGGGGTAAGTGTCAGTGGCTGCGGGGCAGGCACCGAAGTTGGCCAGGGGGCCGTCGGAGTTAGCCGGGGAGGTGTCGGAGTTAGCCGAAGTAGGCGTGGGCATGGGCGGAAGTTCGGCGGAGCGTTGGGGGTCCTTTTGGGGGTTCGGGGGTTTGATGGACGATGTGCGGGGTTTTGGGGAACGGGTCGTGACAGCATCCACCTAGTAAGGACTCACCCAGTATAGCTGAGCCTCTGTGGTCAGCAGAACCTGACACTTACCAGGAGACTGGATGACTTGTGTCTCAAGAGGCCTCTCATGCCATTCAAACATTGATAGACAGGTTCAAAATTCAAACATCGATAGGCAGATTCAGAATTCAAGCATTGATAGGCGGGTTCAGAATTTTGATATTTTTCCCAACTTTGATCTGGCAACGTAAAGTTTACATACACTCCAACTGCGGTCAAGGAGATTTCAGACTCCGCATTGCCGTCGAGTCGGCAGGCGTGACATTGCAGAGGTGCATGATGCAGAAAGACTTGCCCGGTTCGGAGAATGTAAACCTTTCTAAAAATAGTAATATTTGTTAACACCCGTGGTGATAGCTGCCCTTGTTTGCACTCCAAACCAAACACTGTCAAAAACGAAGCGATTCCGTTTATATGTCAGATCGATTGTCATCTTCAATTGTCATCTTCAAGGGACTAAGAGTTGTCTGTCCTTGAAATCAGTTGTGCGATTGGTGAGTACGCATCAGATTATGAGGGGATACTAAAAATGCCTAGACCCTTTGTAAGAGCGATAAGGCCACTCAAATTCCCTTCTATCTGGTATCCCCATCGTGGATTGTGCGGTTTTTTGACCATGACTCCTCGCGTTTTGCGAAGATACCAGTGGCTGGAAGATGTCGAGAATCTCGAACGGTACACGCCCGGTGGCTATCATCCTGTCCACATTGACGATGTGATAAAGGGCAGATACCGTATCGTTCATAAACTTGGGTTCGGATCGTATTCAACGGTGTGGCTCGCGAGAGATCAGCAGCAAAACCGATTCGTTGCAATGAAATTCATTATCGCATCAGCTTCGGCAGGAAGCCCAGAAATTAAGATTTTGCACCATATCAACGCGTCAGGCCACCAGCACCCCGGACGAAAATTTATAGCAGCTCTACTTGACAATTTCGAGCTTGAAGGCCCAAATGGTCGTCATCGCTGCCTTGTCACGGAAGTGGCTGGTCCTAGCGTTGGAGGAGTCAAATATGAGACGCCTGGAAACACATTGCCGATGTCGATCGCCCGGAAAGTCGCATCGCACAGCGCTCAAGGGCTTGCATTCTTACACTCTTCTGGTGTCGTTCATGGAGGTAACGTTAAGCTACAATCCAGACTTCTGTACCCTAAAAATCCGTAGACTTCCATCCCAATAATATCCTCTTAGAGATTCCTGACTTCCATTCATGGTCGGTAGAAAAGGTTTATGAGCATCTTGGAGAACCTATAATGGAAACCGTCGAGAGGACTGATGGCAATCTCGTCACACCTGCAGCACCTACTTACGTGGTGAAACCCCCTAATCCCCTTCAGCTAGCCAAACTTGTTCTCGATTCGGATGACTGCTTAATCAAGATAACAGATTTCGGCGAATCGTTCCTTGCGACCGATACAGATAAACGATTTCTCAATACCTCGGTCTCCTTTGCTGCTCCTGAAGTCATTTTCCGCGACTCTCTTAGTCCCAAAGTGGACGTCTGGGCCCTGGCATGCTTGATCTATGAGGTGCTTGGCAATCATGAGCTCCTAGAGTCCTTCTTCAAGGACCCGGATGAAATTATCATCGAGATGGTCCGTACGTTTGGCCAACTTCCTGATCGGTGGTGGAAACAATGGAAGAAGCGTGACATATTCTTTGAGGAAGATGGCACATTTAAAACGGATTCTGGTGACATGTCAGGAGAGCCTAGGACTGTGGACCTCAAGGAACGACTGGGAGACATCCGACGGAATGATGAAAAAGGACAGGAAGAACTCAGAGGAGATCTGGAGGCGTTGGAACTGGTCCTTGAGAGAATGCTACGTTTTGAGCCCGAGGAAAGGATCAGCGTCGAGGAGGTTGTACCACTACTGCCATTTTGAACCTAGGTTTGTCATGTCAGTAAGCCTTCACCGACTCAATTGTCTGACCTGACGTCCTGAAGAAAGGCGTAGAATTGCATGTATGGATGCTTGCTCGGCGGAACTGCCTAAGGGAAGTCGGAAAGGAAATGGGAGTATCTCGTGGATGTCCCTTTGTGTAAGCTTGCCAAGGACAACTTACGACGAACTCCACAATTGCGTCACACCTGGCGGCACAAACACGTGACCACCGGTCTCATAAGTTTTACTTCTAGTTTTTGTTTGCTCATCCTAACTACGAGCAAACGAAGGTGAGCCATAGAAAATCAGTATATTACAGTATCATCCTAACTACCAGCAAACGAAGTTGTTTTATCTTGTCAGTTGGGGTCATAGTGAGGCTGTATTCAGACAGCCTTTCACTTTGTTGTTAGTGTATGTAAATGTATTTTCACGTACATATTGCCGGGATTTTGTCTTATGCCATTCAAACATTGATAGACAGGTTCAAAATTTGAATATCAAGTCATCCAGTCTCCCGGTAATGCAAAATCGAAAGTTCAGCTGTGTTTTTCAAACTCAGCAAGATCTCTGATTCACAAAGATGCTCGGGCCTTTAGTTACACTAACTTGACTCAATAGAACATAGTAGATGAATAAGATTTTATTTGATTTGGTTCACAAGAAAGACTAGGTCAGACTTGTCAAACAGGGTTCAATTAAAATATTTCAAATAAACTAATAAATCCAAAGCCTCTTTATACTCGTAGGCCTAAGATAACTGCTCCCTGGGGTTATCCGAGCCATGGTACATAGAATGCTTGCCCTCCGACTCAAAAATCTCACTCCTTTTATACCTTTCCTATCTGCACATGGACCATCATGACCTGCATGGTATTGGCTGATGTCCTAGTCATTTTCCAGGCTTGGCCTTTGTCCAGGCCTATTTTCTGGGTAAACTCTTTTTCCAGCCTCTTTTCCTCCTGTCTTTTCCTTGCTTTTGGTGACTTTTGCAGCTTTGGGGGTGCTGACAGCAGATTCAATGATATTGGTGGTTAGTACAGCAAGGCAAACATGTTATTTTGATATAGGTGGTTGCGAGAGGGTGTTTTGTGGTACATAGATTACCTGGCCTAGATGACTGATCCTGGATTATGATCCATGATTGCCATCTCAACCTAGTACAGCCACTAGCTCAGTTATTAGTCATTTAACTGACTTTTCAACCTTGACATGTTCCTTTGGGCTCATTATCTCAGTATTGTGTTCTTTAGGGAATCTTTCAGTGATTTTTCTTTGAGGTAAATCTTTCTGTGTCTACAGTTTTTGACACTCAGCTTACAGGTTTTGGCTGTTTTTAGTTTTATCTTTTTAGGGTTTACTTCTGCAACTAGCCTCTGTTTTGAGGCCAGTGTATCAACAGGTGTTAGGTGCACACTACTTCACAAAGTTGGATGTCTATTGGGGCTACAATGACATATGCATCAAAGAAGGGGAAAAGTGGAAGGCAGCATTCCAAACCAATTGCAGGCTCTTTGAAGCTCTGGTGATGTTCTTTAGTCTCACCAATAGCTCAGCCACCTTCCAGACTATGATGAATGACATTTTCCATGATCTGATTGTGGAGGGTGTTGTCTGCATATATCTTGACAATATCCTCATCCACACTAAAACTCTGGAGGAGCATCACTGGGTCATGCACATAGTCTTGGAACAAATGGAAGGGATATGGCATCAAGAACATCTCTTGGGAACCACAGGCTAACATTCATGCATCAGGCCTGGTCTGGGACTTCTACTGTAGGCATCCCAATGCCCCAAAAGCCATTTGAGGCATCTATCCTATTTCAACAGCTGACCAGGCAATTCATGACTTCTTCTATCCAGTGCATCAAGATGCTGCATGCTAGAGGGGGGGTGATGTCAGGGGATGTCCCACTTGGTCCCCCTTCTCCTTCTCCAGTTCTTGTCAGATTTCCCTCACTATAGTTTTCCTTCATTCTCCTTCCTTTTTCCTATCTATTGGTCCTAGTTTTAGCCCTCAGGCTGCACTGGTTCTCTATCAATAATTCAGATAAGTGTGGCCCCTTTAACACTGCCACTAGCTTATGTAACTGCTGACCAATTGCTGACACATCACTTTTGTCTTTTTTTTCTGTCATACTGTACAGTTGTTTCTCATGCTTCTGAAACCTCTGAAGTATCACACCTGGCCTAGGAAATTCCTAGACTTGTTTGTTCTCTTTGGATTTCCCTTTGCCAGGTGAGTAGTTATTTCAGTAGACACTGTACAGTACTGAATAGACTTTGGATTTCTCTTTTCCAGTTGTGTGATTGAGCCACAGCCTCCAGAGGTTGCCCTTACATTGGGCAGGTGTCATGTACAAGTCCATAAGCAAGTGTATGGGCTACAGGGTAAGTAGAGGCTTCACAAGTGATGGGAGTGGAGCCAGAGTTTGATGGGGGATCAATCAAGAGTGATGGATTCTGGGGCCAAGTGCAGAGCAAGGTCCAGAGCTGTTGTAAGAATGTTCAAGAGTTTGTAGCATGTGCGTGGAGTTTGTAATGATGTCAGAGATGAAAGGAACTTAGGAATGATCAAGAGAACAGAGACAGTCAAGACAAGATGAAGGCAAGACAAGACAGAACAGGGAAAGGAAATAGATTTGAAATGTAAAAATAGAAATAAAGACAAGACAGGGAAACATAACAGAAAGAACATGAGATACAGGAAACCAAGTAATACAGATAAGGTAATATCAAGACTAAGGTAACAGGTGCTACTCTACATCTTTTTATACTAATTACTGGACCTTCTCCAGAGGCTCAGGGCATGACAGTGGGCTTGTCAGAGCTGTGTGGGGTTGATGGGTGTCAGCTCTGATCAGAGGGCAGGCTGCAGTGACACTCTAATGGGAATGTGGTCCATCCTGTAGTCATTAGGAAACTCTGAAATGGTCATGTGTATTATGGGAGTGGTTTGAGTGATATATGCCTGTGCTAGGGGAAGTGTCAGAGAGGCTTGGGGGTCTTGTAGGTGAGAGGGGGAGCTGAGGAGGCCCACAGGGAATGTGCCAGAGTTTGCCAGGAGGTCATTGGGGTTTGCTAAAGAGGCATTGGAGTTACCCAGGACAGGTGTTGTGGGTCAACAAAGGTTGGGGTGAGCTGGGGGAAGTGTTGAGGGAGGCTCTAGGGAAGTGGTGTGTCCTGGGGAAAGGTCTGGAGGTGCAAGAGTGGGTTGTGACAGTAAGGATTGATACAGGTGTCAGGTGTTCTCACTGTTATGTTGTTCCCACTGTTACTAAGTTACTAAGATTGATATCTACCTACACTACATAGATAAATAAACAGCTATGAACACACCCATGCCAATAAAGATACATGATAGACCTAGTATGGGAAATGGCTGATGTAGAAATAGGCAAGGGGGTACCCATCAATAATGATCTTGTTCCTCTTGGGCTAGATAGAGTTTGTGTTACAGTCCTAGGATGATCCTAGGCTTATTCTTTGACTCAGTACAACACAGATGGAAGTGGGCTTTCCCTAAACATCTGGCAGAAGTGCTACTTGCCATGCAAGCTCTCTGTCACAGTGGAAAAAGTTTTTATTGTCTGTTGCAATTCATCTGCTCTCTTAGGAATGTGGGACTGAAATGGAGTGCAGCTTCCCAGGAGCATGGTAAATTGAGACTTTGCTTATCAAGAAAATTTTTTTATCATCTGTCAAGGTCCATCAGCTCTCTTGGGAATGTGAGACTGAAATGGAGTGCAGCTTCCCAGGAGCATGGTAAATTGAAACCTCATTTATCAAGAAGCAAATACTGTCCCATCAGCAATCCCTGGATTTGTTCTTCTGAGAAGAAACTGAAAGATCCAACTCAGACCATCTGACAACATAAAAGTCATGACAGTGAGCATCTCATACTCCAGTAACAAGTATCTTCACTCCAGTAACAAGCACCTTTGAATTGTAAGTCAAAGCTTTGAGTTCTGAAATGCCTGGTGCTCACAGTGCTCACCCTGTGTAGGTTGCTTACACTTCTCCCTTAGTTGGTATTGACAGGCACCTTCAAATTGTAAGTCAAAGGCTTTGAGTCATGAGTCATCTGGTGTTTGCTGTATTGATCCTGTGTAGGTCACTTATGCTTCTTTCTCAATTGATGCTAAATGAAGGGTTATGTGGAGAGGCACTTGTCCCAATGATCTCTTGGGAAGTGCATGTGAGTTGGCCATGATCAATGCAGCTGACTCAGCCTACAACACCACTGGCAAGACATTCATTGAAGTTCTTCTCAGGTATGACCTCCTAAACCTATGTCTTCACATTTGGACTGTCAGGTAGAGGTACTAATTATAAAATGACCACCAACAACCAAGGTCAATACATTCCTGACACACATTATATTACAGTGAACTATAAGGATGCAGGACAGCAGACTTCCAACTGGCACACACCTGCACATATATATCTGCAGGGGGAGCAAATGGATTTTAATATCAATCATGTAGAATGGTTTCCTCAGCATTGTGGATGATTGGAGAGCATCCGTACTTGTAGAAGAAATGGATTCTGTTCTTATTACTAACAACATCATTGAGCTAAGAGATGAAGTAAAGTAAGTGTGTACTAAGCTACTGATGGTGTACTCATTGTTGCCCACTCTTTTCAGCTTATCATGGAAGTGGTGATGAACAAGAAGTGAATTATATAAAATGGTGAAGTTGTGTTGACTTTGTTACAGCTAGATGAATGAATTTATGGAACATTTTGAGGAGATGATGTACTTGAAGAGGCAGCAGCCATCCTTTGCAGAGGCAAAAGGAGGAGCCTGCCTATGGGCACCAGACCACTCAATAACAATGCATGCCAAGAGACAATTGAAGGAAAGGATAATGGAAAAATGGAGGAGAGACTGGGTCAGGACACTGCCAGGGAGCATGTGCAGACAGCACTACAAGAAATCTTCAGTAGACCAACACAATGTAGGACAAGGCACAGATTCATAGCATAGGTGAGTACTATACATAGTTTGTACCTAATAAAGAGACAGGATGTCCATGCAGGGAACCTTATCAAACAAGTGACCACATCATCAAGGAATGCACACTATACAAGGAACATAGGATGACTAACATTATACCTACTCATCAGTCCACAGAATGTAATGGAGAATGACTAACAATAATCAATACTGAGTAATGTCTGAGCATATGATTCATGGAAGGCAACCAATGGAGACAGATGAGTGTAGGGCATGACAAGCAGTATGTCAGATGAGCAAGAATAGTGGATCATCCTTGTGCTGAGTGTGGAATAGAGTCAAACAGTCCTAAAAGGACCATCCCCTTATATCACCCCCTCCTGAAAGTTCATTGCCTTGATGAACAGTGTTCAGCCCCTATGTCAAGGGTGAGAACAATGAGCAGTGGGAGTGCTGCATGGTGCCAATGTGCCTTGAGAATAATGCCCAAAAGTGTAAGAAATGATGGGGGTTGACAAATCAGGCACCAGTGTAGAGAGGGTCATTGGCAAACTAGTATTTGTTGGGGAGCCAGGGACCACAAGGCTTTGTGATCTCCAGGTCTGACTTTTGTGAATTCTCTTGCAATGTGTCTGCACAGCTGGGGACTGATATCTCACATGTTGACAAGCCACCTATATGGGTCTTCCTTGCACAAGTTGAACAACATCAAAATGACAGAGTCATATGTGCAACTGTTAAGTTTCCAGTTGCAAGCAAAAGGGGTCTGTCAGTCATGGGACACCAACAATGAGGATTCTGCACAGCTCAATTGCCTCTGTTTATTTGAACATGAAGCCATCTGTCCACTCATCTTCTGTTTTTGTGGGTTGTAAAGAGTTTGCACAGAGCTCCTTGCACCTTGGGCAGGTGCAAAAACACTTAAAGACTCAAGATGCACTTGTTTTTAGATACAATCTGCCATGGGATATCCATGAAACCAGATTCATCAAACAGATCAAATTTGGACCAACAAAGGGCAGGATGCAATCTAGGAGGCAAGTAAGATTTCCCCTTACACTTATGGAATGAAGCAATCAAGTCTGAACATCTGGGTGCATCATATAAACTCTTTAGTAGCTTGCCTATGTATCTCAACCAAGTAATTTTGGAGCTCCAATTCCCTGAATCCTTGCCATAGTGCCCCACTTGCTCTTCTTTGTATCATGCTCTTGTTGAACCCTCTGATAATAAGGGTCCCATCTGCCATGTCACTTCATGACAGAGCAGTATAGTATGCCTGATGCAATAATTAACATTTGAACAAATTACTGGATTAAATGGTCTAGTCTTCCCTTTGTTTGCATAATCAATAATTGCATAGTTTACAAGAACTTCTACCTGTGACCTTGTTATACCAATTCTTTGATTGTTTAGTGAGCAACATTCCATAGTCCCAGATGTTTGGGTAACAGAACAACATTTTCAGGCAGGTCTTTGTTCTGCACAGTGTGTGGAGGATTCTTAAGTTTCATGAATAGGGCTCCCAGCATTTGTTGGCCCAAGGAACCTACACAGGAATTCTATTCATATACATACCCTTCCTGGCCATTGGTGATGCATAACTCTGTTGCCAAATTTGTTTTGATAATGACAGATAAACCAATATATAGGGAGAGTATTCTCACTACTTGAGTTGTAGTCAATGAAGGAGGTTTCTCCCACAGTATTTTTTGGATTGAAGGAGGAACACATCTTGCCCTGGATGCATGGCCTTTGTTCTTCAATGGTCCAATCACCTTATCATCTCACCTGTCAGCAATGGTATCCTCACTAAAGAAGTCTGTAAGCTGCTGTCCACTTTCCAAAGCAAATTGAGCACTTCCAATCATGTTGATTGTGTCCTTGTCAATGTTGAGTGCAGTAATAATAGACACATTCCAGAGAACTGCATCTATGATACTGATATTGGAAAGTGTTGGTACACATTGGGAATTCAGAAACCATATATTGTCACTAGTACATGCACAATATCTCATGTTGATTAAAGCTGTAGTTCACCCAAGCAAAGAAAGGAGATGATGGCAAGAGAACATAAGCAACATTGTCAATGAGTACACAAAAGCCTGATGGTACATTCAAGGTACAAAGCCTGCAAACCAGATAGATTCAAGACTGGAGACATGGTGGCTATCCAGCTGTCATTTCAGGTTGTTAACCTAAGGAGAGGCAAACTGAAAATGCTACTAGTGTTGAGATCAATCACACTAATTGACAAAAGCTTCCAAGGGTAGGTTTAGCTCATTGCAAGCAAGACACATGCAATGACTCCATTCATTGAAAGAATGCAAGGCAGAGGGAAACTCAAGAGGAAGCTCAGAGAAATAGCTGGCTGTGCACCAAACAAAATAGAGGTTGTTCCAGCTCAAAGACCAGGATAGTGTGTGGCATGCAGACATATCATGCTGATACATTTAGTATTCATTTACCCAAATAAGGTATCAATTACATGATTCTAGTTCATGTACAATATCAACACAATCATGATTGCCAATCCAGTTGATGGAGCAAGAGATGACAAAGCATGACATGTGACTTTGGCTTTGCTTGGCACAGACAAGTTAATCATCAGCTTATCAAGTAATCACCCAATTGTGATAATTTCCAAATGCCAGGAACTTTCAAGCATAATCTTGCTTTGTCTTACAGAGCTGTTAGAAAGATTGTACACCTACTATATACCATGTTGCTGTGAGAGTATATGCAATAATAATAATAACAATAATAAAAAAGATTGAAAGCAGTTGGTGGGGAGGTAAATGGAAGAGAGCAAAATATGAGGACAATCTCTGGCTATATTGTCAGATACACATCACATGCATAGTAAGAAGGTAACTGGAAGGGAGCCAAAATTGAAGACAACCTCTGGCTATATTTTTGGCTATATATCACATGTATACATTAGGAAGGTAACCAGATGGGAGCAAATTTTGAAGTCAAGCTCTGGCTATATTGTCAGATACACATCACATGCATAGTAAGAAGGTAACTGGAAGGGAGCTAAAATTGAAGACAACCTCTGGCTATATTGTTGGCTATACATCATGTGTCAAGTCACATGGGAACAAAAATTGAAGGCAAAATTTGGTTGGGGATCAAGGAGTAAAGCCTTGACTACTTTGTAGACCTTGGAATGGTCAAGTTGTTCTGACTTTGTTACAGCTAGATTAATTTATGGAATGTTTCAAAGAGATGATGTACTCAAAGAGACAGTAGCCATCCTTTGCAGTCAGCTTCCAAGTCAGTTCAAGTGCCCAATTCTTACTATCATGGCCTTCAATGCTCTTTGTTGTTTGCCCCATCAAACACATACACTATGCTCAACCCAGACAAATCCCCATGCATATGCAAAGGTATGATCAACCTTATCTTTGCACATGCCAGCTCTGAATATCACCACAGGCAAAGCTAGCAGAGATTGATGCTCTATCTGTGGTGACTTGGTTTGGACTTATTCAAATTCCAATACAGACTCCTCTTTTGCTTGATCCCTCCTTTATTGTTTCTTATATGAACTCCTCTCAGTTTCCTGAATCATTTGTGTTTTATCCATTCACTCCTTATCTCTATTACTTTATCACAGGTATACAACTTATATAAGCATATGATTATTGCCTATGGTATGTAAACTCATTGTATCCAATAAGACAGACTTAACTTTGAGATTGTTGGTTTTTGATTTGTTTTGGGCTATTCCTGACATTATCTCAAAGTTCCCCACTCAGCCAAAGTTGCTTGCTCTTGCAGTAGTGCAATCCTTGCTGTTTACCCTGTCACACTTGGCACCCTTCTCCTCACACTCATCTCTCTCTTACTCATTACTTGCCCTCTGTGCTAACTATGTAAAAGGTACAAGTATATTTATTTCCTTATTTTGACCTTCATGCCACTAATTGTAGTGTAGATGTAGTTGTTAGGAACTCTAGTTAGTAGGCACAAAAGGATTGCTCTAGGCATCCTTTAGAGTTGGACTGTTGGGGTCTGTGTCCTTCAGTAGGCCAGCCTTTCCTACACCAGTGCAAAAGGCAGTAGTCAATCTGTTGAGCCTGGGTATCTAACAACTGCTCTCTAGTTTATTGGCATGAACATGTGTCAACTTGTGGCAAAAGAAGACCTCAAGTTGCTTGCTTCATGTGTTGTTCAATGGCATTTGACTGGCTAGTGTCACAACCTGCCCCAGGACCTGGACCTCCCCCTACTCTCCCCCAGCAGCCCAAAAGTATGCACCAACCCTCTCCTCAACCTCTGACCACTCCTGGAGCCCATTTCAGCAATCCCAATGCTTCCCTAGCAAACCCCAGCAATCCTCCACACACCCCATCACTTCTTTCAGCAGGCCCCATCACCCCTCTGATTCCCACCATGGGCTCCACTACCCTTCTGATCCCCTCTGCAGACCCTGTCACCCTCCCAACCCTCACTGCAAGCCCTACTATCCTTCCAACCCTCCCCATGGGCTCCCAACCACTTCTGACTCTTCCCTAGGACTCTGGCATATATTGCACAACCAGGATCCACATCAACATGTCACCATGACCCACCAATGCACAGTCTCAAGGAGCTCCACCCCAAAATGTCCAACTCATGCAACCCCAATGGGCCCTGCCAGCATACCCAAGGATCCCTGGAGGAGGCCCCCCAACTTGTATTTAAGTTGTAAAGTAATATCAGTTACAGTAGTCTTGATATTACCTATCTATTTCTCATCTTGTTGCTCCAAATCTCTGTTTCTATTATCACTTAATTCAATCTTGTTCTCTTCTCATTTTTGTCTTGTCTTGTCTGTCCTCCCTTCTCATCTCATCTCTTCTCTGTCCATTTCTATTTGCAGGTTTTCCAGCCCAACTCTATTTTCTCCTGTTTCTGGCCTCACTCCCTACCACCATTCCCACCCCTGGCACCTCCTCCCTTAGTCCTGCACCTGCTCTTTGCACATGCTATTCATCTGCACACCTCTGTGGTCCTCCAGAACTATCTGGAGTACTCCCCCAGCCCTGCCCTATTGTTTCCTTGTGCTTGGAGTTTGCCAGAACACCAATTATATGCATAGGACATTGTATCTGCCTAGTAAGGACTTGCCCAGCAGATCTGAGCCCCTGAGGTCAGCAGAACCTGACAGCTAATCAAGCTGAGCTCTCACTTGCACACATGTGACTGCAAAAACCATTTCATTTTTCCTATTTATACACAACCTTACATCACACATTCCAACCTCCTTTAACTATGTTGACTCCTATTGCCATCCAAAAGGATAATGTCATGACTCTTCATGGTCTTCCCTCAATTCTCTGATTACACTTTCTGAACAACTAGCCCAACTACCCAAACCTGACCCTGCCATCAAAACCACCATCAGTCCTTATCATCAACCCACAAGTCAGCATCAATAACCTTCTCTGTTGTTTACATTTTTCCAAGTCAATCAAGTGTCGACTTGTTTGCAAAGCAGATGCTGAACTTCTGGAGAGAAGTTCACTGCTACTAGTTACAATCAGAACATTAAAATTTTAATGTCAATGAGTACAATTGTGACCATAAAAGGTCAGGTGTCTGGGCCTAGGTTTGAACCAGAGTTGAATGGAGCATTGCAGAGTGCTCCACATGAGATGTCAGATCTTGCCACATCATACCATGGTGTGGGGAGAAAGAGCAGTGTCATACCAGGAGGGCTGCTAGCAGCTACTCCTGTTAGACCATCTGTAGAGAGTCAGACAGGCATCATTCTGGAGGGCACTCAAGTGCCCTCTGCCTGGTTATATCCAAAGGTAGAGCTGAAAGATGCAGCTGTGATGGTGAGCAAGGAGGAACTCCTCTTGTATGCGCTTACAGTGCTGTAAGTGGAAGGTCTTAGATCCTTCTCAGAGACCATGAGAGAACATCAGGACTCCTTTCTGGTGGTTAGCCCACTGAGGAGTACTGACCAAGAGCCTCATAGGGCATGGGGCCCTGTACAATCATGAGTTGGGCCTGCCCTGAGCACAAGGCTAGTGGGACTGTTAGCATTTATCAGAATGATCCCAGAGGATGTTGGCAACACCTTGGATACTAGTGGTGAGGCTAACTCAGATGACACCTGGGTCTCCCAGTCTAACTCCACTCAGGTAGATGTCATCCTCTCCTTGCTCCTCCTCTGTCTCCCCTAGCTCCTTTAACTTTGTCAGTGAAATATCTATCCATTCTTCCAATCCCATTGGCAGGGTAATGTGCTTCCTTGCCTTGTATGGCACCACTCTGAATGCTGCTACTTGCTCATGCCAGACTGACCCATCCAGCTCTGCAATAACATAGTTTCCTCCCTTAGTGCATGTCACCACCACCATTGAGTCTGAGTATCTTGCTGCCATCTTGCTACTCAGCAACTTTGCTGCTTGAGTATCCCATACCAACACCAAGTTCCTTGGCTTAAAGGCATGGTTTTCAATTGCCACCTCATGCTCCTGTGCATATTTCCCTGCCCAAGCCAGTTTCTCCTTAGCAACCCTTACTCACATCTCTTCTACATGTTTAGAGTGCTTGGCCTGCAAACCTATCAACTCCTCTGTTGATATTATACCATCTGGCCAATCTATCAACCAAGTTGCTGCAACCAGATCCAATGGCAAAATTGGAGTGGCTCCCATGACCATGAAGAATGGTGAGCACCCAAACCCTTTCCTTACTGTAATCCTGTCTGACCACATTACATGGTAGAAGAACCAGAACTACTTTGACTGATCTTCACCACAGGCTTTATACAGTGCCTGCCACACATTCCAGTGTCCCAGTGTGGTTGCTCTATCTTCCCATTCGCACACAAGTTATATGGTGCAATTGTAATCCCTTTTATCCTGTACTTCTTTTCCAACAACTGGATCACCTTCTTGAACTGTCCTGCATTGTCTCTCACAATATTCCATATGCATCCTCATCTGCATATAAAAACAACCACTGTCCTATCAGTTTATGGTTGTCCCTCCTTAATAGCTTGCCTTCCAACCATGATGAGAGAGCATAGCAGCCATGCACAATATACTTGCACCCATTGGATGTTGGTGTCATATGCATGGTGTCAATGTGGATAGTCTCAAAGATTGCTGGTGTGTATGGTCGCTGTAGGTTCTCGTAGTAGCATTGTCTTCTGCTATACTTGGCATAGATGACAAGTCTCCACATACCATCTGATGTTCGCCTCTAGCTCTGGCCACCAGAAGCGATCCTCTATCAACACCTTTGTAGCAAATGCCCTTTGGTGACCCAAGGCATCATGCACAGAGCGCAACATGTACATTCACCTGTTCTTGTCAACCACCAAGGCATGTTTGCCATCCTCTCTCTACCTATACAGCTTCTCTTTCTGACTGAAAAAGAACTGCCTTGCAAACTTTAGAACTGCCTCCCACCTCCATCCATGCAAATTCTTAGGCTTGTCTCCTGGTTCCATAACCATGCTTTCACTGTCTCTAGTAACTTATCCAGTGTCTTCTCCTTCTTGCTGCAGTGGTCCTCAACATACTCCTCCTCCTCTCCCATCTTTGGCAACAGTGGGCTTGATAAAGCCATCGGCTGCTTGAGGATGTTTCAAACGTCTCGGCTTTGGCACCAATCCTGGAAAGGATTGGACTAACAGCTAGTCCAACAGCTATGGTTATCACAACGCTGAGGCCTGAGGGTGGGAACGTTCGTGGCATACCTGGTACGCGACCTATGTTGTATGTAGTACTGCGCACGAACAGCGACCGCGCCGCTGGCCCGAGGAAGTATGATCCCAAGGTTTTCAACGCCCAAATGAGAAAGCATCATTCAAGCACACTCGCAAGTGCCACTCAAAAACACAAACCGTTCCCAAACCGTTTCTCAAACTCACAAAACAAATGACATACAAGCCATTCTATATGCCGGATAAAAGTGCGTAATGAGCTTCGTCTTTCCATTTTTTGTATCTAAGTTCCCACTCAGTACGTGCTAATCAAGGGCGGAGGGAAGGAAATGAACGATAAGAGTCCATTTCACGAATGAACGAACACAAAGGCCGAATGTAAAAAAAAAGAAATCGTAAAATGGACTGAACATGAAGAAACAAAAAGATCTGCCTAGAGCACGTCGGAGGAACTTGGTGAGAGGTGCGTATACGTATGTATACAAGGAAAGCAGTGTGCTAAATTGAATGACGTGCATGGGGTAGTAGGATAAGTCGGGGTAGAGGGGTAGGAGGTAGGCGACAACCGACGACAACCAAGGCAGACTATTGACAAACGGAACAAGATCAAAAAAGATCAAACACAAGAAACAAGATAAAACGAGGGGTCGAGGGAAGGGTGGATACGTCCGGTCCTTCAGCGCCGGTAATGTAGTCTATTATTGTCGAAATTCTATCGGGATCTTGACTCCCGTACTCTATAACCCCCGCCAAACTCACAAACCAGTGCCGAGAAGCGGAACATGGAGCGAGAAGGGATGGCCGCAAGGCCAAAACAAGCATCAGAGCTGATGATCGTGGTGGTGGGTTGCTGGGTATCGTTGGCCGATCTGATGGATGGATGGATGGATGGATGGATGGATGGATGGATGGATGGATGTAACGCAACAACGACGACGACGGGCAGCGACGCGAGGACATCACATACCAATCACCGATCACAGAGCGAAAACAAGATATCTCTTCGGCTCGGAGTTGAACGTTGAATGAATGTCAACATGAAAACAACAGACCAGCGCGCATAAAACGAACGACAACCTTGCAACGAGCGTTTTTGCAGAGCACAAGCTGCGTGAGCCGCGGAGAAACAAGAACAGGAACCAAGAGGACGCATAGAGGGATAGCAAAGAGACTGTATTCCATTAAATGATATGTCTAATGATGAGGAAGAGGGAGGGGAAATAAATCATCGATGGAATGGATGAAGAACGAGGTTATAGAAACGAGTCGTGCGTCTGTATGCATGAGAAATTCGGGAAAGATCGTGAAGTGGACATGGACTGAGAGGGAACGGATCTTTTTGAGGTTTGGAGGGAGGCAGGGAGGAGGCAGGGGAACAACACAAAAGAAGGGGGGACAACAAACGAACGAACGAGCAGGGCCAACACCACATCATCATACACCACCTACTCACGTCCTACTCGGATTCCTCGCAAGCGTCGCACCCGCTCTCTGCGCCTGGATACTACTAAACCTCTGCAACTCCTCTGGCTTCATCGACACTTTGCCTCCAAATCCAACCTTCCTCGCCGCGCGCTTGATAAACGACACACGATTCGAATACAGCGACTCATGTACCGACGCCGCGCGTGACTGCGTACGTGTGATGGGCACACCAGTGGTCTGCACCTGTTTCAGCGTCTCACGTTCGTGACGTGCGCGCAGCGACTTGACAATCGTAGCCTTCATGGCGAATTTGATCCAGTCGAGAGGGATGAACCACACAATGTTCTGCGTACATTTACGTTATCAGCATTGCTTCGCAAAGCTCAAGAGAAAAATACGCACCCAAACCCAGACAATACCAATCCACCCACCAGAGATAGCCTGAATCTTCGTGAATCCCCAATCACCATACGCAGCAATAATAGACGAAATAAGCTGGGCGATGCAGAATGCGCACATGAGCGCGACGGAGGGACGTTCCATGAAGAAGAAACCATGCGAACGCGTGACGAAGATGAGTGCTTGCGAGATGATGGCGACTTGGAGATACACAATCATGTGCAACTGCGGGTCGTTGTGGTCTATCGGATTCGTAGCGAGGGTGACGCCAAACTTGTCCTGGAAAAATGTGGTCTCAAGGATCGTGCACACGAGCGCAACGCTGCATGACAACGTCATCAGAACAGGAAGATAAGATGAAAAAGAAATGAAGACGCACGTCGAAGCAGTCAGATACAACCCATACGCAATCGCAAAGGCAAAAATCTCGGTCAGATCCCACGAATCCGGTGTCATCGACGGTAACACCCTATCCACTGACAGCGTCATGATCGTCCCATCGTTCAACAGCGCAATAATCAGAATCATAAACGGCGGGAAATCAAACTTGTATGCAAACGCCAAGATCGCGAACGAGACAACGATACGGATCGTCACAGCGCACGCGTAGATAGAGTAGTTCCGCATACGCTGGAAGATGATACGCGAGCCCCGGATGGCGTGTACGATCGTCGAAAGACCAGGTTCGGTGAGCACAATGTCCGCAGCACCACGCGCAGCGTCCGTCGCACCTTCCACAGCAATACCGACGTTCGCCCTCGACAGCGCAGGCGCGTCATTCGCACCGTCACCAGTCATCGCGCACAAATGGCCCAAACCCTGCAAGCGCTTGACAATTTCGTACTTGTGCTCAGGGAACACACCGGCAAAACCATCAGCGTCCATGATCATCTCATCGAGGGACCCAAACTTGCTTCCGGGTGTCGGACCGTCCTTGAGCACCTTGGCCGCGTACATATGGTCACCAAGCCCAAGTCGGCGTCCAGTTTCCTTGGCGATAGCGAGCTGATCACCTGTGACCATCTTGACCTTGACGCCAAGCGCAATCGCATCGTCGATAGTCTGTTTCGTATCATCACGTGGAGGATCGAAGATGGCAAGAAGACCGATAAGCTCAAATCCATTACCCTCTGCCTCATGATCGTCACCATCCAGCTCTTCATACGCAACAGCGAGCGCACGCAGACCGCGCGACGCAAACTCCTCAACGTCAGCCTCGAGCTTGTTCTCAACCTCTTCCGTCTTGTTGCGGGTGCACAGTTCAATAATGATACCCGTCATACCCTTGGTCACGCGCTTGAGCTTGCCAGTCGATAACTCACGGTACGTGATCTCCGTGCGCTTATCGACAGGGTTGAACGGTTTGAAGTCGAGCAGCTTGATGCCTGCGCGGGCACGGGCGGGGTCTCCAATGGCACCGACGACAGACGAGTCAATGGCATCTTGGTTCTCCGTGCGCGAGGCGTATGCAGCGAGGAGAATGACATCCTCGGCGGAGAAGGGACCGTAGGTACGGATGGTGTTGCGGTCAATAGTGAGCTTGTTGGTTGTGAGCGTTCCCGTCTTGTCAGAGCACAGAATCGTGACGCCCGCGAGCTCCTCGATGGCAGTGATGCGAGTAACAATGGCTTTGTGCTTCGCGAGCTGCTGGGCACCGACGGCGAGAGTAACAGAAAGGACAGTAGGCATGGCAATGGGGATACCGCCAATCAAGAGGACAAGGATGTTGTCGAGACCGCGGCGGTAGCTGTATCGGAAGCCGGCGTAGAGACAGAAAATCTCTGCCACGACAAATATGCCGATGGAGACGAGACAGAAGGATCCGATTTGTGCAAGGATCTTTTGCAGATGGCCGGTGGTGTCGTCGTCCTGTCCGACGAGCGAAGCGGCACGACCAAAGAAGGTATTGGCCCCAGTGGAGATAACGACACCCTCTGCTTCACCGTTTTTGCATGTGGATCCTCTATGGAACAAGTCGGGTCAGCTAAAAATAGAAAAATAGCGACGGCAAAAGACACGCACGAGAAACACTGGTCACCCTCCTTCTTGTTGATGGGGAGCGACTCGCCAGTGAGAGCGGCCTGATCGATGGAGACATTGATAGCTTCGGTGAGACGGCAGTCGGCGGGGACAATGTCACCAATCTTGAAGGCGATCATGTCACCAGGGACAAGGTTGGCGGATTCGATCTCGGACCAGGAGCCGTCGCGCTTGACTTTGGCCTTGGGAGCAAGCGAGTCCATTAGGGCAGCGACGGCGTTCCCGGCGTTGCGCTCCTCATAGAAACCGATGGTAGAGTTGACGAAGAGAAGAAGGACGATACCGACAAAGTCTTCCCAGTCGGGAGCGCGGTGCTCACCGTTGGACAGGGCGATGGCGACGAGAGCGGCGCCCTCCATGACCCAGGACAGAGGATTCCACATGAAACTGAGGAACTACGGGGAGAGGGTTACTAGAATACTTTTGGCTATAAAGCAGTAGAGAAAAATACCTGGAGGAAAGCATTCTGCTTTTCGTGCTCAAGTTTGTTGGGACCGAAAAGCTCGATACGACGGTCAGCCTCTGCCTGAGTGAGACCCTCTTGATTACATTGGAGGAGGGTGAAGACGTCGTCGATGACGATGGTCTCGAGGTCAACCTTTTCCTTGTCGTAAAGATCTTCTGCCTTTAACTCAATCTACAGTAGCTGGGTGAGTACGAAAATTGAACTTTGCGTGAACAAACACACGCACCGTAGACATGTCGACATTGGCATCTATAGATAGCGAGAGTAAGATTAGGATGCGAGAGGGAAGGAAAATACGCACGAGTGGCCTTCTGATCCTCATGGCCGAATTCCTTGTACTCTCTCTTCCTCTTTTCAGGCTCTGGGGGAGTGGGGGAGCCCTGAGAAGGGGAGTCGCCCTGTGGGCCAGGTTCCTTTTCGACGTCTGTAGACATAGCAGTATAGCGATGGAGGGGACAGGGGCCCTTGTGGACGGGATGGGGGGGCGGCGACGACAGGCGAGACAAAGACGGACTGGATGTGATGGAGGGAGAAGAAATCAATGCCGTCCGTGGAGAGCGTCCGCCTTTTATTTATTCGATCAACCGAAATACACACAAACACCCGTTCCGACATCCGATCCCACCCTTTTGCGCGCGTGTCGGCGAGTCGGCCGCAGCCAAACGACCGCACGATCTGCAAGGGCCGTTGCTCGCCGTCGCCCACACTGTCCCCGTCCAATTCCAACCACGGCACCCACCAGCCACACATGCCGAGACTCCGCCAGTCGGAGTCTCAACCCACGATGACTAAAACCACCGTATGTCACGGCCGATCCCAGCCGCCGGCAATTCAGTCCTCATCCGCTTCGACACGGAAGAAATTTGTGTCTTTTTTTTCTGACATAATGTCGCTTTCCGACTTGCGGCGCACTCATGGCGACCTCCTTTTCTTTCCATACGTCATATCATCCTTCCATTGAAATTTCATTTCATATCCATCAGGGCTGCCTACCCCGCACTTGATACTTAGGGGCTTAGCGCTCACTTAGGGGCTACCCGATATGATATCTTCATTGTCCCTCTACCCCGCCTGCTGTACGCGAACCACCCCGCACCATCCCTATCTTTATCTTATCTCAATTCCATATCCCCAAGGCACACACGCGCCCCTTTCTCATTTCTGTCCGTCACGTCGCACAATACACCCTACATATGACATCTGCAGCACAACCCATACAAGACCTTGAGCTTACCATTAATCTAATTCTTATTCAAACAACTCTCTATGCACGTTTTGTGCATGCTCTATGACAACCTAATTCCCACCCCCCCGCCTCGAACCGACTTGAACTTCTCAACGCCAGAATTCTTTCCACAACTTAATCAGATCATTCGAATCTTAAATTCTTGCCGCCGTGGCAGTGCCCCCCTGCATCCAAGGAAGGTAATCAAGACGTGTGAGTATTTCAGTCTCTTATGGAAGAAAGGAAGAGAGTTGGGTCTCGAGTCTTTTGGGAACGTTGATCGGAATCTGCGTATGTAGACTTATGCTTATGCTTATGCTCAATTGAAGAATGAACTGCAGGTAATTCTCATTTTCTCCAATTGCAAAAGTCCATATGCATTTCTCCACATACAAATAGCTTCTCGAAAGAAGGAACTTAAATTCGATCACGATCACTAATTAGTTCTGCAGATCATACTTATTATATATGTGCACATGCATCTAGAAAGATGAGAAGTTAAAAGCGCGCGCACAGACGTATACAATCTCTCACAAAAGAACATCCTATTTGCTTCTAAACTATCTCTCAATCAACAACCTTCGAATCCATACATATACCTAACTCTATTACCGAACAACTCGCGTACAATCAGCCTAGCGCTAAATATACCACTCTGTAAACACCCGACCCTCCTTCGAAGAAGTCAATCACAGCACTTACCATATTTACTGATGTACGTGCATAGCAATGGCGAGCACGTATATATGCGTATAAGTATAGTACAATAACATCAAGGCACGAGCGCTTCGACCTTCGAAACGTACATGTATGGTCACCAATCACCATCGAGAGGGACTCGGGCACCGGACAGACACCTGACAACATACAGTGTAATGACGCTGCTTGGGACAAGCACGTCCTTGGAACAGATTGACCTGTAAAGCACAAATCATGTCAGATTGGCTCAAAATTCTAATAGCCTATTGCATAGTATGTACTCTGGTTTTTTATTGAGCAGGAAGGAGATTTATCATAAGGAGTTCGAGATATGAAGGGAAATGTGTCGAAAATGGGTCATTTCAAGTTTGTGACAAATTTTGATCGTGCTCAATACTCATTGTAAGCAAGAAAAATCTTTGCCTATATGTTATATCTAATGCACACGAAAGAAGCAAAAATCTGCAGAGTTGCATTCTACAGATGGGGGATTGTCCCGATAGTCGTCTGAGCGTGACATCAAACGCGTTGACAGCACGCGTTGACAAACACGCGTTGCGTCGCATGCCGAGTTGCCGTGAACCATAAATGGTATGTTACGGCGATGTGACACTTTTGACCTCGGTTTTGGTCAGGCTGTTATAAGTCATCCTCATATCCATTCCGTGTGATTAACCTTGCAGTATGTCTATCCGATACTTTATTATCTAATATAACTCAAATATGTTTGAAAAATGTTGCGAGGAATCAATTATTCAAAGATCACAAAGTGGTGTCCCAATGAATGTCATTACACTGTATAAGTTGACACCAACAACTGTCTCTCGTACATGTCATATGTACTTAATCCTGTACTCCAATCCTCATAGCACTTACATACATACAAAATTAAAGAATCCTTATCTTTATTCAGTCTTCGCATCGTCATCATAAACTACTGACCTGACATAATTGACTTAAGGTTGCGGAAGCCTCAGCAAACCAAACCCTTGAAACTCACTGTGTCTACATACCGATCCTACTAGTATTCTCCCCTCGGTAACCGTATAATTGACGAACACTATTTTGAGAGGGAAACCACGGAAACAAAACGGACGAAGCACAACCCGCGAGCATGAAGTACAAATGCGCTAATTTTCTGTCGACGTCACTGTGGCCTGTTGACCGGGATGGTATGTATCTTCGCCAGTGCGAGAGAAAACATTTCTCACACTACAACTCACCGAAAAAAAAACGGAACAGAAGTACGAAAGTTGAAAACAAAACGCAAAACATATTGACCCTCCCTGCGCGAAATACGCTAACGTCTCATCATGTTTATTGTAGGGCGTGTCCTGAACAACAAACACCTTTTTAGTATGTACGATGTATGCGTGTACATATGTTCTTTCCAAACTTAGGCCAGGGTCCACGCACCGTGTCTACCAAGGCCAGCGTTATCAAGTTCTCAAGCTCATACACAAGCCCTCACCCCACACAGATTGGCATTCTTACCCACGCGCTAACTGCATGAGTGTACGAGGATACCAGCCACAGAGGTCACAGGTGCGCGAAATACGCTGACGGCTCGTAGATGAATTGCGAATAGTAATACGCTAACGTCTCATCATGTTTATTGTAGGGCGCGTCCTGAACAACAAACACCTTTTTAGTATGTACGATGTATGCGTGTACATATGTTCTTTCCAAACTCAGGCCAGGGTCCACGCACCGTGTCTACCAAGGCCGGCGTTATCAAGTTCTCAAAAGCCCATACACAAGCCCTCACCCCACACAGATTGGCATTCTTACCCACTCACTAACTGCATGAGTGTACGAGTATACCAGCCACAGAGGTCACAGGTGCGCGAAATACGCTGACGGCTCGTAGATGAATTGCGAATAGTCCGAATAATCCACGTGCGGACATACGGCCATTGGCTGTCTGCCCTGATTGATGTAGCAAGCGGGCGTATCATTGACATCCCAATCACAGATCCTGTCAGAGGAGATCTTGTTGTTCTGGGATATCAGAGATCAGATGGGAGACCAGCTTCCCCCCGGCAAAGAAGGAATCGGACTCCGTTTGAATTTAATCGGCAACGGCAGCGGCAAGGGGTGTATTGTTGACTACTGTTAGTTTCGAGCGAGATAGGTGTGACCTGTCATGATCATCTGTCGCGATTGTCAAGATGTGTTTTGTGTGTGTGTTTAACTGATAGCGTCATGATGTCGAGGAACCAAGGACGGCGCGGCGCGTTGTGGTGGTGCAAGCTGTACTACATATATTTACTGTGAGTCTGAGTTTCAATGGAATAATAGACTAGCGTCTATCAGTCTATCATCCATTTTATCCGAGGGTGCCCAAGGCAGCTTGGCGTTTACATAGTCTAGTCAAGCTTGCCTTGGTTGCTCCAAAATGCTCTTGGCATAGCTCGTAGCAGATTGAATATGGAAAGTGCTTGTGTGTTTGTATCTTGACTCGGGAACAGGGAGACGAGAACCCTGTTGATGCAGATGAGAACTAGCCGGGAATGGCAATGATCTGGAAGGATATTCAATCAGAGATTCATGATACTTGTCCAAAAAATATCACGAAGTGGGGCCGTGCACGGGTGCTCGTCACAGAGGTGATCAGACATGTCCACGTTTAGCCTACCAACGAGCATCAAAGCTCAAAGGCCACAGAAGGACACAGTCTTGCGATTCGTTAGCTAGACGTGGTACTTTGATTGTCGATTGGCAACTTGTCAACAGGATTTAGATGCTGGTGCTACAAAAATATCCTTCCGGCCAGCAAGCTTTCTATAGATCTTCTACCCGAGTCTGTTCGCGAGTCGCATGGAATGGCGCCAGATAAAGACGAAGGGAAGGAACAGCCAGATGTAAATTAACGTAATGGATCGGACAAACTTCCGCTTAGTCAACCCAGAGTTCTGAGCTTCCGATCCGATGTTCGTAACACGGAACGCAACCACCGACAGATAAAGATATGCGAGACGTCGTGTTTGCCAATGTGTGCTGAACTATAGTTTCAGATGGTAAGCTCTTCTGGCTTCTACGGATGTCCGGGCTGACTCGGTCACAGTTATGGATACCGTCCGTGCACACGCCAAAGCCTTGTCGTCGCCACCCGAGGGCAACTTGCCAACATCTGAGGGGGCCAAGGACTCAGGCTCTAAGACACGCGACATCTCAATTAGTCCTTTCATACTTTCTGGTGGGCCCTTCAGAGTACGAAACTTGATACCAAACAATAGTCTCCGTCTTATCATCCAACGAACAGCGAGCGGACTGTGGACCTAACTAATGAGAGAGATATCAAGTTTCAGCTTCTCTACCGGCCACTAGATATCTAGCCAAGAGTGGTCTCGATATCCTGATCTGTATCTGAGGATCCCTTCCTCTATTTGCGAAAGACACAATATAATATGAGGGTCAGCCTATCACTACTGGAACTCGTATTGTGATGGTACTTAGTGGTTACTGATCTGTGTGCTTGATCTCGGTACCTCGGTTCGACAAAGGTCCACTGGAGTTTCAATAACCATCAAGTCTTGGTTCATCAATCCACGTTCAGAAACTGAGAAGGAACTCGCAAGATACAATATAAGGTAACTTTGCGGGCTCGTCGGCTGTTGTGAGGTCAATTCTTATAGGATTCTCAACCCGATACCATTCTGATTGCTCTCGAAATCTCCGTTAAAGAAGCCCTCCTTGTCTAATGTTCAATTAATCCTGTGGCGTTTGAACCCTGAGGAATTGAGTTTACAACTCTTTTACGATGATCCGATGTTTTTCTCGACCTCGACGCGGGAAGCATCTTATAATATTTGTACAGTGATAAGGTTTTATTTACTACGTCTCTTATCATAGGCTGATGGCATTAAAGAGGAATAGTAGATCAATCTTCCAGATTCATATTGGGATAAGAGCAAGCGGAATTCGTTCAACGACATCACACTTGATCGAAATCAAATACGTTGTCTCTGAAAACTTATCCTACGGAATTTGAAATGTCTTCTCGTGATACATTCTACAGCTCATTTTTTGAGTGAGCTTGACTTTGTGGAGGGTTCATTCCAGTGAGAGTTCAGCATTTCATTTCAGTGAGGGTCCAACGTTTCAGTGAGGGTCCAACATTTCAGTGAGGATTCAACATTTCAGTAGGTATACCTGCAGATTCTTAACTTCAAAGTTCTCCAGGTACCACATTTCAACCCCTTTATGATGTTATTGCTAGAAAAACCTGGTAATACAGATAGTTTTTGGAAGTCATGGCCAACGACGAGCATTTGCACAGCAGAATTACGGATTGTTCCTGAAAAAAAGGCACAATCCTACAACCCGATACCACATTATGAAAGGTGGCAACAGGGCAATGCAGTACTGAGCCATCTAGTTTGCAAAGAATGTAAGCACCTCCATAGTTGCAAGAGATTACCACTAGTGGGCCTAGGTAATGAGGCTTCATTTTCTTGTTATGTGTCACCTTGATTCTAGTGTTCCTCATCAGTATGAGGTTGCCTGTTTTAAAATTGTAATCATGGATCATAGCGGCATGTTCTGCTTTAAAGTGAATGGTGGCTAGGCAATGAGCACTAAGGACATTACTGTGAAGGCAGTTGAGATCCTCTTGGCAATGTTGTAGGTCAATCACATGGCAGGCTATGAGGTCAGTTGTCAACAATAGCAAGTTTGGTGGCAGTGGCAAATATGTCACTTCCACTATGTCAGCTGGCAGGAGAGGGTGGGTGCCAGTTGTCGCAAAGTATGGGGAGCAACCCATTTGCTTGCAAACTGTAACATGTTCTGACCAAAAGACAGAGTAAGTAGCAGTACTCCGCCTGGACTGGTCACCATCGACCACTTTGAAGAGAGCTTGGCAAACATTGAAGTGGGGTTGCTTGACTATGCCATTGGCATGCTTATTGTAACCAGAGATCTGGATGTGGTGCAAGTTATACTTCTTTGCCAAGTAGGTGACTGCCTTCAAAATTGGAGGTCCATTGTCAGTAACAATTTTGCTAAGCACTCCCCAGCAACAGACAACATTCTTGTATAGCCATTTAGCAATAGCTTCAGTGTTCTCTCTGGTGAGCATATGACACTTGGGGTAATGAAGTAGCAAACAACATTCTTGAATGATATATTTGAACTTATTGGAGGGTGGCATGAACATGGTGTCAATGTATATCTTGCTGAACAAGGGTGCTGGCATAGCAACAGTCAGCAGGATGAGAACTTTGGTCATCTGGTGTACTTGGCAGAGGTGGCAAGTCTGGAGGTACCATACAATATCAGCGCTAACTTGAGGCCACCAAAATTGTTCTAGAAGGGCTGAGCAAGTAGCAAAAAGACCTCTATGTCCTAAATCATCATGCATGGCCTTCAAGACTCATAGGTGACTGGTGGTGGGAACAAACAGCTTGTGAGTGCCATCTCAACTTCTTTGCCAAAGTTTGCCTCCTGTCATGACCCATTCCATTCCCCCCTTCCCTTTACCATGATCCAACCTCAGATTCTACACAGTCCCTCTCTAGATCTCAGCCACACCCCCAGATCTTAGCCACAGTCCTGTTTCAGCCACATCCAGGTTTTAGCCACCTCTAGGACCGCTTTTCCTGTTCCAGATCATTCCCACAGGCACAGATCCTTTCCACAGGTTCCAGATCACTTCCACAGGTTCCAGATTGCTTCCACCTGTTCCAGATCACTTCCACCTGTCCAAGATCACTTCCAGGATTGCTTCCCTTGTTCCAGATCGCTTTCTCATGACTTAGATCACTTCCTGCTATGACTTAGATCACTTCCATCTTCTCCTTTTGGCAGTGTCCTATAGCTATATAAGGTCCCTTAGTCTGTAGCTACACCCCAGCCTTGACATTACCTGATATCTTGTTTGTGTTCTGTTGTTATCTGATCTTCTCTCCATTCATTACTCGCTCACATTTCTTAGTCTCTTAGTTTCTTTCCCTATTTACATACTTGCTGTTGGCATCACCTCCCCAAGGTGGTTTTGGCTCCTGTAAGAGTCCCCCTCCAGGACTGTGGTCCTGACACCTCCTGTAGCAAAGAACATAGAAGTGTAGCAAATGAAAGTGGCATAATCATTGTTGCTAAGGCCATCAGGTCTGGTGAGATCATGAAGCCATTTCTCAACTAGAAGTATGTGGGCATTGCTAGCAATAGCTTTGGCACTATGGGGCACATTGCTATAGGTGGTGTTGCCATCATTTCAGAGAGGCTGAATATCATTGCTGGTCACTAATTGTGGGGCAGTGTCTGTGTCGCTGGCAAAAGTCACTAAAGATTGCAAATAAGGGTACTTGACCAGAGGAGATAGGCAATGGGAAGCCATGGAGACTTGGCAAAGGAGCAGTAGTGGTAGCTGAACTTGGTGCATAAACCCATGCAAGCAATTGATCCAATCATCATAAATGGAGTTGTTGCTATTGTCAACTGGAGGGTTGCCAGGCTGTGGTGGGCATCACAAAAGACTATTGAGGCTATGGAAAGCTCCCTTGATGTGAACCAGCTCAAATTGAAACATCAAAACCGCCATAATTCAGCAGTTCATGCTAGTGGAGGGCTGGATGTCAGGGTTCTGAAGCATACCCTTAATGTAGCAAGTGTCGAATTTGACAATGAGGTTTCTAACGCTAATGAGGTACATCTGCAAAGCTTGTAGTGCTTGATAAAGGTCATAGAGTTCCAGCTTGGGCTGACTGAATCTGGCCTCTCTGTTGTTAAGTGTAATCAATCCAAAGCAGTTGTAGCAATGTTCTTTGCAATTGTTGTTAGCACATTGGCAAAGGTAGTATCCAACTGCTATATATGAAGTGTCAACCACTAAGATGACAGGGTCAGGCAATTCATAGTCAATAGGAACTAGGGGCTTAGCATCTTGTAAGGCTTTCACAAGATCACATTGAGCATTTATCTGGTCAGGGCTGAACTCAAAAGAGATGCCAACACAAGTAAGTTTTATTAAGTTATTGGCTCAGTGGGCAAAGTTCTTGACAAAAATCCTAAGTACCCTAACTGTGCCTAGAAAAGCTTGGAATTCCGATAGTGACTTGCAAGGGCCCCACTGCTCAATTAGGGCTAAGTGACTTTTGTCAGGGACTCAAGTGCTAGGAGTGCAAACATGACCTAGAATCTTAAAAGTTGGGGTGCAAAGAATGAGTTTGTGACTAGAGAAGGTGCCACCACAATATTTCATTTGCTGGAGAATCCTGTTAAAAAGTACAAAGAACTCCCATAGCACTAGGCAAATGTTTGGGTTAGTGGGATGCTTAGCAGGTTTACCATTAACAATCTTCCAGTCCTTGAGTCCTTTAGTGCCAATATCATTGATAAAGCTGAGCATGTTATGGGGGATCTCTGGCTGCAAAATAAAGGTAATGTCATCATGAAATATAGGCACAGAGTTGGTCCATCCCATTAGCAAGGTCACTAAGTGAAGGGCACCAAATGGAGTCTGGAATGTCATTAAGTCATGTGAGGCAGGGTCAATAAGTTGCTCATTGTAGCCAACATAGAGATCAAGAGTGGCACCACAGATGCATCCAGCAAAAGATTCAGCAACATGGTCTGGAAAAGGTGGTACTCTGGAATGGCAAATGGGTGACACAGTTTAGTGGCTCAAGGCTGTGCATAATCCTGAGCTTACCATTCTTCTTGAGAACACAAAACCATTGCAAGTGGTAAGTGGAGTTCGAAGGTTCATAGATGCCAGCACTAATCTTGTCATGAATAATCTTGCATACTTCCTTTTCTAGCCCTGGGGGTATGGGACAATTGTGCTGAACCTAAGGTATGTGAGGTATCATCAGTATGTGTACTGGCAGGAAGAAGTTGGGGCGCAAGCTTCTTTATTTGGAATCTTCCCAAGCAAATGCTTTTTCCTGCTTGGTGACCATGTCGACCAATACCTTGATTTTGTCGCTAGTAAGGAAGCCTGTGTTGTGGTCCTTAATGAGTTTTTCTTGTTGTTTGCTAGTGAATCACTTTGTCAGGACAAAAGGTGGTGGATTTGGGTTGAGTGGAGGGATTGTTGCTAGTGGATCACTGATAATCTAGTGCTCAATTCAGAAATCCTTGCTAATGTGGCTGGCAACTGGTTTGGTCTTTATGGCGATGGGTTTGTACTTCTTCTTTACTTGTACTCCTTTTTGCTTAGGGGGTTCATTAGCAACAAACTGAGTGGGAAATGGAATGTTAACATAGGTGGAGGCAGCATTGGTATCATTTGTACCAAGGGGTAAAGTCTGTCCAAGAATCAAAGAATTAGAAATATCAGTAGAGACAAGATAGGAATGGGGTGGAAAGGACAAATCAGAAAGGTTATTAGCAGTAGCATAAAGGTATGCTAGAGGGGGGTTGGTCTGTGTGTCAGAATTAGTAGCATAAAGGTATGCTAGAGTGGGGTTGGTCTGTGTGTCAGAATTAGTAAGTAAAACGTCTTTGTCCAAATCACAAGAAGCTGTACAAGTTGCTAGACCAGTTGAATGGTCATAGCTGATAACAATTGCTATGTTGCTATCTTCTTCTTCAATGCCTTTGGCAGTGAAAGCAATGGGGTGCTTCAGTTTTGAAGTGAACATTTTGGCAGTTGTTTCTTTTTGATTTGCCACGTGAAAAGGTTGGGATAGTGTGCTGTTGGCCAGTGTTGGGGTCAGTGATTGTTATGGTGGTCTCAATGTTGCTAAGCATGTTGACTGTACTTTGAGTTAAAACATCAAATGGGCAACCAAGGAGAATGTTATAAGCAGAAGATCATAAAACATGGATTTGGAGATAAACCATAATGTTGCCAATAGTACATGGTACATTTTGAGCAAGTCCTAGTGATCAATCCATAGTACCATTAGTGCTTTGCATGTTCAAAATGATGTTAGGGTTGTAGGATAGACCAAGGTCACTAGCAATTTCCACAGACATTGAAATTATCTGAGAGCCACTGTCATGTATGCATTCCACTTCCTCTTTGTTGTTGATTAGCATCATGATGGAGCAAAGTGACTGAGAATCCTTAGTGACAGTGAGTACCACAGGCTCTTCTCCATGGGTAGTGAATCGATGTAGGCTTCAACGGGGTCAACAGATGCAAAGGGTGCCTTGTCAGAAGTAAGTCCATTAGTGGTATTAGTGTTGGATCCAAGTGAAAACTGAGGTTCTTCAATAGCAAAAGTCAGCAAAATATCTTCAAAAATGTTGCTGGGGTCCTGTACTGTGTTAGTGCTAGTGCCTACAAGTTGTTTGGGTGTAATGTCTGTCCTAAATTGATTTCTGATGTTCTGTGATACTGAGCAAAGTTCACCAACCAATACTGTAACCTTTGTGCTTAAAACCTGTTCAAAAACCACTTTGGACTGCTTGATGTTATATATGGGTGGCATAGTTTAATATGCGCCATCATTAGACCTGTTGGGAGCAGCAAAATTCCTATTAGCGGGAGGGAGATAGCAACCAGGGATGCCAGAAAATGGGTGGATGGGAGGCTGAGTGATGGATTCCTTAGCAATGGGCAGTTGTTCATTAGCAACAGTTTGTTCAGATGCTTTGCCTTTGTCTGCAGGCTTAGCAGCAGGAGCTGGAGTCAAATTGGAAGGGGATGAAGTCGCCAAGGTGGTGCTAGTTGAGGGTGCTGCCTTTAGGGTATTGTTTGCTGGTTGATAAGCTGCATGGAGGACTTGTACACTGTCAAACTTTTTGCCAGGTCACCTGAGTGCAAAGAGTTCATATTCCAAAGCCTTGATCTGTTCTTCCTTGCTTAGTGCTTGGCCCATAGCAATGTCCTGTTGCATTACCTCATGGATTAGTGACTGCTGCATAGCTGCCTGCTCTGGGTCTGGGTTAGTGTTGGAAGAGAGTCTGCCTGTAACAATTTGTCCTGGGTTAAGCCTGTGCCATTCCTCAATGTGTTCAATGTATAGTTACTTGCTGAAATAATTGGGGATCATAGTGCCAGATGGTAAAATGATTTTACCTTCTGCATTATGACAGATCTTACCCTGTTGAATCATTTGCTCTAGTTTCATACAAGTGCCTCGGACTATGGTGTGACCAGTTTCACCACAGAAGTGGCAAGTGCTGTTAGCAAACTGTTGATAAAGTTGAGTGTTACCATTGGTCAAGAGAGCTTCCAAACATTCCAAGGTGCTGATGATTGCTGTAGTCATTGCTAATTATAGAGTTTCCCACTTAGGCATAGGTGAAGGGGTGGCTGGTGCATTAACGATTACTGATGAAGAGGAAGTACCGCTGGCGCCATTGATGGTCTTAGTCATAGAGGTGTCCATTCCCTTCAAAACCCACTTAGTGCCTTCAAAGACTTGATCAACATCATAAGGGTCCTCAGGATGGTGGTCAGGAAGAGTGATTTCAAGACAGCAAATGATTTTAGACCATAGCAATGTAGGGATACCTTGTTGGAACAAGCAATGTTCCTTATTATGATATAGTTTGCCGTTAGCAAGTAACCATCTGGCAATGCATTGGAAATCCCTGTAGTAGTCAGAGAACCTTCCCACAGTTGCTAAGCCACTGTTGAAAGTCTGGTTGACAAGTCGTTCCAGATTGCCAAGGTTATAACAAGTGCTAGCATCAGTGCCAGGATACAACCTGAGCACTGCTGCTTTCCATTCCTGGTAAGTGTAAGGTCAGAGAGCATTGTTGCCAATGATTATGTCATCACCAAATTCAGGTAAGCCAAGCCAAGTTTCTGCTGTGTTGTAAGAGACGTATCAAGATGTGTACTCCTTCTTTTGAGTGTTGTCAGTGATGCTGCAGTCAGCAAAGAGATATTGCAGTTCCTTAAAGTATTGGGGGAGTTCCCTAGGGTGACTCTCATTCCACTTAGGCATGGTTGTGTCATTGCATGGCAGCATTCTAGCATGCTGTGCAGCAGAGTCATTGTTCATGTTAGCAATTGGTGGACTTGGTAAAGGAAGGGGATTTATTGGCAATGATGGGATAGATTGGGCTTCTGGGAAGAAGATAGAGTCAGTAGGGGTCAAAGGTGAAAGAGGTGCATTGAGAAAACTTTTGATAAAGGCTCCTGGAAAGTTGGCAAGGATTTTGCTAACATCACAAAGGTTTTTAGTGGTTTCAAGCTTGTCAACAAGAGGTCAAGGACAGGCTGCTGGCAAAGAGTACTGAGGGGTCAAGAAGAATGACTGGGGTAGTTCACTAAGGTTTTCCAAGTGACATTTTGCTTGAGTTCTGGTTTCTGTCCTCCACAGCACAGGCAGAACACTTCTAGGGGCACCTGCTCATGGTTACCTCCCCTTTGGTCCAATTGACCTTAGGGTTGTGCTCCCAGAGCCACGTAAAACTAAGGATCATGTCCTGCCTTCCCAAGCTGGTGACAGCAAATACAGTATGCTCTGTGTGGTTCTGATGAAGGAGGACCAGATCAACCATAGAGTTGATGGCACCTGCTTTGTTAGGTGTTCTATCAATGTTGTAGACAGGAATGGGCTTGGGGAGGGGCTGCTTGGTCAGGCCATGGCATTTAACAAACTCTGAGTCCAGGAACAGTCCTGTTTCTCTGCTGTCTAGAAGATCCATGACTCTGCAGGTTTGCTGAGTGTCTATTGTCTCAATCTCCACATTGAGGTGCAGGGAGTTGGTGGACAGGGCAGAGGCCATGACATACTGTCAGGGCATTTGATGCACCCAAGCAGGGCTGTGCTAACAGACCTTCAGAGGTGTCAGAGAGCTTGGCAGGAGCTTCAGAGTTAGTGTTTGTACATCTGAAGGAGGGCATTAAGATTCTTCTATCTCAGAATTAAGGGCATTAGAAAAGGCAGTTCTATTTTCTATCAACAGATGCAAGAACCTGTTAGCACCCAGCAATGGAGGCATACACCTCATCCATCACTCAACTAAAAATCCCCCTCCAGCTCTGGAAGTAAGGCACATGCACTGATCTCCTCTGAAGTCAACTCCAGTATAGGCTCATCCAGCAATAGAGCTTCAGCAGCATCCTTCATGGCCAGCAGCTGCAGGAGGAGCTCCTCCTGCTCCACCATGGAAAGGTAGTGTACTTCCAGGCCTAGGAGGCAGTGCCATGCAAAGTGCCCAGGCTTCTGGCATCTCAGGCACAGCAGCGAGCAGTGTGGAGCTGCCTGGCAGTGTCCACATCCATAGGGATCCCCAGTGGCAGGAGGCATGCTACAGGGATAGCTGGAGTAAAGGCCAGCATTGGACAGGCAGGTGCAGGGTGGCAGAGATTGCTGGTTGGAGCTAGGTGCAGCATGGAATGGAGGCAGTGGAGCTCCCTCCAGATCTCCATGAGTTGCCATTGGTCCCAGGCCACCTCGTACCACAATGCAATCTTTTCATCATTGAGGCAACCCTCTACCAGATTGTCAATGCATTCCACCAGTGCAGAGTACAAGCCATCATGGAAAGTAAGGCATAGTTGGAGGCCATCGGGGTAATCAGCCTGCTCCACCAGAGCCTGGAATGAGTCAATGTACTCATTCAGTAAATGCTTCCCTTGTCCATACTGCTCCCTATTGCATAGTGTCAAGGCTGTGGTCTTGGCAGAGTCTAATGGAAAAAACTCCACATGGAAGTCCTTCTCAAAGGTGGCCAAGTCTGGAAAGCTTCCAACATCTCTGGAGCAGCAGAAGACTTGCAGTGCATAAGTAGAAGCATGTCCAGTCTTTATATATAACAGCACTTAGGCTATTTTCAATGTGTCAGAGTCAAAGTTGTTCCTACTGAGGTGGATATAGGTGAGGCAGAATTGTAGGAATTACTCCCTACTGGAGCACTGTTGTACACGTCTAGTAGTGCAGGATGCAGAATCCATGGCTGTAAGGTCACTAGAGCTGCAGAGACCAGTGCAGATGCAGTTGGGGCTGGTTCTGTAGCTGCAGAAGGGGTGGAGTTAGGAGGTAGGCATTTGAGCAGCACCTGGAGGGACTGGGAGATAAGATTAGTTGTTTAACAGAGGGTAGAGAGTTTGGTAGTATAGTGGGTGAGAGATGATTGCATTAATTGCACCTGGGTTTCTAGGTAAAGCAGGCAAGTCCAGGCTTTGTCCTGTGGGGCCAGGGCCTCCAAGGGTGTGTCTAGGTTGGCAAGCTAAGACATAGAACTCTGTGGTGTTTAGTCCTGGTAGAGAAGCAATGAGTAGCAGCTTGGAGGTTCCTTGTGGCTATGAGGGGCTTCTAGACCAGTATGAGGAGACTTGTTCTGCTGTAAGAGCAACCTCTAGAGTGGTGGATTGGAGTCATGCAGCTAGCAGAGGGGAATCCAAAGTATATTAGCAGAGTAGACAATGATACACTCAGTAACTAATCACTTGGCAGAGGGGCATCCAAAGAGAACAAGTCTAAGGATCCCCACTGCTTGGTGCAGCGCATCATCAGGTGGCAGAGGTGTGGGAACTACTGTACAAATGACCAAAGCTACTCCTAATCCTAGGGCAATGATTGCTGAGGTAATACAGAGAACTCTACAGTTCTTTGGAGATCTCCAGGGTTCCAGAAAGAGCTCTGGAAATGTTGAACAAGCTGCAGAGGTGCTGGAACAAGTTGTGGAGGTCAGAAATGGAAGTTCCCTGACATTACTAGTGATCTTTTCATCATTATAGACTCCTTTTAGTTTCATTACCTTTACTAATCATACATACTGTCATGTTGTTTATATTACAATCAAAGAATCCCACCTTGTTATTAGCCCCAGACTTCAGATCTAAGTCTAGTGATTCTAAAGCATCTTCCTTCACTCTAGCACTTTCTTTCTTGAGCTAGCACCCTCATTGTTTTGTTCAACCAGTACCACCTTAGGATACTATTCACCAAGTTCACATTTTAGTACTAGCACCTATAGCTAGTCTCATTTTGTTATTGTCCCTGTTACTAACACTCCTTTTGCTATCCCTAGTGCCAATCTTCAGCCTTACTCTGCTAGTAATCTATCTCCTAGCAACCCCAGTTCAACTCTCGCTGGGTTTACCCATGGAGTTTTCCCTTCCCTTTCTGCTATTTCCATCTCTTGACTTTGCACTAGTGACTTAGTTCCACTTCTGCATCTAACAGGCTTTCTGGGACCCAGCTCAACTTGCACTCCTCATTTCTATAGTCAATTCATACTCTACTTGTAAAACCACTAGTTGTTATGTTCTCTGCATGGCAGCTAAGTAGCAATGGATGTCATCATTTTGGAGCTCACTACAAGAATAAGTTAAGAGTGAGATTCTACTAGAAACTCATGTGAAATCCTTTTGTCATTTGTGCTTTACTCTAGCACCTTGCCAGTTTGATCTCTTTATTGACCCTTTGACCCCACCACCATCTCCACCTACTCCTGCACTGCATAACCTCACCAACAAACTTAATGCTATGCAGAACTCCTTATCCATCAATGAAATTGATGACCTCTTTCTAGGAGGCCACATACTCAGTTTCCTCAGCACCCCACTCTTGCTACTACTAACTTGTCTACTTTCTTCCCAGAACTCTATCAGCTACCACCTTCACCTACCCTCCTTCTCACATTAAATCCAACAATCACTATGATCAATGACAAATAGCTAGTTCACTGCATGTGCATGCCACCACACAATGGCTCTACCACTCCTAAGTGGGATGAGTCCCATCTTTGTAAGCTAGCAGACTACTTCTGCAAACTTGAGTACCTGTTTAGTGACTGTAGCATAACTGACAAAACTTGGAAAAAGGAGTATGCAGTATGCTATGTCTCATACAATATGGCAAAAACCTGGCTTGGCATTCTAGAATTTGGCAACTCATTTGTTCCCACTGACACTGCTGAGGAGCATCACTACACTTATTATAAATGGAAAGTGGCAGTGATGTTACTCTACTCTAGTGCTGATGAAAGGGCTTGGTATACTTTTGGCAACCTCAAACAACTTGTAATCCAGACCTTCTCTAGTGGCCTCTCCACTCCATGCTCAGTAGATTCTCAGACTACTATCACAACTTCTAGCACATTGCTAGATAGCTTCTGGCTAATAGCAAGCTCTACAAGAATGAGGAATGTTGCCTCTTTCAGCAGGGCATCTAAACATTGCTATGGTCCAAAATTGTCTGCCACCTTGAGATCACCATGCCTGACCATCATTCTGCCAACCTCTACAATGTTGAAAGCATATCTGAAGGTTCTAAGTGAAGTCCATTGCTACTACCATTTCTAATGCCTTTCACCCTGGTCTAATCCCTGCTGCTGCCATTGCTACACCTCTGTCAGTTGTTAAGTCAGAACCGACTAATTCTGCCTTTACCTCCACCATTGTTAGTGCTTTGGAGCACTTGACAGCCTTGCTTAGCACTGGTGCCACCAACCATCCTCATGCCTTTTTGGATGAATGTCACTCCTATGATGAGACTAATCATACTATAGTTTGTAGCCACTGCATCTAGCTCTACATTCAGCCAGGAAAATGTCATTGCAATGCTGAAGGAAAAGTGGTGCTACTCTCCAGTGCCATGGTTCCCAACTACTTTAGCAAGCACTTGTACATGGAGTGCATAGACAAATGGCATAGATGAAACCTAGGATAGCTTGCTACAGGATGCTTCACAGGCAATGCTAACTCAGATGCAGAAGCAGGCCTCACATCAGACCTTAATCCATGAAGTTTTGCACTTGAACAGTGATAGACCCAGTCCTCTCTCACATGAGGAACATATTGAGTTGCTAAAGAGGGAACTGATGGCTTGTTGATGCCCTGACATTTTCAATAGTGTAGAGATCCCATGCACTAAAAGTTATCACTCAGCTCCTCCTGCCACTCCAGCTCCTGCCACTACTAACTCTGCTCCTGCCATTTTTAGTGCTCCTGCTGCCAACAAAGCTCCAGAACCTGTCTCACATTCAGCCACTTCTCTCAGGGGACTTCCATTTCCAACTTTTGTGGTTGTTCCAGTGCCTTTGCAGCTCACTTGATGTCTCCAGAGCTCATTCCAGACCCCTAGATATTTCTGAAGACCTGCAGGACTTTCTGTATTACCTCATTGGCCACTTCCCTAGGGTTAGGAGTAGCTCTGGTCTCTTGTATAGCCATTTCCATGCCTCTGCTGCCTGCTGATGTGCTGCACCAAGCAGCAGGGATCCTTAGACTTGTTCTCTTCAGATTCTCCTCTGCTAGGTGATCAGTTACTGCTTCTATTGTCATCTACTTGCTAATATACTTTGGATTCCCCTCTGCTAGTTGCATGACTCAGATCTGCCACCTCAGAGGTCACCCTCACAACCTCCACACCTGTCACTAGTGCTAGCAACCCTCAGCCACTCTTGCATCTGTTCTTTAATATCCCCAATCACTATGTCCCACCCAATACTTGCAACTTCACTGCTCCAGATAAGCACCAAGATGGTGCTTATAGAACAATTCCCCTGATTTATGACATTGAATAGATTAAGGCAGTTTTTGATCATGTTCTTCAGACTAATTACCATTTCAGTTGGTGGATTGTGCTCACTATCATCAGACATTTGCAATCAGTTTCACAATGCCATCACTTCCAACTGCAACCTAGTAACCAATGTTGCTACTGCTAACAAACCCTCTAAACATGACACTTCCATTGAAGAAATTCTGCCAACCTTTGCCTATAACAACACCACCTTTAGTCTCTCTTCTAATGCCACCACTGCTCAGGGTATCTTGGAAATGCTAGTGCCAGTCACTGCTATTGACCTGGTTTGAAGCCTACATCAAGTCAGTACCTCCAGGACAAAACTCCATCATTCTCACTTGCACCAAGGAAGCCCAGTCTATTCAGTCCATTATAATGCTTATTGACAATTGTGAGGAAATTGAATGCATTGTTGATAGTGGGTCTCAGATTATCTCCATATCAGCTGAACTTGCTAGCAAACTGTCCTTGACCTACAATTCAAGCATTGTCCTCAATATGCAGAGCACTAATAGCACCATGGATCAATTGCTTGGCCTAGTGCACAATATTCCCTGCACTATTGGCAACATCATGTTTTACCTCCAGATTCACATTTTCAGATTCCTAGCATATAATATCCTACTTGGCCACCACTTTGACATTCTTACACACAGTGTTATCAAAGCCATTAGCAACCAGGAAATAATGCTAACAATTACCAATTCCAACACTGGCTTTTGGTGCATTATACTGATGTTTCCTAAAGGCAAGCCCAAGCAATGCTGCCAGCAGTTTTGCTATGACTAGAATATGTTGCTCCAGCACTGATGCCACCACCACTGCCACCAACATGATTAGTAACAGTGCTAGTGATTTGGTGCTAGCAGTTGAATATTATCACCAAACTGCACAAGTTTCATTTATTCCTTGTGCTGAATCAGAAGATGACATTCTATCTATAGACAATTTACTTACAGAAAATCTACAATGCCCCTCTCTCACTTATCTATAAGCTACTGCCCCATCTCTTTCTGAACCTTTACCTACTGATTCCTATGTTATATTCACAGACATTTCTAATCTCTAAATTCTTAGACTTACAACCACAACTCCCTGCTCCTCTACTACTAACATCACTACAGACATCTTTATTCATTACCCTTTCCCTGCTGTTTTTGTTGCTAACAATACTAAATGTAAAGGTGTTCAGGTCAAGAAGAAGTACAAGCCTGTTGCCTTGAAAACCAAACCTGTCACTAGCCAAGTAACAGAAGACTTTCACATCAAACACAAGATTGTTGGTGACCCCTTAGCAACTATGTCAACCCTTGACCCCAACCCACCTTCTTTTGTACTAACCAGCCAATTTACTAAATGCAAAGCAACATTTGTTAGCAAACACAATACCAGCTTCCTCACTAGTGATAAATTCAATTCTTTGGTTGGCCTTGTTGTTAAGCAAAACCAGGCCTTTGCTTGGGATGACTCCAAATGCAGCAGCCTGCACCCTGACTTCTTTCCACAAGTACATATACTGACAGTTCCCCACATCCCATGGGCCCAGTACAATTATTCTATAATGCCTGGGCTTGAGAAGAAAGTCTGTGAGATTATGTGCAACAAGATTAATGCTGGTGTCTATGAGCCTTCCAACTCAGCCTACCACTTGTGCAGGTTTTGCGTTCTCTAAAAAAAATGGTAAGCTCTGACTTGTGCACAGTCTAGAACTGCTAAACTGAGTGACCATTCATCACTCTGAAGTCCCACTGTTCCCAAATCAAGTTGCTGAATCTTTTGCTGAGTGCATTTGTGGCACTACCCTCAATTTCTATGTTAGTTATAACAAGTGCTTGGTCTACTCTTCCTATTGCAACCTAATGACCTTCCAGACTCTTTTTGGCACCTTGCAACTAGTGATGCTACCAATGGGTTGGACTAACTCAGTACCAATATTCCATGATGACACCAATTTTATTCTGCAACTTGAAATCCCCCACAATATACTCAGCTTCATTGATGATGTTGGCACCAAAGGACACAAAGACTGGATGTTAGTCAATGGCATTCCCACTAAGCATTCCAACAATTCCAATATTTGCCTAGTACTCTGGAGTTTCTTTGAACTCTTGAATTGCCAGTGCATGAAGTATTGCAGCAATACATTTTATGGTCATAAGCTAGTCCTTTGCACTGCCAAGTTTAAGATCCTCAGTCAGGTCTGCATGCCTGAAGAACAAGTTTCTGAAGAGAGTTGCTTGGCACTAATTAAGCACTGGGACCTTGCAATTCACTATTAGAAGTTCACACCTTTCTTAGCACTGTTGGCATTCTCAGGATTTTTGTCAAGAACTTTGCACACAGAGCTCATCATCTGACAAAGCTAACATGCACTGGCATTGCCTTTGAGTTCAATTCCAACCAAATCAATGCTAAGTGTGACCTTGTGAAGGTGCTAAAAGATGCTAAGCCCCTAGTCCCTATTGACTACAAATCTGCTGACCCAGTCATCCTAGCAGTCCACACTTCATACACAGCTGTTGGCTTCTACTTCTGACAGTGCAATAGCAATGATTGCAAGCAATGTTGTTATAATTGATTTGGATCTATCATGCTTAACAACAGGGAAGCACACTTCAGCTAGCCCAAGCTCAAACTTTATAGTTTGTTTAGGATGCTACAGGCCTTGTGCATGTACCTACTAGGAGTCCACAATCTGATCATTGAAGTTGACATGTGCTAAATCAAGGGTATGCTCCAGAACTATGACATTCAGCCCTCCACTAGCATGAACCATTGGATTATGATGATTATGATGTTCCATTTCAAGTTGATGCATGTTAAGAACACTTTCTTTGGCCCCAACAGACTGTTGCAACATCCTCTGCAGCCTGGCAATCTTGAACTGGACAATAGTGACAACAACACCTTTGAAGATTGTGTGGACTGCATGCATGACTTTGTGCATGTCATTCAGTTGCCAGTACCCCTCCTTCACATCTCAGCACCAAATCATTGCCTACCACCTTTAGCCACTTACACTCTCCTGCTTTTGCTATCAGTTCTGTCCTTCCTTAACAACAACCTCACTAATGACACTATTGACTTGGCAATAGCAATAGTGTTTTCATGTTGAAGCATGCAGAATTCTGAATAGTGAATCAAAGAGCAGCAACCTTGGATGATATACCTGAACTTGTTAGATGGTGGTATAAACATAGTGTCAATATAAATCTTGCTGAACAAGGGGGCAGGCATAACAATAGTAGGTGGAATGAGGACCTTAGTTGTCTGGTGAATCTGGCATAGGTGGCAGGTGCAGATATACTAAGCAATGTTAGTATTAACATGAGGCCACCAGAAGTGCTTCAGCAGAGCTGCCCTAATCACAAAAATACCTCTGTGTCTAAGTTTGTTGTGTATAGCATGCAGGATGCAGATGTGGAGGCTAGCCTCAATGAATAGCTTGTGAGTGCCATTGTGACTGCATTGCCAAAGTTTTCCATCTGCCAAGAAAAACATGGTAGTGTAGCAAATGAAAGTTGCATAGTTGGTGTTGCTAATGTCTTCAGATTGTTTTGGATTGCTAAGTCACTAGCACACAGCAAGGAGGCACTGATCTTCTGCTAAGGCTCTGGTGCTCTGGGGTACAGCATTGTAAGTCAGAGTACTGCTGTTGTTGCAAAGAGGCTGAGGCTTGTTGGCAGAAGATGAGCAAAGGGACAGTGGTTCATCTGAGTGGATCTTTGAAGACATCATCTGTTGCTGAGGTGCCCTTTGCAAGATCATTACTGACAATGGGCCTCCTATCATCAGAGCAGTTGCATACCTAATGAAAAAGTACCACTTGAACCACATTTGCATCTCTGGCTACAACAAGTGTGCTAACAGCATAGTGGAGTGACCTCACTTTGATGTTCAGCAAGCACTCTTCAAGGCAGTCAATGGTGAGCAGTCCAAGTAGGCTAGCACCACTTACTCAGTCTTTTGGTCCAAAAGAGTTATGGTATGCAAGCACATAGGATGCTCGCCTTATTATGCCACTACAGAGATGCACCCTCTATTCCCTGCCAACATCTTAAAAGCTACTTACTTCTAGCCACTACTGAACTCTGTACTCCTCTCTATTGCCCTTATTGCCAGATGTGCTATTAACCTTCAGCAATGCCCAGAAGACCAAGAGCAACTCCATGACAAAGTCTTTAGCACCTGCCACCATGCAGCTCTTTGCTTTGAGAAAGAACATGCTGCTACCATCCATAACTATGACTTCAAGCATGTCAACCTTGTTATAATGTGCAATACTAGGATTGAAGTCACTCACAACAAGAAGATGTGCCCCCATTACTTAGGACCACTATTGGTAATCTCTCACAACTATAGAGGTGCTTACATTCTTTGCAAATTAGATGGCTCAGTCCTACATTGACTGGTCACCACTTTTTGCTTGCTCCCTTACTTTGCTAGAGAACATATCAATATGCCTAACAACCTCCTTAATATCAACACCTCAAAATTTTGCCAGCTAGAGAAAACTGACTTCTTAGATGACAAAGACCTGCCTGACATTGCTAGCAACAATGATGACTAGTGCAGTCCTTTCCCTGTGTTAAGCCCTTATACCTTTCTTACTTTCTTTGTACTATACTGAAAGACTGTCAAAAATACTCTATAGATTCTGTTTCTTTTGTTATCATTTCTTGTTGCTACATCAAGATGCAGCACTATGCCTTTGCTAAGCTGCCTTGCACAAACCTCCAGGAGTTATCTTGCTATGATGATTTACTGAGTGTTTCCCCTTCAAGCTCTTTTGCTACTGCTACATGTTTTTTTTCTGTTCTCTCACCTTTGTTTCTTTGTCACCAGTGAAGCTTTTCTTACTTCTTATGCTTCACCCAACAGTTGCTATGATACATTATTTATTTAGCTCTGAAGGGGGTGCTATGCTATGTTCTACAAGACTCCTTAAGGAGGTCAGTCTTTATGCTAAGGCCCCTTAGAGGGGCTAGTCCATCCAAAATACTACAAATTAAGGACTCTTTAAGGGGGTCAGTCTTCAGTGTGTCAAAGGACTCAAAGTCACTTGAGGGCAACAAAGGAGGGCTAACTGATGCTAGGTTGCTCTCCTGTAGGCTGTTGTCTGTTTGCCAAGCAATAGCAGCATCACAGTCATCTTGAAGGCTCTGGAAGGTCTATATTGTCTGCTCCAGTACTCTATATAAACATGACCTCCACAGTTGCTGCCCTCTCCTTGTTGCACTCCAAATTCTGACATGAGTCCAAAGCCAAAACTAGTGATACAAACCCATTGTCAAGCCATTCCAGATCATCTAGCAATACCTGGAAATGGAGGAAAGCTGGCCACTTGTCAGGTCACTAGGAAGTATCAGAAAAGATCAGTGAGTGACAGAACAAAGACCTACCAGGACTTCCTCCTACAGCTTCAGAATCTCCCCAGTACTGGCCTCAACAATTGAGTCCTCTGGCACTTGCTCTGGGGCAGGGTTTTCACTGATGCTTTAAAGTGAAACAATCAGAAGTGTTGCAGATCAGAATAGCTGTATGCACTGAGCACCACTAGGACCAGTGACAGGCCCCTCTGCCTCAACTTCAATCTCCTCTGCTAATCTCCTAGCAATGGTGTTTGCTACATTGCACTGCTCTGCTAGCAGTGTCACTACTCTCTCCCTGCCACTGCCACTAGTGCCTTCTTCCTGCTCCTCTTCCTCCTCTCCACTGTCCTCCACTACCTCCTTGCTCTTCTCCTTTGCTGCACTGGCCCCCTACTATAGACTTGTCCTATGTGGTCAGCAAGCCCAGGGAGGATTGCTTGATGGCAATAGGGAGGCCCTGCACCACTAGTGCCTTCTACACTATCATGGACTCCCAGACATGCTGGACTTCAACCACTCTAGGAAAGTTGGCATCAACCTGCTTGCCATTCTAGCTCTAAAGAGTTTTGTGCTCCTTGGAGCAAGCCTTGTTTAGCACATTTCAAGCATAACATGGCTGGCTACCAGTTGGGTACCAGCATGGTTTGGGGTCATTGGTCAACCAACATTTGTTGCACTGATAAGAGTTAGTGAGCATTGCTAGTGAAGAAGGAAAAACTTACCACACCCTGGCACTGGAGGAATGCCTGCCATGCAGCAGAAGAAACTGCCACTTTTCTCTTCAGCCCAATCCCATTGGCCCAGCTCCCCTGCCCTTGTCCAGGACTGTCCACCTTTTACAATATCTCAACAAGCCAACTAGCTCCTTGTCAGTAAACCTTGTTTGTGTCAGCATCTAGTGCTAGTGTTAGCAATAGTGCTAACATCAAATTACTTGGAAACTCATCACAAATTTGTCCTCTTCATTACATGCCTTCCCCTTGCCCTTCTTAGAGCCTTTGTGCTTCTGAGGCAATGTTGCTGGGCTTGTAGCAACACTGCATCATCTTCAGATTCCTGCACAAGCCTTAGCAACAGGTGCTAGTAACAAAGTGGTAATTCACTTGAGATTGCACTGCTTTGGTGCTTTGATCTTGTTCTTTCCCTTTCCAGGCCTCTAGCAATGTTGCCAGCCTCATTGTCAGCTTCTTTGGCCTCCTAAACCTCACCCTTGTCCTCCTCTAGCATGAAGCCTACCTTCTTTCCACTGCCAGATGCCCTTGTAACTTTCAGCTCATGTGGAGAATAGTGAAATCAGAAAAGCTTGTTAAGAGTCAGGTTACTAATCAACTGATAAAAATACTTAACAACATTGCCAGCTTAACAATGCTCTAAGTGATGTACCATCATTCCTACCCCAAAGAGGTCCTCCATTTTGTACTCAAGGGATGGCAGTGGAGCCTGGCAACATTGTTAGCAACTATTGCACAAAGGAAAAATCTAACTCACGAAGTTTTTGGTAAAGGGCACCACCCAGGGTTTGTTGGCATAGCAAGCATAGAGCTTGCAATACTCCAAGTCAACAGCTCCACTCCCTGGCCACTCCACACCGCCAGATCTGTTACTATCATAGCATGTGCAAGCACCAGCAACCAGTCAATCTTCCTGAGGTAGACTCAGGTGGTGCACTCAAGGCCCATGCACTCATTAGTGATGGTGGCTGCAGAAGACATTTTTGGTTAGAATGAGAAGAGTCAGTCCAAGTAAGCAAAGTTAGAGGGGAATTTGACAAAGTTCAACATTGATGCTAGAACTATATAAACCCTCAAGATTTAGTGCACAGACCATCTAACAAATCACAGGACTTTGGCAGTTGACTGAGGTCAGTCAAAATTTCAGTCCAGAGGAGGATAATAAGATCCTATTCTTACTGAGTACAGATTTCCAACTTTTCCTATGTTTTGGTGACTTCCAGATTTTCTGATTTCTATGTGGTGAAGGTCACATGACTTCATCACATGTGGTCTTGACCTTCTGCCCACCAGCCAACTTTCTCCTAGTGTGCTCTAGCACTCCCCTCATGAAGTCTCCAACACTATTTCCTTTCTTGGTATTATTGCTATAGTTTCATTATCTCTTGATTCAGACTTAATTTCCTTGATACATATCACCCTAGCAACCAGCATACTGGCTGTCATTCCAGGTGTCAAATTAGCTACACTTTAGGTATCAGACTTTCACAAGCCATTCCTCCTGACTTGCCTATGTTGTCAGTGATCTTTTCACCATTATTGACTCCTTCTAGTTTTATTACTTTACTTATTATAAATACTGTCATGTCTTCTATACTACAATTAAAGAATCCCACCTTGTTATTAGCCCCAGACTTCAGATCTAAGTCTAGCAACTCTAGAGCATCTTCCTTCACTCTAGCACTTTCTTTCTCGAGCTAGCACCCTTATTGTTTTGTTCAGCCAGTACCACCTTAGAGTACTATTTCACCAAGTTCACATTTTAGCACTAGCTCCTATAGCTAGTCTTGTTTTGTTATTGTCCCTGTTACTAACACTCCTTTTGCTACCCCTAGTGCCAGTCTTCAGCCTCACTCTGCTAGTAATCTATTCCCTAGCAACCCCAGTTCAACTCTAGTTGGGTTTACCCATGGAGTTTCCCCTTCCCTTTCTGCTATTGCCATCTCTTGACTTTGCACTAGTGACTTAGTTCCACTTCTGCATCTAACAGGCTTTGTGGGACCTAGCTCAACTTGCACCCCTCATTTCTATAGTCAATTCATACTCCACTTGTGAAACCACTAGTTGTTGTGTTCTCTGCACAGCAGCCAGGTGGCAACAGGTGTTATCAACATGCATAGCAAAAAGGTAACTGGAAGGGAGCAAAAATTGAAGACAGCCTTCAGCTATATTGTTGGTTTTACATCATGTGCATAGCATAAAGGTAACTGGAAGGAAGCAAAAATTGAAGACAGCCTCCAGCTATATCAATGGTTTCACATCACATGCACACCAAAAAAGTAACCAGAAGGGAGCTTAAATTGAAGACAGCCTTGTTGGCTATACATCACATGTCAGGTCACATAGGAACAAAATTTGAAGACAAAATTTGGCGGGGGATCGAGGAGTAAAGCCTTGACTACTTTGTAGACCTCGGAACAAGTGTCAGCACTGTCTTGTACATTGACAGACTTTAGTTGGTTAATGTCACATACCAAGAGCATACCAAGAGTACATAGACAAAGTAGTCTTGAAATAAACAACACCTAGCACCATCATTTGAGGATAAGCAAGTCATATGATGAAAGTGTTATTGATTATTGGTTAAGTAAGTCATTATCTTTGGGAATGGATTCAAGTTGCATTTGGAAGCCCAATACTCACAAGCATGAACACAAGCCAGTTTTGTATTACATTCCATTTCCCAACCATCACATTCATGTTGTCTTGCCGCTTATAAAGCAGCAACATGGCTATATGCCACTTCAATAAGCTGAGTTTAAGCCTTATGCTTGAAAATATGATGAATCAGGGTGAGTGCACTAAAAGAGTATATAACTATCACTACAATTAATTGAAGAAATTGACATGTGGCATTGACATCGAGAGAATTGGCAACCATAGCACAAAGAAACAGCAGCAGGAAGGGCAATCCATTGTAGAAACAAGCCTTGCCCTATTTCTTGGATAAGTCTCTGTTCTTCAGGGGTCATGGCCAGCACTGAGGTACGGTACTGAGGTACGGTACTGAGGTACGGCACTGAGGTCTACTATGCATGGGTGGTTAATCCAATCCATTTGCGGATTTCAACAAGAAAGCATCAAGAAGCATATTTCTGTCAATAGTACCTGAAGGTGACGAAAAGCTGAAAGCTTTTGTGGAACCTGAGGGCTGTGTGATTAGCATTCGTATCTCGAGTTTAAATCACATCTCGAAAAGAGCATGTTCAAGACAAACACAAGTGTAGAAGTTGTTTCATTCCAAATGACGTGCCAGAGTAGCAGGATGATCTCCAACTAAGAATCGTCAAGTTGATATCAATTAGGATCAAAGACACCTCTTGCAATCACAGCGAAAGGACGTTCGTATACACATGTTCCCAATCTCCAATATAGTCTCAGATAATCGTTAAGTTGACGATGTCGTATCATAGAAAAAGCCGACCTTGAATCTTGAACGAGGATATAAATACGCAAATACTGGACCGCGACATCTGATCGTTCTGCCATAGTCAAGTCTTGCATTGGCATTCCTGCGTTTACTCCGATATCGAAGGGATGTTTCTCAACTCCGTCCGGGATTGAGGCACGGGGGAAAAAAGGATATAGAGGATCAAATAAGTTAGTGGAGAGTCGTCCAGCTAAGAGGAAAGCAATCTAAGGGTCGCCCGTATTTCGAGCCAGTCCAGAAGTAATACTCAATACGCGCAGAGTGAACACTGAGCAATAATGCGCACTTGAGCTGCAGCCAGATTGCATGTTTGTGTGAACTTTGATGCGGTGGCAAACTTACGATAGTAGCTTATGGAATAATGTCAACCTGTGAAGAGGTGAAATAGTGAGCTATATTTTATGGTGCTGGTGCTCCAAGAATGAATTAAGAAGCAAATACCTTCCTGAAACAAGCCCTACAACACGGGCTCAGATGACAAGACAGACCTGAACAGGTATTCGGGACTTCGAGCTAGGAAGGGGTCGCGGGGTCGAGGAGTACGCAAATGTTTCTACCTGTCTTGATATGCATCCCTATTTTTCTTCCTCCATCCAAACGATCCGTACCAAGGATCCGCACCAGCTCAACTACCGTGATCACTGCCCACACCAGCACACGCGATCGCTCACTCACTCCATGCCTCTACATTGTTGCCTCTGCCTCCGCCTCGGACAGAAATACCACCCGCGATATACTCCGATGGGTACATATGACACTTAGGTCCAGTTTCCTTTGTCTTTCATTCCCCGCACTGTAGGGCCACACTGGCCCAAGGGACGCAAAACCCATCAACCGTTGAGCTCGAGACGCAAAAAAACATTTATTGAGTTCCGATATCGATCCTTTTATCCTCGCGCACGCACGCACTATGCTCAAATTAAGCTAGCGAGTACAGCTAGAATGAGTATAGTAAGGCGCGGATGAGGGAATGCCTGGCATAGGATAGGCACCGTAGGGGCACTGTGTCTCGTTGTGGATGATGGGTAACATGTGATGGGGATCCAGATTATAACGGCAGCGCGGGGTGTGGGCACAGGGAACTGGGGATTATAAATTTCAGTAATGCTCAGTAATGCACATAAGAAATATAATTCATATGTACCTCGAGTTGATATGTACCCACAGGGAATATCCCTCAGCGACTTTGTAGCAAACACGGTTTTCGATTTGTCCCTCATTTTCGTCGTCTTGCTCGCCTTCGCTGATGATAGAATCAGATGTGACATGTTTGTTCATCGGGAGTCTCACACCAGATTGTGGTCTTCTTCCGTGATGTGCCTCAGTACTGAGGGGAAAGCGCTGTATGAACAGAGAAAGGGGATCAATCATCGACAAGATCATACCTTTCTTTGAAGAGAGTTGTGACCCTCTTTGTTGCGACCTGAACTCATGGTGTGTGCACGGATGGTGAGCTCAAACTTTGAGAAACATGGGTAAGAACATAAAAATCGATCTCTGTATGTGGCAAGCCTGAGGGAGGAATATGCAATTCAGCGGTGTCATCTCGACCGAGTGGTCAGCAAGGTGGAATTTTGATCAATCACGGTACCGAAGTTTGAGAACAGATGCACACTTGAATCTGGGATTCAAGTGCTTGCATTTCAATGAGACTGAGGTTACGTTTTCGCCTTCCATAATAGTCGACGTAATACTTTCTGAGGTCCTTCACCTCTCGGGCGGCGCTGAATTTTCGATTGCATCGAAAGAGCAATGCTGATACTAGGAAAGGAACAGACCGAACATGATGTATGCATAAACCTCCAAGCTTCAAGCTTCGTCATCGTCTGGACTGGTTAAATTTTTTTCAAGTAAGTGGCACAAAACCTTTCCGCTCGGAGCGAACGAGATAGAGTGGAGCAGGCGTAATTAGCTGGCGCTGATATTCGTCTCCAAATCGACATCATTGCGATCCTATTGTTGCAAAGGGTTAGATAATATGGCAATGAAAGATCAATGTGCATACATTCGGGTCCACTCTCTCGTGATTGACACGAGACAGCCAGGTTGCTAACAAAGCCTTGTACGAGGTCTATGAACACGCTGCTCCTCAATGACCAGTCGAAGTAGCGAGGCTGCAGCAGCATGGAGAATAAGTTCGTAACTACCTAAGTGATCTCAAAAAATGACGAGTTCGCGTTGGGATATTGGCAGTTAAAATGCGTGGTCTGGTCGAGTTATATGCGTGGTCTGGTCGAGTTATATGCGTGGTCTGGTCGAGTTAATATGCGTGGTCTGGTTGAGATTATTTCCCAAGTCAGTGTGGCCGCGTTTGTAGAGATAGGTTTTGCATACGGTGTCAGTATCGCGTGGTGACTTGACATCATCGTGGCGTCAACAGCGGAGGAGCAGAGAACACCAGATTCAAAGCTAGTGTTTATTCAGAACAAGACATGCAAAGAATTGAGAAACGCGATAAGTCGCTGTTAAGAGCTCTTGCGTGGGTTTATGAATTGCCAGTACTTGTGACGCGATGCACGATGCGGAGTTCAGAGCTTTTCATTTGGGCCATCCCGTCGTTTCGATTTCACTGAGATATCAAACTGCCTTTGAAGAAAAAATCTCAACAAGTGGACTACGAAAGCCATGAATCATGTTGTCGTGTATTCGTCCTCACATCTTGATTCCGTCGCGCGATCACTGCAGAATCAGGCTACCGTCAACGCGCGCAAAAGATTCGGAGGAATCCGAAAAGGCACAGTCTCTTTCCTTCACGAATTTATAAATCTACTTTCGAAGAGCTATCATATGAAACTGCAGAAGCCGATACTCGTGTTAAGGAAGGCGGCGTCGTTCCAGCCAATCGGGTCGTCTATATCCTGTATGGTACATCCGATTTTTTCCGACGCCGACGAGATGTTATAAAAACAAAGTCAGGCCGCCACGTACATAGCCTCGCATGCTGTCAGTCTGAGCTACTGTGCCTTCTTCAGTGATTCAAGTCTACCCTTACCATGAACCCATCTTTGTTCAATACAGCAGACTTCATATATAGCTCGTTCAACAAGAATCATTCTTCAACTCCCTTCGCCACCATACATGATGCGGATGCGAGTCAAACAGTGACATCACAAAACTGACAGCAAGAATTGAGCAAGTCCATCAGACTTCTTTGGTTCGGATTTCTTGTCGGCCGAACGGTCACCGATTTCAGCCGATTTCAGGGCCGGAAAAAACCAAAGGCGACCAACAGGCAACCGGCTGCAACCGGTATTGTTGAAGCCGGGCACCGGAAGAGCGACCACGGGCAAAGCCAAGGCTCACATGCAATTTCCAAGTGAATAAATATCAAATTCTACAGGTGGGATGGGGCCGGGATGGGCCTCCTATCCACTCCCGCCCCAGCCACGCCATCTTCGACCCTACTCCATGACTGTCTTCGAGAAATCGGAAATAATCGGTCGGCCGATCGCTAGCTAATATACACAGAAAAAAGTTTGTAATCGAAAATGTAAATTTGCTTTTTGCAACTCCGTGCGATCATTATACACAGTTGGCCTTGGGAACTACCTGATTCCTCCCTACTACTGCCTACAGCTTCTACTGTTATCGACTGAGAAACATTCTTGAAGCAATCGACGTGAATGAAAGTTTCTTTGTTACATTGCCGAAACAGACGACTTAAATCATATTTTCTAAACGCCGAATACACGAAGAGTGAGCGAAAGGCTAAACAAACCTCCGGTACGGGACATTGCGGACTGTGGGCGTTATCTGCGCTATCAGTTAGGCGCTCGGGGCCCATTTCCAAAAACATAGTATGCACACTGGACATCTCAATCGTCTGTCCATCTTTGTCGCTGTTCATGTACGATATCCAAGACGGCCCTTAAACCAGCTTCGACCCTGCATTTTCATTTCGAATCGTTCCTTTTCGAGCCTTTTCGCCGTCTTGTGATGCCACCCCTGGATCCGCATCCCTGATCCGTACCCCTGATCCGTGCCGCACCCCACACTTCATACCCCACACCAGATCGTAAAACAATGCATTGAGTTGCGCCAAGGTGCCCTGGGCCTGAAGCTTTTCGGAGATGGATTTTTTTTGACTGCAAACAAGCATCTCCTAAGTTTGAATTTGTATTATAAAAACATGGAACGCTTACAAGACCGTCAGACATGGCCCCATCCCCCAAGTCCTCCAAGGTCTTTGCAGAACACGTCGAGGATGTCGAAAAAGACGTCCTCCAGGAGTATCCTCCCGAGATCGAGAAGAATACAATGTACGCTCATCACTTTCCCTTATGATTGGTGTACCGTACTCAACAATAGCGATACAGTCGATTGGTCGACGTCCGCATCCTTCCCCTGCTTGGCTTGATCTTTTCTGTCGCTGTAGTTGACAGAATCAACACCGGTGTGGCTCGCATTGCCGGAATGGAGAAGGATCTGGTATTGTCCTTTCTACCTCGAGACCTGGTCTTGCATTAATGAACCAACCTACAGAGACTTGACATTGGCAACCGTTACAGCATTGTCGCATGCATTTACTTCATTCCCTATATCCTTCTGTTAGTTATCGTCTTTTGGCTCATTTCCTCGTCTGACGACTTGTTTCCAGTCAACTGCCAAGCAACATGGTTTTGCGAAAGCTGGGTGCTCGCACATGGGTCAGCGTATGTGTGATTGCCTGGGGTGCGGCTCAATTGGGCATGGGCTTCGTTCCGCAATGGGGCTATCTTGTCCTTTGTCGTACCCTCCTCGGTGTCTTTGAGGTAGGACTCACTCAAGTTACCTCTTGACTAGGATAAACATTGATCATCGATTGCTAGGCCGGTCTCCTACCTGCTCTAGTGTTCGTTATTTCGACCTGGTATGTTTTTTTCTCATTTTCTACCGATACAACTACTCATTGATACGGTTATAGGTACAAGCGGGATGAAGTGCAAAAACGAATGGCAGCCTTCTATCTCTGTTCGATATTCATGGGAGGATTCAGCCCAATCTTTGGTAAGTGATCGAAGTTGATTAGAATCGTCAAATCTCAAACGAAGTCAGGATACGCACTCACGTTAATCGCCCCTCGCGGTGGACTCAACGGTTGGCAGTGGATCTTTGTGCGTTTACTTCTACAGCTTTACTCACCTTCGTCGATACTAACACGGCCCCGCTAGATCATCGAGGGCATTATTACGATTTTTGTCGGTCTTATTACCTACATATTTTTCCCGGACTTCCCAGACAACAACCGCTTCTTGTCTCCAGAACAGACGAAGGTATGTCTTTGCCGTGTCTCATGTTCTTTTACCAAACCTGACGATCAGTGTAGCTGGTGCTCGATCGCGTCGAGCAAGATAGAGGCGACTCGATACCAGACCAAATGACTAGGGAGAAGCTCCGCCGTCATATGAGCGACTGGACGATGTGGGCATTTGGTAAGCTTCTTACTCTTATTACATCCATTGTGTTTCAACTCACCTTACTTTAGCGCTAATGATGCTGTGCGCTACAGTACCTGCCTACGCTATCGGTGAGTCTCCCATCCGTGCGTCTGCTATCAACACTTAAGTGTTCCAGGATTCTTCGTGCCTATCATTCTTAACTCTATGGGCTATCATCTGCGTGATTCTCTACTTCTGTCTGCTCCCCCGAGTCTCTTCGCTGTGCGCCGCGTTCATATTCACTTTCTACGCGTTGCTAACTCGATATATGGGCAGGTTATCTTCGCCTTTGGATTTGCATGGATATCCGACCGGACACGGCAGCGAGCCCTTATAATTGCCATCCAAACCATGCTCACAATTGTTGGGCTCTCTGTAACAGCTTACTCGACGAATAATGGAGCACGGTACTTTGGTATGTCCTATATTCCCATGTATATACACATTACAGCCTCTGACCTTCCATTAGGTCTTTGCCTTACCAACGTAGGAGCTTGCTCCACTGTTCCTGGTATTCTATCATACGTAAGTCCGGCTTTTCCTTACTGCCACAACTGCTCTCTTAACTTCAGGTATAGAGCGCGAACAACGTAGTATCTCACACCAAGGTATATTTTTCTTCCTCAAAAGTATTCTCGTGCTAATGGTGAACAGCGAACCGTTTCAACCGCGGTTATCGCTGCGTTCGGTGGTATCGCGGGTGTATTTTCAACAACTGTGTAAGTTCCCATCATCTGATGATTTTGGAACCGCTTATGAACATGCTCTCTTTACTTCAGATTCCGCCAGGAGGATTATCCGAGGCAAGTCTCTTGAAATTCGCCTTACGAACCCTGTCACTTAGTTCTGTGTTCTTACAGATATCTCAACGGTATGTGGTCGACAATGGGCTGCCAGTTCCTTCTGCTCGTCTTGCTGGCCATGACGTCCTATACGTTCATCCGGAGGAACAGGCTTGCTCGGGAAGGCAAAATTGGCCCCTTGGAAGGTCAACCAGGATTTTACTACACTATCTAATCTAGCATGTCGTCATACTCGGACAACTGGTTTAGTCAAGGACTTCATCCCGTGTAGCATATCTTCCTGTAAAGTAACGTTCATCATTGACAACATCCCTCTTTGCATACATCCAACCCATCGTATACCTTTTCCAGTTAATGAATAGAATTGCCTAACATCGAGTAAAAAACTTGAAAACGCAAGCATGATAAATATGCACCCCCATTCTTAAAATGAGTGCCTCTTGGCTTGATGGCTACCGTCGAGTATGTGCCGTTGGATCACGGTGGTCCCGAGAGAAGCATCGTTCTTTCTAACAATTACATTCGCGCGTACATCACTGCAGATCAGCTGTTCCTTGCTCTCGTTACTCCTTTCTACCATTGTCCTTTCTTGGGGACCTCCCCGTTGGTCGTCGCATTATTGACGTAGTAGATGGTCCTCGCTCCGGGTTGTTGACGAGCTAGTTTCAAAATTTTGAGGCAATACGGAATTAGCAGGTGGCTGTCCTCGGCATCGATTAGGCATGTAGCCGAGCCTGCCGGTCACAGGTACCGGGTTGGCAATCAGTACGTGATCATGCTTAGTCTCTCTTACTTCCTCGTCGTGACAGCTTTGCGGGCTCACCGGTGTGGTAGGGTCGAAAGGTGTAAAGACGGAAATGGGACGAGTCTGGGTTTGTGCGACGACTGGAAATATATTGTTGGCGGAAGGGTGAAAGTGCGAGTACGGATGGAATTAGAGGATGGGGGAGATGGACGGTTGAAGGAAATGGACTATGGATTGAGAAGAACCGACTCAAAATGACGTGATGAGCCGAGGGAAAAGACGGGAAGAAGTGACAACAAAATGACGTCCGGGAGGGGCAACAGATCGGTTGAACAATGAGAGCAACCTGGAATAAGGTTTGGGACTTTGGCGGATTATGAGACCGACTGTTGGTCTGCTTTAAAATCAGGGAGGGATCGGCGATCGCCACATCATATAGCATCAGGAATAAAAAGGACTACGACACAAAGAATAAAGCAGCTTTTTTCCCCCGAAGAAACGACTCGTTTCTGGTTGACTTCTGAAGGTTCCTAACGCTTCCCCTCTGTTCGTATTGACGACAATTCTCGTGGCTCTGGTAATCTGGTCGTCCCGTCTCTCACTGCTAGGATTGTCTACGTACTGGAATTGTCTCCTCTGGAAACACTAAGGCAACTCAACGACAAGGCTTATCCATTAGTTTTCGTGTTCTTGAGAATTAAACAAGATAACTCTTGACCGTCATCCTTCTTTGATCCCATCATCGTTACGAAATCATCGAACTTCCATCCGTCCTCTAGCAAACCCTCTGACGGCTATCGTTATTACGAAAACTTGTTCCTACTTATAGCGAATACCACCAGCCTAACTATCTTCTCTCTCTGTGTCACTCTTAGACGCTAAAGGAGACTCTTCGACCGCTCACTATCTCTTTCTGAGGAGGTATAAACTCCTTCTACACCGGTGTACAATATAGGCATTGATCCCGCGCCTGCAGTTTCAGCGTTCGAGGCCTACAGTTTTCAGCCGTTTTTCTGGGTATATTCTGGCATACGTAGTTATATTGTGTTTCTGCTTGTCTCACGGTATGAGACATGCGTATCAGCGTTTGTGTATATCCCTCACCACATGACTCCAGAAGAACGCTTTATCCTCCAAAAAATTGGGAAAAACTTGTATATATAACACCTGGCATACAGCTATTACCACATGTTCTATGGTACTTTCTTCTCTTAGGAACACCACAACTCACAACTCATTATCAAGGCCTTTATCTTGTAATATTTGTCATCTCGACCATGAGTTTCTTGTGTGTTGCAATTTTCCTCGAACGAGCTACAGAAATGGTCTCATTCCTACGACGATTATTAGGTCGCGCGGGTACGGTTTCGTATGAGTCACATAGAACATCTTGTCTTTCTTCATAGCGGCAGTGCAATCGGGCGATTTTGTCGAAGATTATGTCTCCCAGATCCATTCATCTTTGATGGATGGCGTTGACCAGCCATTCGATTCGCAAAGACTCAATGTCATTGAACTACAAATGTCTCCAGCAGTCATAGTCAGTAAACTAGTCATCACATCTTCTGGTAAGACTCCCATCAGCTCGGAGGGTCATACATCCATGCCTTGCCCTTGCAGCCATTTATTGCTGGTATCATCGTCGTATGGAGGTCTTGGGTCTTGTGGGATAGCAAATGTCTGATAGCCGGCCTCGTCCTCCTCATTGCTGCATCTAGTGAAGATTCTTACATATACTTTAAGACTCGACTTTCAAAACAATCACAAGTGTAATGTATCTCGGACTAACTTCATCCTTGCGGGGATATATTGCGGATGACTCTGGTCAAAATAAGTCAATTGAGAGTATTTACACAGCGTTTCTTGGGCTTTCTTTAGGAAAATACCTGAGGTGACCAAATCGACTGCGATTTCTCTGAATCGTTATTCTGCTGCGACTGCAAGAGGTCAGGATGACGGAGCAAGACGAAAGATTGACACACATACATGCAGGGCCCACCCCCTCTCATAACTGTAGGTCCTATACGAGCTTCAGAACTATTGGTATGGCCTCGCCCACACTATGAGCTTCAGAACCATCGCTATAGCCTCCCGAACACTATCTTCGTTCTCACGTCCTTCCTCCTATAAAACCCCAAACCGAAGGCAAATTACCATATGTGAACTGAATTGGAACAAATCTAGCATGAGGCACGGACCTCAGCTTTTCTAATGACGTGGAAGTGAGTTAGAAATCTCAGTAAGATACCTCAGTAGATAAGATAAGATTGCTTATTGGACGGATACCTTCGGCTTTGAGAATAACACTTCCCTGGATGTATTGGTTTTCGTGATGGTGGTAGGTGTCCATTTTTTTCTGCTCTTTCTTATTTTTTTTTCAAGCAGAAGGAAGCGGTTGACTAAAAAATTCTATGTTTGCTTCAAAACTTCATGTACTTATTTCTCGACCCGTTCGTCCTACATTCTCTGATTTACTCGGATCCTACACTATCGTAAAAAATGTTAAATATGCTCGAATTATCGTCGAATATTGTACCTTTGTTTCCAATAGACAACGTCCGCGATCCAGACACAATATCCCAAGCTCTCTGAACAATCTCGCGATCGTTCTGGTACGTTAAGCGCTCAATCGCAACAGCTGGCTCCATAAACCTAGCCTCATAAGCTTCATAAGCTGTTTGTGACTCGGCAATCCTTTCCTGTCCAGTGGTTCTCGTGATGTACCACCAGATAATCTTCGCCCCTTTATCTCTCAAATCCCGAACCGTGATGGCAATCGGCTCAACGAGCTTCTCTGCGATTTTGACCACATCTTCGCCGCTGGTGTCTCCAGGAGTGGGTGCGCGTGTCGGCATTCGCAAAGGCCATAGCTCGCACGGGTATCCTGTTTCTTCCAAAGTTTCTCTGACCGCGGTGTTCTCGATACTTTCGCTACGGTCTTTACGTCCCTTTGGAAGCACCCATTCGTTCCTCGCGGCACTCTCGAGAAGACAAATCTCGAGTTCACATGATGGAGTCTGACGAAATAAGACGGAGCCAGCAGATATGACGAAATCTCCTGCTAGGAATTGTACGGTAGGGTATTTAGAGGCAAGCATTTTGGAATGGTGGCAAGGATATTTGATCGATGGACGCGCTAATCAAGTTGACTCATCAAAATGTCCACGCGACTATAGATGGGTTTCCGATCTTTTCCCCTCATTGCGACCAGCAAAGGAAATTGTTAGCGTTTGGGATGTTTTGTGTACTTCATAGCTTCGTTGACAAACATTACCTGATCTTTTTCAGCACGTCTGATCCGTTCATTGAATTCAACTGGTGGACGAATCCAAAGTCAACGAAGCAACAGATTATTCAAGATGTAGCTCACCGGTACTTGTCAGCTGCACTCAGAAGCGTAGTGAATAATACTCGAAATTCGATAAATTGATACTACAAGGTACATGAAAATATTGTTGACTTAGGAAGTGTTTAGTTTCATAGATTCCTGTTGTTATCTTGCTGCGTTTGACCTTTCTCCTGCCGAATATTGCCTACTCAAAAATAAACACATATCATATGAAAAATTGAACCCATCCTACTTACCTTGCGTCTGTTGGGAGCGATCGCCACTAACAGCACCAACAACAGCGTCCTTCTTGCCTCCAATACGATCCTTGGTACCCTCTGCATAGCCTTTGGTTTGGGCAGACTTGGTCTCGGCTTCACCAGCAGCATGCTCCTGCTTCCCCGACTGTTGCCAAGAAGTATTTCCAGTCATGTTCCCCACGCCTTCCACGACGTTGCCTTTCACGGAGTGGAACTGGCCGGAGGTCTTGCTAGATCGATACGAATGAGCATTAAACACGTAGAAAAAACGTTGACAGTACCTGGAATCATCAGAGCCCATGTTGCTCGTCGGCGAGGTGGTGTTGAAAGACATTTTCAGAATTATGTGGATTGGCTGTGAGGTTTTAAATTTAAACTTTAGTAGATCAGCGTGAAACTTATATATATACCGTTTCTGGTTATGATGTAATGGACGCCACAGGTACGTATGAGATGACCTCATTACCTCATTGCTGCGCAAATCCACTAGTTCATTGATTAGTATTGAAGCATCTGACTTGAACAAAGGACTAGAAATAATACTGTATCCCTGCTTGTGTGGCGTATTATACCAAATCCAAAACCGCTTACGGTTGCTAGATCAAAAGTTTGAGGGGTCAACGATTAAGTATGAATCGTGCAAGGGAAGGAATCCAATGTGTTTATGTAGTATCGACAAGCAAAGGTAGTGCTGTTCGTAGGTATTGATAAAGGACCCAATAAGTTTAAAGTTCACTGGAGTAACCACGAGTAGTGGCAAGTGTCAACAAATACCCGTTATTTGAAGACTATCCAGGTCGGGGAAGGAGGTGTATATCATACTGACGCAGTCGTATCAATGAATAGGGCGTACAGCTCATAAGGGAGGACCAGAGAAAAGCATGGGTCATGAATTATGACCGTGATGATGCACTATAAATCGATCAACTTCTTTGACGTACATTCCAGGTGAAGATACTAGTATACCCGAAGAAGAAGGAACTGCAACGTCTCATGTATGCGAGGTTCGAACGAACTGTCACACAGGAGACATGCAGGTGCCGCCACGTCAATGGAGACATCTTCCTACGATTGAGCTACGCGATGAGACCATCTGGGGTACGGTGATTGACATCTACCCCAAAAGTGGATTCTACCCAGTTTGCATATTTTCGATACTCACATTGGCGATTCGCAGCTTCGGGAAATAGCACGACGTTCGTTACTTGAGTCTTGTGATTCTTGATGGCTATGTCAACGTCGGGCATTCGTATGAGCTGCTCGAGTTGTTCGAGGCGGGGCCTATTCCTAAATTGCTTGTCGTGAGAAGGAAGAATCACATCGTCGATACGTTACAGGGGAGACTATGTAAAGTTCGTTTTTTCTTTTTCCACTCGCAATCCTGCCATCGTATCCGATAAGTGTAAACGCCTGTAAATGTGAACCCCACTTCGTTCGATATCGAAAGAGGCGTCTATGAAACGAGGCTCAGGCAGCCAAAGACCTTAGTATCGGTCAAGGCAAGGGCTTCTTCCACAATGTCGGTGATGTTTAGAAATAAAAGGTTTGATTTGTATCGTTTGAAGTTCAAGAAGCGAGGGAAAATTTGAACCTCGAAATCTTGTAAAACTATATAGCTAGTTAGAATGACCTCAGATGGGTAAGATAGCTACGCCTAATTTCCTATTGCCGTCGTTGATGCTTTGTTTGATGATGAAGAAACATTTGTATTGCAGTGCTGTAACTGGGAGTGAAAAGTATGATGGATCCGGGTGTTGATATGTAAAGATATGTACGTATTCTATACAGGGCGCCGTTAACTCAAACGTTAGGCGGTCGTTGACATGATTGAACGTTAGGTCGTGTAATAAAATCCTTGTCGGCCTTCCAAAGGACCAATTTTGCCTTCCCGAGCTAGCCTGTTCTTCCGGATGAATATATAGGAGGTCATTCCCAGCAAGATGAGCAGAAGGAACTGGCAGCCCATTGTTGCCCATATCCCGTTGAGGTACCTGTACAGATGCATAAGTAAACGACGTGTTCATAAGTCATTTCAGATGGCTTACTTCGGGTAATCCTTCTGGCGGAATCTGAGACGGAGAATATTCGTAAGCGAATCCAAAAATCAAATTGGGGGTGCTTACACAGTCGTCGAAAATATACCTGCAATGCCTGCGAATGCAACAATGACTGCAGTAGAAATAGACCGCTGTTCACGATGTTTAACATGGGAAGAGCTATCAGAAGAGGAGAATATACCTTGGTGTGGGATACCACGTTATTCGCATTCTATCTCTGAGGGTAAGGGCAATTATCACAACATCCGGAGCTCGAACTTACGTATGATAGGATACCGGGAACAGAGGCACAAGATCCCACGGTTATTAAACAGAGCCCTGATCGAACAATTAGATAGTGCATTGGGTTACACAGGGAACATGGGACATACCAAAATAACGAGATCCATTATTTATCGTGTAACTTGTTAGAGTGAGCCCGATGATCACGAGAATAGTTTGAAAGGCGATCAGTAGGGCTCGTTGACGTAATTTGTCAGAGATCCAGGCAAATACAAAGGTGAAGAAAGCCTGTTCATTTTGGAAGTTAGCACCCCAGATATTGAACATGAACTAGGCATACAGCGAGGACACCGGGGGGGGCAGACAGTAACATAGCGTCCCGCGCAGTGTAGCCCATAGAGGTCAGAATGATAGGAGTGAAGTACCCTTGAATGCTTTCAGTGCTAATAACAAACATGAGAAAGAATGAGACTCACCGGCGACGTAGGTAGGTATTGTTGCGCACATCAACATAATCCCTAAAGTAATACACATTAAGACTCGATGAATGTGACAGGGATCAGAAACGTACCCATTGTCCAGATCTTCCAGTCGCTGAGATGAGTGCAAACCTTTGTGAAAGTCATCTCGTCAGGCATAGCGTCGCCTCGATCCTTCTCGACGCGATCGAGCACAATCTTTGCATTAACTGTTAGGATCGAACCACGAAATATAACTTGGATAATCACAGACCTTCGTTAGCTCCTCAGACAAGAAACGGTTCTTGTTTGGGAAGTTTGGGAAGAATATGTAGGCGATTCCACCAACGACAATTGTGATGGCACCTTCGATAACCTAGAGGTGTTGTCAGCACAGGCTAACACGGCAAGACGACTAAACACACAAAGATCCATTGCCAGCCGTTGAGCCCACCGCGAGGGGCAATCAAAGTCAGTGCATACGCTGAAGTCGTTCAGATTGGACGATTACGATTGGAGTCGTTTGCCTACCAATGATTGGACCGAATCCTCCAATGAGGATCGAGAAGAGATAGAAGCCTGCCACTCGCTTTTGCACCTCATGTCGCTTGTACCTATATCATCTGGGTGAGGACCAACTTCATGGGATGAAGAAGACAAGAACCATACCACGTCGAAACAACGAACACTTGAGCAGGAAGGAGACCAGACTGCAATTGATGGTCAAACTTTATTCCATGCTCCAGGTGACTTGAGTAGACTTACCTCGAAGAGACCAAGAAAGAGGCGGCAGAGAACAAGGTAGCCCCATTTTGGGACAAAGCCCATACCCAACTGCGCAGCGCCCCATCCAGTCACGCAGATGCTGAGCCATATGCGGGGACCCAGCTTTTGCACAATTATGCTACTCGGTATTTGGCTGGGCACAAGTCATAAGGCGAGAAAACAAGCAAGGAGATTGCAAGAACTCACAAAAGAACATAGGGAACGAAGTAAAGGCATGATGCAATGCTGTAACGGTCGCCGACGGTAAGTTCCTGTGGGTTGATTAATTCAAGACACAATCCCAAGGCAGAAAACGGGATGTACCAAATCTACCCCCATTCCAGCGACGCGGGCCGCACCAAGGTTGACTCTATCAAGTACAGAGACAGCATAAAGTAAGCCGAACAACGGAAGGATGTGGAGGTCGATCGATCGACTATCGTGTCGTTAAGTAGTGGTAGCCATGAGGGAGGGACGGGGCGTACATTAACTTCTTCTCAACACCTGGAGAATATTCCTCCGCGTCATCTTTCTCGATATCCTTGACACGTATTTCAGAAAGCTGGGAGGACTTGGAAGATGGGGCCATGGAATTGTTTCACAATCGCTTCATACCTTTATAACATTCCAAATGCTGGCAAAGAATTTAGGAGAAGCTAATTTCAAAGAACACATCGGGCCAAAGGGGGCCTGAGGCCCCAGGGCGCCTTGTCACAAGTTCAACGAACCCTTTGTTTTGCGACCCTGAATGTGGGGTAATGTGGGGTTGCGGATTCAGGGTGGCGTCACGGGACTCACGCGGGGGCGAAGAAGGACCCCAGACTATTCTGATTTAATTCCCAAAAGCGACTCAAAATCTGATTGTTATGTATGGACCGTTAAAACCATTTTCGAGTCGAATGAACCAAGGTCTCCCATGAATTTCTCGAAATCTGCTCATACGATAGCCTCGGTTGAAATGGCAAAAAAGGACTATGACGATGAGAAGTGACACCCCTTTGCCCGTAGAAAAGCTCGGCTCCGCATGCTAGCGCTACAATGAGAACAAGATAACCGAACGTAAGCCACGAGTTGTGTGGACAACGTCCAGCAGAATTTAAGTATGTACATTCGACCGTGTTTCTGATAAGTCTTTGTGGGGAAACTCGCTGCAAGATGGCCCGATTCTGTATGAAATGGCGATACTGAGTACAATCCGGGGTCCCAGAAGGAATGCCATAAGACATTGTGACGATTTGTGCCTGTCGATTCTGCCATTTCAAATCTATAGTCATCCAAAATCAGATCCACGCAAGTTAGTAATTCATAGTCCGCTACGGCATTGTACGGCAGATGCGACGAAAGCAGAACGATTTTTTCCTTTGTTCAACTTTGACCCATCTTTTTCTATGCAAATGAAAATGAACTAATAAAGAGTACATTTCATCGTTACATCAGAGGTCAACTTAGTAGTAGCCTCGGTTACGATATCAGTCGATATCTTCGCAGAAAAAAGTATTTGACTTTCGACGTATGTCTGTCTGTCTTTGAAATATAAAAAAACGGTTGTCATTAAAGACAGGTCCACCAATAAGACTGGACTAGACTCCGGACAACAGAATAATCCCCAAGGACAAGCGCTCGATCATGACGAGTGTCACCCAGCATCATTATCTATCAAGTGCGTTGCGAAAAACGTTTTACACTTTTTTTTGTTCGGATGGGTTGAAATCGCAGTCGCGGAGATAGCATACGGAAACGATGTGCATACATAGGGGTATGGGCGACCATGAGGGCGGCTAACTAGCTGGATAGGAGCGCTGCTTTCCACTGCCCACATGGCGATGTTCTCCGCATAAATCGGCAATTCACTAGCCGGTCGGCTGTTTGCCATCACACATGACTCCTCCGCCTTTAACTAGAACGCCTTCGATGTCGCCTACCGCCCCTTCATTCATTCGCGCGGAATGGAAGCGGATGGCCGTCCTTCTACTATCGATAGGCGACGGTTTAATCTATTCAAGAAAGTGACAAATCGTCTTCGTTGATCGCGTCGCATCAGGGTCATGTTGTTCTCGTTTTTTTTTGTATGTATCTATCCATAATCACTTTCATTACATACATCAAATTCATTTTATCGTCACATTTTTGGCGTTGAGTAAATTGCGAGTGGTATCGGCCCAGCCAAAGCTGATTGGCGATCGGTCAGTTTTCGAACGTGGATTCGCGAAGTGTGCAGCTCTCTCTCGCGAAGTCCACCTGAGCTACACCGAAATGCAGCTTCATAGGAATGTCGTCCACCACACTCGGAACCTATTTGATCTTGTCGTCAAACTTTTTTTCCAGTTTTCCTAGTACAGTACGCTTTGCTCAAGGAGCTCTGTCAAGTGTTCTAACGCTTGTGCAGTGGGAGTCGGATGGAAAGGCGTCATCCATGTACAAGTTCGAGGAGTGGTCAGGACTGTGTATGCATGCTTTACGAGTGAGGAGTGTTCAAGATGGTACTTAAGTCTTGATGAATGACGAGGAGCAGATTGAGAAGGCGGCAATGCTAGGCACGTTTGTGAAGGTTGGGAGACACGTTCGAAGAGATCGATCGATATGAGTGTGCAAGTGTCATCGAAAGGTATGGTTGTGTTATCCTTCTTTTCGAAATTCACTTTTGCTTCAGTTCGCCTTGTCGCAGGGTTAAAAAACGGCATGAAGGACAGCAGACACCGCATTAGAAGGACAACATTCTCGACGAGACGATAATTCAAGCTGATACTCACAACTAAGGAGATGCGCCGTGCAGGACTTTAAAGACGAAGGCGCCACACCTAGAGAATGACAACTTGAGTATGGGGAGCCGGATACTGCCAGGTGGAGAAAGGCGCCATTGATGACGGTATATCTTCCTCTAACTCGCGATGAGTTTGAGGAGATTGAGACAAAGGTAAGTCTGTATCAATCATTGTCTTTCCATCTTCTGTTGATCTAGTGCGAAGTAGATTTATCAGACCGCGATCAATTTCGCATGTACTTAACAAGCGCTTGACGTCTATGAAGCGAGTCGATTTCGAGATGATGGTTACCACTGTAAAGTTCCTTTCATTTCTTCGTCGTTACGTGTTTCATGACCCACACAACTTCCATCCCCATCGATCAGCTACTCCGACAACCAGGAAGTAAGTTCAATGGAATACACCAGGTGCTGGCCTTGCGCCGCCGTCTCTGAGTCTGACGCCACACTGAGTGCGTGATCATTTCTGCTCTTTGATATAGGATTGCAATAGTTCCAGACTATCGGTGTGTATTACAAAGGAGTCTGGGTCATTGACGCAGTAATCCTGTGCGAATAACAAGAAAGTCGGCCCGACGTCGACGAGGACATTGTCACCAACAGGATGGATTTGTGCAGATTTTGTCAATATACCTAATACTGATGGATTTGTGCAGATTTTGTCAATATACCTGATACTGATCGAATGATTCATTGATTACTTGATATGACATATCGTGATGCACAAATGGCCAAATGTTTTTCCAAGGGTATTGGTCCAGACTTGTGTCCACAAGTCCACGGGGTTTTGTATTTGTGATGTGAGGGGTAATGCTTATGCTCTAAGTCCTAGAGTGTGAATCTATTCCCCTTCTCGAACGACATACAATAACGAAATCGAGCTGTACATCAAAGTTCAATGATCTTTAGCTCTGGCCACAGTTCAACAAATAACATAGCAGTTTTCTGCGCACGGTGAATCCAAGGTAAATTAAAGGCTGATGAAGTAGAAGGTCCCGATGGATGTAGATATTCTAGGGATGGTACCAGCTGCACCCAAAATATCGCCGGCAAGATTACCAGTATAAAAAACGTGTAGTCGTCAAGTAGAATGATACTTTCGCAAACGGCCTCGGAGAAGAGCAAATTGATTGTCATGATTCAGCAAAGCGGTATTCGAGCTTAGAATGCCGTATGGATATGTGTCAAGTGACAAAATAGGTTCTTCCTTGTAAAATGCTCCGAAATCAACATTGAACAACAGTCACTAAAGATCTATAGGCCAAAAAAGCCCAACAACTATCCTATCCACACGGGATGACTATAAACCAATATCAGATCCATTTGGCTCGATCTCTCTTTTCCAACGTTAAAGAAGAATTAATGTCGCTGCAAAGCACGCACTTCCCATCATGCTCGTGATATAGGTATCCCATAGCGCATCAAGCATCCGTGCAATTCAGTGTCAAAAAAGTACCAACATCACAAGAAACTGCTGGTTCCCACCACCTGAATTTCTCTGTAAGCAGAGCGCCTCCAATGGGTGTCCCTAAGACCTCATCAATCCATAGTAATACAGCAGAGTACTGCTTAATTTGTGTGACGTACCAATGAGACCACCGAGGCATAAGCCAAAAGGGATGAGATATTATTGGAATTTCATGAAATGACGAGGAACTTGCCAGAGAAGAAATTCGCTTCCCATACGAATCCTAGAGAAAATGAGCCTCAGATAAAGATATAACAACAACATTAAGATCTACCCCAGCTCTGACAGATCAGGACTTAAGATGACAAGCATGGGATTAGTCAGGCCTAGAACTGGTCAAAAGGTCAGCCGCGCTCAAACTATGCCTGAATTGGTTGAACTTACATACGTCAGCAAAAAACCCGTAGAAAAGTGCTATGAGGACAGCACCTGGTAATAATCCCAATCATTCCGAAGATGATGGCTGCGCAGGCTTCTGTAGAGAATGTCGTCATGTTCATGAATCCAAGGCAGTCGACGAAGAAGCCAGGTGCAATACGGCCCACAAAGCTAGCGAAGTGGAGAATGATGAGCTGGAAATCATTCAGAAAAAATTGAAAATGTGCAATAACAGCTGGGTTACCCAGTCAAATGCAAAATCTTCACCCAATTTGTGCTTCGCAGCGTCAAGCTGAAGGTAGAATTGGGGGAAGTAGAATCCGATTGAAAAAAAAGTAACCTGTTTTGCAATCTTAGAGTCATGTTCTCTCACCAGAGACAGCTAGCTAGTTGTCATACCCAAAAGCAGCTATGATTGTAAGCCCCGTCCACGCTCAACTTCCGAAGAATCTTCTTACTGTCATGAAGTGAAGCTTTCTTTGTTGACGCTCTAGTTTTCATTAAGCAGCACGCAATTAGCAGTAACCCTGTTTCTACGCCATGCGCTGGCTCAGACGGTATCTCCAAATTCAAGCTTTCCGAAAAGATTGTTGAGCATGATGGTGTGGATGATCGCCCCAATGGAAGCTCCCGACGCCACAATAGTCAGAGCAAGTGCTCGACTTTTGGTAAAATACTGCGAACAAACGGCAACGCTGGGCACGTAGGTCAACCCTCCACCCAAACCTGCTCCGAGACTTAGGAAAGGAAGACCTTTTCCAGCAAGCATCAGCAATGCTTCTGATCGATGTTTTACACATTACCTGATAATAATGGTCAGGTTGTGCTAGGGAAAGCATGAAAGAGAGAAGACGGTCATGGCGGAACCTCACCATAAGAGCAGATAGCTGTACGTAAGAGTAGGAAAATATCATGATACAGAAGAAAGAAAACAGCGCACAAATATCCACGATCGTACAGCCGACCTGCGAATATGTCCCTTGCGATAAGGAGAAACGCATTGAAGCTACCTATCCACCTGAAGACTCAAAAGATCAGATGTACGAATGTGAATCCGAGCCCGCCTTACGATATCGAAGAAGGTGATGCATTTTTTATATATTCGCGAACATAGAAGTCTGAATTCTGTGTTGGTATTTTTCAGAACATGGAGTGCAATAACAAGCCTTGGTACACTCCGAAAGATGACGTGTACCCAAAGCTGCAGACTTATATAAGGAAGGCACCAAGGACTGGCATGATATTCGTTAGCCCTAAAATTCGTAAAAGGTCACGATTCATTACTCAACCGGTACACCAGGCCTGCAGACCTCCGTCGGGAGGTTCATTTGCTGATAGAGAAACACCATTGAGCTTCTCAGACGTCTCATTCTGCGATGGTAATATGTCAGTCGACATGTTCGAGGCAGAACCACTACTGGTAATTGCGAGATGAGTGAGAAAGAAGGGATTCGAGCGAGTCTTTACATAAATTATCAAATCACTTGACCCCACAGAGACATTTAACCTAATTCGGAACTGGATATGTAAAAGTGTGTCCTCAGCAAGAGGCATGACTGCACGTTGTGAGCGTAGGAAGAACGAGGGCGTCATCCAATCAGATCATTACAAGTGTCATTGATATTGTGGGGTCCGATTGAGTACTTCTGAGCAAGAGAGAAAATATATTGCATCTTCGCAGTTGCTCTGAGCCAGAAGACGCGGGTGAAAAAAATCAGTGGGTTATACTTGTGGGTGCAGTGATAGACCGGCAAGGCCGAACGTGAAAGATTTTGTGTATGCATACTATTTGTGAGAATGATGCCCCTCGAGCCAATATGGACGACTTTCTTGCAGTGCTTGCAGTGATATCTCACTGGCCCGAGGAAACAGCGTAATCCAAGATGCTTGACTGATTGGGATAGTGGCCAAAGAGATGGCATAACACATTTCTTTGATTGGGGTTGTCAAAGTGCAAAGATGACAGTATGGCACCTCTGGATGAAATTGTCACAACCCCCATATCAACTCCCAAACCTCGACCCACTCTACCCTACTACTCTACCCCGAATTATCTCCCCCAAGACCCCCGATCCTACCATCATTCCCACCATCATTTCCACCATCACTTCTGCCCAGATCAGTAAATCATAGACTGACAGATCAGTAAATGAATATTCTCAGTTCAATGTATGATTGGCTGAGGGTGTAGTAAGGTAAGTGATCTTATATAGACATATCCATGACAATGGAAAGTAAAGGCCAAAGGGTAAGATAATCAATGAAGAGATAATGTAAAGGAGAGCAGAAAAGAAACAATGAGGATAATAGAGGAACAATGAAGGGGAGTGATATAGTTAAGGGTTGATGGTGCCTTACACAACATCACATTCCAACACTCCTCCTCACCATATATTGATGCATGTTGCTCCTCACATGTGGTCATGGCAATTGTTGAAGGCTCAGGAAAGCATGCAGGAAAGTAAATCTGGGGACTGGCACTTTTGTGAACAGGTTGGTGATATTATGGGTGTTAATGTAGCAAATGCATATCTCATTCAACTGGCAGTAAGGTCAGATCTTCAGAAAGGTTTGTTATAGTCACATTGTTATCACAGAGAATAGGTATAGGGAGGATGTCATGTCATATTCTGTACCTTTTAGCAGGGCATGTAACTATGCACATTCCTGAGTACACTCAAATGCTGCTATGTATTTGGCTTTGCAGGATGATGCCACAACAGTCTTTTGTTCCAAGCTACTCAAGAAATTACACTTGACTTTAGGCTCCATGCATAACTGTGAGGGGAACAAACACTCTGCAGGTAAACCCAGCTGAAGCAAGCAAGCACAAGCGACGGGAAAGTGTCAAAGGAGCAGAATGGTGGCTGAGAGGCAGGCAAGGGGTGAGCGCAGCAAGCTGAGCAAGGTGGCAATGCTGGGGTTCTCACAATCAGTTCACTGGATAGACCTGGGGAATGCTGCTATTGATCGGTCAAAGGATATCCTATCCTTGCGACCAGCTTAAATACTACATCCATGGCTATGCTATGACTAATGCTATATGTGGTAAGCAGCCTGGGTATGCTAAGCAGTAATGACTATCAATATGTCAAATGGAGAAATAGAGTCTGATGACTACAAAGGGTTGACTAAACAAGATAAAAGGGGAATAGGAAGTAAATCAGGTGGCTGGTCCAGTAGCATACCATGGGGCTAAGCCCGAGATAGGGTTGGACTACCCACCAAAGGGTCATTCCCTTACAATAACCACCAATACTATGTTGTGTGTCAAGATGATTTGCCCAGTCCAAGTCTATAAAGCCTGTGAGGTTGATCAGTTTGTCCCTGCCTCTGAGGACCAGTTATAGTTCTTGTGTTCTTTTAAGATGATGTACTAGCCTGATGGCAACCCTCCAGTGAATCATGAAGTATAAATCAACATACTGAGTGAGTTTGTTGCATGGCATATGCAATGTCTGGTTAAGTCAATATTGCAATGTACAATAGGCAACCTATGAGGGACAAATATGGAGTTTTCTTGAGTGCTGCTACATCATGGGGAAGGAATGTCTTATTAGTTCTGCAAAGCTTTCCCCCTGGATCCATAGGAAGGGAAAGCAGCAGTTCATTTATCTGACCAAACTGGGTGATTACTTTGTTGACAGGAGATGCCTGAGAGAGTTTCACAAGTGCTTGTCATGGTTCCATTTTACAGCAATAGCAACAATGAATCAGGGTGGCCCTATGTCAGATGTAGTCCATATGAATTGGAGCTGGTCTTCAAAATGGGTTAGAACCTAGACTTAAGCCTGGCACACTTGTAAGTACATAACTAGGTGTGTGTGTTAGCTGATGTACTGTAGTTAAGGTTGAATATGGACTTACCTCAGATCAATGTATAATTGTCTGAGGGTTTATATGTACAGTACCTTTATATAAGTATATCAAGACAATGGAAATTTATGCCACTAGACTGTAAGGGAACATTGGCCATGGATTGTCCAAGCCAAGCCCACCACTCACAAGAGACCCATCAGGCCATCAGCAGCAGCAGGCAAGCTGGCCATAAGGCATGGCAGGCAAGAAGCAAATGTCCAGTAAGAGGCAAAGGTGGAGGGCAAGGCAGAAGGTGAGGGGCTGCACTGGCCAAGCTTACAGTCCCACTAGTAGATAGACCTGGAAGTGGTGCTATTGTCAGGACTGGGGATATCCTATTCATGGGTCCTTCCTATATACTACATTGGCTAGTACTATGACTACTACCTAATGACTAAGAGGCAGCCACTGACTATGAGCTGTTGACTAGGTGGGCTAGTATGTAATAGGAGTATAGTAAGCAACAATAATCAGTGCTGAGTAATGCCAAGACAAAGTATGTAACTAAGTATGACACATAGAGTGAGTCTTAGAGGCTGGGGACTAGCTGACCCCCATTAAGTGATGATGCCAAGATGAAAGGGGAGTAAGAGAGTGCTGGGCAGCTCTGGGATACCCTCTGACATGCTTGTTGTGTTGATATGCAACAGCAGGCTCACTCCCAAAGTGAACACTGTAGAGGAATTTGTTTCAGAGGCAAAAGCTTATGAAAACAGTATGAAAACTGCTGTACATTACTTAGAGCACAGCATGAAAAGCTGGTCTGGACAAACCTTGTCATTGGCTGCAGTGCAGTCTCCCAAATTTTGAGGCTGCTTTAGCCAAACAAACAGAGCTGATGGGGCAGAGTTCTCATCCACAGCTGCCCAGAATGGTGAAAAGGCCAGCAGTATGGCTGGCCTCAAGGCCATTGACTCTATGGGCTGGTGGAGGTCAAGTGCCTCACTAACCTACTGAAGCAGTGCAAGCAGCAAGAAAACATCTTGCTACTGGAAAAGATATGTTGGTCATAGCATCTGACCAACCAGGCAAGAATGTCAGTCAATCTACTATTTATTATAAGTTTGAGAAGGCTGGTGACTTTGCCTAGGAGTGCAGGGAACTGAGTAAACCAGCTCCTTATGTATTTGTGTGAGCAGCACATACTGCTACTTCCTCAGACATGGGAGATGCCAATGATGAACAGGACAATGAAGCTGTTGAAGTCAAAGGCAAGCATGTGGATGAGTCTGATGGGACTCAGGCCAAGGATGATGAGTATATTGAGTTTGAAACATACAAAATTGAGTATTATACTTAGGGTAGAGATAGTGAGGGATTGTTTGCCCTCACTGAGGTCCCTACCACTGAGGGAAGAGCACAGGATGTTGGTGCCCTTGTGGTCACCATCAACCTTGACCTCAATGTGATGTATGTGTCCCTTACATCACTTTCTCCATTGACTTCCTATTGACCCTATTGTCACACTCTTGCATTGTTACAAACATGATTTATACTGTCCTACTGTACACAAACCCTCAGTCAATTGCATATTGTGCTGAGGATGAGCCCATACTACACACACATCTAGCTACTTACTAACTGATGCATACCCAGACACTTACTCATATGTTGTCAGGTACACTGTAGTCAATTATATATTGTGCTAAGGACACTTGCTCATACAATGTCAGGTGTGATCATATTATAGGGTTCTAACAGGTTATGGGAATTTGCTGCTGTATGCTGTGAGTGACAACATTATACATCCCTTCTACCATATCACACTCTTCACATCAGGTCCTAATCACAGTCAATTGTGCCTTATCAGCATGTCATTGTTTATCTCCATGCATTGCCTAGTACTCCTTGTTCTTTGCTCTTTTTTCTCTAGACAACATACTACACTATAGGATCTATCCCCACCATTGCTATGCTTGCCACCATCACCACCTACCCTCACATTCATCTCACAAAACTCAACTTGCACTAGTCAGTGTATAGATCCCCATCTGATCAGACCACTGGCAAGTTCATCAAGTGGTCTACCAAGCTTGAAATATTCTTACAGCAGAGCAGCCTGGACCATTACATCTTTTTGCCAGAAAAGAAGCTTGAACACCTCATCACCAAACCCAATACAGATGCCAAACCAGTTGCACATGCCAACTGACTATCCAACAATGATCTCATCACTGGCATTATTTGTGCTGTTGAATAGGAGGGGCTTGACACTGATGGCACTGCAAAGGAATGTGACAACTCCTTGAAAGCCAGGGCACATCACAAAGGGCAAGGCAAACAGGTCACCCTTATCCACAAAGCTCTGTCCACATACACCCCTGTTGCAGAAACAATTGTCAATACAGCCCAGAGAATATGCAAACTTATTGACCATGCTTTTGTGATTGGCAACATTGATAAAGATTTGCTGGAAAGTATCACTCTCCTCAATTCCATCAAGGACAAGTCATTTGAGTCAGTCCAGACTCAGATATCTTGTGGACTCACAGACTCTGCAAAACAGAAGCCATACTTGTCCACAGATATTTGAGCATTCTTCCAGACTGTTGACAGCCTTACCACCCTCTCTAAACCTTCACTCATGGACACAGCTCTCTTTACTAAGGACTCAAAAACTCACACCCACAACCATTGCCCCAGATACTTATGTTGCAAGAACTGCTTTGCATCAGGCCTTCCCTGCCATGGCCACAAGAAGGAGTGGTGCATTAGTCCAGGAAAACCATCAAGGAATCTAAGGCTGCATGCAGAGCTGTGTGAGGAGGAGGAAAAGCACCCTTAGACACAAAACCAGAAGGCAACATCAAGAACAATATTTGTCACAACCCATCTCTAGACCTCCAGACCTCTCCCTGAGCAACCCCCTCAACCTGCTCCAACCTTTGCCCACCCTTGGCGCCCACCACAGCAAACTCCAACACTTCTTTGGCCAACTCCAATGCTTCCTTGGACAACTCTGACATCTCCCCTGCAGGCCCTGTCACTCCACTGACCCCCACCAAGCTCCCAGGAACCTCTGACACTTCCTCTGAACCCCAGCACATGTCATAGACCCACACCAGTGTGTCACCATGGTCTGTCTGATCAGACCCAACACCCATCCAACTGATGCAGCTCCAACAAGATCCCTGGAGTAGATCCAGTAGTCAGTATTTAAGTTGTAGAGTAATATCTGCTATGGTAGTCTTGATATTACTTATGATTGTGTCTGTTATGTCTTGGTTTTCTGGTTTTGTATCTCTGTTTCTGTGTTTAGTCTCATATCTTGTCTCAATTCTATTTTGTTCTTGTCCATATCTCATCTTGACTTGTTTGCCTCAGTCTCCTTTTATGTGTGCCTGATTTTCTTTCAATTCTGACTCTGTTCCAATCTCCATGCATATCTCTATTCATATCTTTATGACTTGTACATTTCTATCTAACTCTGGACCTTGTCCTATGCTTGGCCCCAGAGCCCATCAACACCATCTGATCACCCATCAAGCTCCAGTCCCACTTCTGCTGCTCACATGACCTGCAATTGCCCAACACTCCCAGTATCTGCTCTCAGACTTGTGCCTAACAAACCCCCAAGCCTGACCCTTATTTGCACTTTGTCTTAGACTTTCCCAGACCTTTCTGGACTTGCTCAGACCACTCCCTTAGTCTATTCTTGCAAGTATCTGATGTCCAGACTCCCCTGGAGCACAAGCTTATAAGTGCAGGATATGGTGTCCACCTAGTAAGGATTTTCCCAGTTAATCTGAGCTCCCATGGTCAGCAGAACCTGACAGTATTGCTGTCAAAGGCCTAGATGGACAAGCATACATTGTTGACACATCACACCTCCAGAAGATTCAGCTTCAAGCCACTGCCAAAATGCCAAAGCCTGCTGAATTTGCTGGCATCACCACTCACTCTAAATCCACTGACTTCTTTGAGTACCAAGGGTTTATGGCACTCCTCAATGATCTTGACAACAAGCTCAGAGCCACTGTTGATTGGGTGAACAACAAGGTACACAGGTTGGACACAATCCTTGCAACTATCATAATAGCACTACTCAATCATTTAAACTGCAAAGCCATTATTTCCATCATCAAAAAGCCATTCTACTTGGACTCAGGTGCCACTGTTCACATATTTCCTTACACAGCCAACTTTGTCATGCTCAAACTGATTCTGCTTTGATCTGTTAGAGGAGTAGGAGGTACATTAGTTGAAGCTGTGGGCATCAGGCAGATCTGGCTTCATGTACAAGACAAAGCAAGAATTGTACTCAAAGATGCCCTCTACATTCCAAACTCTGCAGTCTGTCTAGCCTCTGTCTCTGCCCTGCTTTTTGGCATGGATGCCTCTGTCACTTTCAGGCATTCTGTTGTAACAATTCTTGATGAGAACAGTGGCACTCTCTTAGCCTCAGAACCCCTCATTCCAGGTTGACACTTATACATGCTGGACCTCCAAGCCACTCTCTCCAAACATGTGCTCACTGCACACAACCCCATCAGCCTCAACACCTGGCACTAGCAACTGGGCCATGCTAACTACTAAGTTGTTGTCACCATGGTGTGTGCTGGTCTACTCCCAGGTACACCATCTGTTCCTCTCCTCACTCAGTCTAAATGTGACCTCTGTATTTTGGGAAAATAGACCAAGTCACCTATTCCTAAAATATGTGAAGAGAGGCATAGAGCAAGTGAGAGGATGCAGATCATGTGGATAAACTTAGCAGGCCCAATGAATGTTCAATCTCATACTGGAAATAGATATATCATGGATCTAGTTGATGACTATACAAACATGCCATGGTCCATCCCTCTTAGATCTAAAAGCAACACATTCTCCACCTTACAATAATGAGAGAAAGCAAGAAAGCTCAAGACTGGAAAGAAAGTTGGCATCTATTGCATGGGACACAATGGTGAGCTAAGAGTAATCAGATGGAAACTTGGCTGGCCTCAACTGGATCTAAAAGAGAATTTGGGGCACCATATACTTGCAAATACATGGGACAAGCTGCACATACAGTGGCTCAAAAAACTGTCCCAATGTTTTATACTTTTTGAAAGATGACATTGGCATGAAGGATTGAAAGTATTGAAAATTCTGGTTAAATCATGCAAAATACTATGGTATTATAGCTACAAATTGCATTTTAGTTTACGTATTTCAAATCAAAACTGATGTGGTAATGGCCATTTTAAAATATTCACTCATTGGGACAGTTTTTTGAGCATCTCTAATTTTAGTATTTAGTACTTTGTATGTCTCCCATTTGCCTTGATAATTGCTTGAATCCTTCTAGGCATGTTTTCTATCAGTCTTTGGCTTACCTCTGCTGGCATTCCATCCCACTCCTTTGCAACCCTCTCTCACAATTCATGCACACTATGAGGTGTTTCATACTGCCCAAGCTGCTTCTTGAAGTACTCCCAGAGGTGTTCAATAGGGTTAAGATCAGGGGATTGGGTTGGCCACCAGAGGACAGCAAAGTTGCTGTCTTCAAACACTTGTTAGCCCTCTTGGAGTTGTGTTTGGAGTCATTGTCCTGTTGAAAGTAGCAGGCACCCTCCTCTATCTCTAACTATTCAAAGCTCTCCTTTGCTCTGTCATCCAAAATTTTACAGTACTGCTCTGCATTCATAATCCCCACTACCTCTACTAGCTTTCCTACCCCATTCCAACCCATACAGCCCCATACCATGAGATTATTCCTTCCTCCATGTTTCACAGTAGGTGTAGTAGTTCAGTCTGAAATGCCTTCTCTTCATAGCTTCCACACATACTGCTTTTTATCTGACCTAATCCTGTTAATATTTGTCTCATCTGTCCACAACACTCTTTTTCAGTCCAGTTCCAATTCTCTTGAGCCTATTTAAGTCATAGTTGTTAATGTCTACCTTTGAGCATAGGAACTTGCCTCTTTGTAGCAGACCAATACCCCTCCTCCTTGAGCACATTCCAGACAGTCTGAGGAGAGACAGGGTTGAAAATGATATTGTTGATAAAATTGGTAGCCTGAACAGCTGTATCAAGTCTCCCAGTTGATATTTGTCAAACAATAGCCTGTTTATCATGTGGAGTAAGCTTAGCTGAATGGCCTCCAGGATGGTTTTCCTTGTCCACCTCCAACTCTCTACCAATCCTCCCAATAGTACTTTCCTAGACCAGTTTTAGTCTCAATCTGATGCAGAGAATACCCTTGAGCAAGGAAAGAAGCAATAGTAGAGCATTGTGCAGAAGAAGTAGCTTTTATGATGGTGGTTGAAGGCCAAGATGTGGTTCAACTAACTTGAACCACTCTTAAATATGACCAAACATGGTCATGTGACTCTGGTGATATTTCCACATGCAAATTACTCATTATTTATGACTAAGATAGGGATAAACCTGCAAAATTAGAGATGCCCACAAAACTGCCCCCAATGAGTGATTGTTTTAAAATGGCAATTAGTCCATCAGTTTTGATTTGATTTATATAAACTAAAATGCAATTTGTAGCTATGATGCCATAGTGCATTACATGATTTTACCAGAACTTTAAATACTTCTAATCCTTCATGCCAATGTCATCTTTCAAAAAGTATAAAACATTGGGACAGTTTTTTGAGCCACTGTATATGTGTGAAATTGGCTGCTGTGCATTTGTCCTAATCCTTAATCAACACAACCCTAAGCAGGATTGAATGTGTCTTTATTGGGTATGCCCAGAACTCAAAAGTGTACTGCTGCTACAATCTAAGAACCCAAAAAATCTATGAATCCTATCATGTACAATTCTTGAAAAGATGCAATGGGCACCCCATAAGAATAGATCTGCAAGCCATGGCACCAACACAAGACATGATAGAGCTGAACACTATTGGACAAATCAAAATGCCTCCATGGATTCCCTCTTTACCATTGACAACAACAATAATGGGCATCATCTAGGCAAACCTGTCATCAAATACCAGCAGCATCCTATTGCCAAGCAACAAATTGACACACCATGGAATGTTAAGGATGTACCAATTGGATTGTGTCACTCAAACTGTGTCCCTATTCCTACAGCAAGAATGAGCCCAGACAATCCATCACTTAGTTGTGTGGAGCAAGCCATCTGAGAAACTTGCAAGGCAGGTGAAAGCATATGTACTGCAAGGTCAGAGAAGTGACAGAACCTTGCTGTGGTGCACAAAACAAACACTACACACAATCACAGTACACTGGACACTGCCATGTCCAACAACAACATGCAACATTCAGAAGGAGATGTCAACACTACCAGTATTTCAGGCCTAGCCAACATTGCCACAATGGAGGAACTCAAGCACCTCCTTGCCATCATATAACCATTGGAAGGTCCTGTGTCCATTGACCTCAAGAATGAACTACAAATGTGGAAAGAAGCCCAAGAGTCCCTGCATGTGAAGGAATGTGAAGCAGGCTACAGAGAAGAGCTTAAGTTACTCAAGAAAATGGGAGTTTATAGGTTGGTTCACCAAGACCAGATTCCTGCTGGACACAAGATCAAAAAAGGACAACCTTTCTTTAGAATAAAATGCAACAAGACTGGGAGACCTCTTTGATTTAGAGTAAAACTTGTCTTTAAAGGATTTAAGCAGATCTATGGCCAAGACTACACCAAAACCACTTCACCAATTGTATGCATGGAGTTGTGGTGAGTGCTGCTACATCTAGCTGCATCTCAAGGATGGGATGCCACCCAAATTGATGTAAAGATGGCCTTCCTCTGCAGCTGACTCCCAGAAAATGAAGTCCAATACATGGAATAGCCTGAAGAATTTGAAGAGTCAGGAAAGGAAGGCTATGTATAGTGTCTACTATGCAGACTCTACAGAATGAAGCAAGCTGGCTGCATTTGGAACCAAACACTCAACAAGAATATGTTTTCCTGTGGGTTCATGTGCTTCTCCTGCAAATCCTGCATCTACTACTGCAAAAACAATACAGGTACTGTGATAGCAGCAGTACATGTTGATGATTTTCTGTCTATTGCTAGCAGCAGTACATGTTGATGATTTTCTGTCTATTGCTAACAGCAAAGCTGAAAATGAACAATTCAAGGACTAATTATGCTCTACCTGGACCATATCTGATCTTGGATTACTTAGATTTGTAGTGGGTATACAGTAGAGTGGGATCATGGTAAACATCTTGTCAAGCTTGTACAGACTGCTCTGATCAACAAAATTATCTCCCAATTTGGGCAATCCAATGCCACAGCACTCTCATTACTGAAGGAGCCTAGACTGAAGCTTAGGAGAGCAGACAAATTGTCTGTAACCACTGAAGAAACAGAAGCACTCCAATAGACTCACTATAGGTCATTGGTCAGTTGCTGTCAGGTTCCGCTGACTATGGAGGCTCAGCTACACTGGGCAAGTCCTTACTAAGCAGACACAATGCCCTGTGCTTATAACCTAGGGCTCTGGAGTTGGTGTGGAGTGGAGGGACTTGCAAGGGGAAGCTAATGAGAGCAGTCCAAGCAAGCCCAGAGTGGTCTGGGGAAGTCTAAAACCAAGTATATTAGGTGTTGGGCTTGGGCAGGCATCAGGAACAAGTTTGTAGGCATGCAAATAAATTGTGGAGCAAGCAGAGGCTTTGCAAGTGATGGAGGTGGAGCCAGAGTTTGATGGGGGATCAATTAAGACTTGATGGGTTCTGGGGCAGAGTGAGGAGCAAGGTCCGGAGTTGTCATAAGAATGTTCAGGGGTCATAGCATGTGTGCAGAGTTCATGCTGACATCAGAGTTGAAAAGAACTTAGAGAAACAAAGGAAATAGAGACAATCAAGACAAGACAGAGGTGAGACAAGATGAGACTGAGAAAAGAGATAGGTTTGAGACTAAAATTAGAAACAGAGACAGAAAGAAACATGAGACGCAAGTAACCAGTTAATGCAATATCAAGACTAGAGTATGGGGCGCTACTCTATGGATTATATACTGACTACTGGAGAGCTCCAGGAGGCAGTGAGTGTGGTGGTGGGGTTTGATAGAGCCATGCAGAGTTGATGGGTATTAGTTGCAATTGAGGGCAGGCTATGGTAATATTCTGATGGGATCAGTTGGGGATGTGGGTTGTTCTGGAGTCATTGTGATGCTTTGGAGGAGGTCAGATGAGTCAGGGTGGTGAGCTGGAGATGCATGACAGGGTCAGAAATGGTGGGAGAGGGTTCCAGGAGCTCAGAAGAGTCAAGGGAAGCATTGACAGCTGCAGAGAAGGTCATTGGAGTTAGCCAGGGGGGCATCAGGGTTTGCTGGAGAAGCATTGGAGTTACCTGGAGTGGCCATGGAGGGTGTTTGATGGTTGGAGTTTTGATGAGGCATTGGAGGAGGGACTCTGGAGAAACAAGCAGGCTGGGAACAATGTTGGGGGTTCAGGGAGTGGGTCATGACATTACCCCCCCTTCAGCATCAAGACTCTTGAGACATGGAGCACAGTTTGGTGATTTGTGGGGGTGTTGGAATTGAAGTTGAGTAATATTGATCAAACTGCAGCAGTTGGCAGCATGGGGAACAAAGTTGAAGCATGGCTGCTGTTCATCAGGGAGTTCCTCCCAAATTAATAAAAGAGGTCAGATGTACTCTGGAGTTCTCAAACCTTCTGCAATGTTCTTATCTGCTTACTCTCCAGTATCATTGGCATTGTCTGCAGCCTCCCCCACCTCCTTGTCCTCAAGGGAGTCTGAGTCCCCATAGAGTCATAAATAAGTTGAAGCTATGTACCAAAGTTGTAAGTGCAGTATTGCCTTTCCTGTGCTCTGGAGCTCCTGATGTATTGCTAGAACTATCCACAGTGGTGGCTGGCCCATTGGGGGTTTTGTCTCATGGTGGAGCTCCAGCAGAGTTGGTTTCAGTATCAGCAGGGCAATCTTTGTAGCCCAATTTTGGTCTAGGGGAGGTCCAGGCCATTCCAAAGGTGTTGCAGGTCTCCCAGGCAGAGATAATGCCAGAAAAGTTTGCTGAGGTGGTGGGGCAAGTGTAGGGTCCTCCAACCCTGGAGTGGTGTTAGGTGGAGGCTCCGGTGAGCATTTTGTGCCATTGCACCAATTTTTTAAGCTGATTTGATTTTATAGTGTACTCTTTGTGCTTGTCATGGCGAGTACTGTTATTTTGAGGAGCCAGTGCTGGGGTTCCAGCAGGACATGTCAATGTGCATCCCTTGTTGATTGAGGCATGAGAAATGCCCCATTTTGTTGAGTTGGCAGGCAACCTGTATATTAGAGGAGCAGGGATGGGATGTAGAGTGGGTGGCTGCACAGTTACTTGAGGGGCACAAGGGGAAGGTGTTGGGTCAGGGTTCTGGGGTGGAGTGTGGAGGCAGTGCAGGGCAGTCCACAATGAAGGTGGGACTCCTATGGGGTGGGTGGAGAGAGGGGGCTTCCATGGTGCAGGACAAGGGGAAATGAAGGGCATCCCTTTCTCTGGAGGCAGGGCCTAGCAAGTAGCTACAGGGAGAGGAGTCAATGGTGGGTCCTTCAAGGCCACACATATACTCCCCTGGGTTGGGGGCCTTGGTGGGGGGGTCTGGTGGGGACTTTGGCCCCTCTCCCACCATCTCTGAAATGTTCTAGCAGCAGCAGATGGAGGCGTTGTCCCATCTGTTGGTGTTGCATGAGGAGGAGGTCTGGAGGATTGGAGTGGGATTCAGTGGGAGTGCAATGAGGCATGGAGGGATTGGGATGTGGCATGAAGGGAGCTAGAGGGGGCCATGCAGACGATTGTGGAGAGGTCACTGGAGGTGCAGGGTTTGTGGGAATGATTGCTGCAGTTGAAGGTGCAGGTGAAGCAGAGGGTGGAGGTGCAGCAAGGAGCTACAGAGGCAGAGGGGGCCTGGGTGGAGGTGGGGAGGCAGCATGAAGAGTGGCTGGCCAATGAGGCAGTCTTGGGGCATAAGGGGGTGATTCATAAGTTCCTTCACTTCTTGCTCCTTTCACTTCTGCTGACACTGAGTTGTTTAGACTGGGTCTGACAGCACCACATCCTCCTTGATGGGGTGTCAGCCACTCATGCCTCAATGCAGGATGGGTTGGCATGGATGCCCAGGGAGCTCCCATCAGAGTTGGAGCAGGAGTTTAGGCAGATAGGGTGGCTGTTGGTAGGGCACTGGCAGAGGAGTGTGGCAGACTCCAGAGCATGGTGGGAGATAGCAACTGATGTGGGGGAGCCATTGCTGGGGCAGCCAAAGGTCCTCATTATTGTGGTTGCGCAGATGGAGGTGGACCTGGTTGGGGGTAGGGTGTGGAGAATTCTGGAGGAAGAGGGGGAGTGAGGGGGTTTTTGAACTTTGTTTTTTTGTTGCTCTGCACCTATCCCTGTTATATAGCTGTACTTCTAGCCTGTGTATACTGGACATTTTTTTTGCATTTCTGCTAAGTGTGAGAAGCTTCAAATAGAGTGAGAGGGAAAATGAGTGAAAACATGTAAGAGGTTACTCATGGGAGTTGAATTCCTGATGAGTCCAGAGGTGGGAGTTATGCCCACTGATGCTATCTGTGTTTACTAGTCTTGGGGGTCCTAGGGCTTAGTGGGGTGCCATTAATAGAAGTCCCAGAGTTTGTTGGAGGCTCCATTGAGGTTTTTTCAGGGTTCCTAAGTGTCATCCTCAGGTCCATAGCCCTTCCAGTAGACCAAGTACTGGGGTCAGCTACAGATCATGTGGGAGTCGAGAATTTGGTTGACCTTATAGTGATATTTGTTCTTGACTTTGATAGGGAGCAATCAACTGGGGCATTGCCTAGGGAAGGGGTCCAGAGCATGTTTTTTGAGGAGTCATATATGGAATACAGGGTGGAGGCCCTTCAGGCCTGGGAGTAGGTCAAGCTTGTAGGCATGCATGGAGACTTTTTGGAGGACTTTGAAAGGACCAAGACATTTGTAGTCAAGCTTGATAGAGGGCCTCTGAGTCTTGAGGTTTTGTTGATTGAGCCAAACCAAAGTGCTGGGGGGCCAGTTGGGGGTGGGATCACATTGGGCATCAGCATGCTTGGAGTAGGCTTGATTAGTGGTGTTGATTTTGTTGCAGAGAAACTGGTGAAGGGATTGGAGGTCTTTGGCAACTTTGTGGGCAACATGAGAAGGAATATCCTTGAGGGATAGCATGAGTTGGGGGTTGTAGCCCTTGTTGGCATAGAAGGGAGAAACTCTGATGGTGGAGTGAAGCATGTTGTTGTAAGTAAACTTGGCAAGGGGAAGTTCCACATGCCAGTTGTTTCATTCTGTCTGTCTGTCAGTCTCCAGGTGATAGGTGGTGGAGAGATTGGTTTTTATTTTGAGCACCTTGCATAGCAATTGCCAAAAATGGGATACAAATTGAGGTCTGCAGTTGGAGACAATGTTGTTTGAGAGTCTGTGCTTGGAGAATACATGCTTGAGCAATAGCTTGGCAAACTCCAGAGCATTGTTGGTGGTGTGGCAGGGGATGAAGAGGGCTTGCTTAGTGAGGTGGCAGACTACAATGAGGACTGCATCAAAACCATTGGAGTCAGGGAGTTCAACAATGTGGTCCATTAAATCAAGGACCAGGGGCACCAACCAATGGGGAGGGGCTTCAGTAGTCCATGAGGCTGGTGGTGGGGTGCCTTGGCTTGGAGACAAGGTTCGCAGGCCCTGATGTATTGCATGACATCCTTCTTTATTCCTGGCCAAAATTAAGTCTGGGAGATAAGCTGAAGGGTCTTATGAATTCCTGGGTGCCCATGGAGCTTGTAGTTGTGGTATTGCCAGAGTATGTTGAGGCAAATGGATTTGTAGTCCAGGGCATAGATTCATCCACTTCAGAGCAGGAGGCAGTGGTCTGGGAATAGCATGAAGGGGTTCTTGATGTCTGACTTGTTGGTGGAGTTGTTGCAGGGATTGTGCTGAGTGAAGAAGGAGTCTGGGGGTGAGTTTCTGATTTGGTGGAGGATTCCTTCTTCATTTAAAATCAGCACAGCATGTAGATGTTCAGGGGGGGATCACTACTTGATGGTTGAACACATTCTGCTTGGCTTCAAAGGACTTTTTTGGATACACATTGGACCTCCATGTGAGTGTGTTGGGCTTTGCACTGAGTTGTCCAGAGCAATAGTCCAATGGTAAAGTTGTACTCTGAGAGGGTTTTAGACTATTGAGCTTGGTAGCAGCTGAGTTGCTTTGTGGTTGTGAAGTATTGTAGATTGTTGTGGTTGGAGTAGACTTGAATGCGGTGCAGGGATTCCTTGAGGTAGGCCCACCACTGACAAAAGGCTTTGATGATTGTGAGGAGTTCTTTATTATAGATATTGTAGTTGAGCTCCACAGGAATCATTGAGTGGGTGTAGAAGGTCACAGGGCAGAGGTCCCTGCCTCTGGAGTCTGACTAGGAGAGTATCCCAGCAATAGCATAGTCAGAGGCATCACATTTGAGTACAATCAGCAGGGAGGGGTTGAAATAGTGGAGGACTGGAGCAGAGGTGAAAGCCTTTTTGAGGAGGAGGAATACACTTTGGCACTTGCTGTCCCAATCCCAAGGGGTGTCCTTCCACATAAGTCAGTTGAGGGGTTTGGTAATCCTGGAGTAGTTGTTAATGAATTGGCAGTAAAAGTTAGCAAAACCCAGGAATGACTGTACCTCCTTGACATTCTGTGGCAGGGGCCAGTTGAGTATAGCTTTGACTTTGGCAGGGTCCATGTGCATGCCATCAGAAGTGACAATGACTCCAAGGTATTTGACCTCCATCATGTAGAAAGAGCATTTCTCAGGTTTGGCATGGAGGTGGTACTCCCAGAGTTGTTCTAGGGCACAGCAGACATGCTCTGGATGCTCCTCTGGAAAATTCAAGTAGATCAATATGTCATTCAGATACACAATAACAAAGATGTCATTCATGTTGTAGAAGATGTCATTCATGAAATACTAGAAAGTGGTGGGGGAGTTAGTTATTCCAAAGGGCATTACTAGGTACTCAAGGGGACAGTGCCAATGATTTTGATGTTGAGGTTTTTGAAGTTGACAGGGGTAGGTGATGGGGCAGCAGCAGTTGAGTCTGGAATGGTGGCAGGGTTGTTTGGAGGAGTTGAGCATTGCTGGTCAGGGTACCATGGGCCTTTGTATTGTTTCTGGAGTAAGTTGGGGGGCAGCCATTGTGATTTGATTGAGGGTGACCAAGGCAGAAGTGTGTTTTCTTCACATTCTGGGTCACTGTCAAAAGTTGAGGGGCTTTGGGTTGCTCCAGAGTTGCTGGCATTGGGGTCAGAGATGTTGGAGTCCAAGGTAGGCTAGAGGTGAAGGAGAATGGCAGCTGCTAGACTTGCTTTGGAGCTGGGAAATCATATGGTGAGGTTCTCTCAGTCAATGTTGGGGTTGACATCTTGCAGCCATGGGAGTCTGAGCATGATTGGAGTTGACAGGGGGAGTTGGGTGACAAGCTGGGCTTGAAACCGTAGGTCATTGTTGAGGGTGAGGGTGTTGTTATGGTATTGAGTGATTCCTGTCATGGTGGGGCTTCTGTCAAAGAGTTGGAGCTCGAGGAGTTTGTTGAGGTCATTGCATTGGAGGTTGAATTGACTGCTGATGAAGGTGCCAGAGGTGCTACTGTTGACAAGGGCAGGGAGGACCTTGGGCAAGCTGTCAAGTTGGACATTGATGACAAACAACTGCATGGACTTCAAGCAGAGCTGTAGGAGAGTCTGGGGTTGGTTGATTATGGTCTCAGGGCTCTCAGAGGGGGGTGAGACATCAAAGGGCACTAGTCTAGAGTCAGTCAGGCTGTCTCAGTCAAGGCAGAGGGTGAGGCTGGGCCAGTCAATGCAGGGATTGGTGGAGTGTAGCCATGAGAAACCTAAAATGACAGAGGCAGAGGGGTGTAGTTTTGTAATAAGTAATTGGAGTTCTTGCTGTCATCCATTAGTGAAGATCATGGTTGTTTCTAGGCAGTGTGTTATATTTCTAGCAGGGGTGGGGTTGCTGTTGAAGAGCTTGAGGAGGATTGGAGTGGGGAGGCATTGGAGGTGTTGGGGAGTGAGCACCACCAAGGATTCATCAACAAAGTTATCTGTGGTGCCACTGTTGACTAGTGTGGGAACAGAGTTGTTGGAGAAGAGGAGGGTGGTGCGGAGGAGGAGGGTGGTAGAGGAGTGGGAGGGGAGGTGTGCTGGGAGGTTGTCTGAGGCAAATACCATTGTGCAGAGAAGTGTGGCTAGGGCAGAGAAAATGTCAGGGTCTGGTCTGCAGTCTAGTGCATTTTCAAGACCTAAACTGCTGACTTGTTTTCTATGAACTGGTAGTTACAGTCTTTCTCATCAATAGTCCACATGGCATGTCCCATCACCTGGCATTTAGGGCAGCTACTGATAAAGTGTCCCTGCTCACCACATAGGATACATGCACCCTCTTTCTGTTGTTTCTTCTAAGTCTCCTCTGGTATGTTGATCCATGGTCTGTTCTGAATCTTGTTTGCACATAGGGCTTCTTGGTTGTCAGCAGAATCCAGAGTGTCATTGAGGTTGTTGGGGTTGGCATCCAGGGGTTCTGAGGCCTCATGGAGGTTGGCAGCATTGAGTTGGGCAGGTGAGCATTGTCCTAGAGATTAATTGGTAATGGAAGGTCCTTGGCCCAGGAGGAAATGGGGTGTGGGGTTGCCAGAGTTGCTGGGGATTGAGGATCAATTGCCGTTGGTTGCTCTGGCCTGCTAGTCAGTGTTGCCAGAGGTGTTCTACAAGGTCTGCGGTGCCATGTTCTCACTCCAGTCTTCCCAGTAATGCTAGTCAATCTGGGCAACAAGTGCCTTGTATCCATTGTATGTGGTTTGCTTAGGCACAAGACAAAGAACATCCTTGATCTGCTGAGGCAGAGCATGACAGAGGGCAAATTGGAGAGCATTGTAATTCCACCTGGTTTCATAGGCTTCCTGTTCAAATTGTACAATGAAGGTCATGAGACATTTGTTGTTGTGCATTTGGAGGTTGAAGAGGTTCGTTCTCCTTTGCTTCTGCTACAGTATTGAAGATGCCAAACTTACTAGAGAATTCCTGGATGAAAGTGAGCCAATTAGAGAGTATGTGGTTATTGGGATCAAATCAGAGTAGTGCTGTGTAATGGTCAAAGGCAATACCCTGCAAATATAATGTGGCAAAGGCTACTTGTGAGCTCTCAAACTGAAAAGTAATGGGCTTAGCTTGGAACATAGTTAGACATTGTGTTAGAAAGATGTGCCACTTCTGGGGATTGCAGCCAGTGCAGGGTTTGGGCTTTTGAATATCAAGTTTTCCTTCCTAAGCCAGAGCATTGCAAGTGTCATCCTGTGTGTTTTGAGTTTGGGGTGGGGGTCTGGCATTGTAGTAGTAATAATAGTTGTTTCCATTTCCATGCTGGGGGAGGAAGTTGTCTATAGCTGGGCCCCATCCTCCAGGTGGTCTGCTATTGGGAGACCCATCACCGGGGGGTTGGCCTGCATTGCCTGGGGGAGGCCCTGAGGCTCATTGAGGAGGAGGAGTCCTCTAAGGGTGAGTAGTCCAAAGTAATCAGCATTGGTGGGGGAGTTGGGCATCAGAATGGGTGGGAGGATGAGGGGGGTTGGAAGAGAAAGGGGGTTGGGGTGCTCTGGAGTCCATGGGTTGTCTCAGAGAGACTGGGATGTTCTGGCAGGGCAGAGGAACATTAGTATGGGGGGCATAGAGATTGAAGTGGGGAGGTCTGTCTTGTGGGAGGCTGTTGCATGGGGTGGGCTTGTTGGCAGGATTACCAGGCTCATTAATATAGGATAGAGTCTGGTCATTGTTGTCAATGCCCTGGAGTGGCCATTGTGCACAGGGTTTGGGGGTGGCAGGCTGGCCCTATGTATGGAAGGTGCTGGGGACAGAGTTGGCCTGGGGACGAGTGGAGAGGGCCAAGGTGTGGGTGGCAGATTGGTTGAACAGTCTCCCCATAGAGTTGAGGTTTCTCAAGATGCTGGAGGCCATGTTGAGTTCTTCCTGCTGGCAGGGAATGAGAGGTGGGGCTTTGCTTTGTATCCTAATGGGTTCCTCACATTGCACATGGAAGGAGTGGGAGGGGTCTAGAGGATCTTCAAATGGGTGGGGGTTTGGACTGGTGTGGATTTCTTTGACCAATGCACAGAGCTCATTTTGTAAATTAGCATTAATTCCTAGAGTGCCTTGTATAGTTTTGGGGAGGTTCCCTTGCAGGCAGTGTTCATGAAAGTCAAGGAGCCAGTCTGCCCAAACTTCCAGAGTTGCAGAGGTGTCAGAGTAGCCTAAGTTGATGAGGAGGGTGTGAGCATGCCTTGTAAACTCTGCAAGGGAGAGGCAGAGGAAGCAGAGGACATTGTTGCACTGTTGGGCATAGGCTTTGACCCTTTGCTGTCTGGGGGAAGGAGGGACTTGAGCGGAAAATGGCATCAAGGAGGAGAATAATTATCTGGGTGCTCTGAAGGGGCTGGGGCTACAGCAGAGGTTGGGTACATGTTGTAGTGGGTGGGAGAAAGGTAGGTGGGGTTGGAGGGCACTGCAGAGTATCCTCTGGGGCACATGCAGGGGTAGTTGCCATTGGCAGGGAATGCTGGAGGGTGGCACCAGCCCAGAGGTATTCTCTGGCAGGCATGCAAATAGATTGTGGAGCAAGTGGAGGCTTTGTAACTGATGGAGGTGGAGCCAGAGTTTAACAGGGGATCAATTAAGACTTGATGGGTTCCAGGGCCAAGCAAGGAGCAAGGTCTGGAGTTGTTGTAAGAACATGAGATGCAAGTAACCAGTTAATGCAATATTAAGACTAGAGTACAGAGTGCTACTCTATAGATTATATACTGACTACTGGAGAGCTCCAGAGAGCAGTGGGTATGGTGGTGGAGTTTGATGGAGCTGTGCAAAGTTGACAGGTGTCAGTTGCAATTGAGGGCAGGCCACAGCAATATTCTGATGGGATCAGTTGGGGATGCAGGTCATTCCAGAGTCATTGTGATGCTCTGGAGGAGGTCAGGTGAGTCAGAGTGGTGAGCTGGAGATGCATGATGGGGTCAAGAATGGTGGGAGAGGGTTCCAGGGGCTCAGGAGAGTCAAGGGAAGCATTGATGGCTGTGGAGAAGGTTGTTGGAGTTAGCCAGAGGGCCATTGGAGTTTGTTGGAGAAGCATTGGAGTTACCCAGGGTGGCTGCAGAGGGTGTTTGATGGTTGGGGTTTTGACAAGGCATTGGGAGAGGGACTCTGGGGAAGCAAGTGGGCTGGGAATGATGTTGGGGGTCTAGGGAGTGGGTCGTGACAGTTGCCTCCTGTACCTTGCCATCTCCACCTGCCCTGACATTGTTTATGCTGTCCAGCAACTAACACAGTCTGTAGACTCTTACAATGCCATGCACTGGAAAGCTGCTGTATGCCTCATCTGCTACCTGAAAGGAACTTGTGATCCCAAGCTCATGCTGGGTGGGGAAAGCAAAACTGTCAATCTCATGGGATTTACAGACTTGGACTGGGCAAACTGTCTTAATACATGGAGGAGTATTGGTGGTTACACATGGAGCCTAGGCTCAGGTCTAATCTCATGAGCAGTATGCAAACAGAAGTCCATTGCAGCATCATTGTGTGAAGCCAAGTATATGACAGCCTTTGAGAGTGCTCAAGAATGTATATGGCTGTGAGACCTGTTGAAGGGTATTGGTTATGATGTTACCTCTGCCCCCACCCCCATTCTGTGTGATAAAAATGCTGCCATTAACCTCTCAAAAAACTCTACACTTCATGCTCAGGTCAAACACATTGATATCAAGTACTACTTCCTTTGAGAACACATCCAATCTAACAGAATATGTATCTGCTATATTAACTCAGAACACAATGTTGCCAACCTATTCATGAAGGCACTTGCTGCCCCTCTCTTTGTCTGACTCCATGCCCTTCTGGACCTCTAGTAATACCACAACTACATGCAAGGAGGAGTATACATTACATAGTGAGGTTTCTGGTAAGGAGTGTTGGTGCCCTTGTGGCCACCATTAACCTCAATCTCAACCTCAATGTGATGTGTGTGCTCCTTACATCACTTGCTCCATTGTCTTCCTATTGACCCTATTGCCATACTTGCATCATTACAAACATTATATATACTGTCCTACTATACACAAACCCTCAGTCAATTATATATCATGCTGAGGGTGAGCCCATACTACACACACATCTAGCTACTTACTAATTAATACATATTCAGACACTTGCTCATACATTTTCAGGTACACTGTAGTCAATTATATATTGTGCTGAGGACACTTACTAGGTGTAATACATATTCAGACACTTGCTCATACATTTTCAGGTACACTGTAGTCAATTATATATTGTGCTGAGGACACTTACTAATATATTGTCAGGTGTGATTGTATCATAGAGGTCTAACACAGGAACCAACTAATGAGGTTTGCATATACAAGGTATAGTTCATGGCATCAAAAGAAGTCATGAAACAGCCAGTTCTGCCTGTACAGGACAAAGAATGTCTTGTCACTTGGGTGGACATTAATAGCCACAAGGCATGGATGCTGTGGGACTTGGAGAGCACTACCTCAGGCCTCATGCTATCCTTTGTGCATGTGGCTGGGATTTATGTGGCTCTATTAGCAACACCAATCACATGATTTTTGCAAACATGAATGATGGTATAGCTGGGTTAACCCAGGCATGAGAGGGGTCAGCAAGCCCTGAAGGCCAGGATGATGTGATGTTGGTAGCAGCCATCCTTGGGGTGCCAACCAACCTCAACCAAAGGATCATACAGACAAAGCATTTCTTTGTTGTATTCAATTCTTATATGGCAAAGACAAGCTCAAGCTTTTTGCTGAGATACTAAGCTGACCAAAGGACTACAAGTTCTTCAAGGTGTTGAAGAAGTTGATCTGGACCACCAATGTAATGGGCCATGAAGTACTGCATATACCTTGCAACCATGAGTGGGTGACCAAGTTGCTTGACCAAGCATACAGTGTGGTCAGACACTTTGGCACTCAGCAAACAATGGAGTACATCTGTCATTGATATTGGTGGCCAATGGTCGTTGCAGATGCAAGAGCTTTCTGCACAACATGTTGATTGTGCCAATAGGTGAAAGGAAGCAATCAGCTCCCTTCAGGGAAGCTACACTCATTGCCCATGTCAGTCAAGTCTTAGAACTCAATAGGCATGGACTATATAGGCCCATTTCCTGAGTCCAAAGGATATAACTAACTATGGGTAGTTATTTGCCAAATGACAAGCATGGTGCATCTAATACCAGTGCACACAAGTAAGACAACATCTCAGCTATCATGGGTTTACATGAGAGAAATCATGAGACTCCATGGTCTTCTGAGCTCAATCATCAGCAACAGAGACTCAAAGTACATGTCAAAATAGTGGTGTGAACTGCACAAATTATTAGGAGCTGTGTTTTTCTATCCTCAGACAGATGGGTTAACTGAACATGCCAATAGGAAAATTGGCCAGATCTTACACATGATCATCAGAAGGACTGGCTAGATCAAATTGATCTAACAGAGTTTGTAATTAATGCAAGCATTTCTGAGATGACAAAGTATGTGCTGTTTGAATTGAACAGTGGGTACATACTGTCTATGATTTGGGAGATTAGGTCTGACTCCATGATTCCCAAAGGTTTCAACAAGTTTGTCTGCCAAGCTCTAGAGAACTTGGCTGATGTGCATGACATGATAATTGAAGTATGTGTCTTTCAGACACATTACTCTAACACATATTGTTGACCTGATCCACAACTAGAGAAAGGTGCATTGCAGCCTGTTCAGCAAATTCTGCTTATTAATATACCAGAATAGTAATTTCAGATCATGCTGAGATGCAAGTGTGAGAATTTTCATTCTCATTGAAGATGTGTTTCCTCTGACTTCTGTGCAACTATAAGTGGCTGTATGGCATGCCATAAGGCTGAAATTCCTTCCATTCCTACCTCTGCTCTAAAAAAGTTTGCTCCCCATGCATCATGGAGTACAGATGATGAGCCTCAGCTTCTGCAATACCTTCTTGATCACAAGTCCAAGGCTAGTGGATGGCATGTCATTCAAGAAGCCAATGTTTATGGCAGCTTTCTGCAGTTGACAGCTATGCAGTCTTGGAGAATGAGGACTTGTGCAAGGAGTGGATTTGATGCAAGTTGGAAGAAGAGAATGATCATGCATTTTATGAGTAGACAATTAATGTGATTTCTACCTTCCAATATATCATTCACCTGCCAGATCTTGCTCTGCTACAATTGCCTGGTAGCTATCCCACATATCTTGAGCAATCTGATCTTGAAGTGCAGATGCACAAGCTTTTTCCATTGCATTTGCAGGCTGTCACGACCTGTTCCCTGGACCCCCGCACATTGTCCAATGACCACCTGCCTCCCCAGAACCTCCCCCGATGCCTTGCCAAACTTCCACAGTGCTCTGTGCCTACTCTGGCTAACTCCGATGCATCCTCAGCTAACTCTAACAGCCTCCTGGCCAACTCTGACATCTTCCCCACAGTCGGCAATGCTTCCCCTGGATCTCCTGAGCTCCTGGGACCATTCCCCCACCATGCCTGACCCCGTTACATGTCATCAACTTGACACCCTGGATCCTCCGACTTACTTTGAAGTATCATGATGACCTCGGAATGGCCCACATCACCAATTGATCCCATCAACATATCAATGTGGCCTGCCCTCTAATCATAACTGACACCCATCAACTCCGTCAAGCTCTGCCAAGCCCCGCCAGCACAGCCAACATTCCCCAGAGCTCTCCAGTAGTCAGTATATAAGACGTAGAGTAGCTCTTCATACTCTAGTCTTGATATTGTTTAACGTTACCTATGGTCTGATTGTTTCTCTCTCATGTTTTGTGTTCCATGTCTCGTTTTCTTACTCTCAGTCTCCTAGTCTTGTCTTGTCTCTATTCCATTATTGTTTTTGTTATCATTTCATATCTCCGCCTGAATCTATTCTTGTTCTTGTCTCCATCTCGTCTTGACTCCATCTCATTTCATTCAACTCTGTCTCATCTCGTTTGATCTGTCCCATCCATTGTGTTCCTATCTTTCCCAACCTTAACACCTTTGCAAACCCTGCAATTACAATTACAAATCCCAGACACTCTTTAACCAACTCCAGACCTCGCTACATGCTCAGCTCTGAACTCTATCAACCTCCATTGATCCCCCATCAAACTCCAGCTCTGCTTCCATCACTTGCATAGCCTCCACCTCCTCCACACCTGCAATACTCGCATACAGACTTGTGCCTGAACCCCACCAAGCCCGTCCCCCTTCCTGCAGCTTGTCCCCTACTCCTCCAGACCTCTCCAGACTTGCTTGGATCAATCTCCACCAACTATCCTCACAAGTCCCCAGTGTTTGGAACACCTCCAAAAGCCCAGTTGTCAGTGCAGGGAATCATGTCCGCCTAGTAAGGACTCACTCAGTGTAGCTGAGCCCCCGTGGTCAGCGGAACCTGACATAATATCAAGACTCTACCTTACCCCATTTGTGATGTCCACGCTAGCTCTGCACACACATTTGCCAAACACTTCCGATGTTTATGGTCGACCCGTGCCTGGAAACCCTTATGATTCATATAGCCCTGCCCAATCTGCCAAGGCACATTGAGTTACAGACCTAACACCAAACGTCCCTTCTGCTCTGGTTACACCCATACATGGCTCTCTCCATGGACACCCTCCCCACCCCCACCCATGCCCAACCCTACCACCACTCCTACAGACCACCTCCCACCCTTCCCTCACCCTCTCTGCCAGCTCCACTTCCCCACAAAGTTTGACCCCAATGTCACTAAAAGCAGCACGCTAAACCCTGGCAATAATTTGACCCAATGATCAACAAACTTCTCTGGCACTGCACTCCCACCCCTCCAACAAAAATAACACAAACCCACTGCAAAAAATCACCCATTGCATGAAGAAGACCGCCAACCCCGCTAGAACAATGACGAGATCACTGAGAACGCACTTCTCCGAAGCCCACCTTTGGATCCACTAACTCACAAGCAACTCTGCAAGCCATCAGGACGAACCCAGTGAGTCCCCAACAGCATCATAACCCAATAGTAGAACCCAGCTACCATGCTAGCAGACCATCTGACTCTCACCTGCACCCACCCCCAAGAAATTCTGCCCTCCCACACTAGCTCCACCATCATCAGAATCAAGCTCAAGCCAGTAACCCCACCAACAACAGAGCAAGATCTCAAGACCAACGCTATGCCCAACCCCAGCATTGGAATTGCTCCATCAGAACGAACTATAGGGAAAAGAGAATTCCATGCAAAGTAGTTCTCCAGAGTACTCTGAACTCGCTGACATGTTCATATAAGGGAGGAGAAAACCCCACCATCATTACCAAAACCATCGATCAACCCTCTCAAGCTCCAAAAACCCCCAATAATAGAGAACATACGCTCTGACATCCCTGGAGGGCTTGCCTGCTAAGCAACTCAAGCTCGCTCTATGGCTCAAATAACGCCGCACCAGGTCAAGGCCACCCCAACCAACCCCTCTGAGCCACTCTGAAGCCCCCCACACAACTCCGGACCCTGGCAATGCAACTCCGGGGCCCCTGCCCCGATTCTAACATCCAACTCAGAGGACCTACAATGCCAACCAAAATAACAATGCCCTGCAGCACCCACCCCGCAATCACAAATCGCCAGATAACAACCCCACAAAAACCCTGCCCATACACTGGGAGACGTCAATCAAACTGGGACCACACTACTGGAGTACCCAGAAACAAATCCCATACAAAGTAGTTTCTCTGGAGTGCCCTAAAATTGCTGATGCCTCCCATAAGAAGCAATTAGTTTTTTCTCCATTGCTACCCATCCTGAATCGACATCAGAAGGATGCCGCAACCCCCCAACAAACACTTGACATTGAAGAAAGTGCTGCCCCACCAGCAAGGGCACCACATGCCACAACCCGCCCATGGAGCCCCAGACCCGCCACCATACCGCTCCCCTCCCCTGACAAAACACTTCTCCAACAAGAGAATAAACTCCGGAGCCCCCCAAGTAGTTTCCCCCCAAATTCCACAACACCCCTGACAAAATCTAACCATGCCAATGGAGATCAATCCAGACACCCAGAATGATGAGGTGGCCCCTCTGACTCCGCCCCAACAATCAAGGAACCAATGATGCCCTCTAAAGAAGCGGCACCTTTTCTCTGATCAGAAATTTAGTTGATCACCCCACAGTGCCAAGACCTACCCCGCCCCCATTCATAGCAACCTCTGGACCACTCCGGAGTACAAAGGAAAGACTACCCTGACCCCACCATAAACCCCCTTGAAGTCCCAGATCAATGTCCCCCTGCAACCAACTTCCTGCCGCCCTCCAACAATTGTGAACGACCATCTCCTTCAATGCAGCAAAAGATTTCACACAAAGGGACAATGGCTAGAATCACCAAAGCCTTGGAAGGCAGCCAGACCTACTCCCCACATCCAAACATGACTCCAGGAGCCACCACCATATGCAATGACTCTGCCACTCAGTGGTAACGTCTGTTAAACCTCTGCTCATTGCACTGACTGAACAAGAGGAATAACCCATGGGATGACAGCCCCCAAACTCCCCCTTGCCCCAGAGCACCTCCACTAGGACAAGACAGTCACCAATCAAACCCCGTGCTGCCTCTGCCAAAAGGAGGCCTCCACCAAATTCAACCCAGGTAGCACCTCAAGTTCTAGAGAATGACAGAACTACATAAGACTTCTCTAACTGTCTCTGGACTTACCCTTGGCCAGGAACAGAGAGCAAGGTCACGTAAATGGCCTAAAACTCACAAACCTCAACTCTGGACCAGAAAAAACTTGTTGAAACTGGCCACCCCAAACCCCGCCCCCTTGTCAACGACACTCCGGAGCACACCAAAACACCACCCAAGCACACCCATCCCTAAACACAATACTCTGGAGTGCAACCTCAACCAGAGCCAACACTCCGGAGCACAGCAAGGCCCAAACCCAGTACACCTCTGATGAAATACAATACTCTGGAGCTCAACAAACCCCCACCATGTGCAAACCTACTAAAACATGAAGCCTGGACACCAACAACCAAAGGATGGCAACACCTACCCCAAGGGAGTACCTTTGCACCCACACTAATCCAACTCACAGCATAGCTGGCCTGTGGAACAGTCCCCCGACAAACTATTACAAGGACCACCTCACACCTGGACCACGCCTCTATGCTGCCAAGGACTTCCGCCTCTGACTGGCTCTGCCTCCAAGGACAAACTTCACTCCACCACCCCCGCCACTGTTCAAAGAGACCTCCGCCATCTCCACCAGCTGCGTCAGTATAAGGGTCTTCACTCTGCCACCCCCACTGTCGTCAAGAAGGATCTCCACCACCTTCACTACCCATGTCAGCATAAGGGTCAAACCACCAGAAGGCCTCCACCCCTCTGCAAGCCACACCAACAGAAAAAACAAAACTGCCAGCCACCATCAAGCGCACTCCAAGGATTTGGAGGCCTGCCCCCCCCTAACCAGCACAATGCCCAACCTCACCACAGACAGAGGACAACCCCTACAACTTTGGTCCAAAACCCTGAGGGCCAAGCCCAACAATGCCACCATCAATGCTCCAAAATGTGACAGAACCCTGCAGGAAGACTCCCAACACTCTGTCGAGCCTTGGAACTCCCTCCTACAATACTCTGCCAAGTCCCGCAATGACCCCAGGACTAGCCAACACCGACGGCAAACAATGGGCTTAACCCCCACCTCTGGACTTACTAGGGATTCAACTCCTACCTGCACCCCTGTGTGTTTTTACTTACTCTCACACAAACTAAAGCTCACCACAAACACCCAGGAGCATCAACCAAAATTGCATTAACAACAATATAATACAACAAAAGGGGTAGGCAACAGGGTGCAGAGCAACAAGAGGACAGAGTCCGACTGCTCCCTCAACCCCTCCCCCCCTCAGGAAACCCCCTCCCTTCCTCCCCAATCCCCAAATTGATCTCCATTTGGGCCCGCACCACCACTAGAACCTCTGCCAACCCTGGCAAGGCCTCCCCCACATCCACCACCACCTTCCACCATGACCCTGACGCCACTGCATTGCACCGCCAATGCCCCACCAGCGACCTCCCCATCCTTGCCATCCCCTGCTGGAGCTCCAGAGAGTGATCCACAGACATCTGCATCCATCCATCTTGGATCAATGCCAGTGCCATGGAGGCGCTGTCCAGGAAAACTCAGTGCTCCTGCACCCAGCCTAACCAAAAACGATTTGTTAGCAACAGAATGGAGAACTGGGGAGATACTTATGAAGGACTCCTGTATGGCCCGAGGCGGCCTCTCTGGCCAACCAATCCTCCTTCCACCCCGCTGCCTCCAGCTCTGCCCACAATGAACCACCCTCCAACGCCACCTGCCACCCCTCTGCCACTTCTGTGGGTCGTACCTCCTGCTGCATCAAATGCTCCCACAAACCCCGCACCTCCAACACCCACTCCATCACCACTTGCACTGAGGTGTCCCACTCCTACTGCAGTGCCTTCTTCTCCCTCTGTGCCACATCCAGATCCTCCCTTACCCATTGGAGCTCCTCCTCTCACACTGTCAACACCGTCATCAAAGCCTCCACCTGCCGACATAGGAAAACCTCCGTGATTGAAGGCAGGAGCTCTGGAGAACTTGAAGCCTGTTCCAATGGCACGCCCAAGGTAGGAGAATAAAAGTGAGGCCCCAGAGGTCCCGCCATTGACTTGTGTCCCCGTGGCCTCTTGCTGGGCCCAGCCTCCAACAGTGGAGAGGCCCTCCATTTCCCCTTATCCACCGCTGCCAGCGCCCCCTCCCTCCACCCACCTCACGGAGGTCCCACCTTTCCCATAGGTTGCCCCACACCCCCCTCCCCCAACACCCTGGCCTTCCGCACCTTGCCCAGTTGCTCCCACACCCAACTCTTGTCCCACCCCTGCTCTGCAGCAATGCACACTGCCCACCACTCCAATGAAATCAAGCACTTCTTGTGCCTTGTGCAGCATGGAAGGCACACAGAGGTGTCATGTTGCGAGCCTATGGAGGGCCCGTCAAATTCACACAGCTCGCTCCACTGAGCACAAAGGGTACACTATAACCAAACAGTCAGTAAATGCAACCAAAAGGGCTTGAAAACTACTGGGGCTTGGTTCAAACACCACTCCAGCGTTGGGGGGCCCCAAGCCCACACCAATGCCCTCACAAACTCCTCTGCTGTCACCTCCACCTGCAGAACTTGCTGCGCCTGTGGAACTCCCTCCCCACCCCCCACCACCAAACTTGACTGCATGGGACAAGCTCTAGTCTGTCCCAAGCCCCTCTCTTGAGTAGAGCCCCCAGAAGAGCCCAACACCATTGTGACCCACCCTGCAAAGCTCCATCAATTACCCCAAAAAAACAAGTAGACACTACTTATGACCCCGGTACATGGCACTGATCCGACGCCAGCACTCAAACTTCTCCCCCTCACTGTCATACACCACTACCTCATCTGCATCAGAAAACCATGGAGCTGAGTGATTGGAGAAGGACATGGAAGAAAATTTTGGGGAACCCTAAGGTATGTCCAAGTCTTTTAATTGATTGGGAAGAACCCCCTGGTGAAGCGGCAACCATGCTTTGACTTTGCCTCCCATGCTGCCATCATCCACTGTGGATTGATCAATATTACTTGGCTTTGACTCCCATGCCCCCACCAATCCCTGACCTGTGCCCTGCATCTCGAGGGTCTTGACATTGAGAGGGGGGGTGATGTCATGACCCATTCCCTGGACCCCCACACATCATCCAATGACCCCCTGCCCCCCCAGAACCTCCCCCAATGCCTCGCCAAACTTCCACAGTGCTCCATGCCTACTCCAGCTAACTCCAATGGCCCCCTGGCCAACTCTGATGTCTTCCCCACAGTTGGCAACACTTCCCCTGGATCTCCTGAGCCCCTGGGACCATTCCCCCGCCATGCCTGACCCTGTTACACATCATCAACTTGACACCCTGGTTCCTCTGACTTACTTTGAAGTATCATAACAACCTTGGAACGGCCCACGTCACCAATTGATCCCATCAACATATCAATGTGGCCCACCCTCCAATCGTAACTGACACCCGTCAACTCCATTGAGCTCCGCTAAGCCCTGCCACCACAGCCAACATTCCCCGGAGCTCTCCAGTAGTCAGTATATAAGATGTAGAGTAGCTCTTCATACTCTAGTCTTGATATTGTTTAACGTCACCTATGGTCTGATTGTTTCTCTCTTGTGTTTCGTGTTCTGTGTCTTGTTTTCTTACTCTCAGTCTCCCAGTCTTGTTTTGTCTCTATTCCGTTATTGTTTCCATTATTATTTTGTATCTCCACCTGAATCTATTCTCATTCTCATCTCCATCTCGTCTTGACTCCGTCTCATTTTGTTCAACTCCATCTCATCTTGTTTGATCTGTCCTGTCCATTGTGTTCCTATTTTTCCCAACCTTAATGCCTTCACAAACCCTGCAATTATGATTATGAATCCCAGACACTCTTTAACCAACTCCGGACCTCGCTACATGCTCGGCTCTGAACTCTATCAACCTCCATTGATCCCCCATCAAACTCCGGCTCTGCTTCCATCACTCGCGTAGCCTCCACCTCCTCCACACCTACAATACTTGCATATGGACTTGTGCCTGAACCCTGCCAAGCCCATCCCCCTTCCCACAGCTCATCCCCTACTCCTCCAGACCTCCCCAGACTTGCTCGGATCAATCTACACCAACTATCCTCACAAGTCCCCAGTGTTTGGAACACCTCTGAATGCCCAGTTGTCAGTGCAGGGAATCATGTCTGCCTAGTAAGGACTCGCCCAGTGTAGCTGAGCACCCATGGTCAGCAGAACCTGACACAGGCCCTTGAGCCAGTGATCCAAATATCTGATCTGTGGGTAGTAAAGAGCCAGGTACAGGATCCAGGAGATCAGTAAGATAAACAACCTCTTTTGAATCATGATCGAAAATGAATTTCTGTATAGCTGCCAGTGCTGGAGGAAGTTGAGCCTGGACATTCATATTATATTCAGGCAGTCATGTCAAGATGGTGAGCTGTTCCTTCAATACTCCAAATATACACTCAATCACATTGCATGACACAGATTATAAAGCTCTTGTGAATTCTGTAGCCTGTCAAAGAGTTCAAAGGAAAGACCACAATATAGTGCTTAGTATGGCATACCTGACATTTGCTCTACCCCATTCTGTAAGCTCATACCTCTCAACCTTGCTTTCTCCAACATGTTGAGTGGATAAGCTAATGACACAAGTGTATGGTGTATGAAAAGATAGCAAGCCATTGCTGGAGAGAAATATGCTTTGAATCTGTCATACCACAAGTTTGTAGTTCAAAAACCAGGGCTAGAAAAGAGGGAGATGCATTCCAAGTTCACTTCTAATGTGCTCAGGATGTCCATATATATAAGTTATCATACCCATGCCTCACCAGAGAGTGCAGAAGTGTGGTATGGTCATTTCCAATACCACTAGCTAGCATAAAGTGCAATTGCTGTGGTGACAGTGTGATAGTAATAAAGAGCTCCTGTAAGGAATCCCCTGTGCTCAGAAGGCAACATTTGGGCTGTCCATAATCAAGTCATTCTTCTAAAAGAGGAGAAATTGTATTGTCACATCAGGTCACATTACTATTCTGGTATATTAATAAGCAGAATCTCGCAGATTCGGAATTCGAATCGCGTGCTGAACAGGCTTTTACTCTATACGACTATAATTCATCTCGCTCAGGAACGCTCGAGCGGACCGGAAAACCTTCTGGTTCAGAGTGAGAGGGCTCAAAATTCTCCTGTTGAGTAGTGCCAGCATTAGCCAAGACATTAGTATCAGCCGTAGCTAATCCAGAATGGATGACACCAGCATCTGCCAACTGGCGAGTAAATTGTGCAATTTCGCGGTCGTATTCTTCCCACTCGGGAATTTGCCTGGCTCGATCAAGTTTTGGTTCTTTCTATGATGACAATGAGCGGATTGATAACCATTGTTTTGGAAAAGTGATGTACTGTGAGTGGATTTTGACAGAGATCAATGGTCTTCGCTCGATGTAGTCGATCTTTATTGCCTGTAAACAAAGAAAAACTATGTTAGCTTCAAGAAGAACCAGTGGCAAAGAAGTTTACACCAAGTTTCACACTTGTAAACGGGCAAGTCAGAAATGCTGTCGATGAGCAAAGCGCTTAACAAAAAAGCTCACCCAGAGCCAGTCCTCATGAAGCGAATACTGCCGTGACCATGAGCAACTGTTGTTAGAAAAGTGATAATCTTACGATTGGAACTTCTCTCTGAAGGTTATTAGGAAGATCTGGAATGTGTTAGCCAACATCTAAGTCGGTGATGATATGAGGATGACAGACCTTGGTCCAAATTTGCAAGAGAGTTTGGATCGGCAGAGAGCTGTTGGTAATGCCCTCGGAGTATATCCTGATCCAAGTCTCAGCTTTGACCTGTAATGAAAAATCGAAATCCTTACACCTGCGGCCAGCTAGAACGAATGGGCTTTAGTGATTTCCTCCGGAAATCAAAGAAACCTTACCTGACGGAATCGGTCGAGGTCTATGACATATAAGGCACTGGGAAGACAATGGTCAGGATATACCATTGCAGAAAAAGGTGTCCCGACCTGATGTGGTATGATAGCCCCCGCAGAAAGTCTTTCCAATACCCTGTCTTCCAAAACCTAAAGCCCTCCATGTCGGGGTTATCATCACCCATGGGGGTGTATCCATAAGGTGCCCCATGTAGATCCAGGTCGACCAATTCTTTCAGATCTGCACGCACGATCTGGTCCGCGTCGACAAATATGACCTTTTTGAGGTCCATGGGGAAGAGAACATCAAGGAAAAGAATTTTGTAGGCCCAGATAATTCGCTGTTTTTCCGTTTGTTCACGCAACCATGAAGGCCATTTGTACGTCACGAGCTCGTACTTGAAGTTGTATTGCTTAGCTAGGTGGGGAATGAATTCCTATGACAGCAGTGTTGATGTAGTTATCGTTTGATATTTTCTGAGAAGTTCTTACCAGGAACGAAGGAGAGAGGAAGTTCTCTATAAACCAGAACTTGACGGTACTCTGAGTATTTCGTAGAACACTGAGAATCATGATTGAGACAAATCGCTGCAAGACGTCAGCTAGGGCGACGCTCAATGATGGCCGAAAGACTGACTTCGTACAAAAGTCCTGACGCAACAGTGAAGATGTTGATCTCTGCTTGCTCTTCCCCATGAGGAACGTTGCCTTTTGGTTTGAACAGCGACGTTACTCTGAACCAGATGAGGAAGCATCATCTGCACAAAGACGAGGCCACACACCGAGAAGTCAAATCTCCCAAAATGGAGCTAAAATTATTCTCTCTTTCAGGATGCGTCAACACATCCACATTGTCCATACCAGGTTTCCTCGTCAACGTTGGGTACAGGGTGAGGCCCTCAAAGCTCGTCAACGTAATCTCACTTCCCTTCTCGTGAATCGTGGGGCTATTCCACCCCTCGTTTCCCACACTCTCCATCCTATACACATCCCTGCCCCTTCCCATTCGGATCTCAAGTCCAAATACCCCAGGTTTGACTTTGAACTGAAAATAGCCGAGGTTCGCGACGACTTGTGTATCATCAACGGCATACGGTTCTTGCCCACCTCGGAGAAGTTCGAGCTGCACACCTCGAGGTGCATTGTTATTGTGAACTTCTCGGGCGTGTCCTTCAACAACAAGGTAGTCGAGATCAAAGACAGCTTTTAGGCTATGGTCCTCTGGCGATAGATTGACGAGTTGAATGTTGTCAAGATCGTACAAAGCCTCCCGGGGTCGCACAAGCCAGGACAATGGGACGTCCATGGCTAGGGTGTAGAGCGGCTTGATAGGAAGGCCTTCGAACACCGTTTGAGCAGCAACTTCTTGACTAGATATGCAGAATGAGTCATCTCGCCAATTGTATGTTTGATGAACGTACCCATTTTCCTGGTAGGAGAGTGAAGATAGAAGATTGTAGCGATAGAAAGTCTTCAGTGGCATCTGTTTCCGCAATGAGTTTCCGCCAGTTGAGAGTTAATAGGAGGCCTACCTCAATATGATGACCAGGATTTAGATGAATCTCAATAAACATCTCGGGTACATTCGCCAACCACTACGCCAATTACTCTTCAATTCATGGACACTTGTCGACAAAAGCAAGACTTACTTCGAGCAAACTCGACCATTTTTGTCCCACAACACTTAACGGATCCATAACGACAGCAATATGGAACAAAGCCATCGAATGATCACCCGCCTCGAATGCCCTGCAATAGACGCATTAGCGTCGCTCATTTAACCGGGAAAATCACAACCCACGTATATTGAGAATCCAAAAGCTGATACTGTCGATTTCTGGGCCGTTGAGGTGTCTGGAAAAGGCCAACTTCACTCGGATCCGGGATTTGGATGGCAGCGATAGCAGAGGATGCCATCGAGATCAAGTTGGCATAGGTCGCTCTGAAAATTTTTGAACACGACCCAAGTCAAAAAATAGAGCGTCTACCTATCAGTCTGACTGGCAGAAGGTGAAATTGTCTCAAGCGCATTCATAACTGGCTCCACTCTTTTCCGAATCTCATAATTCTCCAGCGCAGCAAAGTCGACCGCACGGAAATTACCTCCCACAAACGGTCCGACAACCTAGAATTTCAATTGACATCAAAGTCAATATTATTCCCTTCTTCAGAAAATTCAAACCCCAACTCACCCGTCCATTAACAAGCACCGCCCGCTCACCCGGTTTCACATCAAGCTCCCTCGCCACAAGTCGACTTGTTATAACATACTCCCCATATTCCTTCCCACTAAAATCTGCCACCTTCACACCCTGCGTCACCGCCCTCATCGCTTCGTCCTGCGTCAAGAACGTCTGGGTCTGTGTTCCGTCAACATCGAAACTCAAACTCGGACCCAAACCCAAAGCACGAAGAAGCTGCTCTGGCGAAGCCTTCGAGAGCGATTGTGTCTTGATCAAGTATGCGATTAACCATGATGCGAGTGGACGGTCAGTCCTTTCTGTTGGGTCGTCAATGGGGTTGTGGATGAAAGAGATTCGAGTACGCGTATTGAGGCCCTGTGAGACGTGGTATTCGTCATCAGGAGCAAAATGAAGCATGTAAAGGAAGCGTACGATCGAAAGCAATGCCTCCTCGACAAGTTTTAACCCCTCCTGACTGTCAAGATCCGCTATGACGAAAAGACTGAGAGGTATGATCGGTGACTCTGCTACAGTGCACGCTAATGTCAGCCCCGGATCCCCCACCAAAAGACGAAGCTGACTCACCAGGATAAACGAACGTAGCAGGTACAACACGGAACCTCATTCTTGCGAACAGCTCAGGCAGGTTATACACCTTCAACGATCCAGGTGCGTCAGTCTGAAATATATACTGATTCCTCCTTATACCAGTCGTAGGCTGGTCGTAGAAATATGTACCCAGTGTCTCATTGTGCGCTTCTGTCAACTTTCCTGTGTATATCTACACGGGGCGTCTATGGTCAATATAAATCATTTGCAAGAAGCACTTTGAACATTCACCTTTTCCTGCAAGAAGTGCATCTGCTTTGACAGTTCACTCTGCATATTCCTCATAAAATCCTGAGTGTACACGCTCGCCCATCAATCTTCTTCAGCTATCCCGAACCAACCACACACCTGATCAAAACTAAAATGCCTCCCATTGAAAAACACATGACCCGTCGTGGTCGCCTCAAGTCGCACATCCAGCCTCTCAACATAGTCCCGTACTTTGTCCAACAACGTTCCTGGATCCGCTTTTCCACTCAGAATGTCCTCCAAGGACGTGACATGCGTTCCAGAGCCTTCACTCTCTGCAAGATCCGTGTAGGTTCGACTTAGGACGACCCAGTCGACGGTAGTTTTTTCTACAGGTTGGGCTTGTATGAACTTCGAGGGAAAATGTCAGAAAATAATGAGAAGCCAATGGCACAAGCTTACGTCCTGGATGAACTTCAAAGTCTTCTTACGACCATGGGTTGATATGAGGTGGGAAAACAGTCTCGCCATCCGAGTACCTATCGATGACATTTGGTCAGTGACATTCAGAAAGGCTAGTAGTAGTACCGCCACAACATACTATCCTCTGTCTCAGTGATAGGAACAACACCGAATCTGAGAGGGATCCCTCTGCTGATGAGGTTAGCCATGTTCCCTGCGATGAAAGCGAGGCCATCCATCTGCGAGAGGTCAAGGACAAGAATGATGTTGAAGACATTGTATTTGACGCTTGGGATGCCGTGGTAGACTGGTTGGATTAGCTGCGGGATAAATATCACTCAGCAATCGATTGAAGGGTATGCAAAGTAGGATATTACTGACTGTGAAGACAGAGGTGCTCCACCTTTCGTATCTAAAACCAAATCAGCTATAATAGAATATTTATAAAGATAGAATTTGTCTCACCTACTATCCTTCTCCATATCATTCCAATAAACAACCACACCTCCACCCTCAATCCTGTCACTCGCATCAACGATCCCATCGAGCACACCATTCCCCTGGGACCCCGCCACCTCGGGACTGGTGAGCAACTCAAACGCCTCCTTCCTACTCAACCCCACCTCCCCTGTCAAACTCCCGATCAGACTCCTCTCCTTCTTCAACCACCTCAACAGCCCAAATGGATTCACGTCCCTATCAGGGACCATAGCACCATTGAGCCAGAACATGTGTCCACCTCCCTGTATCTTGAGACTGTTGGCGTAGATCTCGCTTGAGAGTGACTCATTGACGACGACGCGCCGAGCGAGGGTGGGTGCATACTTGGGGAAGTTTTGAGTGAGGTGTTTCAGTGTTTGCAGGGGTGTGGGGGAGTCAGCAACTAATTGGATTGCTTGGAAGCTGAGGTCTATGAGGGTGATAGTTAGGGATGGTGACAAGCAAGGAATAGGTAGAAAAACGCACTCAAATTCTCTTCCACTGTCAATGGAGTTTTTGCGCTTGGAGCGGTGGCGTTCTCTGGATGGTTGTGAATGAGGGCCAAGACGGGATCTTCAGTGACCACAGATTCGTCTCGTTCGACTGTACCCTGCCCGTTGGCACCTAGAAACTAACTGTGAGTCAATGCTTGCGTTCACTGGAAGCGTTACGCACCATTGCGAGTGTTCCGGTCATCAATTGCCAGGTAATCAGTCTTCTTCAAATTCAGCGAGACTCCGTATCCCGACAAAAAGTTTCGAACACTCGCGTCGCGTTTAGCGGGAACGTAGCGAAGAACGTATTCGACGTGAGGATTTGGCTTAGACGCCAGGGACAACAGATAATTGTGGAGCTCGCGGAAGTTTGAGGACGACAGCAACGCATAGAGGATTGCGGTTCGAGGGGGACGATTGAGGGTATGTGCCGGGGAGGGATATATATGGTCGAATGTTAGAAGTCGAGGTCGAGGGAAGGGACTGGACCAATAAGTACATGCTCTAGAAAATTGTTGGATGTCGTACCTGGAGACTGGTTTAGTCGTGGGGTCTATCGTGTCGACCCCCGCCAACTTGACGAGTTGCTCAATATCGCACACAACCTCTCCGTACCACTCGATCCATGATCCACAGTCCGTCCCTTTCGTATTGTTATGATGATCAAGATAATGATTATAAAAAGCCTCGATCTTAGGTGTAGCCGCGTGCAAGGCGAGGTTTAGTTCTACAGCTGCTAAGGACCCAGGTTCAGTTAGATAGCCGTTCACTGCGGCAATTTCCATAACAGCTTGGTGCGCCGCCTCTGGAGTGAGTTTCTCTGGTGTGGGTAATACATCTGGGTCGGTCAATTTATCCAGGAGCGGGAAGAATGTGTCTGGGTTTTCTAGAGCTATAGTTTCTCTTATAACGGTATCAGAACTCTGAACACGCCTTGTACTGATGTATAACTTACAGTATTTCAATCAGAGGTGGGGATGCGGGCCACGAGGATCTTAATAACACTTCAACTGGTGGACTCGCACATCTTCCTCCCACAACTGCGAGCGACAGCCCAAGGAGCTGAAGGCTCCTCCTCATTCTTCTCAGTCAGCAGTCAAATATACGAGGACCTACAGTTCCAAGGGAGACAGTCTATGCACCGGGGACAGGCTGAGGTGCAGGATGAAAAGAGTTGAGTAGCACAATGAATTGAACTCTTGACAACCACGTCAGCGTGTCCTTCCATCTTGATCTAATCTAATCTCTGTCTGTACGTTGATCACGTGCTCGATTTTTTCAAAAGGCGGGCTCCTCTCTGCCGTATATCGGCTGTACTTTATAGATTTCTCTGCTGTAAGCACACGATACCCTTGCGATGGAGTTTACTCCAGCTCCCCCCGTACATCGCGTCTTGTGTGCAGATTGTGGTACGTATATCATCTAATCGACCAGAGATCTTGAGCTCGAGAGATGATGGACGACTAGGAACTCCAATTGTCCCGAACAGCGCCAACCTGTGTGCTGCATGCTTGAGAAATACGTATGTTTACCGCTCGTTCCCTTGCGTACATGAGCCTGACCCCAATCAACTTACAATACAGGGTCGATATCACTGAAGGCATTCCAAAGCAAGGTGACTTTCAACATATTCTGAACTTTAGCAAGGTCTTACCTTGCATGCTCAGCCTCCGTATCGTATTGCAGGAACTGTGAACGCTTCCTATCGCCTCCATCAGCATGGACGATCGCGAAACCCGAATCCGCCGAACTCCTCTCTATCTGCTTGAAAAAGCTCAAAGGTCTGAACAAAGTCCGACTAACAGAAGCCCATTTTATCTGGACGGAGCCGCATTCGAAACGTTTGAGAGTTTCTTTGACAATCCAAAAGGAGGTGTGTGGGGTCAACACTTTCTTGGTGTCAATTGATTGATGGCGGGTTAGGTTCTAACTAACACTATTCTTGAACAAACTTTCGAAATCGAATACCTAGTCCAACATGGTCAATGTCCCGATTGTACCAAGCTCGCAGCGAAAAACACCTGGAATTCCCTCGTACAAGTTCGACAAAAAGTCCCACACAAACGGACGTTCTTGTACCTCGAACAACTGATTCTGAAGCACAACGCCCAAAAAGATACGATTTCAGTGAAAGAAGTCAGGGATGGCCTTGATTTCTTCTTTAGCTCTCGTAGTCACGCAATCAAAATGGTCGAATTCTTACAGGGTGTCGTTCCCGTCCGGTACGTCCCCACCTCACCCTACAACCGCCTTCCTCACTCACTACCCAACCCATCTAGCACCAAGTCTTCCGAACAAATAATTTCTTCCGACACGCACTCCAACACTGCTAATTTCAAGTTCACCTACTCCGTCGAAATCATTCCGATCTGTAAAGACGACCTCGTCCTCATTCCCCCAAAACAAGCAAAATCCCTCTCCAACATCTCCCCTCTCACAATCTGCACCCGCGTCGGCAACTCAGTCCACCTCATCGACCCAGCCACATTGCAATACTGCGACATCACTTCAAATATTTATTGGCGTACTCCGTTTGATTCCCTCGCTACCGTAACGGATCTAGTGGAATTCACAGTACTAGATGTCGAACCTGACCATCGGAAAAGTAAAGGCAAATTCGTCATGGCAGACGCCCAAGTTGCAGTGGCAGGCGCATTCCGTTCCTCTGCGGGTGCAGCGGACGACGATGAAATGATGGATTACGAGGTGCCCAGCTCCTCTACCAGCCAAATCTACCACACCCGTACCCACCTCGGATCGATCCTGCAACCGGGCGACACAGTCATGGGCTATCACCTCACAAATGCCAACTTCAACTCCTCGGACTTTGCTCTTCTGGAGCCCGGGCGTATCCCCGACATCATCCTTGTGAAGAAAGCATACCCGAACCGCAGAAAGAAGAGTAAAGCCCGCGCGTGGAGACTTCGCAGTATATCCAAGGAAGCTGGAGAGGAAGGTGAGACGGGTAACGCGAGGGGTGTTGTTGGAAGGCTTGGGGGACGCGATCAGAAGAAGGTGGATGAGGACTATGAACTGTTCTTGAGAGATATTGAGGAGGATGCGGAGATCAGAGCTGGTGTGAATTTGTATAAGGTTCAGGTTCCTCAGGGTGATGTGAGGATGACCGGGCCCGAGGAGAGCGGAGGAGGCAAAGGAAGGAAGAAGAAGAGAGCGCAGTTTGCGATGGATGTGGATGACAAGGGGGAGCCTGAGGAGGTTGTTGAGACTAATATCGCGGGTATGGAGGAAGAAGCGGAGGATGAAGCTGATTTCCCTGAGGTTTCGTTGGATGAGTTGCTGGAGGACTTTGACGAGATGACCCTTGGACCGGATGGGCAGACGCAGGAATAGGTTTCTAACTCATGCATCTAATTCATGTTCTTGATTAGCGCACGAGCGATCCCAGGACTCTCTTGCCATTTGTGCGTCCTCCCTAGGAGTTTATCCTATTGTACTCGAAGTGTATGAAAGAGTGTTTTATACATATCGATCTATCTGACCTAAACCACTTCACGGCACACTTTTATGATTATTTATTTCACAGTGGCGTGGCGTCAAGAATGGGGGAGGACAAACATATAGCCTCGGTTGTCAGGAACATCGAGCTCCTTCTCAAGGAAACGGAAGAGAGCTTTCGAAAAGCTCTCGTTCTTTTCAGTTCCGTTTCCGAGGGTCGTCTGCGATACATTTCAATTAGCAGATGCTTATGGCGCGCGTAGGTCTCGTCGTAACGGTGGCTGCAGGTGACATACCCGTCCATTCTGAAAGCGGCGAAGTCTGGAGGAGTCGAGTGAGCAACGAAATCATTATCACCTGAGTGGCGAGGGACGGGCGATACAAAGTGGTCGAGTACTGTTGGTGACGTAACGGGTCATCATTCCATCACTTCTCATTGAAGGAACCCTTTGAATGATCCATTGATTTCCGTTGGATATCACATGGTACCTGCCCAGCCATTTGAACCTAGTGCCCTTCTACAACACCTTTTCAGAGCATCCAACCCACGACCCGTTGTTTTTTCGAAAAGATCAATGCTGAGGATCCCAGGGACAAACCACTGGAATCGAGGCTGCCTATCAATGTTAGAACTGCTAAAAATGACATACGGCTGTTGCATCTGAAATGTCAAGATTCATATTCATGAATAAACCGTCCTCGGGTACTGAGCTGTGTGGAGAAAGTAGAAAAACACAAAATTTAACAACAGATATGTAACCTAATTGAAGAATTGATCCATTCGAACTCAGTTCAATGTTCTCCCTGCTATGTATCAAGACGTTTCACGAATCGTCCCACACGATGCCAGAATAAGTGCTCCTCAGGCTCTCCATCTTTCCCCCACAACTCCTGACTACTCCACATGCTTACCCTATTTCCATTCCTGTCGGTAGCCATCATCCGCTCAGCGAACAGATGAGACGGTCGGTCCAATCGACATCCGTCAAAAGGAATTCTCCAGACGGGAGTCCAAAAACGTTGCCACCAAGCAACATCTTGGCGAGGGCTGAGAACGTGCTCATAGAAGAGCAATTTCCCTCCTGGCTTGAGAACATCTCGGACGAGTGTATTCAGTGTTTGCTCTGGAGCTGGGATGGAACAGAGTGTGAGAATGGAGACAATGGTATCGACAGGATAAGGTTTTCCGCCAAGATGAGATATAATTGTTTGTATATCTTCAGCGCCACAAGACAGGATGGCAAGACTACCATCAGACTCGACGAAACCAGCCTTGCTGGCAATGGCACGAATATGAGGATGCATGAATGTATTAGGTTCTAGTGCAATGTATCTCGAAACGAGCTTTCTGTCAAGATAATTGACACTGTGACCATGACCTGCGTCAAGGGTGTAAGAACTTGAGCGGAATGATGTTCATTGAATTTGTAACAGACCGGCCCCGATATCAAGAACAGCTCCTAGAGCATTTTCAGGCAGCAACTTTTCTTTGACCGGACGGCTACCTTCGTCTGTGCCCGCTGCAAAAGCAGCCCATACATGGGACATGAATACACGAGACAATAGTGTCGGGCGGAAGATCAGAACAGGCTGGCGAATAACATCTCGGAGAGTAGGGCCAATAGCGACGCCAAATGCGGACCTCAAGTCAGATAGTAGGCTGAAGGCAGCTGAGAATTTCATAATCGCGAAACAGAGCAGAGTACGAGTCAAGCTGAGTTGAGGGCTGAGTGATTACTTTTTTTGCCAACATCTCGGAGATCTCCTGCATCCTCGTGGATAACATATGTAGACCATGGGGCAACTCGTACCTGAACCACCATCATGGTCAGGTTAGGGACAAGTATCTGCAGATACCTCTGCCACCGATGGCGTACCCAGTGTTCCACTGGCGAAACCAACGGCACCCACAGCGGGTCACTACAACCATAGTAGTACATAAGTTGGTTTCCGGAGTTAGGAACCCACCTCAAAACTCCTAACTCATAAAAAAATGCAATAAAATTTTTTGTGTTTGATTACGTAATACAGTCTAGATTCTGAGAGGAAAAGTCGAAAATTTCAAGAGCCTGTTGAAATGCCTCGCTAATCGGTGAATGATTCCTCGAGAGATAGTTATATGTAACTAATCAGTGAATAATTCCTCGAGAGATAATTATATGTAACTAACTGTAACTATCTCTCTAGCCTTCAAGACCATTATTCACGGGAGTTAATCACATAATATTAACACAAGCTATGGTCCGTGCCTTTGGCACAGGCCTGTAGCTCTTGCTTCATCCCAGACCCAACCTCACTTTGTTTAATTACGTCCTCAATATTCTACTCAATGCTTAGTCCCAGACCCAACCTCACTTTGTTCAGTTAGGTCCTTGTATTTCCAACTCAATGCTAAGTCCCAGACCCAACCTCACTTTGTTCAGTTAAATCCTTGTATTTTAAACTCAATGCTAAATTGCAGACCCAACCTCACTTTGTTTGGTTAGGTCTTTGTATTTTGTTGACTAAGTGTTGCTTTTCTCTTACAATTTAATACACTGAGATTTCATGTATAAACCAATTGTGTATCTATATTACATCATTAACAAAATATAAATCTGCTGGAGCATCTCAAAGCCTGGGCAAATTCACTTGGCCTTGTAAGCAGCACATGCCAAATTTTGGATTATTTCTAGTAGACCTGGTGAGCTTTTCAGCATCAAAATGTAGAGCTTGGCAGTGTGGACATATGACAGTCATAGGACCAAGGTAATGTGGTGCCATCAAATAAGGTTGCCTTCCTTTTGGAATAGGCTGAACAGGGCCAAGCTGTGGTGGAATAGGAAGTTCAAGGGGAACCCTGGTTCTTTTGCTGGTATATTTTCAGCAGGATTTTCTGGTTGTGGTGGATCATTGGGTAGGGCAGGGTCCAAGTCTTCTGCAGGTCTCTGTTGAGCAGGATCAACATATTCCAAGCCATTATCAGAAGACATGTCATCCTGAGGACTCAATGGATCATCAAGGGGAGGATCCAATTGTTCTGCTAGTTGATGTTCAGCAGGATCAACATATTCCAAGTCATCCTCAGAAGGTATATCATTCTGAGGACCCAAATCATTGAAATCCTCTTCCAGATCAGCTTCATGTTGCTGTTCCCAGCCTTGAAATATCCTTTGAGCTATAGCTGCATTCAAAGGCCTATGTTCAGGATCCAGATCAATATGCTATTGAACTTTGTTAGTCAAAGTAGCATTTGAAAGAAGTGTTTGACTGACCTCTTATTCCTGTTGCCTCAATCTTTCCTCCTCCCTCAGCCTTTCCTGATGCAAGATGGCCAAAGCTTGTTGTTGCCTCTCCTGCTCTTCAACCATAGCAATATGTCTCAGCCTTTGCTGCCCCTGCAATGCTGCTAGTGCATGCTGTTGTTAAATTTGGTGGTTTGCTATTATTTCTCTATGAGCATCTTATCTCACTCTCCTCAGTGCAGGAGCAGGTAGAAAAGGCACCAATCTAGGTAAGGGATTCTGCAAAGGAGCATCCCAACCTTCTGGAAAAACTGTTTCTGGAATGACCATAGCAGCTTGAGCAACAGCAGACTGATTGAGTCTATTGCCTCTTCTCTGTATAGGAGCAGGTAGAGGTGGCACCATTCTAGGGATAGGATTCTGTAAAGGAGCATCCCACCCTTGAGGCAAAACAGTTTCAGGAATCACTATAGAAAATGGATCATCAGCAGCTGCTGGCTGCCTAATAGGTCTTCCTGAAGAGCCAGAAGTGGTGGCTATAGATTGGTGATTAAGCCTCAAACCCCCAGTTCTCATACCCCCAGGCCCCAATTGAAGTGGTGGGACAACCACAGTATTGATCTGTTCCAAAGATCTATTATTTCTATTTGCACAACAATCATCAGGATCTGTCATTTGTAACTGTTCAAGTCTCCTTTGATTCCTAGCTTGTTGCCTTTGGCTTACAGGAGTAGTAGGTGATTGCCTGAAACATCCATTATCAAGCATTTTGATAGTCAAAAACTATTGAAATTGACTTGCATGATGAGATATATGATATATCAATAGCTCAATATGGTTAAGGAGTTACTAATAAGCTTGTTAGTCTACATCAATCAGTCAATAGATGTGACCAAACATACTTTGTCATGTGGCCTCCTTTCCACAACCTTGAACCTTGGAAATGTTCATTATTTGATCATATAGTGTCAAAAAACACCTGAAAAACAGTGTCTACTAAATTGTGTTTGGCCTTTTTGCCACCTGCAGGCTATCTGGCATGTTTCAAACATAGTCAAAAGATTGTATATATGTATTAAAGCTGTCTACCTTAATTTTTTTTTGAGAAAAAACCTCTTCCAAGTGCAAAAAACAGTCAAGTTACCCAAAAAGGAAGGTTCTTGGTCAGCCTTACTCAGCAGAAAAGTCATCACATAGGCACAGTCACTTTCCCAGGAGTTGTCCCATATATTATAGACAAGCTACGCCCCATGCCTTTAGCATGGGCCTGTAGCTCTTGCTTCATCCCAGACCCAACCTCACTTTGTTCGGTTAGGTCCTCAATATTCTACTCAATGCTTCATCCCAGACCCAACCTCACTTTGTTCAGTTAGGTCCTTGTATTTCTAACTCAATGCCTCATCCCAGACCCAACCTCACTTTGTTTGGTTAGGTCCTTGTATTTCTAACTCAATGCTAAGTCCCAGACCCAACTTCACTTTGTTTGGTTAGGTCCTTGTATTTCAAACTCAATGCTAAGTCCCAGTCCCAACCTCACTTTGTTCAGTTAGGTCTTTGTATTTCCAACTCAATGCTAAGTCCCAGACCCAACCTCACTTCATTCGGTTAGGTCCTCAATATTCTACTCAATGCTTCATCCCAGACCCAACCTCACTTTGTTTGGTTAGGTCTTTGTATTTTGTTGACCAAGTGTTGCTTTTCTCTTACAATTCAATATACTGAGATTTCATGTATGAACCAATCATGTATCTATATTACACTATTAACAAAATACTACAATGTCCACTGGTATATATTAGAGATGCTGAAAATTATAAAAGTTAGAACTAACCAAGCAATTATTCAAACTGTCACACTTACATTTGTAAACCATTAAGAATATCTATACTACATGGTCCAGCTATAGACATTAGGTGCTGAAGTTCATAGAAGTTAGCAATTTCTTGCTTGAATCCAACAAAACTCACACTTACATTTGTAAACCATTCAGGATTTCCTGATAGACAATATTTGCAGTCTTTCTTGATGTGTTTTCTGGGTCCAAGATGACTTTGATACGATCTCCTGATGTGCACCGTGAGAGTGCAACATAAAGTTGGCCATGCGAAAAAACTCCTGATCGAAGGTCCAATCCAACATGCTTGACTGATTGACCCTGAGACTTGTTGATAGTCATGGCAAAGGCCAATCGAACTGGGAATTGTCTCCTGCGCAATGGAATTGGCAAATCTTCTTCAGACACATCCATGTTGATTCTTGGAATCAAAACAATTGATCCTGCAAACTTGGCATCTCCACTGATGATCCTACATCTGAGAACTCTGGTGCTGATGTGAGTGACAATTATTCTTGTCCCATTGCAAAGTCCTTTGGTTGTATCCAGATTCCTGAGCAGCATGACAGGAACACCAATCTTCAAAGCCAATTTAGCCAAAGGCAAACTGCTGGCTCTGAGAGAGTTGAGGTATTCCATTGGATACAATCCAAGGCCATTAGGATTCCCATCATCAGATATAATAGAGTCTGCACTCTGCAAGATTTTCTCTTCTCCTGGACATTTCTGCAGAACTTCAGAGTTGATATCCTCTACATCAGAGTTCTTGCCAGAAAGGATGGTACGGTCCAGATAATACTGATCATCTTGATGGTGATCAATATGAGGATAAGTGGAAGAGATCAATCCAGTGACAGAATTGTCATCACAGATCATAGTTTCTGGAAGTTGTACTGTTTCTCCAGGCCCAAGGTTTTTTCCAGCACCAACATCCAATAACCAAGCTGCATGAGCAATATTATCAGGAGTCTGATCCAATCTCATGTTTTGAACCAAGTAGTGGACTTGAATCTGATCCCAAAGTCTTCCCCTTTTGAGTGAAGCAGCAATCATCTGCTGTCTGAGTCCTCGTTGGATAACTGGGAGAGTTTGCCTAAAATCTCCTCCAAACACCACAGTCACTCCACCAAAAGGAACATCCTTCTCCAGGATGTCTCTGAACCCTCAATCCACAGAGTCAATGGCATTTTTGTGTTGCATTGGGACTTCATCCCAAATAACAACCTTGGTCTGGAGTAAGAGTTGAGATAACTGAGTTCCTCTTTTGATATTGGCAATGGATGTATCCAGAGCAGGAATGGGGATTTTGAACCTTGAATGTGCAGTTCTACCACCCTCCAGCAATAAGGCAGCAATCCCAGATGATGCCACACATAATGCCACATCTCCATTGGACCAAACAGCAGAAGCCAAAGTGTTGCAGACAAATGTTTTACCACATCCACCTGCACTGTGAATGAATATCATCTTGCCCAAGTTGTTGTCCACAGAGTCCATAACTTCATTGATGGCCCCTAGTTGTTCACCATTAAATCTGGCCTTGTTTTCATCCACCCTCCTCTTCAACTCCTCAACATCATAATCTGTTTCTTCTTGCAAAAGCCTATTTCCTGAAATCATTTAATCAGTATCAATGTCAACTCTTTATACAATGTCCAACTTGCCTGGAATCACATTCCAAACTTGTTGGGGTTCTGGCATGTTTGGAAAGTCTTGAAGAGTCTTGCCAAAATTCTTCAGATTGTCATTGATTAGATAAAGGCCATAGTCATAGACATCTTCATCAGTAAAGACTCTGTCCCTGTACTGCCTGATATTCTCCAATCTGTGTTGAAGATCATCACAAATGGAGTGCTTGAATTCATTCCATAGAGCCTCTGGAGTGGTAGGAGCACAGTGGAATAGGATAGTGCAAAAGAGCTGTCTGAGAGCTGATCCTGATTGGATTGGAGCAGCTTCAGCAAGACACTGCCTCCATTCTGCATCATCTTCTAGAAGACCAAGGGCCTTGCATGCCTCCTTGTAAGTAGGATAAGTGTGGCCATTGACTGTCCTGAGATCAGCCCATGATGTTGCATTGGTCACAACTGTCAGGAGCATCCTAAGGTAGAACCTTTCTCCCTGTTGGGGTGAAGCAAAGTACATCCTCCCAATAGCTGTTCCTCTCTGCCTCTCCTTCCAGGTCCTTTTGGAAGCTTCATAGACAAACTTGGTTGGAAAGCTCTGATAAGTGGTGTTGTTATTAGGGAATCTGGCATTGGCTTCAAACCAAGCAGTGAGTGCAGTCTTGTTTGCATTAGGCCTAGCAGCTACCATCTCCAAAGGTTCATTATCCTGAAAGTAGACTTCATGTTGGCCCTCCAAATGCACAGGTAATCGATATACAGGGGGATGTTCTCCATGCATGTTGAATTCAAAGATGTGCCAGCAAGCCTCAGGTGCAGAGATGTATCTGGCATCCAAGTGTTCCTTGATTTCATCCCTCTGGTCCATCTGCTCTCCAGCAATCTCCAAAGTTGTCCTATCATGGCCTTTGTAGATGTACTTGTGAATGTACTTGATGGCTTCTACTGAAGCACAGACCTCCACATTGATGTGACATTTGTACTTGGCTGAGAGATAAGGATTATATGGAACAACATCTCGATTGTCATAACAGTGACCATTCTTTTCAAAGAAGCGTCCATTGTCAGGTCTGGCATATTGAGGATAGCCATTGTCTCCATACTGAGTAGCCTCTTGGAGTTCCTTTGGGTATTTCTTGGAACATTTGCCATCTACCATGCACTTAGCATTGGGTTTGGCAGCTCCACATGGACCATGGACCATGTTGGCAGTAACAACCTGACAACAAAGATAAGTAACTGAGTTCAGGATTCAAACAAAGCCAATACCTGATACAATTGAGGCTGAGTGACTGGATCTGGAATCTGAGCAGAGACAATGGAATCCACATCAGGTGCATCCTTGATTCTGTGATGGCGATGGAAAAAGATCAAGATGTGCATATGTGGAAGTCCTCTCTTTTGGAATTCAATGGTATGAACATAAGCCACACAGCTGCCAAAGAGACCTTCCTTGATCTCCTTTACTACAGCATTTTTCTTGAGTTCAAAAACTCTGGCAACAATATCAGGTCGATCAGCAGCTGTTTGCTTCTTCCTATTGACTGCAGGTTCCTTCAAGAGAGCTTCTTCAATTTCTGACCACTTTGGATTGGCAGTCATAGTCAAGAAGAGGTCAGGTTTTCCAAAATTCCTGCAGATAGCCATAGAGTCCTGGAATAATTGCTGCATCTGTTGATCACTTCCAGTATGGGAGGATGGGAGGATAACACATCGGCTTTGTGGGGTGACTTGTTCATCTCCAGCAGCAGCATCCACTACTCCCTGATAAACTTCAGCTCTGATCTTCTTCTGATTGTGTCGAATCCAATTCAACTTGTTTTGTTCAGTGGAAGCCCATGCATCTACAACATATTGTTGAAATAGCCTCCCACTCCAGAGTAATGGTGCATTGAATTCCAAAGTCCTTTGCTGCAGCCTGTATGCATAATATGCTGTTTGGGTGACCTTTGCTGATCTTTGTTGATTCTGTGGTCCAAAATGAGAGCAAATGTTGGTGTGAAATCCAGGCTGTCCAGTGAGAAAGATGATGGTATAATGCAATGGAGTGTAATATGGGTGCAAGTGACTGATCTGCTTCAATTGACCTCCATGCAAGTGCAAGACTATATCACGATCATTTGATTGCACTTCTGAGCCATCTCCTGGAATTACAGCTGCAACTCCCTCCTGTTCATTAGGGTCATTATAGCGTCGAGGATCTCCAAAATCAGCTGTAAGCTTGACAGAAAGCCTTTGTGGTTGGCCTTCTGGAACTTCTCCCATGATCTGCCTGGCCTGCTTGTATAAGCCAATGAAGGGATTGACTCTAGCAAGCATATCCTGCAAAGAGGCCATTATCTGAGGATCAAGCCTGGGATTGTTCTGTTGACGAAAAGCCAATTGCTGATTGTGATCATAAAAGTAGAGCTGTGCATATACAGGCAGATTGCCTTCAATAGGAAGCAAGGCACCTGTCAAATGATGTAGTTCTCCATTGATCCTAAAGCTGTATGGTCCAGGTGCATTGGTAATGGCATGGTCAATTTTGACTCCCAAAGATGTGAATGCAAAGGCTGCATTGTATTGACGGATTGATGTTTTAAAGGTGTTAGAAAGAGGATGATGCCCATGGAGCAGGTTCAGTAAATCTGCTGGAGCATCTCGAAGCCTGGGCAAATTTACTTGGCCTTGTAAGCAGCACATGCCAAACTTTGGGCTGTTTCTAGTAGACTTGGTGAGCTTTTCAGCATCAAAATGTAAAGCTTGGCAGTGTGGACATATAACAGTCATAGGACCAAGATAGTGTGGAGGGTATTCAACCAAGTAAGGTTGCCTTCCTCTTGGAACAGGCTGAATAGGACCAAGTTGTGGTGGAACAGGAAGTCCAAGGGGAGGCTCTGGTTCTTCTGCTGGTATATTTTCAGCAGGATTTTCTGGTTGTGGTGGATCATTGGGTAGGGCAGGGTCCAAGTCTTCTGCAGGTCTCTGTTGAGCAGGATCAACATATTCCAAGTCATCTTCAGAAGGTATATCATTCTGAGGACCCAAATCATTGAAATCCTCTTCCAGATCAGCTTCATGTTGCTGTTCCCAACCTTGAAAGATTCTTTGAGCCATAGCTGCATTCAAAGGCCTATGTTCAGGATTCAGATCAATATGCTATTGAACTTTGTTAATTAAAGTAGCATCTTGAAGTAGTCTTGAACTGACCTCTGCTCTGAATAGCTCTTCTTCCTGTCTTGCTCTTTCCTGTCTTTCCTGGCTCAAAATAGCTAATGCCTGCTGCCTGTCCTGCTCTTGTCTCAGCCTTTGTTGCTCTTCTAATACAGCCAATGCTTGTTCATGTCTGATCTGGTAGTTTTCCATCTCCTGAGCAACATTAGGAGCAGGGGGAGGTGGAGCAGGTCTGATTCTTCTAAGTGCAGGAGCAGGTAGAAGAGGCACCATTCTGGGTATAGGATGCTGTAAAGGAGCATTCCATCCTTCAGGCAAAATAGTTTGAGGAATGATCACTGTAGGTTGAGCAATAGTGGGCTGATTGAGCCTATTGTCCCTTCCATGTACAACAGATAGAGATGGCATCATGATGGGCATAGAATTCTCCATAGGAACTTTTCTCACTCTTCTAAGTGGAGGAGCAGGTGGAGGAGGCACCATTCTAGGAATGGGATTCTGCAAAGGAGCATCCCATCCTTCAGGCAAAACAGTTTCAGGGATCACTATGGAAAATGGATCAGCAGCAGCAACTGGCTGCCTAATAGGTCTTCCTGAAGAGCTAGAAGTGGTGGCTATAGCTTGGTGATTAAGCCTCAAACCCTCAGATCCCATACCCCCAGATCCCATAGATTGATTAATACCCCCAGTTCCCATACCCCCAGGCCCAAATTGAAGTGGTGGAACAACCACAGTATTGATCTGTTCCAAAGATCTATTGTTTCTATTTGCTCGACAATTGTCAGGATCTGTCATTTGTAACTGTTCAAGTCTCCTTTGATTCCTAGCTTGTTGCCTTTGGCTTCCAGGAGTAGTAGGTGGTTGCCTATAACATCCATTGTTAAGCAATTTAACAGTCAAAAACCATTAAAATTGACTTGCATGATGAGATATTTGATGTATCAATAGCTTAATGTGGTTAAGGAGTTACTAATAAACTTGTTAGTCAACATCAATCAATCAATAGATGTGACGAAACATACTTTGTCGTGTGGCCTCCTTTCCACAACTTCGGAAATGCCCATTGTTTGGTCATGTTGTGTCAAAAAACGTGCGAGGCGTGAAAAACAGTGTCCACTAAATCGCGTTTGGCCTGTTTCACACGTGCAGGCTATTTGGCATGTTTTACACATGGTCAAAAGATAGTATATATTCAGTAAAGTTGTATACTATAATTTTTTTTGGAAAAAATCTGTTCCAAGCGCGAAAAACAGCCAAGCTGCCCAAAAAGGAAGGTTCTTGGTCAGCAGCTGACAAATTTTAGTCAGTACAATCCAAAGTCGTCGCATATATAGAGCGCACAGCCACTTTCCCAGGAGTCGTCCCATATTATTATAGATGCTTCATCCCAGACCCAACCTCACTTTGTTTGGTTAGGTCCTTGTATTTCAAACTCAATGCTAATTCCCAGACCCAACCTCACTTTGTTCGGTTAGGTCCTTGTATTTCAAACTCAATGCTAAGTTCCAGATCCAACCTCACTTCATTTGGTTAGGTCTTGATATTTTGTCAACTCAATGCTAAGTCCCAGACACAACCTCACTTCATTATATTCTACTCAATGCTAAGTCCCAGATCCAACCTCACTTCATTATATTCTACTCAATGCTAAGTCCCAGATCCAACCTCATTTTATTTGGTTAGGTCCTTGTATTTCAAATTCATTGCTAAGTTCCAGAACTACTGAGAATGTCTATACTACACTGTCAACCCATATACATTAGGTGCTGAAATTCACAGAGGTTAGCAATTTGGTGTTTGAAAGAGATCTACCTTAAAAGCAGAAAGCCAATAACTGTTTAGAAAAGAAAATGGATAATACTTGAATTAGTTCTCAGACAAATATAAAAAAAGCATACCTGCAAAGCTACTGAACACTCAGAAAGGGAGCCTAATGAAGAATGTAGTGAAGTCTGATCTCAGCCATGATTAGTCCATAAAAGTTACATTCAGCTTTAATATAGGAACAACCACCAAAATCAGCCATTGGACAATTAAGCAAAGAAAAGAAAACCCACCCAAAAGAAGAGAAAGCTACTCAATGCTCAGAAAAAGCCTGAAGAAGGATGCAATAGTTTCTGCAAAGGAGCATCCCACCCTTCAGGCAAAACAGTTTCTGGAATGACCATAAAAAATGGATCAGCAGCAGCAGCTGCCTGCCTAATAGGTCTTCTCAAAGAGCCAGAAGCAGTGGTTATAGGTCTCAAACCCCCAGTTCCCATAGATTGATTGATACCCCCAGGCCCAAATTGAAGTGGTAGAACAACCACAGTATTGATCTGTTTCAAAGATCTATTGTTTCTATTTGCTCAACAATTGTCAGGATCTGTCATTTGTAACTGTTCAAATCTCCTTTGATTCCTAGCTTGTTGCCTTTGGCTTTCAGGAGTAGTAGGTGGTTGCCTATAACATCCATTGTTAAGCAATTTAACAGTCAAAACCCATTAAAATTGACTTGCATGATGAGATATTTGATGTATCAATAGCTCAATGTGGTTAAGGAGTTACTAATAAGCTTGTTAGTCAACATCAATCAATCAATAGATGTGACGAAACATACTTTGTCGTGTGGCCTCCTTTCCACAACTTCAGAAATGCCCATTGTTTGGTCATGTTGTGTCAAAAAACGTGCGAGGCATGAAAAACAGTGTCCACTAAATCGTGTTTGGCCTGTTTCACACGTGCAGGCTATTTGGCATGTTTTACACATGGTCAAAAGATAGTATATATTCAGTAAAGTTGTATACTATAATTTTTTCTGGAAAAAATCTGTTCCAAGCGCGAAAAACAGCCAAGCTGCCCAAAAAGGAAGGTTCTTGGTCAGCAGCTGACAAATTTTAGTCAGCACAATCCAAAGTTGTCGCATATATTGAGCGCACAGCCACTTTCCCAGGAGTCGTCGCATATATTATAGATTAGTAACTTTGTTAATAACAAGTAAGAAATGAGCTATTTATAGATGAAGATAATGTTTTTGATGTGAGTAATGTGAACAATTGTCCAGGACACAGAGCCAGAAGTCTCATATATTTACAGTGCTGTCTTGCAACACTTGAGCCTTCTCCTTTGCTGGTTGAGTAGACTTCATATTTGCCTTTGTCAATGGCTTCTTAGAGATCATGTCCATTAGGGTGATGGCATCAATGTTGATACAAATTAATTTGAGGCTGCCAAGAGAGAAGGAACTTAGTGAGGGTGGAATTACTGAAGGATAGGGTGACTGAAGGTTGTGCAGCTGATGTGCAGGAAGAAATGAATTTGATTTCTTGAGTCTTAAGTTCTTGAGAGTCAGATCCCTCTCCCAAGAGAGAGGGGCCAAAAACTCAAGCTAACTATGAAGGACTGATGACCATGAGTAGTAGATCTAGGAGAGTAGAATAAAACAATCATAACAGGTGAATAGGGATGTTGGAAGGAGATAAAAAACATGTGATGTAGTGTGGGCATAGTCCTAAATCAATGAGTGCTGCAAGCACAGTGTGAGACACACTGCAGGTGCTGGAAGCTGTTTCCCTTGGAAAAAGTACAAAAGAAATATGTTATGCCATTCCTAATGCATATATTTCAGGGGGGAGAAGGCAGTAGACAATGGAAAATGATTTTTTCCAAAACAAAAAGCTGACAAAGAAATGGCATAACATGTTTCTTTTTCCCTTTTTCTAAGGGAAACAATTTCCAGTGCCCCACAGTGACAACAGAGTTGCCATTGGTCATGCCCCCTGGTATATGTGAGAAACAACAAGACAATGAAGTGTGTGATAATGTCAAGGTAAAAGAGACAATGGGGCAGTTATCTAATCTATGCCCAAATTAACTGCAGGCAACCCCTTATCAACTTGCCTGATCCATTAATTTGAAGCTGCCAAGAGAGAGGGAAATTGGTGAGGATAGAATTACTGAAGGATAAAGTGACTGAAGCTCATGCAGCTGATGTGTGGGAAGAAATGAATTTGATTTCTTGAGTCCTAAATTCTCAAGTGCTGGATCCCTCTCCCAAGAGAGAGGGGCCAAGGGCTCAAGTCACAGATGTGAAATCCTGCAGGGCTGGAGGCTTGCAAGGAATGAGGTGAGTATGAGTCACATGAAGGAGGGAAGAGAGGTGCAGGATATGGAATGGGTCATTCTTGATGTATATATAACTTGTAGGAGTCACTGTGCCACCACCCTCACAGCTGTATCTTGTAGCCAGGAAAGCCTGTTGCTGCAGCTGCTAAGGCAGCACTACACTGAAAGCTGTAGCCAGCATAGAGGCCTAGGTTGAAGCCAGCCAAGGAGAGAGCTTTGCAGGTGGTTTTGACAAAGTAACTGTAGGAAAGAGCCTTGCCATATGGCTGTTCAAAAAGGGGGGTATTGCTTTCAAGTGTAACAGAGCATCTAGCAGGCCTCCCATTACCCTATCAATTAATGGTATATGCATATATTTACTTATTATATTTGTATTCACCTGGCAGCATCATATGATGCTGCTCTTAAAACTGTATTTACTATACTTATGTAAAGCAGCACCTTACTTCATACTTCATAGACAGAATCACAACTGGTTTTGACTTACAAGGTGTGAATTGTAAGCTGTGCAAACCATAATGGAAACATTACATCTTTTAAGTCAAATGAGCATTGAGTTGTTTGCAAAGCAGCACCAAACTTCCAAAAAGAAGTTCATGCCATAAGTTATGATCAGAACATTAAAATTTTAATGTTCACCTTCCTCAAGGGACACCATCATGAGCATGAAAGATCAGGTGTTCAAGCTTAACACTGAACCAGAGTTTGATAGAGCACTCCATGGTTGGATCTTGCCACATCATCTCATGGTCTGGGGAGAGTGTGTGGAGTGATGCCAGGAGGATTGCTAGGAGCCACTCCCATCCAACTAGCTGTAGCTGGCTCTGGAGGTGTCACTACTGAGGGCACTCAAATGCTCTCTGCCAGACCACATTACAAAGGTACAGCTGGAAAGGTTGGCTGTGCTAGCAAGCAAAGGAAAAAAACCCTTTGTATGCACTCACAGCATTATGGGCAGAAGGCTTCAGATCCTTCCTAGTGACTGCAGGAAAATGCCAGGAGTCTCCCTCATTGAATACTCCAATGATGGGGAGACTCACAGGGCAAAGGGCTCTGTGCACATGCAAAGTGGGTCTGCCCTGAACACATGGAGAGCTGGACCATCTGCATTTATAGAAACAATCCCAGAGGATGTTAGTGACACCTCTGATATGAATGGTGAGGCAATATCAGAGGGCATCCTCTATCAGAGTGTGCTGATATTCTAGCAAAGCCAGGTTGAGGTCACTAAGGCCTTAACACAACAGCATTTAGCTGCAAGAGTGACTAAGCATACAGTGATCCAATGGTCACTCAAGGTGCTTCAAGTAGTAGAGCCACTGGCAAACTGACAGCAGATGCTGATTTTTCACTAAGGCCTTAGCACTATGGGGCATGGCATCATAAGTCATTGTGATGCTGTCATTTCAAAGAGGCTGGGGCTTGTTGGCAAGGGATAGTTGTAGTGGAGAGGACTCATCAAAGTCACTAGCATTGTTGACAGTGTTATCATTAAGCAGAGAGGCAAATAGTTACAATGGCAGCAGAGCATAAGCCACTAGGTGTGGCAGACATCTGTTAGGCACTGAGATATGGAGGAGGGGAATTGGCAACTGTAGCATGCACAAAGCCATGCATGCAGTCCACCCAATCCTCAAAGATGTCATTGATGCTATCATTACATACCAGATTGCTAGATTGCAAGAGTTGTTGCAAAAGTCAATCAGGGCCATGGAAAGTGCCCTTAACATGCACCAACACAAAGTGGAACATCAGGATTGTCATAATAGTAGTTCATGTTTGACATACAGAATGGATGCCCTGCAAAATCTTGCCAAATCATCAATGACCCTAGCTTAGACAACAATGAAATGTATGCTGATCCCAATATGGTTGGAGTAGATGGATTTGGATCTGACAAGGAAGAGGACAAGACTGCTAGTGGTTTGACTTAAGGTTTGTTTTGTGACCTGTATTTGATGGACTTTTTGCTGTGACTTGTTATGTATGAGCTCATGGACTCATTCACTGCTAGCAGCCAAAAGTGTTTTCTGAGGAAATACTGAAAAAGAAACTTGTGATGCCATTTCCATTTTCAATGGAAAAGGCTCTAAACAATGGGAAAAGTCTCTTTCTAAAGGAAAATTCTGTCAAAGAAATGATATAACAGGTTTCTTTTTCCATTTTCCCAATGGAAGCAGGTTACAGTGCCAGCAGTTATTGCAATGTTTGTTTATTCCTGTGTAGAAATATATATAATGCTGATCACTTGACTGCACATTGAATCAATATGAGAATTAATATTCATTGTTGTATGATATTCAAATGGGAGCTTCTCCTTGCCACATCAGCTTACCAGCACTTATCATGACCAATCCCAGCACCCAGTCTGAGGAGATCAGCAAGCTTTGCAGTTCTCACACATAACTTTTCATGATGATGCAGGAGCTGCTTATACAATTTGACACACTGACATGTGTTTCTACTACAACAGCCCAATCCATAGCTCTAGCAACTGTAAGGGCAACCTCTGGAGGCTGTGGCTCAATTGCACAACTGGCAGAGGGAGATCCAAAGTCTATTCAGTACTGTATAGTGTCTACAAAATGATGTCTACAAGGATACTACACACCTGGCAAAGGGAGATCCAAAGAGAACAAGTCTGAGGAACTTCCTAGGCCAGATGCTACACTCTAGGCCTTCAGACTCATGGGACACAACTGTACAGTAGGACAGAGAAGATCACATGACTTGCATGTGCATGACTGTGGCCATGCACATGCTGACCTAATTACATGACCCAGACTTGCACATGCATTGTAACGTTTCCATTATGGGTCATGCTGCTTACTGTTTATACACTGTAAATCAAAACCAGTCAATAGTTCTGTCTACAATGTATGAAGTAAGGTGCTGCCTTATGTAAGTACTAGTAAGATACTTTTAGTGATAGCATCACATGACAATATAAGTGTAATTAGAGAGTAACTAATATAAGTATGCAAGTAATGGGTGCTCCATTACATACCCTCCTTTTGAGTCTGTCAATGGACTCACATCTACACACAGCTAAAGTTGAAGAATAAAGGGGTGTGATACAGCATCCCACTCTAGAATGTGCACCAGAATTTGCATGCAAATTCTGACATATATTTAGTAGTAGGATCAATGATCCTATGTGAACAAGTATACTTCAGCATGATGTCCAACTGTGCTGAGTGCATGATATGGGCTGCTCAAGCCGACAGTTTACCAATTTTTTTGTGATGAGCTACATTAGTAGCTCACCCTGCTTGCTCATCCATCTTTGAGGCCTCTGCTTCCTTGTTGCTCACAATGTCTGGCCAGCACTCTGATACAGCATTAGCCATATCTCTGGAGCCACTGGTTCCAGCTTCAGAAGTGGCCAGAGTAGCAATGTTGGTCACTACTGCTGCCTCTGTAGCACTGGGGATGACTTGTGGTGTTGTTGCTGGTTGGATGGATGTGGGCACCATGGGATTGTTAGCATAGTCCAGATCCATGGACTTCTCTGAGGGTGCATCAACAGAGAATGCACCAGAGCATAACAGTGGTGGATTGGCTGTGGACATGGCCACAGCTACTGATGACAATAGTCCCTCCTCAGTTGGGGCTGCACTTGCAGTGGGAGCCACTGATGAGGGCTCCATGGCAGCAGCTCATGAGGCTCTCACAACCTCCACCAGTCAGTGCATGAGATAGGTGAAGATCCCATCCTCACTAAAGTGCAGCCACTCAGCTGTGCTAAGAGGAGAGTGCCCTCTACTCTCATGAATCTGGAGGAGCATGCAGAAGTGCTCCTGGTTGTCAGCAGTGGGAATGTACCACCTATTGTACCCTAATAAGGAAGGGGGTACCCTGATAGTCTGGAGTTGATGATGACATTCATTGTTGACTTGTGTAAACAGGTCCATGTGCAGAATGCTCCCAGTCCAATAGTGATCAAGAAAGCATATACCAAAAGTATACATGTGATTCATCTAGGAGGGAGGCACACAGTTTGCAAGGAGGTGACATATCACCTCTGTCTCACTCAGGTTGTTAATTTGCATAGGCAGCAGTTGCAGATTAAATTCTCCTACACCAGATCAGTAGTTGTCTACTGCCTCCTGATAGAGACACGGTTGGGCAACCACCATGGCAAACAGCCTCATATAGGCTGTTTGTACATGTGGAACAGTCGGGACTAGTGCCCAACCTAAAATGTAGCTAAAGACCAATTGTTGGTCTATGTGTAAGAAGGCATCAATAGCCACACCCAAATACAGGTTCTGTGAACCTGGGTGGCCATGGTGCATGATGTACTGCACCCATGCATTGATGTCAAAGTGGTAGCTGATCAAGACTTGAGTAAGTCCCACACCCCACATATTGTTATTGGTGTGGCTGAGCATGGCTGACAACTGTGATGGGAGGGGAACTGGTATCCAATTGGGGTCCTCCTTAGGCAGAGTTGTTTCTCACTCTGCTGGACTTAGCTCTATAGCCCACCTCATTGTGCAGTCTCTCAACAGTGGAGCTGTGAAAAAGGAGATTCAATGGAACTCCTGAAGGAGGAGAGCAGCATGAATCTGCTCTCTCATAGTCACCTTAGATCTGCCAACTCAAATGAGTTTGAGGATCAGATGAATCTGCTCTGGATTTATGGGCATTCCTTGAGGAGCCTGCCTGTAAAGTAATTCATAGCATGAGGATATATGAGATATTCCTGCCATTGCAGTGGAGCAGGCAAAGACCACTTTATCACCAAAAAAACTGCATTGGTCATTGGTGACCAGTAGAATTTGGAGTGCAGCATACTCCAGAAGTCATTCTGGTGCTCAAAGCTCCCATGAACCAAGGTTGTGTCCCAGCCATCTGGTAGGCAGCCAGGCACTGTATCATTCAGATGTGTGAGGTCCATGTTGGACTTCTCAGCATCAATGGCTAACAGCCATTTGGCATTAGCATTGTTGTCTGAATTACTGTCCAGAATATGTCATTTAGGTGTAGGCACATTGTCATCCTCATCATTGCTACCCAAGTTGGGTGCCAATAGAAGACCTGCCATTGTCCAGGCAGCTGCTTGCTGAGTGACAAAGAATTTTTTGTCACACTCTATGCACTGTTGGCCTAAACTCCTGAGGGAGCATGCCCGGCATAACAGAGATCCTCAACTCAAGGACCTTAATAACATCAGCTTCTGCTCCTTGAGAAACATTAGCCAGGAAGGCAATTGTCATGGCAACAACTGTAGAGTTGTCTGCCTCAGTCACTATGGCAGAAGACTGTCTGGTGCCAGCTTTCTTCATGGAAGGCTTTGACATTCCATCCTTTGTCACTGCTGGTTTTGGCAGCTTTACTTTAGCTGCCACTGGCTTGGATGGCCCAGCTGAGGATGAGGCCACCTTGAAATCAGGGTGCTTGTCCATCCTGTAGTCATCACTAGCAGGCACAATATCATCATAGGGCATGAGTGGTGCCCTCTGAGTTGAGGATCCCTTAACAAACACAGAAGGATCAATACAAACCTTCTTTGCTTCTGGAGGATTAGGAGGGGTTGCTACCCTCTTCCTCTTTTCCAACACTGCTCAGAAGAGGTCCACATGGGCCTCATCTCTTTGATTTTGCACAACATTAAGTTCATTCAAAACTTGAGCCAGTGCCAACTGCACTACTGGATTATCAAGGATGTCAGCACCAACATCCTCTGGAACTCTGGCTTCATGAAGCCACTGGAGTAGATGAGCAATCTGCTCATCCATAGCAGTCAAGGGCTCAGGCTCTTTTGCTTTGCCTTTGCCCTTCTTCTTTGCAGGGAAGCATTGCTTGATCATCTTCTAGGCAGTCAATGGGGGAGTGCTACTCACCTGTTCCAGTGTGGGAGGCAATGTTGCAGTTGCCTTGCCCTTTTCTTTACTAGTCAAGGCAACTGTAGGTTGCTCCAATGCACTTGATGATGTTGAGGGTGTATCTGACAAACGCGTCCTAGTAGGCAACAGTGGATATGACTACCATAGAGGTGCCAGCAACTGCATCAGAGCCATAATCAACTCTGGGCCATTGTCATCCACCTCCATCACATCAGTTGTCAATGCTGCAGAGACTGAGATCTCTACTTGTGACAACATAGTGGCAGGTTGTTGCTAACCTGCCATGCCCATAGTATGGCCAGGACCAGCTACTAAAAGTGAGGCCACAGCAAACTGTGGCATCACAAATTGCTGGAACTTCTGGGACCACACTGGTTGTGCAGCCACAGGGTATCCAAAGTTGAATTGAGGGAGGGCCAGTGATCCCCCACATCTTCTTCCTGCTCCTTGAGGAGGGGCTGAAAGTCCCCACATCCTCTGCCTCTGCCTCATTGAGGGAGCAAACCCTGTCTCTTTGCTAGTGACTGCTGCATCACCATGGCATAGCTTGGCAGAGCTACATCTCCTGGTATCATGGGTGGTCCCTAACTTGTGGGCCTTGTGTCTTATTGAGCTGGGACTGCTCTACTCATCATTGAGGGTGCTATGCCCCTCAGCACCAAGCCTCCTGCCAATGCAGCAAAGCCACCAAAGCCAGGGAGCACACTACTCCCTGACCCTCCCTCTCCTGAGCTCTGTCCAGAGCTCAACAAATATCCTGGCAGATCAGTGTCTGCCTCACCAGGTCTCTTCTTTTTCTTGCCCATGCAGCAAGGGTTGTGTCTCCTCTGTTAACATTGGCACATAGCACCAATGACGTGTAAGAAGACAAAGGAGGCAGCCATTGTCTGCCACTAATTATTTTGCCCTCCTGTCTGTAGTATCAAATATATCTTCTGTTACTTTTGATACTCTGCATGAAATGATAAGTCCCTCTTCAGACATACCAATTTCACCCTCAGTCAAAGCTTTGACTGGGGATACCACTCCTGCACCCTGCTACTAACTCCCTGCTTGAGAAATGCCATCTCCCTCAATGATATGTAGTTGCCTCCACCCCCTCTGGCAACTCACTCAAGCTACAGGTAGAGATAGAGACAACAGACATTCAGCAGCTTTGGAGCATGGTTGCCTTGCTAGATAACAGGGCTACTAGCCTTTTTCTTGACACAGGATATGTGCAGCACAATTAGCTCACCAATTGCCCCCTTTCTTGCCCAATTCCAGTCTATAATGTTGATGGCACACTCAACAAATTAAGTTCTATTTGCTCTGTATGCTGCTTTTGCAGTCACCAGTCTTGGGAAGCAAGACATGATTCTGGGGGTTCATTTAGTTATGAGAAAGTGGTGCTGCTCTCTAGCACTATGATTTCCAACTGCTTAGGCAAGTGCTTGTACATGATGTGCATCAATGAATGGAACTGACACAACCCAAGACAACTTGCCACCAAAAATAGAATTGAAATCCATCCACTTATATGAACAATGGCAGGACCATAAGCACATTGACTGAAAAAAGAAAGACCTAAGTTGGCATGATAAAAGAGATAAGTGACAAAGCCCCATTTATATGATAAGATCAATTACTTCATTGAAGAACTCTTACAAATAAAAATCAAAGACCCAAGTAGACAAAGTGAGATTAGCTCTGGATCTCAGCATTGAGTTGACGAAATACAAAGACCTAACTGAACATTGTGAAGCTGGGTCTGAATCTTGGCATTGAGTTAGAATATCAAGGGCCTAACTGAACAAAGTGAGGTTGGGTCTGTGTCTCAGCAAAAATTACAGGCCCGTGCCAAAGGCATGGCCATAGCTTGTGGAAATGTCATAGTGGGGGAGAGCTGGGTGAGTTGCAGATTTCGGACGACAGAGGGACGAATCTGCCGTGACACAAGTTCAAATCCAGCTCGGCATCCCGCGACTTGTCGCGCTCGTATTACAGGTCAAAAGCCACACTTGCTGCTGACAAAGAAGACTGAAGCTGTTCATGGCTATAAGCAAGGTACCTTCAAGACTGAACGAGGAAGCTGCTGTATTTAAGCTTCAACATTTCAACACTTACAGACTACTTAGATTTGACGACGGTTCCGACAAATCACAATGAAATATCCAATCAAGTCACTCGAAAGTCTGTAATACGAACAGACTAACGCTACAGAAAAAGGTGGGCTAGAATTTGCACTTTCAACACATGATATCTGTCACAAAAGAACTCGGTCCCTACTAACGCGAATCCAACTTGCAATCAAATCAACACTTTATATCCAAGTTCACGGATGACGAAGCCCGGCAAGAACAGAGAATGGCCAAAACCATACATTAATAATACACTGGTATACAAAATAGATAATCTTCTACCACTCTCACTACTGAGGTGCCTAGAATTGATGAATCGTCATTCATCAGCGCTCCAGACGAAAGCTAAGTACAACAACATACCGAGACACTTAAAGAAAAAAGAAATAAATAAAACCCCATCCGAGCCAGATATTACTTGGCACCGGCAGACGAGAACTTAGTAACGGATTTTGTGCCTTCTGAAATGGCATGCTTGGCGAGTTCACCGGGAAGGATGAGGCGGACGGAAGTTTGGATCTCGCGCGAGGAGATGGTGGACTTTTTGGAGTATGATGCGAGTTCTATTGAGTGGAGGGAGCATAGTCAGAAAGGAGTGAAAGTTAAGATGGATGGGAAGAACGTACTGGAAGCCTCAGTAGCGATACGCTCGAAGATGTCGTTGACGAAGCTGTTGAGAATTGCCATGGCTTTGTTGGAGATACCAGTGTCGGGGTGGACCTGCTTGAGGACTATATATCCAAGTGAGCGATGAATTATTAACAAGTTCAACTGGACGCACCCTTGTAGATGTAAGACGAGTAAGTCTCCTTTCTGACCTTCTTGCGCTTCTTCTTCTCGCCGTCACCAGCTGCCGAGGGCTTGGACGCAGTCTTCTTGGCGGCCTTGGAGCCTTCAGTGGATTTGGCAGGGGCCTTGGAGGCGGTGGAGGCGGGGGCTTTGCCGGCAGTAGAGGCGGGTTTGGGGGCCATTGCGAGTGAAGCTTGGGTTGGGCGAGTAGAGAGTGTTTGCGGTGAAGTAGGAAGTAGACAGATGCAAGAAGACACAAAACAGAGATTATATAACAACGCGTGAATTTGTACATGTTGTGCCTCGCACGACGCGTCTTTGTTGAATCTGACAAACGGCAGGCGAGACGCCAAACAACGCGTCACGACACGTGATGCGTGATTTGTTGAATATAAACAGGGCAAAATTCGAGCTGGCGTCCTTCACTTTACTCAACGCACACCACACCGCGTATTTTCTACCACCCATCACCACTTTAAACTACTTACTTGTACACAATGTCTGGCAAAGGAAAGGCTGGCAAGTCCGGAGGCAAGGCTAGCGGCGACGCGTCCAAGTCCCAGTCTCGATCTGCGAAGGCGGGTCTTCAGTTCCCCGTTGGTCGTGTCCACCGTCTGTTGAAGCGGGGCAACTATGCCCAGCGTGTTGGTGCCGGTGCACCAGGTGCGTGTTTTTTTCTTATACTAATAGTCTCGCACTAAATGGTCTTTGTCCTGGTTTAGTTTACCTTGCCGCTGTCCTTGAATACCTCGCTGCCGAGATTCTCGAGCTCGCCGGTAATGCCGCCCGTGATAACAAGAAACAACGTATAGTTCCCCGTCATCTGCAACTCGCTATCAGGAATGATGAAGAGTGAGTTGGTCTGGCTTTGGTTATTTCGGCTACTGATGTTTTATTTTCAAGGCTGAACAAGCTCCTTGGTGATGTTGTCATCTCCCAAGGCGGTGTTGTGCCACATATTGCGCCCGTACGTATCGTTGGTATTGTCTTTGGACCTGAAGCTTATTGTTATGTCAGGAACTGCTGCCCAGCAAAACCGCAAAACGGGACAAGGATGGGATCAGCCAAGAAGTTTAAGAGCGTTTTTGGATTTTTGCGGGATGTTTCTAGTCTTTATTCCATTCTATCTTGTATTGCATAAACCTGTATTACTTAAATAATCACTCATTGTCTCTCACGATCTCGAGAAGGATACGGCGAGGTGCGGCACAGTTGTTGGACGACAACCGGAACGATGCCGAGGGATCGGGTTTGTGTTGAAGATGACGTGGGCGGTGCGAAGTGATCATATTGGTGCCGGTGGAGCCAAAATTTTGTTATTCGTGTCTTGTTCTGTACCACGACTGCATGGATTCTTTGCGCCAGGTATGTCTGCGCAAAGCCTCGTCTCCGCTTCTCACCGCCCCCAGCCGCGCTCTCCCTTTGCCCTCACCAACGACGACATCGAGGCCGTCATCCAGGCCGCCACTTCCTCCCATGCAGCCCTCGATGCCCGCACTGCCCCATCCAAGGACACCCGCACCCAGCTCTTCGTCGGCAACGTACGTGCCCCTCTTCTGGCGCCCCTATTACGCTCATCATCCTTCCAGCTTCCATATCGTGTCCGCTGGCAGGATCTCAAAGACCTTTTTCGCCGCGCAGGCACAGTTCTGCGGGCAGACGTCTCCCTCGGTCCGGACAACCGATCCCGAGGATACGGTACCGTTCTTCTCGCCACTGCTGAAGATGCAGGGCGCGCCATAGATCTCTTTAACGGATACTCGTGGCAAAATCGTATTCTCGAAGTGCGCCCTGATCGACTGCCACCAGACTATGATGCCAATCACCCTCCTGCAATCGTCTCCGCTCCTCCCCTCGAGGAGGACGGAATGGAGTATTCGGCACTCTTGCACCATAATTTTCCGTTGAACTTGTCGCTCAGAAGTTTGTTCGTCGGCAACGTATGTTTTTTTTCTTTGTTCATCACATTGTCATCTACTGATCGTTCTGGAGCTCCCCTTTCATTGTCAATGGCAAGATCTCAAGGACCTCTTCCGTCGCGCTGGGACAATCATGCGCGCTGACGTTGCCCTCGGCCAGGACGGCCGTTCTCGTGGTTTTGGAACCGTCACCTTTGCAACTGAATCGGATGCTGAGCGCGCAGTCCAAATGTTTAACGGGTACGTTCCGCAGTACATTTTATAACAGTTCAACTACTTACCTCTTTATGGAAAGGTACGAATACAATGGGCGAACGCTCAAAGTCAACCATGACAAATTCACGCAGCTGAATCAACTTCCCATTGGCGTCTCCTTAGCCTCCTCTCTCGCCTCCTCTCTTACGCCCTCCCCTGCATCCATCTCACCCTCACCCTCCGTCCGCAGTGCGCCTGGCGCAGCTTGTGTTTCTCTACCAACAGCAACATTATATCAAACGAGACATCTGTCGCCCCTGACATCACTGACGCAATCATCATCCAACACACAATTAACGGTTGGTTATGCAAGTCATCAACTTGGGAACATCGCCACTTCGACATCGTGTTCACCTGCCCCTTTTGATGTGTGGCCCCAACTGCAACAGGAGAAACCTCGTGAGGAGAAGGAGAGGGACCTGTTGAAATCCTTTTCCGGGTTGGATTTGAGGTCGGATATTACGAGAGTGGCGTCTACGATGTCTAGTTACTCTGCGCCGGTGCCGAGTAGTGCGTCTCGATCAACATCGACATCGTCGATGAAACCCCCGTCGATAGCTACGACCGCATCTACAGGATCATTTACATCTTCGTCTTCGCTCGCGGCAGTATCGTCGGTGTCGGCGTCCACGTCCGGAAGTTCCAACGATAATTCGCATCTGCCGCTCTCGTTCAAGCGCCACCGACGCCTATCGGCGACGAAGGAGGATTCAACGTCTTCACTTGCTTCTGCCTCTACTAACACCACCGGCGACACTGCCGCGCCCATAGCAACCATCCCGCCTCCTCTCAAACTCCGAAAACTACGCTCGCCACCACGTCATCCTGGGCCCATCGCTCTCCCTCCCCCACCGCACGTAGCATCTTTCGCCCACTTACACCAGCATCCCCACTCCCCACATGGCATCTTAAGCTTCTCACCCCTGCATCACCCCCACTCACCCCTCTTTCCCCCTGCAACGACGCACCACGGGCAGCAAGTCGAGCAAATCAAACAAACGCATGGGCATCAACAACCGCACCAGGTCACACCTATCAGTCTCCCGCTCACGCCCTCAATGCCACCATTCACTTTCCTCCCACCCGGCCCAGGACCAGGACCTGGCTCGGGATCGCCCAATCCATCCACTTCCACGACGAACCCATACTCGACATACGCCCAGTCCCTCCCGAGCCCGATCCACATGTCGCCTCTGCATCACCCCCACGCGCACATTCTGCATCCACATCCGCACGCGCACATACACCCTCTCGCCTCGCACCCGCTCCAACACTCACACTCACACTCACATCCCGCCCCATTCGGCATAACACCCCTCTCCCCGTCCACCTCCGCCACCGCACCCGTCTTCACCTCAGCCACAGCCTCCGCCTCCGCCTTCTCGCCGGGCGCGACGATGTCGCCCGGTGCGTTCTGGGGACGACCCGGGCACGGACCGCCGCCTGCGAATCCGCTGATCAACCCGGCGGTGGGTGCGCCTGTGCATGTTAGTAGACCAAATGCGAATGCGAATGCGGGCGTGGAGCCGACGGGGTATTTTGATGGGGCGTGGTTTGTGGAGAGTCGTGGTATGGGGGAAGAACAAGGCAGTGAGCAAGTGGTGAGTGAGATTTCGAAGGGGAAGGATGGAGACCATCTGGATGAGGATGATGAGGCTGAAGACGACGGGGAAGGGGCGGTGTTGGACGGTGCTGTGGGGATTGAGAGGAGAGCTGATGGAGAGAGTATGGACTCCGCGCGGATGGAAGTTAGGCAAACTGTTGTGAATATGAAGACGGAGAGACAGGTGAACGGGGATGGAGATGGAGATGGGGCGCACACGGATACAGAGGAAACGCAAAAACAAATTATCCGTCCCCGCCCTCGTCGGCATTCAAGCACGACAACCGCGCCTGTACTATGGAAGATACCTCTCCCTCCCAAAAATGAGTATCGTGAAGGAAATGACGTTGACGCCTCCAAGGGCGCAGTTGTAGATTGAAATTTGGAACTTGCTTTGCTTGCGAAGGATGGGGGTTCAGCTTAGTGCTGCCGTTACAAGAACGCTATCGGTGCCGAGTTGAGGAGTTAGGTTTGGGTCTTCTTTCTTCGATTTTGAGCTCAAACGGGTCTAGTGGAAATGGAAATACCGAGGATTGACAAATACAGGGGTTAGGGATTTGGACCACGGCGGAGCCGTCAATGAACACTGTTTAGGTATCTTGTTTTGCCACTGTCTCTTGGTCGCTGAAGCTTTATTACTTACGTCTCTTACATCGTCATATGGCTCGCTTGTTTACATCTTGGTCTTGAAGGATGTTTACGTCTTATTTTACTTTCATTGCAATTTGCATTCATTCAGGGTCAATATATTTAAATGTACTAGTTGGTTGTAAATATAAAAGGGCTGCTCAATTTCATGGTGGTACTGTTTGAATTAGGGGCTGGATTGAAGGTGAAAAATGTGAAGCCCTATTGGGATTACGGCATAGCCGGCTAGTCTCAGTGAGAGATCACTTTGCAGTCCCAAAACTTGACAGTTTTGTTTTATTGGCATACAGGATAAGTGGGAAAAGCTTTGCAGCTGAATGGTTGGGTAAATGCAACTGGGAGTTAACATAAAAAGTCTGAGTTTGTGGGTTCAAAGTTTAGAGCATTGGAACATGACATAGTACCTGAGCCTCCCATGCTGCATCACCTGTCCATGGCTCAGCAATGAATCACTCCCAAGTCACTCCTGTCCATCTATAATGCTTTTGAGCATCCCAAGTGATATGCAGTACAATCATACAATTAACAACATTTTCAATGGCCCAGTCCCAAGGATCATGTATGTCTATCTCTAACTCTTGTGGAATTCCCTTGTATGGAACTTGATAACATTTTTTCTCAAACTGAGATCACTATCTATATATTATGCGACGACGGACGTGGGAATGTGGCTGCGCCTATGCGACGACTTTTCTGCTGACTAAAATTTGTCAGCGCTGACAAATGCTGACAAATTTCAACCCTTTTATGGTAATACAATCAGATTTGGCTGTTTTTACGCTCTTCGGATAAGTTTTTTACCAAAACAAATGCAGTAGACAGCTTTAATACATATATACTATCTTTTGACTATGTGTAAAAGGTGCCAATTAGTCTGCAGGGATGAAAAAGGCCAAACGCGATTTAGTGGACACTGTTTTTCACGCCTCGCGCGTTTTTTGACACAATATGACCAAACAATGGGCATTTCCGAGGTTGTGGAAAGGAGGCCACACGACAAAGTATGTTTCA